>JAOEGL010000002.1:83734416-84441916 GCA_034509955.1 Urosaurus nigricauda | reverse complement strand
TGGGTGATGCCAAGTCGGGTGCCAAGTTGGGTGCCAAGTCGGGTTGGACATCCGCCTGGAGCCAATACGGGGGTGGCTTTTCTGACACTCCGCGTTTTCTTTCCAAATAACGGGCGACTGTTTTCCAGCTGTTGTTGTTGTTGTTGTTGTTGTTGTTGTTGTGTGCCTTCAAATCGTTTCTGATTTATGGCACCCTTAAAGGAAACCTTTCTCAGGGGTTTTTTCTTGGCAAGGTTTCTCCAGAGGAGGTTTGCCCTTGCCTTCCTCTGAAGCTAAGACACTTCCAAATCTTTTTGGTTCGGCCCTTCTTTGCGTTTAAAGGAATTAACGTTAGCCCTGCGAGGATGATGATGATGATGATGATGATGATGATGATGATGATAGTACACTGTCCCCTTGCTGGGTTTGATTCTAGGACCACAAGTGAATACCAAAATCAGTGGATGCTCAAGTCCACTTAATACAATGGCATAGTAAAATACAATCCCTTTTTATTAAAATGGCAAAATCAAGGTTTGCTTTTTGAAATTTATATAGATAGATCGATAGATAGATATAGATATAGATATAATTTTCAAGCCGTGGATGCTTGAATCCGTGGATAAGTAATAATAATAGTAGTAGTAGTAGTAGTATCAGCAGCTCCCTTGCACAGATGATAATAATGATAATAATAGCAGCTCCCTTGCGCAGATAATAATAATAATAATAATAATAATAATAGCAGAAACACCTTTGTGCAAATGATAGTAATAGCAATAGTAATAACAGTAATACTAATAGCAGCAGCTTCTTTGTGCAGAGGATAGTAATAGAAATAATAATACTAATAAGCAGCGGCTCCTTTACCCAGAAGAGGATAGTGATAGTAATAAGAACCAGTTGAGAAGGCTGGGTTTGTGTGTTGCTGGGTCCGTGGCAGGGGGACCCCGACGTCCTCCTTTTCCCGGACGTGTCCTCCATTTCAGCCTTGTGTCCCGGAGGGATTGCCAAGCGTCCTCCATTTGGGGGCAGGGGCTGCGGTTGGCATTTCTCTGGGCGTTTGTCAGCTTTTCTTTGGGGGTATCCCGCATTTTTCGGGAACGTCCTCCATTTTACGGGGCCTTGTCCTCCTTGGCGGGGAGGACATGGGGTCGCCTTGCTGTGAAGGGGACTCGATGGGTGACACACAAACACACAACCTGGTTTTTATTGCGGGCTCCATCGTCCGCAGGAGAAACAGAGCAAGCAGAGATCCGTCCCTTTGAAAATTATTATTATTATTATTATTCACCTTTATTTATATAGCGCTGTAAATTTACACAGCGCTGGAAGTCCCTCGTAGTTGTGAAAAAGAGAAGGAAGGGGACGCTGTCTCCCACCCAGAGCATCCCAGGCTGCCTCCGCACTGCAGAAATAACCCGCTTTGACACCACTTTCACTGCTGGAACTCTGGGAGCTGGGGTTTGTTGCGGCACCAGAGCGATTGAGCCGTGGCAGTTCAAAGTGGTCTCAACCCGGATTATTTCTGCAGTGCGGAGGCAGTTTGGGTCCCTGATCTTGCCACGCCTGGCAGGCAGCCCCTCCAGATGCCACAAGGCAGCAGCCACCCATATTTGGAGAAACCAGTGCCAACTCCAGAGCCCCCCGGGCATCAGTGCCATCTGGCAACTCGACCCGGTCCCTCCCTGGCGCCAAGGCGATTAGAGGGGGCTGTGGGTGCCCCCCAGGGACTGCCAGGGAACAGGAGGGGCAACCCTCCAATCTGTAGCCCTTTTGGCTTCTCCTTCCAAGAGCCACCTGTTGAGCCAGTGCCCAGCCCGAGACTGGCATCTCCTGGGCCTCTAGAAGAAGGACGTGCCAAGCAGGCCTCCATCCCTAAACCGAGCCCCAGGAAAAGCTCCAAAAACGCCCAGAAAGAGAAAATGGTTGTATCTTTCTAGGGCCGCTCCGAGCTTTTCTGCTTCTGCATTTCTAGAGGAGTCTTTTGAGCTTTTCTGGTTTTATCTTTCGGGACGCTTTTCTGATTTTATATTTCTAGGAGTGTGTTGAGCTTTTCTGATTTGACCTTTCCAGGAGTCTTTTGAGCTTTTCTGATTTCATATTTCTAGGAGCTTTTCTGATTTTATATTTCTAGGAGCTTTTCTGATTTCATATTTCTAGGAGCTTTTCTGATTTCATATTTCTAGGAGCTTTTCTGATTTCATATTTCTAGGAGTGTGTTGAGCTTTTCTGCTTTTATACTGCCAGCAGGGCTTTGAGTTTTTCTGATTTCGTATTTCCAGGAGTCTTTTGAGTTTTTCTGATTTTGTATTTCTAGGAGTGCTTTGAGATTTTTCTGATTTGACCTTTCCAGGAGTCTTTGGATCTTTTTCTGATTTGTCTGTTTCTAGGAGGGAGTGCCTTTATAGCTTTCCTGGGGTCCTGTCCTCCTTTCTGAGGACCCAGGCTGCAGGCTTTGCTCTTGGCTGAGAGAAGGAGAGCCTCTGCTTCCTCCCCGGGAAGCCTTTGCCATCCTCCTCTCCTTTGGGGGAGACCTCTCAGAACAAGGCTCAGGAGGGGGACAGTTGCGACAATTGCTTGCATTCTTCCCGTTCCTTTCTGGGCCAGGTCCAAAGTGTCGGTTCTGCCCTTTCAAAGCCCCACAGGACTCGAGGGTCCAGATTACTCACAGGATGGCCACCTCCCCTGTAATCCTCCCCCACAAACTCAAGTCCTCTGGAGGACATGGGCTCCAGTCGGCCAGCTCTAGGTTGGCAACACCCGACAAACTCCGACTCCCAGAATTCCACACCCTTGAGCCGGAAAAAGAGTTAAAACGGTGCCAAGCCGGGTTATTTCTCCAGTGCGGATGCAGCCATTCAAAGATAATAGCCGTGTTACAGTCTGTAGAATCAGTACGAAGAGAGGTCTTTTAGAAGCACCTTTGGGGAGAGGCCTTCTCTGGGGCTGGACCCCTCTCCTTCACCTCCCCTCGACAGGAGTCATTCTGAGGGGATGGTTGGCCCTCCTCCGAAGCTGAGAGAGTGTGACTTGCCCCAGGAAGATCTTGCAGCCCCTTTGAGACTTGCTGAAAGGAAGAAGTTGGCATCAGGGGTCAGTCAACTTCCTCAGATGCATTCGGTGGAGGGGAAACCAGGGACAGAGCTATCCCGGCCATTGGTGCGGGAGGGGGTCTGTCCAAGTTCTATGATTCAAGTTCATATATATATATATATATATATATTATGTCTGTGTGTTTGTGTATGTGTATGTGTGTGTTTGTGTGTATACACACTATATGAAGTGTGTCTGTGTGTCTGTGTATATGTGTATATGTTGTACCCTGTCCCGATTGCCAGTTCAGAGGGGCGGGCTATAAATAAATTATTGTTATTATTAGTATTAGTATTATTAATCTGTGTGCATACATATGTAGTATATCTGTGTGAATGTGTGTGTATATGTGTGTGTGTGTGTGTGTGTGTATAGTTTATGTTTCTAAGTCTATCTGTGTGCATATATGTATGTATATAGTATGTCTGTGTGTTTGTGTATGTATATGTGTGTGTGTGTATGCACACTATATGGAGTGTATGTATCTGTGTGTGTGTGTGTGTGTGTGTATACAGTATGTCTGTGTGTTTGTGTATGTATATGTGTGTGTGCCTGTATACACACTATATGGAGTGTATGTGTCTATCTGTGTGTGTGTGTGTATATATATTTATATATACAGTATGTCTATGTGTGTGTGTAGGAGTCCAAGACACAGCCTTGTGTCCGCCTGTAAGAACCAGTACATAAAGAGAGACCTTGTCGTAGCACCTTCGAGACTGGCTGAAAGAAAAAAGTTGGCAGCAGATTTCCTAGGCTTCAGCCTACTTCCTCCGAGACATTGGGTCACGTGTGTGTGTGTGTGTGTGTGTGTGTCAATAGAGACAATGAAGGTCCAATTCCAAAAGAGAGCGCTGGGTCCAGTCTGTAGAGTCAGTCCATAGTTAGAGCTCTTGCAGCACCTTTTGAGTTCGACGGAAGGGAAGAAGGGGGGCAGCAGGACTCAGCTTTCCCAGACTTCGCTCTCCCTTTCCTTCCTCCTTCCTTCCTTTCTTTCCGCGATCCTCCCGGGGGTCGAGGGGGGAGCCTCCCCTTCCCTTCCAGGCTGTCGGAGGAGGAGGAGGAGGAGGAAAAGGAGGAGCGGGCGGCCTTCCTTGGCCTCCCCTCCGTCGAGCCGCTCAGTCGGAGAAAGCTGAAAGCGGGATCAAGAAGCAGAGCAGCCCAAGACGAGGCGGAGAAGCGCTCGGTCTACCCTCCAAACCCCCTCCACGGATCGCCCTGCTGAGCATTGAGATCGGACCCCGAAGGAGCCTCCTGCCTGGCTTTTATTATACAGTAATAATAATCATAATCATGATGATGGTGATGGTGATGATGGATTCCTAGCCCTCCCAAAAAGAACCAACCGAAAGAAACCCGCAGAGGCGACATTCCTTCCCTTTTCCTCGACGGCGGCGGGGTCTCTTTCGGGGTCCGCCGTCGGAAAGAAGAGAAGGCGGAGGAGGAGGAGGAGGAAGGCAGGGGAGAGTCGGGGGGTCTTCCTCCTCCCCGGAGCGGGTCCCTGCCGTCGAGGGTCCGGGAGGATGGTCTCCCGGTGAGAGAGATCCGGGCGGGCGGGCGGGCGATGTTGGCGGGTCCCCTGGGTCTCCGGGGGCCATGCCTCGCCCGGGCAAAGGCTCGTACAGCGACCAGAAGCCTCCCTACTCCTACATCTCCCTGACGGCGATGGCCATCCAGCAGTCGCGGGAGAAGATGCTGCCGCTGAGCGAGATCTACAAGTTCATCATGGAGCGCTTCCCTTACTACCGGGAGCACACGCAGCGCTGGCAGAACTCCCTCCGCCACAACCTCTCCTTCAACGACTGCTTCATCAAGATCCCCCGACGGCCCGACCAGCCCGGCAAGGGATCCTTCTGGGCCCTCCACCCGGACTGCGGGGACATGTTCGAGAACGGCTCCTTCCTCCGGAGAAGGAAGCGCTTCAAGGTGCCCCGGGCTCCGATCTCCACCAGCAGCATCCCTCATGCCGTCGGGGGGAAGCAGCCCTCTGCCCTCCTCCAGCCTCCCTTGGGACCATACTTCCACCCCCAACACCCGACGACGCCTTCCTCGTTGCCCGGCAAAGGCCCTCCTCCTCCTCCTTCTTCTTCTTCCGACCCCGTCGGGGCTTTGAGCCGCCACTTCCAGCCCTACGGCCCCGGCCGCGGGTTCAAGCACCCCTTCGCCATCGAGAACCTGATCGGGAGGGACTACAAAGCCGGGCTGCCCCTGGCCTCCGTCATGCACCACTTGGGCACCCCCGGGCCACACATCGCCTCCCTCTGGCCTCACCTCGGAGCAGCAACCGCAGGAGGGATGGAGCCGGCCTCCCTGGCCCCGGCCGACTTCGGGCCCTTCGGCATCCCCGTCAAGGCTCTCTGCCCGGCCTCCGGACAAGCCCTCCCGGCCATGCCTCTCCCCATCAAGGCCGGACCCGTCCTCTCCCCTGCCGCCCTCCTGGAAGCAGCCGCCCAAGGCAAAGGCAGCCCCCTCCGCCCGGCCCTGGTCCTCTCCTAGGAAGAAGTTGGAGGAGAGGGACACTTCTTTGGACCGGGTCCTGGTGGTCTCTGCTGCGATGGGAGTTGGAGGCTGCATCCACATTGGAGTCATAACCCGGTTTGGCAGCGCTTTAACTCTTTCTGTGGCTCAAGGCTATGGAATTCTGGGAGTTGGAGTTTGTTGTGGGGTCCAGAGCGGAGCGGAGCTCCGCTCTGGACCCCACAACAAACTCCAACTCCCAGAATTCCATAGCGACTGAGCCAGACAACGAGTTAAACCTAGACTAGTCTGAGCAGAGATCCTGTCGCATCCTTGAGACTCACTAAAGAAAGAAGTTGTAGGTAGAGAGATCTTGTGGCACCTTTGAGACTGACTGACTGAAAGAAAGAAGTTGGCAGCAGGAGGCTTTCCTGGACTTGGGTCTACTTGAAGAAGAAGGAGATGGAAGTCTAGCTGCCAACTTCTTTCCTTCGAAGGTGCTCCAGGGTCTCTCTACATACTGACGCTACAGACTTAGCACGGTTACATCTTTGCGTTGTGTCTTTATTGTATATATTTGTATATCGGGTCAAATCCACAGAGAATCCGTCCTTTCCCTTTATTGCGTATATTGCAAATGCATCTGAGGAAGTAGACTGAAGCCTCGGAAAGCTCTTGCTGCCCACTTCTTTCTCTCAGTCCGGTTCAAAGGTGTTACGGGATCTCTCTAAATACTGATGCTACAGACTAACACGGCTATATCTTTGTAGTTTTGGGAGACATTTAGCCTTCTCTCAGAAGGAGCACAATCAACTATAATTCCCAAGATTCCCTAGCACTGAGCCAGGGCAGTTAAAGCTCTCTCAAACCGGGTGATTTCTGCGGTGGGTTCTGGACCACGAGCAAAATCCCTCCCAAAATCTTCAAGAATCCCACTCCTTAACAGTGCGATCCTTAGCATCCTATTTGGGAAGCCAGTTGCAACTCGGAGTAAGGAGGGGAGCAACCACAAATGCGTGCAAAACCTGGGTTTAAAAACACCCTCCGGACACTTGCGGGGTATTCTTTCCACCCGATGCGGAACGAAACCATTTTGCGACTGTCCCTAAAGCATTTTTAAAGTGAATTTGCGGATTGGGAAGATGAGAAATGCATTTCCTATTGCCCTTTTTTTGGGCATCGGGTTTAATACCGAACCTAAGGCTCTCCGCAAGCTGTTAGTATTGACAATAATAAGCAACAGGGGGTTTTGGTAAAGAAAGTTTAAGAACTGAGAGGGACCAAACTGCAAAATGGGGTTTGAAAATCCGAAAACCTGGGCTGCAATTGGGAGGCGGGAGGATCTTGTATGAAATTAAAGATGCTAAGGATGTTATATGAAATTCAAGACGCAACTGGGAGTGACACAAAACGACAAAATAGAGCTCTTTAGTGAGGTTTGCGCATGTGATTTCGTGTTGTCGTGTAAACGTGCAAGACCTGTATTTGTCATTTCCTTGTTCTGATTATTTTTAACGACAAATAATAATCATAATCCTAATCATAATCCTACTTCTTGTGGCTAACACCCTCCTTGACCCTACCGGTGTATGTAACTTCTACCCAGATATAGCTTTAATGTGTGTCCTTGTTACTCCGCTTGCGTTGGCAACACAAACTGCGATGGAAGGGGAGCATCTGCAAAGTTCCTTTCGGAAGACACTTATTAACAAAGAAGCACTTTACAAACAGAGGAAAAAACGTCTGAGACGGGAAGGAATTGTCAACCGAACATTCCCAGAGGTTTGCTTTTGGCTGGATTTTCTGATTTGTGAATTATTGTTGTTGTAGCTTTGTTGTACTTCGGTTTTTTCCCCCCTCCATTAAAAACTGGTTTGTTAGCATCTTATTCTCACTTAGGGTTTGTTTCTTCTCCCAGTGCCTAGCATCTCATAACTGTGTGGGCTTTTTAAAAAAAAGACCTTGTTAAGAAAGAAATACCTGCTAAAGTTTGGATCAGACTGCAGCCGCCTCATCTGCACTGCTGAAATAATCCGGGTTGACACCACTTTAACTACCCTGGCTCAATGCTATGAAATTCTGTTTGTAGTTGGCTATGGCAACAGAATTCCATGGTTAAAATGGTGTCAACCCGGATTATTTCTGGGGTGTGGACGCAGCCTGCATTAACTATAACAACAAAAATCTTCTGAAGTCCTGTCTAACTTTAATCGGTTTATCTGGATCAGATGGTTTCATGCTTATAAGAGAAAATCTCTACCCTGTTACCACTTTTTGTTCAATGCTTTGGACCTTGAGTTATGGCGACCCCGTTCTAGAGTTTTCTCGGGAAGATTTGGTCAGGGCAGGTTGCTCTTGCCTTCCTTGGAGGCTGAGAGAGTGTGACTTCCCCATGGTCACTGAGGATCCCCGCAAGCTCCACTCTTTTGCCTTTAGCTTCAATGTGCATCGGTTTATATCCTTGCAAATGCGATAGCCTGGGGTGTCAAAGTAGTCCCTCCTGAAAGGCTAGAATACACTCTTGTGTATTCAACGTGCAGAATGTTTGTACATTTCTGCACAAATATAGTACAAATAACATTTTGCCTAGGGGCCAGAACCCACGGCAGAAATATGCCTGTAGTAAATAACATTTCTGAGCTGTGATTCTTCAGGGACCGCTCTCACAAATCTAGCCTCTTATTTGTAGCCTAGAATTTATTGATGCGACTTTATTTATTTATGATTTTTGAGGATCACCTCCCAACCCACCAACCTACAACTTTACATGAAAGTAAGAGCCATTGTACTGGATAGAAATCTATAATCAAATGTGTTTTTTTCCCCTCTTCTTCTCTGCAAGTACAAGTCCGAAATACTGCAGTCTGTGGGCCTTGCTTCCAAATAAAATTGTCTAGGAGTGAGTTCAGTTACAACCAACTAGGGTTACATGGGATTAAGCCCCATTAAAGCGTCTGTGTAAATCTTGGCACTCCATCCAAGTGGTTCCTCTGTGGAAAGATAACATTCATTTGGGCAGACTGGTTTAATTCTAATTTCTCAAACTGTTGTGACTAGATCCTAGGGCAGGACCTAAATTCAAAGACGGCAGCATTTAAAAAATTAAGTAAATGTCTTCTCCTCTGCTACTAACTTGGTGCCTTGCTCCTGAGTCTCAGATACTGCCATTCAGTTCAAGCAACTACACCCACCAAAACTTTTTAAAAAACCCTTTTAAAAACAGAACAGAAATGCAGGTCATGGTTATATCCATCACCGTAGTCTGTCTGCAGATTAAACAAAACAAAAACCACTGATTTGGCCTTAATTCATATCCCTTTCGAAATGATTTTTTCCCCCACACATATATCTAGTAGCTCATTTGAAGAGCAACTCAACTGCGGCTTGAGATAAGCTTACCATATTTTCACAGGTCTGTATCAATGTCATTTTGGAAATTGGTTTTAATCTTTCCTCAATTTTTAAAAGAATAATACCTTTTAAACTATGTCTTCTGCGTTGGTCATGTCAACTAGTTTGTCCTAAAGGAAAAGAAATCCCAGGTTGATTTGCAGCGGGTTTAGTAACAAGCCAATGTGATTTCACTCTTTCACATTAGACTTTTCTTTCTCTCTTTCAAAAAATTGTAAACACGAGCATGCTGGACATGGTTCTTTTGTTGTTTTATTGTTTTGATATTTCAGCCTTCTTTACTTTGAGAGTGAAGCAGGCTAAAGAAGAAAGGGAGGAAAGGAATAAGACTTCTTGGAAGTCTGGCTCTTGTTCTGTTTCCAGACAGTGTTTAGAAGCTGAAAATTGGCTTAATTGCAGCAAGGTTTCACAATGGAAAAAATGGAAAAGTGGTTTTAAAAGCAGGTTTAAAGAAGAAACCATAAACTAGAAGAGTGGACCGAATATGAGAGGCGTTAATGACAGATCATACTTTTCCCCTTGAGCCGGACAAGGCAACACTCCCTGCGACAGTCCCTAACCCCAGAGGCTCTGGACTCTGATGCCGTTTCTCACCGTCTGAACCAAGCTGCATCCACACTGCAGACATAATCCGGTTTGACCGCACTTTAACGACCATGGCTCCATGCTAGGGAATGTTCAAAGTGTTAAAGTGGGGCCAAACCATGTCTGCAGTGTGGACACAACCCAGGTTTGGTGTAAGTACTGGGAGACCCAGTGTGGTGTAGTGGTTTCCGCGTTGGGTTATTATGACTCTGGGAGAGCAGGGTTCGAATCCTGGCTCAGCCTTGATGGGGACCCCCCTGAGTGACCCTGAGTGACCACACTCTCTCAGCCTCGGGGGAAAACAGTCTCTGAAGAAACTTGCAAACAACACACACACCCAAAGGGCAGCTCTCCTTGGGGTTTAGAATTTCTCACTCTAAGGCTAAACGGAAAGCACTGTTTGCAGCAGAGAGGGGGCTTGCTTTGTGTGTTTGTGTGTGTAGATGTGTTTGTGTGTGAGAGAAAGAGATTGTTGCTAGAGTTAATTCAGCCTCTGCTTGACTTCAGGCCGACAGCGGCCGCGGAGAAGGTGGCTGCGATCCAGGATGGCGTTGAGCCTTGCAAAAGGAAAGGCAGGATCAGATTTAGGAAAGCAGGACAATTACTCCGTTAAAAAAACTCTGGATGAAACCTGCTTGGCAGGCGAATTAAAACAGATGAATGATAGCAGTGCGGGAAGGAGAACCATGACAGAAGGGGGTTTGGCCTTGGTGGAAACTCGATATTTTTTTTTCTTCCCCAAAGAAGGAGACGGAGATTTGAAGGAACTCAGGTGAATCAATTTCTTTCTCTCGAAAATCCATCACTGATACCTTTATTGGCCAACCGAAATGCACAATAGACTTGGTGCAAGCTTGCGAAGCTCCATTAGGCAAAGTGTTACAAATCAAACAGGAGAAAGAAAGAAAGAAAACACACAACTGGAGATGTTGGTCAGATGCCTGCACCTTGTTTCAGCCCTTAGTAAAGATGCTATGAGTATGGAGAGGATAACTTTCGCAGGCAGGTTTGGAACATCTTGCCTGAAGAAGAAGCCTATGGAGCTCTGAAAGCTTGCAACAGGTCTATTGTGCATTTCGGCTGGCCAATGAAGGTGTTAACACGGATGGATTTTTGTCGGGATTTGTTCAATGGCCAACACAGCTCCCCCTGAATGTTTTCTTTCTTTCCTTTCAGTCTCAAAGGTGTTACAAGATCTCTCTCCATAAGGATCATACAGAACGATTTTGGGAAATGTGCACAGGGCCGGTAAAAGTCGGGACTGTCTTACTTCTGGTCCGCTCAGGATTTCTCTCCAAAACTGAATAAATCTTGCCAGGAAAACCCGACGAGAGGGTCTCCATCAATCGCAAAGGACCTGAAGGCACACAACACAAGCACAAACACACACACACTACACACAAGGAGACCAACAAAGACCCAGCGTGGGGCTGTGCTTTGAGCGTTGCACAACAGCCGCTCTGCTGCCCCAACAAACGACCGTTCCCAGAATTTCACAGCATGGAGCCCTGGCGGTGAAAGCGATATGAAACCGCATTATTTCTCCAGTGTGGATGCATCCTGCCTGTGTATGAAAGAGACAGAAAGACTTGAGAAAACCTTTTCCGGGCGATCAGGAGGGCAGAGGGGGATGTATCTGTGGGGGCAAGGGCCTTGCCTAGGCAAACAGGGTGGGTGCCGGTGCCAACCGGGGTGCTCCAGGGGCACAGCCTGGCTGCCAGCCCTTCCAGCTACCACCGAGGGAATATTTGGAGAAGGTGCCAACTCCAGAGACCGCAACGGTGCCATCTGGAAACCCGACCCGGCGCCAAGGCGATTAGAGGGGGCTGTGGGTGCCCTCCGGGGATTGCCAGGGAACAGGAGGGGGCAGGGATGCCCGGGACCCACCTCCAGCCCCCCATCTGCCCAGTCAGAGGGCTATTGGGACCGCCAACCTCTGCCCTGGATTAGTTCTCCCTTATGGTCGCCAAGAGCCACCTGTGTAGACCCAGTGCCCATCCCGAGAGTGGCATCTCCTGGGCCTTGGCCTCCTTTTCGGATGATGATGATGAAGAAGGGCGTGCCAAGCCTTAGAAAAGAGGTTCATTCTCCATCAAATGACACAGCCGACGACACGATCGACATTACAGAGGAAGGAAGCCGACAAATCTAATAGACTTAAACCCCATTTGGATACTGGTCTATCTAGATCTGTTTCCTCAGACCCCGTTTTCTACAGTAAGATGTGTCAATCCTCACACCAGACCAATTCGGATTGAATCTGAAGTGACCTTGGAACTGATTTCTGTGAATTCGGTTGTTTCTGAATTCACTGAATTCTGGGGTGACTTTGGATTGGCTTTGGAATTTACGTGTGATAATTCAATGCGCATTCACGCGAATTCACTTGGATGGATGTAGAGTGACTCTGGATTAGGGCTGCAAAAACCCTGATTAAGGGCCCTAGGCATCAATCATTTCGATCTTGGTCCCACTCGGTCCAACCTTCCCTTCGGGTTAGTTTGCAGAGTCAGGTCCTTCCTCCGACCTTCTTCCTTCTTCCCTTCTTCTCAAACCCCTTCCTCCGCTGCGCCAAGAAGGTTTCAACGCATCCACACTGGAGAAATGACCCGGTTCGGCACCGCTTTAACTGCCCTGGCTCATGGCCTTGAGAGAGTGTGACTTGCCCAAGGTATCCCAGTGGGTTTCAATGGCTGAGTAGAGGAGCCTTCGTAGTGACCAAAAATAGACATACACAGGCATAGGATTAATTTACGTGGTGTATGCCACTAACACGATACCAGCCATTGACCGTTTTATGGTCTGTTCTAGAACTTCAGAGGCATTATTGTAGGGTAATTTAAGTCTCCTAAGGCTTCAGCCTTGGTAAAGGAAACAAAGCAATATTTAAATCTCAAGCATACCAAAGCCAAGCCAGCCAGAAATGTGCTCTTGTCTAACTATGCTTCCCTAAGCACTGAGACTGGCTCCAAAAACAACAAATGCTGGAGCTTGTAGATTAAAACAAAAGTTTACTGATGGCTTTAATCCATATGTATATAAAGGCTACATCCTAATCCAGCTGGTGAATAGTTCAGGTAGAGAAAAAGTCTTTAGCTCACCATCTTTCCAAAGAAAGTTGAGAGAGGAGGAAGATGGAGGATCAATAGTTCAGGAGCAAATCTTGAGAGAATGTCTGTTAGTTTTAAAGGGGGAGTGACCTAAATCACATGGATAGTTTTAATGAGAGAGAAAGAGAGAGAGAGAGAGGAGTTTGCATGCAGGAAATCTCTATCTAAGGAGGGAAAAAGAGAATGCAAAAATCTTCCAACAATTATGCATGGTCCTGTCTGTCCACACTTTCACAACACACAATAATAGCATTATGGTTCCACTTGAACTACTATGGCTGCATCCTATGAATTCCTGGGGGTTTAGTTCAGGAAGGTACTAATGTTCTCTTACTGAGATTTCTAAATATCCTCTCCCCATACAGCAGACCCCTGGATTCTATAGCATGAAGTCCTGGCAGTTAAAGTGGAATAATAGTGCTATAATTATGTAATGTGAAAGAGCCCTGTGTGTCTAAAGCTGCTGTTGTTGTCATCCCCCCCCCCCCAAACACACACATACACACCCCACACTCTCCCACATGTTGCTGTTGCCATAAATTTGTTGAAGGAGAGCAGTGCATGGGGAGAACCATCCCAGTGCACTGTCTTCACCCTCTGAACAGCACTGCTAACAGCCAGCCAAAGAGTTGTTATTTTGGGAAAGATGACACCCACAGATGGATCTCCTTATACACAATCCTCCCCAGGAAAACTGCACTCTCACAACTTTCCAAACTGTGGGGAATGCAGTTTAAATGGGGAAGGAAAGTATGAAGAGAATTCCACCGCCTCCTCAAACCTGAGAGAAGAGCAAAGGGGTCCTTGTGGACAGGAAGGGCTGGCTTCACTCTTCCATCTGTGCATGTTGAGATTGGAGTTTATCAGAAGGAATTTACGTGAATTCTAATTGTGTTCGGAATGCGTTCAGAGTGACTTCCCATTGCCCGAAAATGACTTCCCATTGCCCAAAATTGTGTGAGATACTCTAATACGCAATAATGTAAAACCCATGATTGCGTTCGGAATGACTTCCCTTTTGCCCGAAATTGCATGAGATACACTCATTCGCAATAATGTGAATCCCCATGATTGCGTTCGGATTGCCATTGGATTATACTTCCAATTTCCGTCATCTGATAAACTCCATTGTGTGATTGTGTGATTTGGAGGGGAGATGATCTGCGGGTATACTTCTGGCAACAGGAATGTATGAAAGTGTATATGTTGTATATCTGACTGAGATATTATTAACTATACCATTGGTGATTTTATTGAGCCTTTCTAGGCTCTGGACAGGCTTCCAATGTCATCTTGGGGGAAAAGGCCTCCCCTGGCCCTTAAATGGCTCACAGAGGGCACAACAGGGATGAAAAAAGGCTCCACTTCCCATAAGAGATGTTGGGGGATACTGAGGGGCAAAGCATTATTTCATGATGGAGGATGCCCTCTGAGATCCCCTGGGGGTCCAGTGTTGCCCTCTAATCCCCAACAGTTGCCCATCTCTGTCTTAGAGATGTCTTAAGTGAGTGTATTTTAATGCTTTTATGATGTTCTACTTTAACTGTGTGTTGATGTGTTTTTAATTGTGCTTTGTATTTTAATATGTTGTATGCCGCCTTGAGCCTTGAGGAGAGATGGGAATATTATTATTATTATTATTATTAGTAGTAGTAGTAGTAGTAGTAGTTAATACAGGTTTGGTTTACTCTCCCATTCACTCTGGTTCATCTGCTTTTCTACTGCCATGTTCAAGTACAAAAGAAGCACTCCTCTGGTTTCTATGCTGTTTTTAACAATGAAATTTTTGCCAAAAATGTACACAATGCCCACAGACTCTGAGAAAATCCACATGATTTGCAATACTTAGGTGCATGCTTAAATGTAGCGACATTTTATAATTGTGCTCTGTGAAATCATTATTGTGACATACTGTTTGCTATAAATAATTGGAGTACATACAATTAAATCTATTCCTTATTGCTGCCACCTTTACTTAAGGAAACCTTGCATTACACTGTATTTTAGTCTCTGAATGCTGATTACCATAATTTCCTTTGTAGTGGGGTCCTTGAGATTGGTACTATTGTAGAAGAGTCAGTATATTTAATAAAATATTAAATGTTAGAAATTGCACAGGTGGATGATATTCTTCTTCTTCTTCATAGAATCATAGAGTTGGAAGAGACCACAAGGGCCATCCAGTCCAACCCCCTGCCATGCAGGAACTCTCAATCAAAGCATCCCTGACAGATGGCCATCCAGCCTCTGCTTAAAAATCTCCAAAGAAGATGACTCCACCACTCTCTGAGAGAGTGTGTTCCACTGTCTAACAGTTCTTAATAACTGTTAACAGTATTCCAGGTGAGGTCTGATCAAAGAACACTAGAGTGGTAATATTACTTCCCTCAACCTAGACACTATATTCCTACTGATGCAGCCTAAAATTGCAGTGGCTTTTTAAGTTGCTGTATCACATTGCTGACTCATATTCATCCCGTGGTTTACTAAGACGTCTAGATCCTTTTCACATGACTTAGGTCCAGATTATTTGAAGAACCGTATCTTCCCATATGAACCTGCCAGAACACTAAGATCATCACGGGAAGGCTTTTTCTCAGTCCAACCGCCATCCCAGGTTCATTTGGTGAGGACATAAGAGAGAGCCTTCTCAGTGGCTGCTCCCATCCTGTGGAACTCCCTTCCATGGGAGACTAGACTGCCCCCCCCCCTTGCTTGCTTTTTGATGTCAGGCCAAGACGTTTCTATTTAAGCAAGCCTTTAAAATCTAAGCATGACACAGTGGTTTTTATACTGAGCATATGTAACTTCCATTATATTTTAATGTAATTTTATATTGTTTTTAGGTGATTTTAACTGTTTTAAATTTTATTGTAATGCTTTTTAAATCTGTGAGCCACCTTTGGTCCCTTCAGGGAGAAAGGTGGCATATAAATGAAATAAATAAATAAAAGGCACTCTTGTCAAGTCAGGTGTCATCCAGATACATAGATCTGTGCATTTCATTTTTACTGCCCAAGTGTAGTATCCTACGTTTCTCTCTATTGAAATTCATTTTGTTGGTTTTGGCTGAGCTTTCTAATCTTTTCAGGTCATTTTGAATTCTGATCCTGTCCTCTGGGCTATTAGCTACCCCTTCTAATTTAGTGTCATCTGCAGGTTTGATAAGCATGCCCTCTAGTCCTTCATCCACACCACTGATAAAGATGTTGAATAACTCTGGGACCAGGACAGAACCCCGTGGCACCCCGCTAGTCACTTCTCTCCAGGAAGAGGAGGATCCATTGTTGAGCATCCTTTGGATTTGGTCAGTCAACCAGTTACAAAGCCACCTAACAGTCACATTGTCTAGCCCACATTTTACTACCGTTTTTTGCAAGGATATTATGGGAGACCTTGTCAAAGGTCTTACTGAAATCGAGATATGCTACATCCACAGCATTCCCTTCATCTACCAAGTTTGTGACTCTGTCAAAAAAAGGGTAAGATTAGTCTGGCATGACTTTCCTGGTATTGATGTCAGGCTAACTAGGTGGTAATTATTTGGTTCCTCTTTTTTCCCCTTTTTTTGAAGATGGGGATAATCCTTTTTCCTGCCTTGTTTCCCTTCCATGGGGGGAATCCCGGGCTGTCCTACTCTGAATTCTTGAACTGCTGCTCGCACCTACGTATCTCTTCTGCCATACTTCTGTAACTGGTGCTGTTGCCCTGGTTACTACCTTTAGTTGCTTCTTTGATCAAACCCTGAGCATACAGTTCCAAAATCTCTACAGTGGGCTTGCCATGCAGATCGTTTTCGTTTTAAGTTGGCAGGAGGTCTGTTAGCCCCAGGGGGGGAATCCCGGGCTGTCCTAATCTGAATTCTTGAACTGCTGCTCGCGTCTACGTGTCTCTTTTGCCATACTTCTGAAACTGGTGCTGTTGCCCTGATTACTACCTTTAGTTGCTTCTTTGATCAAACTCTGAGCATACAGTTCCAAAATCTCTACAGTGGGCTTGCCATGCAGATCCTTTCGGTTGTATCCATTCTTCATTAACCACGTCCACGCAACCATGTGCGGAGTTAGCTCTAATGTGGAACTGTACCCGGGGGTGTCACGTCTCTGAAATGGCTGCCTGCAATCCCTTTTGAGGACCTTGATTTACTCCTTCTCCTCTCCTTTTTCGGGTTCCTGGTCCTTGTTTAGGGGCTGCGACTGGGGGCCCATATTCCGGTAAGTTACTGGATATACTGGGTCTCCTTCTCGGCTCCCTTTCCTAACCCTCTGGCTCTTACTAGCATCTCCCTCTCTTGCTCTGCTGGACCAGAAAATCCCAGAGGCAGCACGGATGTGCCTCATGAAATCACTCCATGACATGGTCTCCATTGTCAGTGACTGTGATCCTATGTATGTCTTGGCAGACTCTCCTAGCCCTTCGTAGATCTCTAAGATTGGGGACCCGTTGAGCACCACAGGGTTCCCATCTTCACCTAAGGTGATCTGTTCTGCTAGAATTCCCAGAATTTTTTTCCTAGCCACAGTAATTATTTGGTTCCTCTTTTTTCCCCTTTTTTTGAAGATGGGGATAATATTTGTCCTCCTCCAGTCTACTGGTACCTCTCCTGTTCTCCAGGAATTGGTAGGAAACAGCACAGCTCTTTGCATTTTGCTAATATAAAGATATTGAGATCCATCTTTACTGTAAATAAAATGCTACAAAACATTTAAGATAATAAACATGTTTAATTTTCCAAAGAAAGTGAAATTTCAAACACTAATTCAACTGGAAACAACTCTAGTAATGATGGCTGCTATAATATATAAAGAACTTGTATTTACTGCTGTCATGCCAGTCTTACAAATTTATTTGATTTCTAAATTGGTTATTTAATATTTTTATTTCTTTGCCTTGAATATCAAGACAAAACTTATATGTTATTGATCTAGGATCAAAAGATTTAATAGAAAGGCTTAACCATGTACACTTTCACTCTTATGAAGGTCTTGAGACCTTCCACTGTTTTTCTCTCCCTTCCTCATTGATCCCAAGTACCAATGAAGAGAAAAGATGATAATAACTTCAAGCCATCTTTTGGGCACAGTTAGGTGACTACAAGCAGCAGAGAATTCAGAAAGGACAGATTTGTGCCCTCCATCCCCATTCTGCTCTTTTGACATGCAGTGGAAGATGCCTGAATGCCTGAAGATGTTGAGATAAAATTCAAATGACAATCCTATCAGTTTTTGGACTGAGGTAGCAACATCATCTTGCCCTTCTATCAATGAAATGTTTTGGGAATGATTTTGAATAATTCTCTGTTTCCCAAGAGGATCTCACTTTCACCTGTTTAAACAAGAGGAAGGCCCTCCCTCCATGCCATCTGACATCATCCGGCCTCAGAAGGAGTGAAAGGAAGGCCCAGCCTAGAATAAGAAGAAGGGCCCTCGCTCCAGTTCATCTGCCATAGTCCAAGCCTCAGAGGGAGAGAAGAAACATGACCTAACTCACTCCCAAAATATTTTTTTTAATTTTTTTGTTTTGTTTTTTTACTCAGATCCTCCTTGCACTTTCTTGAGGTGAAAGTATAATTTCAGAATATTTTTGTCTCTCTGGGCTGCTTTAGGCCCAGTAGGGGTCACTTTTTAAAACAGGAACTAAAGTAGGGATAAGGAAAGTCCTGTATCCCCTTTTAAGGTACCCCCATTCTTAAAACTATTTGGGGAAAAGTCTTAAATTCAAAATGCCTCCTTTGTCCTTAGAGTGTATGCAGGACATCACCTTGAATCCTGGGGAAACCTGAATTCTCCTTTGGAGAGTAAAGGAAAGATATAAATAGTGGGGGCGGCAGTGGCAGTGGTTTTGGTGATGAGTACAACTAAAGCAGTGGTTTCCAACTGTGCTCCTAGGAGCCCTTATGGATCCACATGCACTTTTCAGGTGCTCCGTGGCCACTCCATGAAAATGAAATAATTATTAAATGAATTGAAGAATAAGAAATAAAAAATAACACTACTCCTAAACACCATTAACTTGTAGGCCTGTTAGGGGCTCCACCATAGAAACTGATTCTAAAAAGAGCTCAGTGAGTCAAAAAGGTTGGCAACCCCTGAACTAAAGGTAAAGTTTTCCCCTTTGACAAGTTTGTCTAGTTGTGTCCAACTATAGGGGGTGTGCTCATCTCTGTTACTAAACAGAGGGAGCCAGCATTGTCAAAGATGACTCCATGGTCATGTGGGCAGCAGGACGACACAGAATGCAGTTGCCTTCCTACTGTAGTGGTACCTATTTATCTACTTGCACTTTTATATGCTTTCGAACTGCCAGATTTGCAAAAGTTGAGACTAGTGATGGGAGCTCACTTTCTCATGCGGTGCTTGAGTCTCGAACGGCTGACCTGCTGAACTTGCAATCATCAGAGTCAGCATCTTAACCACTATGCCACCTCACCCCCGCATGCATACTACTACTACTACTACTACTAAAGTATTGTAAACCTCTCCTGTGCAGAAAACAACCTAGAGGGGGCAAAACATGACAAAATTAGCCCACACTTACTAAAGGGCATCAAAGCATTTTGAATTTTAAAATTTTCCCAATTTTTTTAAAGGGAGGACACTTTTCCTGTCTCCCTTATAGAATAAATTTTTCTTAACTGAATAGTACATTTTATGAGTATACATATTTAGTATTATACCTTACTTCTTTTTCACAAAGAAATACATTTATATTCTTTCTCAAAAGCAAACAAACCCAAATGAGAAGACATGGAGTTGTACTGGTACTGTGGCATTGACTATTTTATATATATACTTTGTAAGTCTGGGAACAAAGATTGTAAATTACCTGTTTGGGAAGCATATTTCCTTTCTTGATTCATAGTGAGTCCACAGAAAGAGTTAGGGAACAAAAGGAATATCTGTGATTTTACATCCCAATTCAATATATTAACCATAAGATCTAGAACACTTTTAGACTCTCTTTATGGTTTCATCAGATAACAACAACAACACCCAAACAAAAAACAGGTATCACCCCTCTATACTAAAATAGTGACATATGTACTGTGATGTTTTGTCCTGACATATTATTGCTAAGTACATTGAAAAGATAATGTGAATTTAAAGAATAATAACTAGGAGCTGACAAAATATGTATGTAACGTCTTATTATCATGGTTATGAAAGAAATGTAAAAGAGCTTACAGAAACCTTGGAGAAGTATTTTGATCCTCTCCTTTGACTTTTCTACACTTTTTGTGGCACAACCTGGAAGTGAAATGGATTTAATTGGCATTGTTATCCTTCAGTGTACACAAGATATTCAGGGCTGTGACAGTGCAAGATGTTTTATACTGTGGTACAACAGTGAAGTAAACAAAAACCCAACTGGTTCTTGTTAGTTGCGTTCACCTGCTTCAGCCAATACCTTGTGAAATAAATGACTTAACCTGAAGTAACATATGAAAAAAAATGTTACATCAAAAGTTATAGTTTCTACACCAGTTCTGTGGAGCTTTCTTGTATGTAGGTGATTAGAAACATGCATATCTTTCTCCTAACAAAATAGTTAACTCCCTCATCTCTTTGACTTCCACAATGCACTTTATATGTTATGAAAAAGATATACATGTTTCTCACAATCTGTGTTTAAGAAACCTTCACAGAACGAGTGTAGACATACTAATTTCTTATGCAATGGCTTTTCTTCCTTTATATTTGTTATTTCAAAGTTTAATTCATTTATTTCATAATGCGCCTATCCCTCTTCTATGTATAGTAGCAGGATAACAAAGAGATATATAGCGTAGTGACCTTCTACAATGAAAATAGGGATGCCAGATCTACATAAAAGTAATATCTTGTGCCCTGAAATTACTTGGTTGGCTTTGGTTAGATTCTTTGCACACACTTCTTCATCTAATCATTATTATTCTTATACTTAATTATACACTTAATGACACTTTGTTCGTATTACTGCATCATTTTTAGTGCTTGTATCTGGTACTGAAAACAAGTCCCATAATTGAACTGTGTCCTAAAATTGTATAGCTAGGGCAATAATCAAAACATTTACTGATGAGATAATTAAAATAATAATGGTATACCAAGAAGTAGAAAGGAAGTTTTATCTGTTCTCAGGACTGTTTGTTTCTAATTGAATGCATGTGTTTTGCATAGCTATTCTGGAGTGATCACAGAATTTCTCTTTCTTCTTTTTCATCTTTATATTTTGCTTTAATGACAAATAATAAGTTCTTTTCCAGAACATGATTTGTGTGTGTACTGTATAAATATATTGATCAGATTGAGAAAATGTGAAAATAAAAACAACAGACAATGGTTTTTGTGAGCGTTTACGCAAAATGTAAAATGTTCAAGTATTGCCCTGGATGCAAAAAGTGTAAGGCTCTGTAGAAACAAAAGATCTGGTGAGACCACCCAGATCTTTGAATGCTATAAAGAATGTTAAAGGGCCTTTTGCTAGATTAACGTTGTTCTCCTTTAAAGTTCCTCAGAAAACCCTTCATGAGTGGTTATTGAAGATCACCAAATGAGAAAGATCCTCTTCTTTACTCTTCAAAAAGACTTTAGTACAATCACCCTGTGCTGAAACAATTCCAGACCTTCCTCTTAGCAGGAAGGAAAAAAGGAAATTTACCTATGATAATAAGTTTACAAGGAAATAATTCAGTCATAATATACAACTGAAATAATTAAAAAACTGAAAAACTAAAAAAAAGTTAGTTTAAAAAATTAAAATAATGTTAAAATATCATTTTCTCCATTTGATAAGTCCTTTGATATAAAACAAATCTCTTATTTTCCCATCAGCTTGCAAGAACAAGGTTCATAGCTATTATAACTGGAAACAAAGTATACACAAAATTTTATGACAATATGTTTGGCAAAGAAAATACTGAAGGTATAAACTTTATGTGCATATACCCAAAACCATACTTGAACCCCAAGCAGACAGGCAGGATCTCACAGGCCAAACCTGTGCTATCCTACCCTGGGTTCAGATCCGGGTCAGTCTTGGGCCAGTGCAACAAGCAGGTGGTTACATGCTCACCCACCACCATGCCATGGATTTGCTACCATCGCATACCTGTACCTGCCTCTGCCATTGTGTCTTCACAGAAGACCCACCACTGCCACCACCATTGCCTTCCATAAGGGCAAAAATGGGGCTTCTGGCTATATCCAAACGACCAGGTGCCTCTATTTGACTTCACAGGCTGCGACGGTGATCTTTTCAGCAGATGCAATGGTGGTGGCAGGTGCAGGGCACGTTGGGGCATGTAGTATGCTGGCTGTCATTGTGGGGTTTCCACAAAGTTCTGTAGCAAACAGTGCATCTGTTTGAACTATGCTAAGGCCCCTTTGGGCTGAGATAGGTCTGGAATCACCAGATCAGCATCCGGACAGACCAAAGCCAGCCTGGGGCTAATGGCTGAGCTGTATGTACAGGACGGCATGAACCGGGGAGGGAACATGGGCTTTTTGGCCCATGCGTACAGGCCCTTGCTCACATTCTTTTCAGAAAGGAACACATAGAAGCATAGTTTAGCGGGGGCATCTTTGTGCTTCAGTTTCCCTAAGAACATACGGTAGTTTGATTCTGGTTTCCTTGTCCTGTGTTTATCTCCTGCACTCATTCCAAATGTACCTTCTCACAATAAGACTCTGCAGTTGGAATTTATGAAATTATCCTTGGACTTTACCAGAGAAAGTGCAGTTTCCTGCTTGGAAGCCACAATTTAATTTTTAAAAAACCTTGATGCACTAGATATGATGTTTGCATCCCTCAGAGTCATGTTTTAAGTCACAATCCACACAAAACTAGAACTACAAGGTTCTACAACATTTCAGCTGCAGGGATGTTAAAAATGTCACCAAGTTTTAGCCACTTGCCACGTACAGATTTAAAAAATAAACAAACCATAAAACAAGTCTATTGTTTTTGTGACTATCCCATCCAGTGTTAATACAAAAAAAAAAATGCCCCATTCCGTTTTTTAGTTTATCATGGTGATGAGAAGGAGAGGTTATGTATTCTAGTTGTCAGTGGCTTGGCCTAGGTAGTTGGAGAGAAGAAAATAAAATATTTGGAATTGTCATTGGAGGCAGGTGTACATGAAGCCCACTCCCTACCCTACTATTAATGGACCATAACTCTACACTCTCAGTATATTGGTATCAATCTCATTGTGGTCAGAAAGCACCCCAAAAGTCATTCAGTACAAGGTTTTGCTTTTGTTTTTAAGAATCCCAACGTATGCTGTGGCTTGTGGTTTGTTTGTTTTCAAAGAAAATTATGGTTATGCTTTGTTACTTGTGCAAAGTACAGGAACACCATAACACCAAAGACTAAACAAGAGAGGACAAAACTGCTGGGCAAAGAAGATCACAAAGAAAGCAGAAGAAATATATTGATTGCAGTAGACACATGACAAATAAACAGATTTTCTAATTCATATATGTCTATGCATTGTTTGTTGATTATCAGATATGATTGTAAACAATATAAGCCAGATTGCATTAAAGAGATCTCAGCTCAAGCAGTCATGAGCACAATAACTTCATGAATGAAAGACGTAACACTTCTGATCCAATGTGGTGCATTTACACTGACAAAATAGGGGACAAGACCATTTTTACCACTCTGTTAAGAGATGGAGGGAGGTAGTGCTAGGGAAGAGGTAAATTAAGGTAAGTCATGTCCATCTCTTTCTCTTGGTGGGGCTATACTGAGCAAAATTATATTGGGGAATAACACTACCCAAAATATCCTCTGGATTTCAGCTGATATCTTCACCCAGTTTAGACACTGACAGCACTTTTTACTTATTAAATGATAATATTTGATTTCAAGATTTGTCAGCAACAGATGGTTATTAGATTTGTTTGATCTTCTTCTATGAAACAAAGCTGATAATAATGAGAAATTTGTAACAAATTACGTTCCTGTAGCCCACTCTACAATTTCATTAAGCTATTATAATTTTGGTTGAAGTTAATTGGTACCACCTAATTATTCAAAAATATGCTTAAGATCCAGATATTTGTATTGCACAAGTAGTTTATGGATTCAGCTGCTAGTGAGCAAACATCACTCATTAACTTCAGCTTCAATGCAAGTTAACTTCAATGCATTAACTTCAATGCAAGTTATTGCAATCATGTAATTCTTTTGAAAATGTTATAGTCCTTCCAGCATTGAAAGGGTGAAGAAAATACTGGTGGAATATAAAGGTACATCATTACACAATTCCAATTTGTCACCACTGAAGTTTCTTCCTATCTTATGGGGCATTTTTGGTTAAGACATTTTCTAGTCATCCATCTGAATGATCAACCAGGTGCCCTGGCCATTTCTGCAATGGTGTCACTGAGCACCTCTATATAAGCAGAGGGGCACCTTTGCAAGATGAAAGTCCCATCCATCAGTCAACCTTTGGATTTGGTATTGCACCATCTAATTTAAGATTGTATGTACAGCACTGTGTAAATTTACAGTGCTATATAAATAAAGGTTAATAATTATAATAATAATGCACTGTTAGTATTCAAGCTGATCTCTAAAATTCTATTTTACTTTCAGTTTGGAATGGTTATACAGTACATACATCTATACATGTGAGATTGTTAAACTGGTACTAGTAAATTTCATTTTGTCATTATTAGATACCACTTTAAACACGATGGCCTAAAAATATTGTTGTGAAATATGTCTTTTCTTAATGAAAACAAGCGGTGAAAATATTTAAAAATGTGTGACAAACATAACAAAGTTTCTTTTGATACATGCTTTATTGCAAACGAGTGTAAAAGAATACAGAGTAAATGCAGAACAGATCTTCAGTGCCAGACACCCAGTGAAATATTTTGGCTGGCACAATAAACCATAGTAGTTGGGATGCACCATTGTATGGGGGAGAGCAGAATCCAATATTCATCCCCATGACTCCTCCATGGCACATGCCAGTACAACCAGGTGTACCAAAGTGATGCCACATCACTTCCAGTCCAGTACTAAGGGAGGATATAAGGGAAATGGAGAGGCTAAGCTGCCATTTGCCTTTTGTAGATGGTTTGGGGGCATTTGAGGCCATTTTTTTCAGGTGAAATATCTGTCAAAGATTGGCCTGAAATGTTGTTGTTTTTTTAACTAGAATTCAGGGAGCTCCGAAGTCTCCTAGGGAGGAATCAAACCAGGATTCATGAACCACATGTAGCACATGACCACAGTTCTTTCCCTTACATGCTATACCATATAAATTTTTAATTTAAAACCCATCCAGTTAGCAAGAAAATATTAATTTGTAGCACAAAAATGTGTAAAGCTTGAATCAAGAAATCTTTCCTTTCTTCCTATAATAAGCTATATTATTATCTTTCCATAGAGAAGCTTCTTAAATATTCTAAGGCACGAGGTCCCCTCTGATCTTGAAGTTAATCAGGGGCAGCCCTGGTTAGTCCTTGGATGGGAGACTACCAATTTATACCAGGAGCTGTAGGCTATATTTCACAGGAAGTGACTGTCAAACTCACCTCTGAATATTCCTTGTCTAGAAAAACCCAATGAAATTCACGGGGTTTCCATAAATTGACAGGCAACTTGATAGCATACATACACACACACTTCCATAGCCTCCTGTTTGCACCTGGATCCTAGCTTTTTGTGCCTTCAAGGAGGGTTGTTTTGGCTTGGAGAGGGGGAGACGCTTATAACTTCAAACAGGGACATTAAACAAGTTTTTGTCTTCTTACATAATCCTGTCTTTGATGTCACCAGATTGAGTGCTCTCCAAACAGAAAGAGAAAGCTGTGAAAAGAAGCTCAGTTAATTCATACATTTAAGTGCAGCTGCTTTTATTTCACTTGTGTAGCATTTTCATTGTTTTCTGCTTTGCATCCTAAAGGAAGGCTTACACCCAGCAATTATGAATGGCCCCTCTGAACAAATAATTGAAATGCACAAGCAGTGTGATACAGTTAAACAATGTCATGGTTGGCAGTGTGGGATTAGAAATATTCCCAGTGGCATTATTAAACTGTGGAATATTTTTTTCGTTTGACCTGAAGGATGTACATTTGTCTTCCATTCACATTATCGTAAAAACTAATCAGGCAGGTGACATTATCAAAACAGGAAGCACATTGTAATGCTTGGTCTATATCTTCCATATTTTCTGTTACCTAAATTCTCATAACATCTTTTTCCCTTGTCCAAAAACAATTATACAGAAAGATAAATATCATGAGTTTTTTGCTGTTTGGATAATATTTTCAGGAGAGCATTACTTCAGCTTATTATAAGTCAAAGTGTCAATTTTTAAAAAACATTTCCTCAGCACATGCACCCAAAAACTCTTCCCTGCCTATGATTGCTTGATGACATCTTTTTAATTTGGCCACATGGAAAGCAATCACTTGAGCAGTCCCACCAGGATTTGAACAACTTCCACCTTACTTTCCTTCTTCCACACCAACTGTGTTAGCCAGATTCAATAGGTATAACTATTCCAGGCTTGGAGAGTAACATAGTGTGTCTGCTTGCCATTTAGATGCCAAGGGTAAGGACCTTGTTGGAGCAAAATAACACTAACTGAGCACTAACAGGTTTTAGCACTAATAATACACAGGATTTAAAACTCAGATGCTCCAAGAGATACAAACTCCAAGACATTGTCCCAATGAACAAATCTATCAATTCAGGTTTCTTTCACTTCTCATTCTCTCTCTCATTTAAAATCTCACATTCTTCCCATCCTGCATATAAAGAAATTACACATGTTTGTTATTATTATAGTATTGGAACAGGGGAAAAAAATCTCACCTGTCCCTCACTCCAGGTTGGTGGACATCACTATATCGTATAGTGATATGTCACTATATCTTACAGTACAGAATTCCAGCACTTCACAATGCATGATGTGAAGAAATACCATATTTTGTATGTTCTCACTTAAACCTAGTCCATTATCTAAGTTCTAAAATTTTTATATGTCAGTAGTTGTATAGCGTGTGAACAAAATGTCAGGAAATATCATATCCTATTGAATTGCTACTTCTGCATATTCATGGTTTCTGATCATCTGGGAATTTTTGTTACTACTTTGTTACAAGGGAACATTGCTCTTCCAAAGTTGTGGTGTACCTTCATGAACACCTTGGCTCAACAGCCACATTCTGCCAAGGAAGCTGAACTTATAAACCTTAGGGTCACCAAAAGTTAGAATTACTTGAAGGCACACAACAACAAAACTGAAGTACTCGGCATTACTTAACTTTGCACTTTTTTTGTACATAGAAAACATTCTAGTTTCTGGGAGAGCTCTAATGGGCAGACAGCAGCCTGAATTCCAGAAGAGAGCAGAGTGTCAAGACTGGAAAATGATTCTCTTGGAACATCCAAGTAAAATTCCTCCCACTCATTTCTCGACTAGAAGGAATTATTTTCTCAACATGGAAAACTGAAGTAATGCCTTTCACATTACATAATGATTGCCCTATGTCCACTTTAACTGCCTATGAAATATCATATAGAATTCAGTAATCTGTAGTTTGGGGAGGCAGTAGAACTGTCTGACTGAGACTTGTAAATAGCCCTCCCTAAAATGAAAATCCCAACATTCGACAGGATGTTCCATAGGTTGTTAAAATGGAATCAGTGCTATAACTATGTACTGTGGAAAGGCCCATAATCTGTTGGCATGAAGAAACAAAATTAGACAGCGAGCTGGTAACAACTTTAATTCCATATATAATGTTTGCACCTGAACATATCCCAATATGCATTTATTTGTTCTTTACAAGAGATGAGTGAGGACACAGTTAACCACCCTTATTTTTTCTGGTGTTCTATAGACACTTAAAAACCCAAGAAATGTTATCCAAAGCTAGTCTAACCTACACATTTTAGCCCTTCTTTATGATCTTTTGTAATGGCTATTAATTTTTAATTTCTAGAAACATGTTCCCTTTATTTCTGCTCTGTAATGGGAGGTTAACACATTTACACTGTAGTTGATGTTTATTAAGGTTTGACATTTCAGACAGTATTTCTCAGGAGAAACATTGCTGGTTGTTAATAATTGTTATAGCTGACCATAAAACAAATATTTGACAATATTTGTCTCTGAATCATTCTGTCTGAATAAGCACTGGTTTTCCAACGCTAGTCTTATCATTGTCATGCTGTCCCCATCCAACTACTCCTATGTGCTGAGTGTACTCTGCATGGAAACAAATATGCACAAATGTGCACACAATCTCCTCTAGTCCATGAAAACTAGGTGGAATTAAAAGCAAACTTCATGTGTCATGGTTAAATATGAAGAGTAGTGCAATGTGAGGGCCACAGCTGGTGATGCAATGTAACTTATTATTTTGACTAGGGCAACTGTGGCCCTCTAGAGTAGGACTGCATCTTCTATCAGCCTAGCCAATATAGCCAAGGGCAAGAAATGCTTGGTTCTGTCTAACGATATTGTTCCTCCTTGCTCACCCTTATTCTACAATAATTCGAAATCTTTATTATTATTGCACCTAAAATGCTGTCCAGGGCCTGGCAGATATTACAGGTGTGTAGTTGCTCCAGTTTGTCAGGGATGCTTTGATTTGGAGCTCCTGCATGGCAGGGGGTTGGACTAGATGGCCCTTGTGGTCTCTTCCAACTCTATGATTCTATGATTCTATAAAGTAATGGGGTAGCTGTTTTTTTCTTTTTAGCCCCGTTCTGTAGTGAGCTCCAGCTTTCATTTAATATCCTAATGTGGAACCAAGGAGAGAAGCAGCTAGAAGTTAACATATTACATTTTATCTCCTGCTTCTGATGAATATCTGGGCAATTACCATTTATCCCACACATATAACCAAATGTGGTTGAGAAACTCTGTTTGTGAAGTGAAAGGAAGCTATCACAAGAACTGTCAGATTCCTCAAGGAGGAATATAGTAAATTCAATGAGTGCAGCAAGTAGGCTCACATCAGAACTAGACACTGCCATAAATATGATAAAGGGTACTTTCAAAAGGGCAGACCCATTAACTCAATGATGGAGACTGCTGAAAGAAATAACTTGCAAGTACCTCTTATGCTCTTAAACATATGACCCCCCATACCTATGGGAAAATATCATTAAAATGCAGAGTAGAAAAGCTTTCACGAGACACAATGGGTATTTATTTTGTTTTTAGGGTAGATTTTTGTATTGAGCACAATTTATGTGACACTAATTAAAGCTGAAATCTGGATTGAGAAGATGCTGAGTTTTAATTTGCAAAATAAAGTATTTATCTTATGGAAGGAAATCATTGTTTTGAAAAGAATAGCTTTTTGTAATTTTTACAGAACCATTTTATGAATGTATACTCAGAAATAAGAACAGTTATTGTAAATGAGTCTTACTCCTGAGCAAGGGTGCAGAGGATTGCATCCTTAAAGAGTTTTCCTACTCTGATGAGCATTAACTGATGAAGTGAGGAGGGAGGGTTAGTGAAAAATCTGTCTGTCTGTTTTTGTTTTTGAAATCAGGTTTGCATTTTGCTTGAGTTTAAATCAAGAAAAACTTGATAGAATTTTACTCTTGTACATTAGTGGCTTGCTATAGCCTGGCAAATCACATACTGCTCAAATGAGTATATATGAGTCATGAAAAGATAGCTACAAATATTCATATTTTTCTCAAGCCCAGTCTTTCCATTCCAACAGTCATCTAATCTAAGTAACTTAAAAAACTGATTCTGGCTGTTTTTAACCTGTTATTGCCTTTCAGTTTTATTGTTTTCTCAAAAAATATGTTTAATTTGTATGTTACTCTCAGTACTGTATTTGCAATGGGAGATCAGGTTACACATTTTCTTAGTAATTAAGCAAATTAGTTTTACACTTCTTTTTTTAAAACAGACTGTCTACCTTATCACAAGCAGTTCTTATAAGTCACCAGTTGATATCTGCTCAGTTCACACTTTCATGAACTACTGTCATATAACATAATAACATTTTCTAGGACAACATATAATTAATGTCTGATTCTATTAATATAATTTTATCTGCAAAATATCTGGATAAAACCTTATAAAACTGGGAAGTATTGAATAATAGTAAATCTTGAATGCAAATTTAATTCTGAAGTATTGTTTCACTACTGTCACAGTGGGAACAGGCAGTTACTTTATAAGTAACACAATGTGGTAGTTACTATATTTAGAAAACAGTTATATAATTGTTGACTTGATTTCTTTCTACTGAATACACAGCCATGGCTTGAAAGGAATCTAGATATTTCTGAAGAAAATGTATTTCTGATACAATGGCACATTTTTTATAAATCTGCTAAATATAAATGTCAAAATGAATAAAATATGAGTACGCCGATAAATCACCCTGTTTTTGTGAACCCTGAGAGTAAAATAGAAGTTTGCATTTGTTCCTGATATGTGAATGGCAGCAGAATTCAAGATAGGGTATTAATCATAATTAGAGTGCCTATGACAGGTCTGAAGCAATAAATTCTTAACAACGAGAAATAATGCTCATCCATAATGAACTGCTTAATACATTAATTTTCTCATTAAAACATGCCTCATCCTAATAGGTTCAAGACAAAGTTGATATAACTTTATATTTGTGTTCCCTGTTTTTATCAATTCCCATTTAAGTGGTATACTATTCAGAAAATTAAATAAATCATTAAAACATATAATTGTATGTATATATTCGCATAGCTAATTCCCCCAAGCAATATTATGGTTATAAGTTGTCAGTGCGCATATTAATTCATCATAGCAACTAAGTCAAGTTCATTTATTTGCTAGTAGCCCTTGGAAAAATAGATTTAAAAGCATGCACTGCCCTTTTCCAAAAGTGCAAGAAGGCCAAGTATTGACTTCCTGCTGATTATCAGGACATGAAAATTACTAATTACTGTTCTAAGTGACTTAATAGGTTTGTATGCATGACTACTTATGAATGTGTGCTAGGTATTGCATAAAATGATGTTTTCTGTTTCCAGTCCTAATTGATCTGCATATATACAGAACAACAGCAGCAGAAGCAACAATATCAGAATTCTTCACTTCTGGATTATGCATATAGGCAAGTATTTCATGCAATGATTTCTACCAAAACATTTGAACTTCCTCCATTAAAAACTATTATATTGGTTAAAGGTAATGTCAAGAAAGGGTTTCTAATCTCCGCTCAGCCATGGAAAGCCACTGGGTGACCTTGGGCAAGTCACACTCTCTCAGTCTCAGAGGAGGGCAATGGCAAACCCCCTCTGAGGAAACTTGCCAAGAAAACCCCATGATAGGGTTGCTGTAGGATTGCCACGAGTCAGAAACAACTTGAAGGCACACAACAAGAAGAATGCCAAGAAGTTTGATTACTTCTCTATCTTTAGTATTTGCTTTGTGATGAGTGGTTTATATATCCAAGTTATCATATAATAACAACTGATATTGTTGTAAGAAGAAAGTGATTAAAATGTATGGCTGAGATCCTAAATCAAGGCAACAAGGAGACTGTGTGACTTAGTCAATTGTGACATTGTGCAACTGAATATGCAACCAAATGCACAACACACATTTATATGCCCAATGTTGAATGTGTGGCATCCATTGATGCACTATACATGATGTGCAATGATGCACAAAGTATATTGGTATGCATAGATACACAATGTACACTCATATTGACACACTATGCACATGTGCACTGAGATGTAACAAACAACCTTGCACATCACAAGTGTAGCTCTGCTTCTGCAATCTTGAACTGAATAGGGCCATTCTGCATCATGTCCAACCACTTACATAATGGAATGTATGCATTCATATGACATGACATTTCCAGCTGCATATGTAAATAAATTTACCATGAGACATGCAGTATATACATGTGAAAAGGGTGCTTCCTTAAAACTACCCACTTTATTCAGAAACTGGGACCTTTCCCCATAATGAAGAAAATCTACTGTAGGGTTTGCCATATTTATTTATTTATTTTTATTTCCAAGATTTATATCCTCCCTTTCTCCCCCAGTGAGATTCAAGGTGGTTTGGCTCTTCAACACAATAAAAATCCATCAAGCCTTTCACCATGTCTTGCTTGTTTTCTCTACATTAGATTCAGTGTGAAACCAAGCACTCCCACTATCAGTGCAAAGAGGTGGGTCTGTTGAGTTTCAGTTTTAGGACTCTAGTTCTGTAAAGGATAGTCCATTACATGTGTGATTAGAAAGTCCCCAGCCCAAGCAAAGACTCGTGGAAGTCCTCCACCCATGTCCATGCATTCTGGAACATCCAAAAAGTCTAACCAAGACAGGTGCAGACTGGATGGGGAAGGATGTACTCGGAAGAGGAACTGTGTCCTGTTTTCAGACTCAAAGGCTACTCAGAGTCTAACCTGCTAGTAGTAACAGCACTTCAGAAAAAACTGTTGTCACCATCCAGGTGATGTCAATTTCTTATTAACTTCAAGCTTTGAGGATTATTCCTCCACAACCTCTCCTATCACTTAGCCATGCAAAGGTATATGACTAAAAAAACCCAACTATGCCCTTCTTAATGGAGGTGTGGGGAAAGTGAGCCCTCTAGGCTAGTCTTCAGGCCTCCAAGGGCACCAACCCAATTTTATTTTGCTTTTTAAACATTTCTTATTTACTCAAAATGCCACTATATTGTCTAGCAGACAGGGGGTAATTTGGGCATGTTGTTGGGCCTCCCAGGTCAAAATTGTACTCTCCAAGGTACTGAGCATTCTTTGGCTTGCTCTGAGTCTGTTTACAAAGGGAAAACTTTCATCAATGCTTGCGCTGTAGGCTTTCCCTTGCCAAGCCAGGACACCAGGAAGAAGTTAAAAGCAGACCTATTCATTTATTACTCCAGTACAATATGTTCTGGTACTCTTAGTGAAGTGCATAACCATACAACATGACTTCAAACAGCCTCTAGCATCACTGTGGTTATTTATTTTTAAGAATCAATTTAATAACTTAAGGTTGGTTGCTTTTTCTTTTTTTTTTTTTTTAAAAAAAAGACCATATCAGCCCTGAAGAAAATTATTTCTATCTCATACAATATTTGTTCCAAAGGTTAACAGATCTCATTGAGCCTGATTCTTTCAGTGTTTTCCCTATTTCTATATCCAGTGGTTGTAGGTGTTGAGTTAATGTAGAAGAGATTATAATATATACTCTAGTTTAGTCTCCTCCTTAGATTTACCACTTCATTTAATTAAAGATATTTGAATGGCATGCAAACTTAAAAATTTATGTACACACACACACATCCACACACAGTTGCTTCTTATATCATACTAGGAGAATTTGGGGGCGGGGGGGGGGGAATATAATTTATATACAATTACCATTGCGACCCTAGGTCTTTCAGGTTGTTTCTGACTCATGTGTCCCTGGGGGGAACTTATCATAGGGTTTGCTCGGCAAGATTTGTTCAAAGGAGGTTTGGCATTGCCTTCCCCAGAGGCTGAGAGCATGTGACTTGCCCGAGGTCACCCAGTGGGTTTCATATATGAACTGGGACCTGAACATTGGTCTCCAGAGTTATCATCCAACACTCAAATCACTACGCCATACTAGCTCTCATAGCAACAAGAAACCAAACACATTTACTTGAAAGAACAGTCCATAAATTTTAGTGATGTTGATGTCTGTATGTGTTTAGAACTGCAGTTTTAGTAAACTTGTGGGATTATGCAATTGAGCAGCACACAAAAGAAAAAGTACAGGTCACTAATCCTTTGCATCATGGGGAATCAACAAGTGAGAATGCATAAGAAAAGTAATAAAGAAATGACAGGATTTATTACAGAATCCTCAGCCTTGTTTTGTTCTTAATTTATGTGAAATGAAGTTGGAAAATATCAAAGTGGTATGTTTTCCAGCACATTAAACTCTAAGATGCTTAAAACTGGAACAATAAGTAACTGTATTCCACCAGTAAACTGGGAGGATTTCTTGATGGTGATGATGATGATTGCTTACCAATATTACAGATATTCCAAATAATAATCTCCAAAATTTGTTCTAGAAAACTTGTTATAAAAACATAAACATAATGCAATAAAAAGAAGTGCTCATCTACCAGTGAAAATGAGGCAAGTCTTTGCAATTAAATGGAGGTAAGCAAACCCAAGATAGATTGACTGTTTGAAACATAGCCTCTGTATGGCTAAGTATGGTTCCAGCCCTATTTCTCTGAAACAGAATGGATCAGTTCCAACCAACAGTAAATCATAGAAATTTTATGAAATAGCTAATATATACTAATACAGTATATATATATTAGATACTGCACTACTGCTAAAGGTTCCTTTCTTCACAAATTGTATCTAGAAAATTGGTAGCATTGTTACATTGAGATGAGATACAGAAATATTATATTAAATAAATGTGGACAAAGTGTGTATACAGTTCAGGTGCATTATTAAAAATTAAAATATGTTGGTGCTGTGACATAGATTTAAAGTTTATCATTTGCAATCATAAATTAACTTTAAAAAACACATTGACCACCGTTATCCAAATCTTTAATTGATGTTTTGAAAAAAAATACTGACACGGGTCATTATTTTAAGACTAACACAATGATATTAGTCCCCCCCCCATTTTTTTCTATTACAATTGTTTTAAATAATAACCTACACATCCAACTGAATTCTTTATAGTACCAAAATTCCCCAGCACAACTCTGAAAAAGGAGATTTTAGAAGTAATTAATATGTTACTTGTTATGGCCCCAAAGTAATGATGCTTTCCACAGTTATGTTGTTTGGCAAATTTTTTTACTATTTTTGGTCCTCATTACCTGGCTGATATTTCAGGTAGCTTCATTGTGTGCAACTTGCTACTTCATGAGCATCCCAAGTTATACTAGGAAAGTGCAAACAGCACAACAATTAACAAAGCAGTTTAGAGTTTATGAGAGTCACAAAATTATACACGGTTGCTAAATAAAAATCTGGTTTTCCTTAAAATAGCCTTTAAGCTCTTCTTTTTGGAATGCTTTAGCCTAAAATCTAAAGTCAAACTCTGCTTTCAAATAGGTTCTTGTGAAATAAAGCAGAATTCAGAACATTTCACTACACTGCCAAGTGCTTTCTGGAAATAAAGGTAGGAAATGAAATATGCTACAATATCACTACTAACAATAAAACAGCTTATAAATATCTCAGGTATTTTGGATAAATTGAAGGTCACTGGCATAAGATGTTAAGATAATAAATCTGGCTTATCAACATATTCTCCTGGCACCAAAACATAGCCTCTTGAGATCATTTATCTCCAGTTCATTATCTAGTCCGCATTATTCAACACCACTCATGCTCAATTGGGTTTGAATAGCTTTTGGCTGCTGAAGTTGCCTCCAATTTCAACATACTCTTTTACTTGACTTTAATAAGAAGCTGAGACCTACTTTAATCATTATCTAGATAACTGAACTGATGTCAGTGTTTGTTGTTTTCTTATGTGAGTGTCCCCTGTATTATATTTAAACACTGAATAGTATCTGGATGGTTCCAAAGTTTGACTATTTAAACAAGTAGATATTTAACTATTATGACTATTACACGCATGTGTGCACGTGTGCGCGCGCGCACACACACACACACACTATTCTTACTTACAAAGAGAGAAACCAAATAAAAGCTAGCTGGGAAGGCATGCCTACATTCTAGATATCATCCATAGAAGGAATGAGGACTAAGTTTGGCATAATTAACACTTTATCTACAAGTGGTATTAAATTCTACAAATTTCAGAACAGGTATTACTAAATGCTATAATTAACTGCATGGATTAACTACAGTTAATATGATTTCCTAAAAAACTGGGATTATATTTGAATAATTTTGCATTCACAAGTAGTAAAACGGGCATTTCCTGTTTAACTCTCGTTTAACTCTTGTTTAAATCCTGTATGCCCCCTAGTGTGAAAAAGCAGTGTATCTACATACATGTGTAGTGAACAAAACTACAGACACATGTGTCTCTATATGAATCAATGTGTAAAGGAGAGAGGAAGAGAGGTACATGCCTACATAGCAGTGATTTTGTTTTCCTCCTTCAGTTTGGTAAACTGAAAGTCCCAAGGATTCATTTCAGTGGTAGTCACAAGTCTAACTTGCAATTTATTGGTGTAGATCCAGTACTATCTGTCTGTCTGTCTGTCTCCCCCCCCCCTTTCCCTCCTCATCCCATATGGTAGAAGAGTTTTCTACACTTACTTATTTAAATACCAGAAATCTTTTGTCAGATTCATATTTCCTGAATTAAGAAATATATCTGGTGTCAATTAACATTTGCTTAAACATTTGCTTCTGACTATTTGCTAATTTTTTATGCTGACTTAGAATGCCTGCCCTCCATCTCACTTGTTGTCCATGGTGGTACTGCCTCTTGTCTCTGATCTTCAGGCTGAGTACACTTGCTTGCAGTACCACGACCTTGCATTTTTACAAATTTGGGGACAGGGGAGTAAATCAGGCTAGCTGTCACTAGCAGCCAAACCATTAGCCCTTACAAGTGAAATGGCTCTCACCTCTGTTTCTGTACAGAAGACTGAAGGTTCACTCTGAAATTGTTAGTTTATCTATAGATACTTAAGAGTTCCATATTGGTTTGCCTTTGCATGTATTTATATATAAACAAGATTTTTCATTTACATCCTCCAAGATTTTTAAAATTAATGAATTAATTAATATATCACACTTACAAAGCAAATTCTCATTTAGTTACACAACCTTGATAATTGCTATCAAGCATTACCTTATTTAAAAAATACCAAGATAGTATTATTAAATAATGCACACAATATACAGCCATTTTTTTCCTGTTTCCATTATTCAGGCTCTGAAATGCTATTGCTTGTGTAGCCACAATGGCACAATCTTTACCCGCTATGGAGATGTCAGCAAACTCGGAAAACTGCAAGATGAACCCTAAGGGAATAAGAAGCCCTCAGAATACTGATTCTTGATGAGTTGGAAGTAGAAAACAAGACAAAAGGGACTGCAGTGGAGTGGCTACAATCTTGAATAGGGAGAACTCCACAGTACACCATTTTGCTGTAGATCAGAGCAGATGTACATGTGCAAATGCAATCACACGAAGGGTTATTGGCTTTATGAAATGAAGAGCCTTGACACTACTTGACATTCATTCTCAATTACCAGATTCAGGCTTTTCTTTTTCACTGAACTATAGTATATAATACCTAAAGAAAATGACTGGATAATGTGTACAATAGCATAAGGAGAGTGCAGCATGGATCTTGGTCAACTGACAAAAACTCCAGGCTGTTTGGAATATAACCTGCTCTTATCCCCCCTACCCCCACTGATACACACGCCATTGTTATCATAATAAAGACACTTCTATTGACTTCAGTTTCAAAAGATAGATACATTGGATGACACTACAATATGTATGTGATTATGCCTTTTCCTCTCTCTTCTTCAGGTCCTGGTACTATTCTGAGACACAGAATTTAACAGAAACATTTTAGGGATGTCAGAATGTGAATGGCAAGAAGACTATTTTTGCACCCAAAAGTATTTTGTTGAATGAAAAGCTCTGAGGCCTCAAAAAAATGGCCTTTCGGAGCCGTGAGAAGCCTTTGGGCTCTGCTTTATCCACTGTAAATATACAGCGTAATACAAGTTGAGTCTAGTTTATCCAAAAAGCTTGTGACGAGGACTATTTGGTTTTTTTAAATTTTATTTTTGGAATACCTCTATTTTCTTATAAATACATAATGAGATCTCTAGGGATGAGACCCAAGTCTGAACACAGATAAGCAGACAAAATCAGAAGACTAAGCAAGGGAAGAGCAGATATGAAAGAATTGGACAAGCTCCTAATGTGTAAAGATATAATTCTGAACACTAAAGCAAGAATTACCCAAGCCATTGTATTCCCCATCACCACGTACAGATTTGAGATACACAGCTGGAGATGAGTGCTGAGAATGTGTGGATGGCCAAGAAGACAAACAAATGGATTCTAGATCATATTAAACCTGAACTATCCCTAGAAGCCAGGATGATTAAACTGAGGCTGTCATACTTTGGCCACGTCATGGGAAGACATGAATCACTAGAAAAGACAATGATGCTAGAAAAGGTAGAGGGAAGTAGAAAGAGAGGAAGCCCACACACCACGTAGTTGCACTCAATCAAAGTGGCCATGGGTTTGAGTCTGCAGGACCTGGGCAGACCAGTGGAGGACAGGGAGTCTTGGAGATGTTTCATCCACAGGGCTGCCATGAGATGAGGTAGACTCGAGAGCAGTTATTTAGCAAGCTTTGCAGATGTCATCTATGGCAGTCACCGCAAATATGTGGATACAAACTTTGCTTAATGAGGCTGTCCCTATGGTAGTGCAGTCATGTGCATACACCTCCATTGAGGATACTGTGGGCTTGCCATCCATGGGTGGTTGAATCCATGGATGGCAGTCTGCAGATACCGAGGGCCAACTGTACAACACATTCTTAGACAGAAAAATGCACATCCTAAAACCAATTCCATCTGTCTAAGAGGAAGGCAAATGTTATAGATTTCATCTGTAGGCATCTTTAATTTTTATGGTGTGACAGCCATGGAGAAGTATTTGTGGGTATTTAATATGATTAAGATTAAGGGGCAGAATAGACCAGCCGAAAAGAGCAGATTGGGGCTACCCCAGAGATAGTCACTCCAGAGCCACAGCAACCACACACTATGGCCCCAACCCACCCTGGGACCAGTCCAAATAGGAGTGGAAAAGATCAGCTCCTATTTGCACTGGTAAAAAGCCACCTTAAGCAGCCCAGCTGCAACCCCAGGGCCACTTCTGGGCACGCCAGTGGTGTGTGGTGTGTAAACGCCATGCCCCCAGAATGTCCTGAAGCTGCCCCCATATGATTGGCTGTGCAGTTTCCGGGCATATAAACGCTGCACTCCCATGTCACCTGGAAGGCGGCTTAACTTGCCAGTCTGTTCCAGCCCTAAGTTATTTTTCCCCCTTAGACACATAACTTTTTTAAAAAGCCAAATGTGAGACTATCACAGCCTGCATAGCAGTCCAGAGAAAGATAGAGAAATGAAGATGAATTATTCTCCAGGCACTTTTCTACTTTTCTACAATAGGAAGTATTAAATAATTATCAATGAATGACAAGTTTCTAACATATACTCATGTCTTTGTATTATTAAGCATTCTGTTATGTATATTTAGTATATTACATATTTGTTGTAGCAACCTTAACATGTAGTAATCTTTTCAAACAGATAAATCTATTTGATATGAATTAGCCATCCACTTCTTTATGTGCACATGATAATACATAATGAAAACCACTTCTCAGAATTTGAATGTGTATGTAGCTCTTCATATTCAAAGCAAATACTTGAATTATAAAGGCGGGGGGGGGGTGATGTTTGGTGATGTGAAGTGATTGAAAATAAAAATCATTTTCAATACCTGCTGCCACCTTCTGGTCACATAGAAGAGATGTTTTTCCTGTTAAATCTAACAAAGGAAAAAGCATTTGTTTATGCAGTAGAAAAAAACTTACATTAGCTTAGCAAGTGCTTTACAATATTGTTTAAAATTACAAATTAACAATGCCATTGCATGGATCTTTCTGTTTCAGTTTCTTTTTAAACTTCCTTTTCCTTTCTTTTTTTCTCTCTTTCAATGAAAATAAAGTTAAAAAAGAAAAAAAAGAAAAAAGCATTTATGCAGAATGCACATATTCAAACACAAATGTGATGATGAATAAGTAAATGTCAGCCCATATGCATCAGCTGTTTATTTATTATAACTGTTATTAGGTTCGCCTTCTACTGAAACGGAAAGGAAAAGAGTTTAATGAGACTGATAGTATAAGAACTTTTAGGTGCTATGCATTGGGACTTTGAAACTACTGCAGTTTCTATTATTGCAGCATCATTTCTAAGTATAATAAGTATAAAAATTGTTTTTATTATATGTAATGATCTTTAGAGGTATTTATTTATTCTCCTACTAGTTATATATTCATATCTTATTATGGTCTCATTCAGTTATGTAGTCATGCAAATTGGTGGAGCAACGAAGGTGCATGTTTGTATTTTGGTTTAGTTTTGTGTAACCTATAATTAATCTGTTTTATTAAATTTGATAGTATTTAATTAATTCAATTTAATTAAGTAGGATAATATGTAAATATTTAATATAGCTTATATACACACCAACATGCTAGTTTTTCACGTACCCATATATAGCCAATACAGCACCATAGAAGGCTCAAGATGGCTTTTTGTAAAAGTATAGTGGATGGGAACTTTAAGAAAAATAAAATCCAGAGTTTTTGAAAAGTGGAGTAAGGGGGGGGGGGGGGAAATAATGGTGTATTCAGGAAAAGGGCAAGGCATGTCACAATACAGAAACAGTCCACACTGCCAAGTATTCCACCGAATATAAGAGTATAGATGGAGAGATATAAGGCTGCAGTCATACAGATACACCACATTCTTTATTTATGTGAATGCTTGGACTTTTTCTGGAGTCCTGCAGGGATGAGGAAGCAGTAGTAGAGTTGGTAGAAAAAGGCTGCAAACTCTAAGATACCTATTTCTTTAGTGTGTAGCTCTGCGGGGTGGGTGTCCTTGGAGCCAAGGTGCTGGTGGCAGAGCAGACGATTGCTTGTACTGCTGCTACACTGTGTCTGGAAGTAGCATGGTTCAAGAACAGGCATCTTAGAGCCAGCAGGCCTCTGCTGCTGCTATCTTCATTTTTCCTCTTTCTTTTGCACTACTCTGCCTGAAGCCATTTATGTCTTTGCTGCTTTTAACTTCATTAGTAGAACACTTGTGGCAACAGGGTTCTATCCTATATCCAATGCTGTTGTGAGGGGAGTGGAAGGTTGTGGACCACACCAGGTGGCACACAGAAGTCGGGGATGCCACTGCCTAGATCAATATATTACACAGTTCTCCCAAAATATGTCTTCTGGTTTCTCTTCTTCCTCCTTTTCCTCCTCTTCCTCATCCTTCCTCTTCTTGTTATTTTGCCAGTGTAACCCACTATTCACTAACATTTCATTCAAATGAAACAGTGACCCGCCCATTCATGGCTGCATTAGCATTTCCTCTCCATATAATCATAAACAACAACTAATTCCAAATAATTAATGATTTTTTTCATGTGTTTAACTTAAAGTAAATTACATCTCCAGCAATCAAGGGGTTGTATTTAACAATACTATATAATTTATGTTTTAATATAAATATTTTTTAAAATTCAAGGAACAAGTCTTGGAGATGAATCTCACAGATTTGACAGTGTTGGTATCTTCAGTTATCCTCTTGAATGGCAAATGGCTTTTGTAATTCTATTGTTTTTAAACATTATAATGTGTTCATTTGTTTTTAGGCTTATTTTTTGTTTTTAATCTATATATGTTTTTAATATTCTTGTGAGGTGCCTTGTGTACCAGTTTTTGGAGAAAGATAGAATATGTCAAGTAAAACAAAATAAATAATAAATAATTTCTGTGTATTTATAACCCTGAAATCCTTATCAAATCCAATACCTTATTTAACAAAATAGGTTTTTTCCCCCTGGTACCTCAGTTATAAATACCTTTGTTGCAGAGTAAGCCTTGTATATTTAAAGAGCCTGTGATCATGAGTATAACCTTTCCCAGTGTTTTGTGCAAGCCTCTCAAAAACCATACGTCCAGGCTCAAAGATCAACATTCAAACAGTTCTTGCATGTTAGATGAGCTTGTAGGAATTCAAACAAGTAAAACACTAAATCTTTTCTTTTTTTCCACTGAGAGAAATTAGTTCATTGGAGAGAATAATTACTGTAGCCAGACTAAAATAAGCACCACTGTGTCTGGAGGGTGCAGGTGGTTTTAGAATCAAAATCCAGTGGCAAGGGACAAGGCTCAGACAAGCTGTATGTCTAATCATTGCGCCTTGTAGATGGGTGGGCCTCCGTTCCTCCGTTTTTACTCTCTACGTTTCCCACAAGACTTTCCTAATTTTGACATATTTTACCTCTCACATCAGTGATGACTGGCATCAAGCCTCTCAGGAGTTAAAAGTAACTTTCTCTTTTTCTATTTCCTGTAGGAAAAAAATCTGTGATTGTTGCCCTCGTTTTGGGGAAGGCTGGAGGTTTTTTAAATAATGCAAAATAAAAATCGCTGTTAGCATTCATTACACTACTTGGCTCGTCATTTTAAGGCAAGGTGGGTTGCTCTGCCATGTGGGTTTTAATTACAGAGGTCTATCACTTTATTGGATAACAACCGTCCATCTGCTACACTCCTGTGTGAAATAAATTAATGCAGAAACAGATATTCAACTGCCTCCATTATAGCTGTACACAATAATCCTCAAACTACTTATTCCAGAGTAGTTCCCATGATGTCCCAAGCTATCAACTTAAGGAGTAATGATCAAGCCATAGATATATAACACTGGATTGCTGTTCGTATGGGGAGATTCTCTCTGTCAGATATCCTGGACCTTAATCACACAGAGCTTTATATCTTACAAATAGCTCTTTGAACTGTCCATTGCTGGATAATATAATCACATTTACTTTAGAATTATAACTTCTTATTTAACCATAAATGTGTATAAAAAATCTATAGGAATAAAATTGTGATCAATGGGGCTTTCTAGATTGGCAAAAAGAAGTGTGTTCATGGCTGCATGAAACTCTAGCCTTTAGATGAGGAAAAGGGAAAGTGTGCCATGAAAACGCTTTTTTTGCGTTTTAGGGGAGAAGAAGCGCCTTTAAAAAGGTGCTGGTTTTCCCAGCTTCTTTTTTAAAAACTGCAGAACAGCGCAGCTCCATCTAAAGGCTGTGGTGCAGCTGCTAAGCATTAAGGAAAAGGTAACTTCATGTCACACTTTCCTGCCAATCTAGAAAGCCCCAAACTTTAACTATTTTGATCACATGTACCATATCTTATCCAGTAAACTTAGCTGCTGTTTGTACTCATAACATGCAACTTGATGTCTTATGGTCTGTCAATGGTATCATAGGTGTTGTAAGCATAACAACTGGAGTAATGGGTAAAGTAATTAGCTGCACGGACTCTATAGCAACAGCAAAGCATTCGGCAGTCATGTCACTTCCAGGCAAGTCTCCTGGCAATTGTCTAATAGCAACTCATAGAAATGGGCAGCAATATTAAGAGGGCAGCAGAATCTGTCCTTTCTTTCTCCATTACAAAAAGGTCAGGTGAGAGTCCAGGCATAAAAGAAAACAAGAGTTATCTGTCCCTTGTGTACCTGATTATATCATGATACAGTAGAGATGAGCTGTAAGGGAAAAGATCTGTGAGAAAAACATTAAAATCCTGTGCAGTACCACAACATTAACAAACATTAAAATTTCAGTTCCAGTGTAACTGTTGTGTACAATATAATGAGAAGATAAAGTTAGAAAAATACTTAAGGAAGCACATTTTTCTATTATTTTATTTCTTCACTAGCTGTTTAGTTTAGGATTGCCACCCATTATCCATTCATATCTTACAGAGACTATAGAGGAAATCACTGTAATGTTATCCTTTTCCGAAATTTCTTTTTTCCTTTAAAAATTTGTGGCAATTTTTAACATTTAATACGCAACTTCAATAGCAGCATTTCCACTGTCGAGGCTTTTCAGAACTACTGTGTCTTTAATTAGTGGCTTCCTCCTGACCTGATCTATCTTTCTGGCCATCTATATATAGAAGCTGGTAGTTAATGCACATCTGCTTTTAGCCCTCTATTACTGACATGTCACTTATATGGCAATAACTTCCACGAAGAGGTCCCTAAATGGATGAATATGCCACCCAGTTTAGGAGATGCCAAAGAAATGGACTGATACTTGATGTAACAAGTGCCTTTATCATCTGTAGCCTGGGAACCCCAGGGAGCAGGAAGTATTGAAACTGCACTGATCAGAGAAATATAATCACTCAACTTAAAGAAGAAGCACAATTTGTTATTTTTTTACCGTCAAGTCAATTTATGGTAACTCTGTGTATGGAAGACCTCCAGGTCACCCTCTTATAAACAGCCGTGCTTAGATCTTGCAAAATAAGAGCAGTGGCTTCCTTGATTCAGTCTATCCATCTGGAACGTGGTCTTCCACATCTTTCAATCTTATTTGTTCCTGAGGGAAAAGAATTAAAAACTGTTTGTCCCTAAATGACCTCTAGCAGGCATTTTTGCCATGTTTTTGGAGCTTCCGGAGTCAAAATGTGGTGGAAATGTGGACCTAGTGGACATACTGGGGCATTTCAGCACAAATTGTTTTGGTAAAATTTTGCAAAAATTGTTTTTGACTTTTGGAGGGCCCAGGGGGCCACAAAAATGACCACGGGGGCTGCACACAGGCTTCAGGCTGCACTTTGCTGACCCCTGACCTAGAGACTGCCCTAGATATGCAGAAGCCACCACTAAATTTCTGACATACTTCAATTCATTTCCAAAAACCATGTAGGATTGGTATTAAAGTGCATGACTGAAGTTGGTACCTCTGTTCAATCTAATAGACGTTGCTGTTAACTGCTGTCAAGTTAACTTCAGTTCATGGTGATACTATGAATTGGAGCCTTCCAAGTCACCCTATCATCAACATTCCTGCTCACGTCCTATAGACTCAGCACCATGGCTTCCTTGACTGGATCTATCCATCTGGACTGCAATCTTCCTCTTTTTCTGCTGCACCCTACCTTCCCAAGCATTATTATCTTTTCTAAAGATTAATGACTTCTCATGATATGGCCAAAGGGGGGGGGGAGATCTCAGTTTACTCATCTTGGCTTCTAGGGAGAATTCAGGCTTGTTTTGCTATACTTATTTTTCTTTTTAGCAGTCATTTATTTGTCTTTTTAACAGTTCACAGTATCCGTAGAACTCTTCTCCAGCACCATGTTTCAAATGCATTCATTATCTTCTTATCAGCTCTGTTGTCCAGCTTTCACAACCATACATAAAAACTGGAAATATGATGGCATGGGCTGACTTTAGTATTCGATGATATATTTGTACCCTTTGGACATTACAAATGACATTACAGAAATGGCTAAATATTGGTCAGGTAAAACTTCAAATTACTGACATATCTAGGAGGCAATTATACTGATAGGCAAACAATACTGTCAATTATAATATTACAGCCTTTTTAATTTTAATCATGGGAATCATGCAGCCCTCCAGATGGAGAGCCACATTATTTCCACACATTTTAAAATGCTCATGGGCATGGATCACCTGCGTATGCAACACCTATATATGGAGTACAGGCAAAACAGCCCTGAGAGAGAGAGAGGGACTGGATAGGGGATTAGAATCTCTACTCTCATCACCATTTAGAACTGTTCTCTTTTAGTGAAAATATGAAACTATGGTCCAAAACACACTGCAGAAATAATCTAGTTGGTGGCTGCTTTAGCTAGGAAATTCTGGGAACTGTAATTTTGTGAGACATTTAGCCTTGTCTATCTTAGAGGTCTGGTGCCACAATAAACTACAAATTCAGGATTTCCTAGCACTAAGCCAGGGCAATTAAAGTGGTCTTAAACTGGATTATTTCTGCAGTGTGTTTTGGACCTATATGTCCACCAGATGGTGCCATTTAAACCAACTAACAGAAAAGATGTTTTGATTCAGCTATATTTGCTCAATTTATTCAAATAATTTATGGAAAACATTTATTCTTCTGTTTGCCAGGTTCTGAAATGTCTGAAATTCCCCCCCCCCCCCTTGTATGTTCATTCAAAAGTAGCATGTAGAAAGCAGTGGTAATATATTTGGGGGAAATGCATTCTGTTTTTCCCCCTTTGGCTTTCTTGCAAAACTGACAACATAATAGAAACAGAATACAGTGGGCCCTCCACATTCACTGAGTTTAGGAGCTAAGGAACCCCATCCCACCACCCCACCTCCTGTGAAAGTGAGAAAACTGCAAATAACAATTTTTTAAAAACCCTGAAAGAACATGTCCCTAGGAATCTCTAGGTCCTCCAGCACATGTCTATAGTCAACATCTGATGGAGTTTGACTGCTGGAGGACCTACAAATGCCTACAGAAGTGTTCTCTCTGGAGGGTTATTCAGATGGGTTAAATCTTTATTGTTCACATGCATTTTGAATGCATCTGATTATGATGGGGGGGGGGGGCTGCCAAAAAACCCCACTTAACCCAGGATAATTGACATTGGATCCCCCTCCCAAGTTTTCTAAAAGATTTGGATTCTAGGCTGTGTGGATAACCGATGTATATAGACCCATTATAAACTGGGATAAAACTCTGAATGTCTTGAACACGCTTTGAATACATTGACATCATTGACTCCATCTTTAAGTGCTAACACGTGTGATGCACAGAGATACGGTCCATAGTGTGAACAACAAACTCATAATGCATGAGTGAGAATATTTGTATAATCGCATAAAAGAAAAACTGACGTATGAATGACCCCTAGGAATCTCTAGGTGAACAGTTCTCAACCTGTGGATCATGACGCCTTTGGGGGAAAATTTCCGATGGTCTTAGTAATAATTTTATGATTGGGGGTCACCACAAAATGAGAAACTGTATTAAAAGGTCATGACACTGGGAAGGTTGAGAACCACTGTTCTAGATCCTCTATTGAGACTGGCAGATGTTGACAATAGAGTTGGGCTGGAGGACTTAGAGATTCCTAGAGAGAAGATGTCAGTCAAATCCATGAATAATCAAATTCACAAAAGTCAAAATCACAAATATGGAAGGCCAACTGTAGTAGCAAACAGAATAAGAAGAGCTACACACTTTTCTTCTTTTCTCTGTCAAAAGTATCATGGAAAGAACTTGGGAAAGGAGTTTGGTATGACAGATTGGAGCAGCCTGACTTTCTTATTAGACAACTATATTGCTTTAGGTACAAATACCAGAAATATTTGGGTTCAAAATTCCCCCAAGTCAAAAAATTTTAGGGCATGCATGTTTAAAATATTTACTTTCCTTTGTCAAACACATGCCAGTTCTCTGAGGACTTTACCACACCAGCCCCATTCTCATAGTAGTCATGATAGGAAAAATAAAATGGGAACATACTGTTTTGTAGGCAACCATCATCTCACCTCAGTCAAATGTGCAATTGGGGCTGCTCCCACATCTTCCTGAACTCTCCCCAAACCCCACTTTCCTGTCTTTCCTTACCCACCATGTATTTAGAGATGTTTTTGTTTTCCCTTTTTCTGTGCAATCCTGCAGCTCCACTGCCCCCTGTAAATAAATAAGAAACAAAGAAAATAAATAAGAAAAAAGGTAACAGGGCACTTCAAAATAGCAAGGGGGTGGCAAGAAGAGGGGACACTGTGACGCCACTTGACTGGCAATCATGCAACTGTCCTGGGAGTGACATTTTGCATCTGGGGACTTGCATGATTGCCAGGTCATTCACAGGTTTCCCCATGAATGTAAAGAGATGCCTTGGGGACAGGGCAAGTACTGATCGGAGGTGTTGGCCTGTGATGTGTATGCTTCCTTCTCAATTGTCACAGTTTAAAATCAACATCCAGGAACGTCCTACATGTGCTCACTATTCCAAAAAGTACATAATATGGGTATCAGCTAGAAAAACCAATGCATGTCTAGGCTGTATCAACAGTATAGTGTCTAGGTAAAGGCAAGTAATAGATTGTAGATTGTAAGCCTGAGGGCAGGGAACCGTCTAATTATAAGATTGTATGTACAGCACTGTGTAAATTTACAGCGCTATATAAATAAAGGTTAATAATAATAATAATAGTACCACTCTATTCTGCTTTGGTCAGACCTCACTTGGAATACTGTGTCTGGTTCTAGGCAGTTTGTCAAAAAGGATGTTGACAGAGGAATGTGACCAAAATGGTGAAAGGTCTGAGAACCATGTCCTATGAAAAGTGTTCTAAAGAGCTAGAACATGTCCCTGCGCCATGTTTAGGGCTGGGGAGCATGCAGCATTCACACACTCCCTAGCCCTAACACATATGGGTGGCCCCATTTTTAAATGGCGCTGTCCATACGGGCACACTGCCACGATGCCATGGTGTGCACCATGTTTAGCCTAGGGCGCCCTTTCTGCGGTGCTAAAAGGAGCTCCTTTTTGGCTCTTATCCTTGGTACAGCCTTCACACGGTGGTGGCCCCTTTCTCCCCTCAGGAGCTACTTGGATGGCGGGGTACAGCAGGTGCCCAGGGCACCCACTGCATCAGGCCATGGAGAAGTGGCAATTTGCCACTTCTCTGTGGCCTGGAGAAGCGGCAGATTGGGGCCGCAATGGCTGCCAGTGAGGCAGCCCTGGCCTCAGTCTGACGCTTCTCTGAGTGCCTACAGACCTCCCCTTTTGGACTGTCTGTAAAGGCCCAAGGACACAGAGTAATAAATTCAAATTACAGGAAAAGAGATTCCACTCAACATTAGGAAAACTAATTCCTGAGGGAAGAGCTGTTTGACAGTGGAATATGCTGAATATAGAGTCTCCTTCTTTGGAAGTTTCTAAACAGAGGTTGGATGGCCATCTATCAGGGGTGCTTTGATTGTGTATTCCTGCATGGCAGGGGGTTGAACTGAATGGCCCTTGTGGTCTCTTCCAACTCTTCATCTCTATGATTCTGTCAGTACAGGCAAATCTCAGTTAACAAGTCTTCTGCCAAACAAGTTTTTTTAATGAAATCTTTTTACAACTGCCCAGTTCCCACTTTTCTTCCTTGCCCTAACTACATTTTCTAGCAGCATCTGCAATGGGAAGATGGTGACAGAGGGCTGGAGAAACACAGCCTTTCAGTGCCAGGTTACAGCAGGGTGTTTCAGTAAACAATTCAGTAAACCTTGTGCTAGGACAGAATAGGATTCTGCTATAGCCAATCTGACTGTAGCTGTGTGCGCCTGTCCACAACAGGCAAAGTAAACAGCAAATGGCTCCAGAACCCATTACTGAGTATATGTAAGATGAAAACTGATAAATCTTTCCCACTAGCAATCCACTACAAGCTAACAACAACATACATCCACAAGTACTGTATGGCCTCTAAAACAGAAATTATAGGAAAATTTGGGGCTAGTTAAATTAAAAGTCATCCTTGGATGCATTTTGAAAAAATCTTTTCAGATGGTATCTAGAATGTTTTGTTTTTTATTTATGCAAGGCTTACCTGACCTGGTTTTCTTGCTTCACATGTGTGTATCGCTAGTTTTGAATAAAAAGTTTGCTGAAACTTGCTAAGCTCTGCTTCTTCTTGTGGTATAGGAACCTATCGATATTATTTCAATATTATTTCTGCCTCTCATACCGTTTTGTTTTGTTTTGTTAAAGAAGTAATCACTAGGAACATGCCTACTGTCTATCTTTAGCCATTGGGTAACAATGTAAAGTTCTGTCAGACCTTCTTATTTAACTATAAGAGTCTGAGTTCTCCTAACATTGGTAAACATATAGAGATCACATTTATTACAATCAAACATGGAAAGCTTCAATGGGATACATAAAGTTGTGGGGAGCACTATTAGAGACTGATATTTTGTAGTTATTGTGAGAATGAAGATCCTTCCTTGTGAAAAGCTGCTTGTGTTGGGTGGAGTTGCAGCACATATTTAATTATAACTGTTGCAACATATGGAATAAATTGATACCTTGGACATTTGTGACTCCTCACCAGTTACTTGCAGCATGTATGAATCTGCTTCAGTATGTATGATATTGGATTGACTTTGTCTTTAAGCATATTGAGACAGCTGCCTCAAACAGCAGGTGCTGAGGGCCTGAGAAATAGTAGCAGAGTGTTCTGGGACAGAGCTATGTGTTTTCTGCCTTCAATTGAAGTGGGAAAATGCTGTCTCACTGCCAGTGTTGTGGTTTCAAATGCCAGTCTAATTGGCATTTGTATATGAAAGCAGAATAAATCTTGTTTTTCATGCCAGATATCTTGTGCTAGTTTCAGGTTTTAAAGGTAGTCCGTTGACTTGAATATCTAGTCGTAACTAACTGTAGGGGGTGGTGCTCATCTCTGTTTCTAAGTCAAAGAGCCAGCTCTGTTGGTCATGTGGATAACTGCACTGAACACTGTTACCTTCCCACAAAGAAGTAGTGCTTAGCTTATCTATCTACTTGTATTTGCATGCTTTCATACTGCTAGGTTGACAGAAGCTGGGACTAGTGACAGGAGCTCACCCCATCATGCAGGACCCGGGCCTCGAACTGCCTTCCAATCATCAGAACTAGCATCTTAACCACTAAGCCACTGCATGTCAAGTATTAGGGTATTTTAAAAGGCTGAGACTGTGAACCAGTCTTTTTTCTTGTGAAGTTAAGATCAAAGAGCCTTTCTTGTTAGATCTTGGTGTAACTTTGTTAGAAAATGACCAATAACACTAGGGGTCATGTGTTGCAAAGCACCCCTAGATCAGCTTTATTAGAGTCTTGCAAAGTACCAGATTCACTGCTGCCACTTGCTGAATCACTATGCATTGCAACACGCTTGAACGTGTGCATTTTGGAGTACAAAGGAGATGCCAACTCATTGACAGGAGCCTTGAATTTAACATGAGCAAGACAGATCTATACTTGAGAATGCGGGGAGAGTTTTGAACCTAAAGATATCTGTGTAGTTTCATCTATATGTTTCTGTTGAAGCTGCATTGTTAATTTGAATAAAAACTGTTATTTGGCCATACATTAGGACAGTGGTTTCCATCTTTTGGTCCTCCAGATGATTTGGACTACAGTTCCCATAATTTCTGACTGTTGGCCAAGTTGGCTGGACCTTCTGGGAGCTGAAGTCTGAAACAAATGGCAGGCCAAAGGTTGAGAACCATTGCCTTGAGATATCTGATTAGGATCAAGGAAGATCCAAAGTGGAATCCCAGATTTCCCAGGTTGGGAGTGTGCCAAATAATCTGCATTTTTATATTTTACAATATTTCCACAATGTTTAGTTTGGTTTGAATATTGAACTACAATTCTGGAGAATTGTTTCAGTCCCCACTTGGCTATGGAAAGCCATGGTGATTTTGGGCAAGTCACACTCTCTCAATCTCAGAGGAAGGCAAAACCCTTCTTAACAAATCTTGCCAAGAAAACCCAATGATTAGGGTCACCATAAGTCTTAAAATGACTTGAAGGCACATTGCACTTTATTATTTCAATGACTGATGTGTTTTAATACTGTAATATTTTGATTCTGTTTTAAAGCTCACTTTTGTATGTTTCTAATTGTATTGTTCTTTTAAACGGTGAGATGCATTGAGTCCCAATTTTTGGGGGGGGGACTTGTTATATTTGTTATAAATAAATATAACAACAACAATTTAGTTATACAGTAAATTTAAGTTGTAAACTTAAACAAATGTACGATTGCAAGGGAAGAAAGGAATGAAAGCATGGTGGTTATTGACCATTGTTGTTAAAGACATGAGAGTACTGGGGAAAGAGAAAGAGACAGTCTTAGAAAAACACTGCCCTATCCCCTGAGCTCATTTGGTAAGTGCCAAGTGATTCAATAGTCTGGCTCCTGTATGAGCCACTCATGTTTTTTTTAAATCTAGCTACCCATATGGCCCTCTCTCCCCAGTCTGTTACTTAACAATTGGGCTGTGCTTGTAAGTGGCCCAGTGGTCCTCTTTTCTTCTCTCCTTCAACAGACTGCCTTGTACATCATGGCATCCTCTGAGGTTAAGAGAATCTAACTTGCCCAAGATCACCCAATGGGTTTCCCCAGCCAAATGGGGATTCAAATCCTGTTCTCCAGAGTTGTAACCCAACACTCAAACTACTCAACCAAACTAAACAGTTTGTCTTTGTGGAAACATTGTAAAATATGAAAAAGCATGGCTGAGCTGGCATTTGAACCCTGGTCTCCAGAGTCAAAGTACAACACCCAAACCACTACACCACACATGCTCTCTTAGTCAGTGTTAATGGATCTAAAAGTGGAAGATCAAAATATTTAAAGCATCAAAGGTTCTATACAACTGCTGTGTGGTCTATTGTGATTGACAGAATCTTCAAGGGATTGCTTACTCTGCAGTTGTTCTAGCAGTCAATAACTACAGGTTCTCTGCATGAGTGCTGTGAGGTTTATGGATGGAGGGAGTTTATATCTAACAAAGACATCATATGCCTATTATTCAATATAGCTAATAGATACAAACATATCTGTTATTCAATAGATTGATAAATGTAAACATCTTTTAAAAGGCAGCAATTTATTATATTATTGACATTTTAAATTATGGAAATAAAAACTGGCAAGGAATGGCACGATGCAACTGCACTGCATCTAGGTTTCCAGGAAATAAGAAGCACTGCAGAAAAAAGGGGGTGTAAAAATATCCAATTTTACTCTTATGGCAGGTCGAGATATGCTAGATGTTATTATTTATAGTACTTTCCTGGCAGAGTCATGAAACCTTCCCACAGAAGGTTATGTTTCAAGAATATATTTTAAAAAATCATAAATCTATGCTTTCTTCTCAAGAAAATGAACTGAAATAAGATTGTGACCTGGGAACCACTCTGGGCATCAGCTGTTCTGCAACACAGGGCCACAACTCACCCAGTAGCTACCTCACTTACAGTACCTACCCTGCCACATAAGCATGCCATTGCTTTTTGTTTAGACTTATGCCAGTACCACCACGTGATTAGAGAGTGAGGCTTAGTATATCAGATTAAATGGGAGAAAGGAAAGCAAGGCAGAGAATTTGGGGGGGATAATGAAGGGAAAGTGGATCTCATCCTGCCTCATATAACCAGACATTGGGAAGGGAAGCAGTAGCTTAGAAAACAGCTAAACAGATTTATGTGAAATTTAGCAGTGCAAGAGAGATCAGGCTGGGATTATCTGTGCCAGTTTTGAGGTAGAAAAGGTAAGAAAATGTTTATTTATAGATATTCAAATCTTAACAGCTGTCTGTTTATTTTCCTTGGACTGTCACTCTTTGAGATACTGTGGGCACTTCCTATCCACAGGTGGTTTGTTTTGGGGGACCACTGTGAATGTGAAAAAATGTGGGAGCTTAAGGCCATATTACTCAATCGGTGGGAACATGTATAATGTGAGCGCCCTGCATCAGCATGGCTGTGGGACTCAGTGCCCTTGGCTAATGTGGGGCAGGATGATCAGAGAGAGCTCCAGTTTGTGGATGGCTAGCCTGCCAATACAGTAAACCACTGTAATATTGTTTGCAGCTGGATACTTACAATAAGGAATAATAGCTTTAGTTGTATGATAGCATCAGGGGCATGGACTCCATGTGAATATTCCAGTAAACAAACAAACGATGGGGTTTACACTGTTCTCCATTGACTCTATCTGGCTCCAAGGTAGAAGTGAAGCAAAAATGTACCATAGGCTCATTGGAAATAACTATGCCATACTATATTCATATCACTTAAATAAAGCTTCCACCAATGAGGTGACACTAACACGTGCAACTTCCCTGCATTTTGGGCCTCAGTGAACATGGAAATCTCCTTTGGGTAAGTTTTATTTTCATAATTATCCTCCTCCTCCTCCTGGAATAGAGAAGAAAGATTTAAGAGACGGAAGCTGTTACAAAAGGAAGAAATAAATGTAGAAAGAACACAGAACAAGCATTTACATTTCAAGGACACAGAGTCCAGGTTAAAATGTGAAAGAAGAATCGAAGAAGATATGACAGCAGATAATAAAAATTCTTTATGGCATCTGAGAGAGGAACATAAAAGTTAAAAAAAAAAAAAAACTCCTCATAAAACTTGGATCAGCAAAGTCTGCCAACAAAGTAGAGGCAGAATCAAATGTTTGCAGAGTCAATCTCTATACATGACTTGAGGAAAGGGGAACTATGGAACATATTGCCTCACAAAAATTGCTAAGGCAAAACTTCCCACATATTCCAAAGACATATGAAATATCAAGAAAAAAAATTATGTCCACAACAACAACAAAAGGACTCAGTGGGCAACTGTAGCTATATGCTGTATCTCTGTTATAAAATGTTAATATAACCCTCCACTCTTTATTTATGAGATGTCATTAGACATAGTTTTTATAACCATGCCCTAAAAATAAACATGAAGGTAAACTGAGACACACCAAGATAATACATACCTACATCTTTTTCTTATTATGCTCATTAGGCCAGTGATCAGTGGGCCCAGGAGCAAGTATCAGATTTTGTGTTTAGCAGTCATGAACAGAGACCACATTTTGCTGGAATGGAAAAGGCCACAACTTTATTGCTTACATCTGAATTGGTTTGGCCCACAGCATGGCTCCAGATTTAGGCACTGGTTGACCCACCTGCTGGCCAATGACAATCTACTCATCAATCAACCTGTCTGCCAGCCAATGCAAACCCCATTACCTGGTCTACCTATTGGGTAGCTCTAGAATTACAAAAGCAGAAATCTGCACAGGTGTAAGCTATTGTATGTTTGTCAGCCAGCTGGGAGCAAGAGAGAGCCATCTTCTCCTGAACTGGGCTCTGCCACAAAGCCTCTTTAGGCAATCCAGCTATACTGGGTGTGATGGATGCACAGGCTTCATCTACCCCAAACTGGATTCATTACCCAATGCCAAAACTGCTAAAATTGTGACAATAAATAATGGCAGGGTGCTACCATGAATCACTATACTATAGAAAAGGTTGAGGGTAAGTAGGGTGACAATCAAAATCAACTGACTGTTCGTGTGGTGAGGTTTGTTGTTAACTGCCCTCGAGTCAATCTCAACCCATGGTAACTCTGTGGATGAGACATCTCTAAGACTCCCTGTCCTCCACTGCTCTCCTTAGGTCCTGTAAACTCATACCCATGTTCTCCTTAATAGTGTCCATCCATCTGGCCTTCCCCTGTTTCTACTTCCCGCCACCTTTCCTAGCATTATTGTTTTTTCCAGTGAGTTCTCCTTCTCATAATGTGCCCAAAGTATGACAGCCTCAGTTTTGTCATTTTGGCTTCCAGGGAGATCTCTGGCTTGATCTGCTCCATCTGCTTATATGGGACTGGAGTGGACCTGAGTGAAGCCTCCGCTTGCTCCTGGCCCCACTTCCTGCCAGCCAACTAGTCTTATTGGCTGGCCTTCCCACTTCATGCCAGAGCCTGTGAAAATTATATGAGGTTCTTAGAAAGAGAACCAGCCTTGGGGCCCAGAATAGGACATCTGCATTTTTAGTTAGTGGGTTATCTTCAGTACAACTTCACACAGATTTTATGGAGGCAGCATATTTTTTTTTATTTATATACTTGAAGAATTTTAACACATTCTTCAAACAAATGAGGTTTCCAGAGTAACTTAAAAAACCAGTGCTTGAGTCTCAAGCTTGCAATCGAAAAGATACATAAGATGACAAATGCAATTGGGAGAGAAGAAGAAAAAAACAACCCCATTCTATTGTGGTTGAATTCAGTTGCTCTGAATATATCTATTGTGACATTAATTGTATTCAGATCTGCCTTATATTCTCCTTGCAAGCTGGCATATTTTTGGCTGACATATTTCTTTGTAAATCATCACATCAAAGGTGCTTTCAGCTGCTACCAGTTAGAAGGCATTGTGCAGCTACTGTATCTTTTTTTAACGGGTTTTGCAAAAAGATGGACGAGTCAGTGGGAAGACATGGGGGGCTGCAAAGAGAAGATGACACTGTCTGAAGCCCTCATAAAATTCCATGCACGAAACCTTGCCTGAAAGAAAATTAAAACCATAAATCAACACCATGAAAGCAGCAGAACATTAATGACAGAACTAGATGTTAAAGGCAAAGCAATATCAAATGTCATACCAAACACTACAGCACATGAAAAAGGCCTGGGCAAAAATGCTTGGCATGAACTACAGTGGTCCCTCCACATTCACTGGGGTTAGTGGTGAAGGACTGTCATGGATGTGGAAAAACAGCAACTTAAAACAAAACACTGTTCTTTTCACCTAAGAGAACATCTCTCTAGGAATTTCCAAATCCTCCAGTGCAACTCTATGGTTAACTTCTGCCAGAAACTGATCATGGAATCATGCTGGAGGACCTACAAATGCCTAGAGAAGTGTTTTCTCTAGGAACATCAAGGCTCTCCAGCACAACTCAATGGTCAACTTCTGGCAGAGTTGCGCTGGAGGACCAAGAGATTCCTAGAGAGAACATATTAATCGAAACCACAAATAACCAAATCCACAAAAGTAAAAGCTGCAAATATGGAGGGCCAACTGCAAATTGGTTGATTAGGGACTAGGGAAAAACCTTTTTAATTCTTCCTGGCTTTACAACAGGGATAAGGAACCTCTAGGACAGTGGTCCCTGTCAGCTCCCAGAATCTCAGACTATCGGCCAAAATGGCTGAGGCTTCTGGGAGATGAAGTCCAAAATCTCTTAAAGGCACTGTTTGGGGACCACTGTTCCAGGAGGTAAATAAATAAATAAAAATAAAAATTTATTTCTTTCCCACTTTTCTGTTAACAACAATCAAAGCGGCTAAAATAAACCCAATTCTATATACAATACAGGGTAACATATATCACATCCACCCCCCCCCCCCAAAAAAAAAACTAAGATTGAACAGATTAAATTAAAATTAATATATTAAAATAAGTTTTCAAAAAGGTTGAGTGAAGCATAATATGTGACATGGGATGGGAGAAGGTGTTGTACTCCAGCTCCCATTAGCCTTTTTAGGCTTGTTGTTGCTGTTTTGCCAATTGCTGTTTTGCTGCTGTTGTTGTTTTTGGCCAGTTGGCTGCAGTGGTTTTATTTTTGACGTTTTTCATTTTGCAAACCCTTTAGGAATTACATGTGATCAGGGCAATTAAATAAAGAGGTTAATAAATAAACGGCCAGCCCAGGGTTTCTCTGCTGAGTGCTGACAACTTCCCCCTGGGTCCCTTCCCATTATGGGGCAGGGAAAACAGGCCAGATATACACCAGATCTACCCAGATCTCACTTTCACCAGGGGGAGGCACCTGTTTTGACAAATCGCCTCCTGCTGCTTTTGCTCCTGCTCCTCCTCCAGTCCTAAGCCAGCCTCATTGGCTCCCAAATGTGCACAAAGTCCATGCCTCCTCCTCTTCCACCAATTGGCTAAGGCACTACTAGGTAGTCTCTTCCTCCTCCTCCTCCTCCTCCTCCTCGTCCTCATTCCTGACTCCTGAAGGATATTCCCTTCCCTCTAGCCTAGTTGCAATGTTATTTATATGTATAGCAATTTCCAGCTGGCTTGCAGCAGCAGGCACCATAATTGAGGCACCCAGTTACTGACAATGTGCTGCGCATGAAAAATGTATAGCCTATAAAAGGGCAGAGATGTTGCACTGCAGCAACACCGACGTCTAGGAAGGCTGTGCAAGGCTCCACCTGAGAATAAAAGGAAAGTGTGTATGTATATACACACACATATATGTATGTGTATATATATATATATATATATGGGATGTGAAGTGTACTAAAAGGGTTGCCATATGTGTATGTGTGTGTAGGGCAACCTTTTTAGTGCACATCTCCTCCCACATAAACACACACACACATATATATGAGATGTGAAATGTACTAAAAGGATTGCCATATGCATATGTGTGTGTATGGCAACCTTTTTAGTGCAATTCATATCCAGTCCCACACAAACATATACACATGGGATGTGAAGTGTACTTAAAGGGTTGCCATGTGTGTGTGTATGGCAACCCTTTTAGTACAATCCACATCCCAACACACACGTATATGAGATGTGAAGTATAGTGTAGTAAAAGGGTTGCCAAATGTGTATCTGTGTGTGTGCATGGTAACCCTTTTAGTACAAATGTAATCCTACAAAACACGCACACACAGACACACACAGACATACATAGATATGTGTGTATATATATATATATATATATGGAATGTGAAGTGTAGTAAAAGTGTTGCCGTGAGTGTGTGTGTATGGCAACCTTTTTAGTATAATTCACATCCTACACACACACACACACACACACACACACATATATATGGGATGTGAAGTGTACTAAAAGGGTTGCCAATCCATATGTGTGTGTGTGTGTGTGTGTGTATGGCAACCTGTTTAGTACAATTCCCATCCTACACAAACACAAGACACACACACACACACACACACATATAGGATGCGAAGTGTACTAAAAGGGTTGCCAATCCGTGTGTGTGTGTATGGCAACCTTTTTAGTACAATTCACATCCTACACAAACAAACACACACACATATGGTATGTGAAGTGTACTAAAAGGGTTGCTGTGTGTGTATATGGCAGTCCTTTTAATACAATTCACATCCTACTGAAACACACACACACACACATATATATAATGTATATAGGATGTGAAAACAGGGTTGCCATATGTGTGTTTGTGTGTGTGTATGGCAACCTTTTTAATACAATTCACATCCTAACATGTGTGTGTGTGTGTGTGTGTGTTGGGTTGCCATATGTGTGTGTACATATATTTGTATATATGATTCCCTCAGCCTCTGAAGATGGCAATGGCGACCCCCCTCTCAAGAAACTTGCCAAGAAAACCCTGTGATAATAAACAGAGTCACTTCAGGGTCGCTAAAAGTCAGGCCTGAAGACACACATAACAAACAATGTATTTATTGGCAACCCTTTTAGTACATAGGGCAGAAGAGCTGAGGTAAGGCGACATAGGTTAGGTAAAAAAAAAAACACACTGCAGAAATAATCCAGTTTGAGACCACTTTAACCGCCTTGGCTCAATGCTAGGGGATTCTGGGGAATTATAGTTTCGTGAGAGACATTATTTAGCCTTCTCTGTCAGAGAGTTCTCTGGTGGTGCCACAATAAAACTACAATTCCCAGAATTCCATAGTGACAGTCAAACAGAGTTACAGCACTCCCAAAACGGGTTATTTTTCCAGTCTGGATGCATTGAGTGACAGAGGCGTTATATTTCCCTCAGAAGGACAGATTGTGTGTGTTTTTCCCCTCAGAAGTGGGTTTGTGTGTGAAAAAAACCATTTTTTTGTGTGTGAGTTAATAACTCTCGAAAAGGCCAAGGAAGGAGGAGGGAGCCCTTAACTTAGGTGCTTGACGACACAACAACAAATGATTGAGTGGGTTACTTGTATCATGTCTTATATATGTGTTTGAAGAAGACAGAAAGGGACGGTTTTTATTTTTAACGGACACTGCTGGCTGTAGTCTCGCGCGACCAAGACGCAGCCGCGCGCGACGGCGAGAACTTAGAACGAAGAAGAAGAGCGGCGAAGACTTTCGCTTTACTGTCCTCCTCCCAGTCCTCGGCCTCGCCTTCTTGTGCGCATGCGCAGTCGGTCCCCAGTTTAACTCTCACTGACTGACGCCTGGGCTTATAATAATTAAGGCGAGGCTGCAGTAAGGGAAGGAGGGGAGCCCCAGCCCTCCTCCTCCTCGACCCCGAGCGAGGATGGTGTTCGAGTCTGTGGTGGTGGACGTCCTGAACCGGTTCCTGGGGGACTACGTGGTGAACCTGGACAGCTCCCAGCTCAAGCTCGGCATCTGGGGAGGTAAGGGGGAGATAGAAGAAGCCCTCTCTCACTATCTAGGCTAGGAACACTCACAGGAATGTAAACCCGTGCTGCTCAAAATGGAGGGCGGTCAAGGAAAAAACCAGAGTAATATATAATATAATATAATATAATATATATATTATAGTATTATATAATATGCATATATATATATATATAATATAAATTATTATATTATATATAACATAATATTAATATGTATTAATATATAATGTAGTAATATATAATATAATATAAATACACGATATATACACTCTATATATATTATACTATAGTAATATATAATATAATATAAACTGTTATATATAATAATATATATTAATATATATTAATTAATATATAATATGGCAATATATAATATAATATAAATGCACTATATATATATTATAGTATAGTAATATATAAAATAATCTAAATTGTTATATTATATATAATAATATATGTTAATTTTAATTAATTAATATATAATATAGTAATATATAATATAATATAAATACAGGATATATACGTTATATATATATATTATAGTAATATATAATATAATATAAATTATTATATTATATATAATATAATATTAATATATATTAATTAATATATAATACTATTATAATATATAATATAGTAATATATAATATAAATACAGGATATATACACTATATATATTATATTATAGTATAGTAATATATAATATAAATTGTTATATTATATATAATAATATATATTAATATGTATTAATGTAATATATGATATAGTAATATATAATATAAATACACAATATATAAACGGTATATATATATACATATGTTATATATAATGTAATGTATAACGTATATATATAATATATATATATATAGTGTATATAATATATCGTGTTATTATATTATATTTTACTGTATTAATTATATTATTTTACTATATTAATACATATTAATATAATATATAACATAATATATAATGTTATTATATATTTATTTATATTTAAATAAACAAATTTATTTATAAATAATAATATATATTTATTTAAATAAACACATTTATTTATTTATAAATAAATAATATATTTAGTTATATTTAAATAAACAAATTTATTTATTTATAAATAATATATTTATTTAAATAAACAAATTTATTTATTTATAAACTAAATAAATAACATATTTATTTATATTTAAGTAAATATAAATTCGTGCTTGTTAGAATCTGCTGCTCAGAACTGGAAGAATGGGCAGAAAAATAAATAAATAAACAAAACCCAAAAACACAACCCTCGTAGAAATGTAAAATGTTGTTATTTATGCTGTGTTCGAAATGGAGGGGAGGACGTTGTTGTGACATTCCTCCCCGGACAACAGAAGGAGGCTGAGAAGGTAGGGCGCGAGGACTTAGGCTGCATCCACACTAGAGGAATAACCCGGTTTGGGACCGCTTGAACTGCCTTGGCTCAAGGCTATGGGATTCTGGGAGTTGGAGTTTGTTTGACCCCCCCACAACAAACTCCAACTCCCAGAATCCCATAGCCTTGAGCCAGGGCAGTTCAAGCGGTCCCAAACCGGGTGATTCCTCTAGTGTGGATGCAGCCGGAGAGTGAGTGTGACACTGAGTGGCGGGCACAGGCGACGGGGCTTCCCCCCAGGGGCAGCAGCAGCAGCAGCAGCAGGCTGGCCTGTCAGTCACGTGGCGGCGTCTTAGCCCCGCCCCTCCTTCAGCCTTCTTTTTTTCCTTCGGGCCCCTTTTGGAAGGAAGTCGCTCTGGGCCCCTGGCGGCGGCGGCGGCGGAGGAGGGGGCGGGGCTTATCTGGCCTCTGATGATGAGAAACAAGACCCGGAAGGAAGCGCCTCCTCCTCCTCCTCCTGCTCTCCCTCCTCGCCCCTGTCTATTGGGGACGCAGAGACACCTCTTTAACTGGCGCGTAGCTAAGGCGGAGGGGAGACCTGGAGAGAGCGAGTTGGACGCCTTTGAAGGAGATGAGGCAGGGATTGCCAGGAGGGCACGCCCTTCAAAGCCATTGCACTGTTCGCCTGTAGAGTCAGTAGGGACAGAGAGCTTCTTCTAGCACCTTTGAGACTCACAGAAAGAAAGAAAGAAAGAAAGAAAGAAAGAAAGAGGCAGCATCAGGAGCTTTCCTGGATTACTTCTTTCCCCAGAAACTCCAGCCCCAGCCTGGGGAGTAGCTAGGAATTCTGGGAAACTTTCTCCTCACCCTCCTTCTCCTACCCTCCGTTCTGGTAGTCAAGGTCTCCTGTCCCAGCCGAGGATTTCCACTGCCCTGTCCCAGATTCGTCCCTTCTCACTTGCTGCCCCACACTACTGGAAACTTCTTCCCCCCACGTATACGCCTCATCACTTCTCTAACCAGATTCAAAATTAAGTTAAAGTCTATATTGTTTAGGGAAGCATTCCCAGGATTGTGCCATCTGCCCCAGGATGCCTCCTTCTAACTATGTATTAAGAAGCCGTGCCCTCCCTCCAGTCCATCTGCCTTGGTCCAGGCCCCAGAGGGAGAGAAGAACCACCGGACCTCACCCCCTTTCCCATCACCCTCCCCTTCTCCTTTTGTGTTGTCTCTTTTAGACTGTAAGCCTGAGGTCAGGGAGCCATCTAAATATAAGATTCTATGTACAGCACTGCAAATTTACAGCGCTGTATAAATAAAATTAATAATAATAACTGAAGTCCAAAACATCTGGAGGACCAAAGTGTGCTAATCACTGTGCTGCAAGAGATGCCCCTTAGACTTTGCAAAAGCTCATGCTGCCAACTTCTTTCTTTCAGTTAGTCTCAAAGGTGCTACAAGATTTCCGTACGTACAGATTCCACAGACTGACATTGCTCTGTATCTTTGAATTGTACTTTTCTACATCTATCTATGTCCAAATGCATCTGAGGGAGTAGACTTAAGTCTAGGAAAGCTCCTGCTGCCCACTTCTTCCATTCAGTCAGTTGCAAAGGTGCTACAAGATCTCTCTGCATACGGATTCTACAGACTGACACAGCTATATCATTGAATTGTACCTTTGTTGTGTGTATATATATCCAAATGCAAGCACAACCTGTCAACTTCTTTCTTTTAGTTAGTCACAAAGGTGCTACAAGATTACACGCACAGAGACAGAGAGAGTATGCTAAGGGTTCTTAAAGCACAGTGATTAGCAAATTTTGGTCCTCCAGATGTTTTGAACATCAGTTTCTAGAATTCCTAGCTACTCACCAGGCTGGCTGGAGTTTCAGGGGAATGAAGTCCAAAACACCTGCAGGACCAAAGTTTGGGAACCACTGTACTGAAAAAAGGGAGTTGGTAGCCTGAGCTTTAGTAGACTTATGCATCTGAAGAAGTAGGCGGAAGTCTTTGAAGGCTCATACTTCCAACTTCTTCCTTTCAGTCAGTCTCAAAGGTGCTACAAGATCCCTTTACATACTGATTTTCCACACTAGCACAGGTATACCTTTGAATTCTATACACACACACTCTTCTAGAAAATCAACTCAAAATATTTTCACAATTGACATTTTTCTGAAATGGGTATCTTGGTTTTATAGTTTTATCTGTCCAAAAGGGGTGGTCTGTAGTCGCCCGAGAGGCCTGATCCTGGCGCTTCTCCAGATCACGGAAAAGGGGCAAAAGGCTCCTTCCCCGCAGCCTGGAAAGGGCTGTCCTTGGGGCTTCATGCCATGAAAAGGAGCTCTCTTCTTGAGCTCCTTTTGGTGCCGCTGAAAGGGCACAGGTGCGTGCCATGACATTTTCATGGCGCGCGCGTATGGATGGCACCATTTTAAAATGGCACTGCCCATATGTGCTAGGGTAAGGGAGGTTGTAAGTTCTGCACCCTCCCTAACCCTATTCGCGCCACACAGATGGCCCTTTTGGGCCGTTTGTATCAGACCTTGGTCTGTCCTTGAGTGACAGTGTTAAAAAGCCAAGTTTATGTTGTATGCCTTCAAATAGTTTCTGATTCATAGCTAACCCATCCTCATGTTTTCTTGGCAAGTTTCTTCAGAGGGGGTTTGCCATTGCCATCCTATGAGGCTTAGAGAGTGTAACTTACCCAAAGTTGCCCAGTGGGTTTCCATAGCTGAGCCAAGATTTGAACTCTTTTCAATAGAGTCATAGTCCAACACCTGAATCACTGTGTCATGCTTTACCTTTGTGATATCCTCAAATCTAGAAAACATATCCAAGGGTAGCCAGGTTGGCCCTACAGCAAAGTACAGTAACATCCAAAATCCACAAAACAGTGATATCATTATTGGCCAACCAAAGTGCCCAAAATCATTGAAAGCTTTCATCATGTATTTTGTGCATTTTTGGTTGGCCAATTAAGGTAAAACTGTTGCTGTTTTGAGGATTTTGGATGTTATTGTACTTCCTTAACTTTGTTAAACCTATCCCCCCTCCACTTCAGCTTGATTTGTTTTATGAATTTGTTTGCCTTCCATAAATCTCAAGGTGACATATATAAGATTCCCCAGCAACTTCCTATCCAGATCCACATCCCTGTCTGCTTAGTTTCAGCAAGGTTGCAGCATGATGGTGCTTTTGTTTAAATATTGAATGTATAGAACTTTGCATGCATCCCATTGCTGTTCTATTATGATTTTATTTTATCATATTGTTAAGCCAAGTCTCTTCATTTTTTTTGAAGAGGCAGTTGTTGAGTTGGTTCATTGTATGATTTGAAGCAACATTATCTAATGTTTAAAATCAGTGCTATGACCTGCTTTTTTTTTTTTAATGATTGAATCGAGGCTGTTGTACTTTGGACATATCATGAGGGGATGTGACTCAATAGAAAGGAAGATAATGCTGTGTAAACAGGAAGGCAGCAAGAAAAGAGGGAGGACACATTACAGCTGTATAGACTCAACCAGGAAACCCACAGCCCTCAGTTTGCGAGACCTGAGCAAAGCAGCCGATGATTAGAGATCGTGGAGGTCTCTTATTCGTAGGATGGCCATAAGTTGAGACCAGCGTGATTGCAAATAACAGCAAGTTTCTCCCTATATGGGATGTGAGGCAGCATATAGTGTAGATTGAAACAGAGCATTGTTAAAACAATTTGTGGTACAAAAGTTAAAAATAATCAAATAAGCCTGTTAGGTAAAGGTATTCCACAAGGTTGTCAAGTCGTGTTAGACTGTAAGGGGCGGTGCTTATCTTCATTTCTAAGCTGAAAAGCCAGCATTATCAGGACAACTCTGTAGTCAAGTGACCAGCATGACTACACCGAACGCTGTTACCTTCCCACCAAAGTGGTACCTATTTATCTACTTGCATTGCATTTGCATGCTTTCAAACTGCTAGGTAGGCAGAAGCTGGCACTGGAGACAGGAGTTCAGTCCATCACACAGGGCTTGGGTCTCCAACTGCCAACCTGCTGATCTTGCAGTCATCTGGGTCAGTGTCTTAACTGCTTGAGCCACCGTGTCCCATAAGCCTGTTAAAATACTAAAAACTCTAAAATACTGTGCAAATACAGAAGAAACTATAAATATGTTTGGTTGATCATACCACATCCACATGATAGGTTTCTTCTGGTAACTGCTTCACTTAATTTTTCTGTTTATAGTACTGAAATGAATTGAGGGCAAAGTTTTTCAGGATGAAGGATTTGTTTGTTATCTGTTTTGGAAAGTAAACAATTTGGAAATGGCTCCTAACTTAAGATTTTAACCCAAATAAAAGGAAGTACTGCATAAACAGTTTGATGACAGTGAAACAAAACATATAGATAAAAGATTGATTTATGGATAACCCACGATGTATAGAGACGTATGTTAGGTGTAATATTTGAACATGCAATGAATATACAGGGGTGTAAACGTTCAGTTCAATGTAAACAATGAAATGCGATTTCTAGTTTTCTTTGTTCAAAATGCTATAAAAGCTGGGTTCACTTTGAATTTGGGGTCCCAGTAATTTGGATGAATTTCCTACTGGGAATGCTGCAGCTAAAAATAAAAAAGTTTCCTTTCCAATCCTTGGTCTCCCTGCTGATTTCTGGTTAAAATTTTTGGTTTAAAATAATGAATAATGAATAATCTATAACAGGACCAGTTTACAGATTATGCTTTCTGGAAGGTAAATGTGAACCCGTTAGAAAACTAAAGGCTATATTTGAATATTATACTGCATGCAGTAAACATAGCCCCTTAAGACATGTACCCACTGAGCATGTTTGGGTGGGGATGAGGCAGCATTCTGGTCTGTGATGCTTTATCAGGCCTGCTGCAAGCAAGAGCAGCTCAGAAAGACCACAAGAAATTCTTTCTGCAATTTCTTGACTGTGACATCTTGAATCCAGCACTCTGGCTTGTCTCTTCTGTCAGACCAGACTGTCACATTCAGATCACATGATGGACAACCACTGACAGGATATACCTGTTTGTTAAGTTAATCCTGCTTGCGCATGATTTGTCGGTTTAAAAACTCAAAGAGTTATAAAAATTTCTGGCCTGCTGTTTTATCCATATATGACCATTGTTTATGTCTCATTTAAAGAAACACGCATGGCTGCTTCAATATGGTGGTTATTTTGGGTGTGTGCTGCAAATCTGTAATGTGTACATTCTTAAAATGTTAAGAGTAAAGTCTTCAGAAAGTAGACAAGCAGGTTTTTCCTTTTGGCAACATATTGCCCCATTCTTTTCCCTTGAGTTTTTCCATGCTTACATTCCTTAAAACAAACAGCACAACACTTTACAAAATAAACCAAATTAATAGCAACTTCTAGGAACTGGACTGGAGTGAAATGAGATTGCCTCATTATTTAAACATGTAAAAATAAAAATTTACAGCTCAGGGAAATGTGAAATATCAGCACCTTGATCTTAATTATATCACTTGCAGATCAGATGAAACCACCCTGAACATACTTAAATGCTTCTGGGGTAGCCATTTTGACCATATAGCAAATCCAATAATATCCAAACCGTGATACCTTTATTGGGACAACCAAAATGTACAATTACATGTTGCAAGCTTTCAAAGTCACACTGCTTTCTTCATCAGGCAAACAGGAGAAAGAAATTGAAGATGTTAGTCATAGGCCTGCATTTTCTATATCTGGTCTTTGATCAGATTGTAGGGAGGGCTATCTGCAGGCTGGCACCTCCCACTTTGACTTATCTATGGGTCATACCAAAATCCATGATTTTGGCCCTAAAGCCTTCCCTGGACATATACAGAGGTTGACTTGTACGTTAGTACATATAGTATATTGTTTAAATGGCATTATTGTTCAACTGTATAAAACTGTAAAAAGGTTATTGCTATTTTTGATACATAATGAAGTAATTCAGTTTGTAGTAAATATATGCAGTTTATAAGAGCGGCACATATGTGCATTATTTACGAAATTGTACTTGAGTATTAATTATGTCCTTGTTAGTCCTTGTTAGTCTTTGCATAGCTCTGTCCGCAGAATTCTAGAACAGTTCTCTGATCTGTTCTGCAATTGAAGTAATACATTCAAGACTATCAAGGCTTTCCTACCATGTAATGTAGAACATGATTAACAAATAACAAATAATAAATAATAAAACACCAGATCAGAGGCTTTGACTTCATGGGAGGGATATGATTGTTGTTTTTACTCTGTATCCTTTTTAATCGGTTGTACCCCGCTCCGAGTATTTTATTAGAGGAGTGGGCTGTAAATAAACTTTATTATTATTATTGTTGTTGTTGTTGTGAATGGTCTGGTGTTAAATACTTCCTGTGTTTGTGGGTGTGTGGAAGGACTGCTTTTGCTATTGGCTGGCAGGTTACACTGTGCGTTCATGTTGAAACTTGTTGTTTAGCGTGTAGTTAAGTTAATTTGGTTAAGTCTACACCATTTGTTCAGCATTCAGTGTTAAGACAGTTGCAAATGTTTAGCAACATGACTTTTTAAATCAGCCCCCTTTGCTTAATATCCAGATGTTTTGAAGAGGTCATTTGTTTTGTAACATTTTGGTTTGATCTGATAAAAATGCTGCCATGCCGTAAATTTTGAGTTTTCTTTTGAATGGACCAGCAGGACTACCTATGTTTTATGAATGGCAGTCATCCAGAAATAGAGATCAGTTTGGCAGTATCATTTCCAACATTGGCTTAATTGCTACTGAGATTTTGTTTTCTTCATTAAACAGAATTGTAGCTGGGATCTGTACGTTGAATATTATGCATCTCATGAAGAGCATTACAGAGTGTGCACCCCTCCCTATGTTAGTCAGTGCGTTGCCCCCACCCTTTATAGCCTGGTTGCCCTGCAGCCACTATCTCAAGGCCTCCTCCACTGCCTCTGTGAGTGCTGGTACCATCTCTGTGACCTGCAGCCGACACTGCAATTCAGCCTCATCTGATTGTTGTGATCTCAGTGCAGCCTTAGGAGGAGTAGTTAATACCCCAGAGGACAGGATCAACATTGTAAGATACTGCACTTAGGCAGAAAAAATGAAGAGCATAGATATAGGGTGGGGATTCCTGGCTTAACAAGACTAAATGTGAAAGGGATCTAGGAGTCCTTGTAGACCACAAGTTGAACATGAGTCAACAGTGTGATGCAGCTGCTAAAAATGCCAGTCTGAATCTAGGCTGCACCAATAGAAGTATAGTGTCTAGATCAAGAGAAGTAATAGTGCCAATCTTTTCTGTTTTGGTCAGGCCTCACCTGGAATACTTTGTCCAGTTCTGGGCACCACAATTCAAAAAAGATGTTGACAAATTGGAGCGTATCCACAGGAAGGTGACCAAAATGGCGAAGGGTCTAGAAACCATGCCCTGTCAGGAGAAACTTAGGAAGTTGGATATGCTCAGCCTGGAGAAAAGAAGGTTAAGAGGTGATCTGATAGCTCTATTTAAATATTTGAAGAGATGTCATATTGAGGATGGAACAAGCTTGTTTTCTGCTGCTCCAGAGAATAAGACCTGGAGCAGTGGATTCAAACTGCAAGAAAAGAGGTTCCACTTCAAGACATTAAGAGGTGTTGGACAATGGAACACACTCCCTCGGAGTGTGTTGGAATCTCTTTCTTTGGAGGTTTTTAAACAGAGGCTGGATGGTCATCTATCAGGGGTACTTTGATTTTGTGTTCTTGCATGGCAGGAGGTTGGACTGGATGGCCCTTGTGGTCTCTTCGAAATTTATGAGGCTACACCTCTGCTACCTGTCATCACTGTGTAGTTTCCCCTACCCATTGCCTAATTTTACCTCTGCCTCAGCATAGCAGAGGAGCTAAGGGAGTCACTTATGGAGAATAGTCATTGGGAGAAGTGTCAGGCCAATTGACATTAGAGGATCCCTCAACCTCTTCCCTTGGCTCTCTTCTAGGGTACCAGAATCCTCTGTACCCTTTGGCTGAGATAGGCATTTTTCCTGATACCCAGGATTTCCAAAGCTGTGGACACCCAGATCAAGGAGCCTGTCTCACCTAAAAACCCATCCCAATATTTAGGAGGATCAAACCTCAGAACACCCCAGCAGTTGCTATTCCAATGCTTCCAGCACTGTGGAAGTTGGTGTGCTATTCCTGGCAGGCTCTGGCTTTTCGTTTCCTCTACTTCAAGATGTATACAGAATGTGTACTCAGTGCAGAAAGATGACTGTGCTGTGCTCTTCAAACACTTTCAGCTGAATTAAATCATAGTCATATCTTCCAAAAAGGCCCATGCCACCCCAGCTGCACAAGGAGGGGTATAACATTGATGCTATGGCCCACAAAACATACTTCCTAGCAGCTCTGTCATTTTGCCTAGCATACCACCAGATATCTGTCACTGCATACCAGCTGTTCCTTTGGGAACAGGTTGTCCCTCTTGTTGGTTATCTTTCAGATGATGGCAAGAAGGTAATTTTGCCTTCACAGTTAAAAGCACACAAATTGGTTGCCCAGCAGATAACTAAAGCAAACATGCACCATGTTGTAATGCCACAGTCATGGCCAAGGCCATTGCCTTCAGTAAGTGTGCCTGGCTCTGGTCTCCCTGTCTAACCTAGGATGCAAGATATACTATTAAAGATTTTACCTTTGACGAACATGGCTTGTTTCATGTGTCTATGGACATGGATTTGGAACACACACACACACACACACACACAAATGTGAATGAGAACCAAGTACAGTACTAAAGCCTCCAGTTGCAACCTCCTCAACAATTCAACCCAAAGCTGTACTCGTTTAAGGTGTTCCTGCCTTAGCATGCCACTCATTTTCTGTCATGACAACACTATAGAATTTTGTCCCAGTGTTCTTCCTCTTCATGTTATTCCTATGATCAATCAAAACACCACTCCTCTGAGAAACCTCCATGTGAATCCAAGTGTTATTTTCAAATCCTGCCAGGCACTCACCATTGCACATGGGACACAGTCCTTATTAACATGTGAGTCCTCCATGTAAATCTGGCAAGGATATTCAGTAGAGTTTTATGAACTACCCTTGGCATGGATTTTCTGTCAGACACACCCTTCACATGTTCTCTGCCAAGAAATTACAAGCATGGATTTTCTGTCAGACACATCCTTCACATGTTCTCTGCCAAGAAATTGCAACTCTTTCAGAAAGGATTGGTAGAGCGTATCTATCCATCCCTGATGTATCTTGGCTTCTGTTTGGGATATTTCATCATTTCCAGACAGAACATGAGTTTGTGCCCCTTTCAGGAATCCAGGGACGTCCTTCCTATCTCATAAGTGATTCAGGATGGTTCCTCTATCAAATATCTTCTTGTTCCTCAAATCAGAAGAGTGGCTTACTTTGATAGACCTATGGGACTTGTACTTCTATATCGGTATACATCCAACCAACTGTTTCTTTCACATCTGTGTTCGTTTTTTGTTTCAAGTCTCACTTTTGGGCTTGCAGTCGCTCCGAAGGTGTTCAAAAATGGTGTCAGGTTAGCTACAGGTCAGAGGCATCTCTGTCTTCTCATTTTTAGACAACTGGCAAATCATCTCTCCTTTCTTCTGCCAGTCCCTTCAAGATATCCATCTTGAAGTCTTCTTTCAGGACTTGAAGTCCATAGCAGGCCTGTAGAGAGAGAGAGCGATAGAGAGTGATCGCCTTGAGCTCCGTTGGAACCAATATACCAAGGACCAGACCCATAGAACTGTCTTGGGTCTCATGACCACAACTACTGTGGTCATCCCTTTTACCAGCTCTGGATGAAGGCACTGCAGATTCATAGATTACTTTTTTTCCAAAATGCACAGTCTGAACATTTTCCTCTCGATATTTCATGTCGTTCTTCATACCCTCAATTAGTGGTCCACTCTGTCCAATACCATGAGGGAGAATGGGGCTACAGACAACACAATGTATATGTTTTACCTCAACAAGCACGGTAGCACACATTCACACACTCTTCTACAACTAACTCTTCACCTCTGAAAACTGTGCATCTTCCTCCTTGCAGTACACCTGCCAGGCGTGGTCAGCATTCCTCCTGATCTCAGCAGGACAGTCTCTTCCTCTTATGAGTGGAAGGTGAAGTCTGCCCTCCTCTGACATCTCTTCTGTCATTGGGAAAAAGCTATCATAGACCTCTTTGCTTCCCTAGCAAACACCTGTTATACGTGATTCTGCAGCAGGGAACGTCGAACCATGGGATGACTTAAATACACATTTCTTTTCTCTTGGGAAGAGGTCCTGCTGTATGACTTTCCTCTCTTCCCTTTCTTCTCAAGGATCATCACAAAGATAGAGGATGATGGGGTGAATGGGATCTTGATCACCCCATTGTGGCCTTGCCAGGCATTGTTCGCTATACTCCTCAGGTTATCTGAAGGCAACTTTTTCCACTTCCCAAAGCTCCTAGGCCTCCTCTCCTTGAATCATGGCATTGTGTTCCAGCCGGACATCTCCAGTTTTGTGTCAAGTTGGGCAATGCAGTTTAAAAACTACAATAAGACCAGATTTGAAGGAGCCAGTAACAAAATATGGCACTACAAGTTACAAACAATAAGCATACACACCATTGTTTTTTTAAACTTCATAATTATTTAATTAAAAATTAGCATACCCCCCCCCCCCTTTACAAATTTTAGCCTGCTCATTGTTAACAAGACCAAATTGATTTCTTTGCATTTCCAACAATCAGCATTAGTGGATTAATTTTTAAACTTAATGTTTTAGTTTTGTGTTAAACAATTTGGCACTGTGCGAACGAGCTGCAGCGAGCTTTGGGCTTACACTGTGATTGGAAAAACAAACATCTGTCATGCAGTAATCGTGAAGCCTGCATCTGACTGTATGTCCTATAGTCTTCATTCCTACATTTGACACTTTTTAAAAATACTGTGAACTGCTTAGTTTCATTTATATTCTTAATATATGGTTATCAGATTATCTGCAAATTCTCTTCTGGTCTGAATTTAAGGTACAGTACTGGCTTTGGACCTTGACCTACATGGCTTCGGACCTTGATACTTGAAGGAGCTCCACTTATATGTATTGCCCCTCAAACGAAATATGCAAGAGTATCCCTCCTTTATTGTTGATTTGTTTACTGTGCTTTTATTATTTTAAATAATGTTATAGTTTTAATCTGGATATTATTTTAAATTGTTTATATAGTGTCATTTGTGTGTCATCCTGAGATCTCATGATAAAGGGCAGGATATAAATATTGTAACTAATAAATAAATAAATAATAAATATATGTATTTCTGGAGAACAAAATATAATTTGTAGCACAATCCTATATGTGTCCACTTAAACAATGGGTTTATTCCAAACTAAATGGGTGTAGGATTGCCATCTTAATCTGCAGGTTTGTGCCTTTAACCATAGGCACATTTCCACTGAAGATCACTAAAGAGTGTAGAAAAAAATTCCTTTGTAAATCAGTAACATTGTAACCTAATTACGTTTTCCCCACAACAGGAGCTGTAGCACTTACGAATCTTGAAATAAAAGAAAATGCACTGGTAAGTTAAAAGTGTGCAAAAATATATGATACTGTTGAGGTGCTTAACTTTATAGGAAAAGAATGCACTCAGTAAACACAATATGTTATTGAGTTAGTAATTGTTGGCTTGTACTGAAAATCTTTGAAGCTTGGCTTGCTCCTTTTCCCCTCTTTTTTTCTGCCTTCTGCTCTCACCACCTTAGGAGGGAACATACTGTATACTGCTAGGTTTTAAAAAGGCTAGATTTTGAAGACCAGTTGAGTTTTAAAAATCAGCAAAAAGCCAAACCAGATCAGATTTAAAAATCAGCAAAAACACAAAGCAAAAACCAATATAGAGTTGAGCATATCAAATATAATAGGAATATTGATGTTTACAAGAATCAATGTAAAACCCAGTCATAATTTAAAAGTACAAATAAGCAATTCTCCCTACTGCTGCTCTTTCTCAGAATTATGTTGTTACATACTGTAGTCAGAAAAACATTATTTTGGGTTTTGAACAATATGAATATTTCAAGTTATATAAATATTCTACTGTTATTATTATTATTATTATTATTATCCTTTATTTATACACAGTAAATTTATTCTATACAAATTTACTGTAAATTTACTGTAAATTTATTCTATACAAATAAACATCAGACTAACATTTGTCATTGCACATGGATTGGGAACATTGTGTGGATTAATAAAACCTTTGCCAAATAGTAATTTATAGTAATTTTTTTCTGGTGAATAGTACCAAAACTTTTCACTGAATATCAGAGACCTAATGCTGCATGAGAAAAAAAAAGGCCATTTTTATTTGTGGAATATAAAATAGACATTTTTGAGTTGATGATCTATTTTTTTACTGAAATTACATTTGAAATACAGCTAGGTAAACAATGGCCAGAACAGATAAACACAAAGGCGAGTTATGGATGCAGGGGCCAACCAGTGCCCCCAAGAGCGGCTTTTTTTTTTTTTTTTTTTTACCAAGGACTGGATGCAGCTTCCAGCCACTTTGGAGGCATGCGTAGTTTAATCAGAACGCCTCCAAAGTGACCAGAAGCTGCTTCATTTGGCCTGTCTGTTTTATCCCAAAGTGACTTGACATTGAATTTAGGGTACTTCTATCAGTGTGGAAATACCTTATGAGAAAGTATCTTTAAATTTCAGAGAACTAATGAATTGTTTAATCTCACAATATTAGCATGGGCCAGCTAGAGTTGTTGAGGTCTGTTGGCAGGACGGGGGTGGGGGGGGGGGAACTTTTGCTATCAGATTTAGTTTAAAGCTGAATTTGTCACCTCATCACCATACTCACATGCTTTGCATTTCCATAGGCATTCATACAGTCTAATTATAAAAGTTATTCCTGAGCATCGTTTCATTTCATGCATCTGAGGAAGTAGACCAAATCTATGAAATCTTATGCTACCTCTTCTTCTATACAGTTAGTTTCAAAGGTGCTAGAAGATTCTTTTGCATACTAATATTCCAGAATAGCTTGGCTGTGTCTCCGAAAATATTTTTACATTTGTGAACACATTTGCACATACTGTACACAGCCAAAATACGTAAATGTGGCCTTTGTGTGGTCTGCTCCTATTTGCATGAATTTTATGCATATTTTATGTTGATTCTGTGGGGGAGAAAGCATGGACGGGATGCAGTCCTCTTTTTTTTTTTTTTTTTTGCATTAGGGCTGAGAGTCATGGGGCTTTCCAGATGCTGAAGTTTCTAGGGCCTAAATTGGTTCAGCTCCCAAATGCTTCTTATGCCCTCTAGAGGGCATTTGGGGGAATCATTTTTTTTTCTTTGAGGGGCCAAGGGGCCTCCAAACATGGTGGAAATGCCAGAGTTCATTTTGGGAGCATTTTGGAGCCATGACACTAATCCCCCCTCCAAATAATTATTTTGTATAGAGGGCCCTTGGGGCTACAAAAATGGCAGCAGTATGTGGCCCATGGACCGCACTTTACCCACTCCTGAGGGAGCATCGTGGTGTATGGTTTTAACAAGGTTGTGTAACACTGCCAAGAATTCTGGGTGTGTCTTAGGAGCCCCTTTGAAGTTATTTATAGTATTTATTGATAGCTACAGGGTATTCAATATTTCTGTAGTGTATATAAATCTTATTTTCAAAGTTGATAAGCAGTGAAATGCTTGCCACTGGATACTTTTAAAATAGACTGTTATTTAGTTTTTGAAATAACTTTAATGATTTATCTCCACAGTATCAGTTTGATGTACCATTTAAAGTTAAAGCAGGACACATTGGTAAGTGAGCTTTTCTAGGTTTTTACCATGATAATCATATTTAAACTGGTGTATCTGATTTGGGTTGCTTCTGTTTTGTTATAATTTTATTATTCAATTTTATTTTGTAACTAATTGTTTTGAGAGCATTTTAACAGAATGCAGAGTATAAATATAATAGTTACGATGATTTAAAAGAATAATATGGGACCTTAGAGACTAATTAGTGTACAGGGGCTATGGGATTCCTTTATATCTTTTTTATGCTGAAACAGACTGAAATGGATATGTCTTTGAATATTAGTTATGATGATATTCTCCATAAACTTATGGCTACACCATTTACAATTCTGAAATATCCTGTCTGGTGTGTGATGGGTAGTTTGAGATGATTGGTTGAGTTCAGCCATTCAAGAAGAAGAAGAAGAAGGAGAAGGAGAAGAAGAGGAGGAACAACAACAAGAAGAAAAGCCCAATTAGTTTGATCACATTTTTTTTTTAAAAAAGATTATACTTAATGGAAACACAAAACTCTGTGGGTTACTGATGTTATTTTACAAGAAGCCTTCCCTCTCTAATACACTGAAGATGGTGCTTCACTTAAAAATAAGTCTTCCTCAATTAATGTAGACATTATCTAAGAATAAACAGAGCATACATTTTATTCAGTTTTTTTTGTTTATTCATGCACACACTTACACAGAAGTAGTTTGATCAGTTAACAGTACTACAGTTCCTTACACTCAGACTAATATATTTGAACACAGAATATTTACTTCAGCTAAATTTCTAAAGGAATACAGTGGTCCCCCGGTTTACGAATCCCCCGGGGAACGAAATCCCTGGGACCCGAAACCAGCGGGACCAAAAAACATCCCCCGGGATCTGAAGGATCCCCTGGGATGCGAAGGAGAAAAACCGCGCGGCCCCTTTAAATCGGCCGCGCAGTCCGTCTCCTAATGCGGTCCCCCGGGAAACGAAGACTTCCGGGTTATGAAAGGTAATCCGGAACAGATTACCTTCGTAACCCGGGGGACCACTGTATAATGAAAGACTTCTTTAATTGGCAGACAGCACTGCATAATAATACTGTAGACACAAAGCAGTTTAAAACCAGGATCCTATATGGTCATGGTATTAATGTGCTACAGAGCAATTTATATTGTTCAGTGCTGTCAATGGCTATTACTCAGTCCAGCTATTATTACTATTTACCAACCTTCTTACTGGAACAGCAGTGACTGTTTGAATTTTAAATGTTAACAGTTTATTAACAGTTTTTAATTGCTAGACTAGTATCATGTGCCAGTTGCTTCTTTTTAATAACTCAAGGCATCCAAATCTATCTGTATCTGGACTATTGACTGCTGGTGTCATCCTCATGGGACAGACTGTTCTGGAACATTCATTTGACTTTGAGCCTTCTTAAGGATTTAGGTATCAATGTCAATCTCAAGAAGTCTTTCTTAGAACCAGTGTCAACTTCATTGGAACCTGAGTCTTACACAGGACAGGCTTACCTTCTGCTCAGCAATGTGGAAACACTCAGAGTCAAAGTACAAGCAGTACCATCTCATCCTCACTGTTCTGCACATTTCATGCAAAGACTGTTTTGCCTCATGACAGCGACCTCAGCGGTTACTTACCTGGCATGTCTGGTTCCGATCTCTTCAGCGTTGGTTTTTCAGACACTTTGACCCTATTTGAGATCTCCAGTTCATGAAATTAATGTAGCCTACCAATATCCTTTTATCCCTATTTTGGTGAACCCGATCCCTGTACCTTCTCTCCAGCATGCCCTTTTATCCCCCAGATCTGTTGTGTATGATGACCATGGACACCTCACTGACCAGCTGGGGAGCACACTGCACCGATGTTACTGTTTAAGGAGACTAGTCAGATCATGAGTTAGGGCTACATATCATCAACACCTTGGAACTATTTGCAGTTTTCAAGGCCTTCTGGGCATTCAAATAGATGTTGAGGTGAGAGTGGTGCAAGTTTTGTCAGACAACTAGACTGCCTGCTATGTCAACAACCAGGGAGGCACACATTCTGCTCTGCTGCTCAATATGACCATGGCTTTTTGGTACAGGTATGTCAGGAGACATATTCATCCCATCACTGTACACATGCCAGGTACAGATAATGTATGGGCATATTCCCTCACTCAATCCCATGGTCTATAGTACATTAAAGTCTCATAGGACTATCAGGCCATTGAAAGACTATTTAAATATTTACTTTGGAAATCTTGCACTTCATTTAAAAAAAACCCTACAATTCAACAGAAACAAGCTGGTTTCTTTAAAAAATATATGAAGAAAAACATTTGGCATGTATTTTCATATTAATAGACATACGTGTTCTTCTTATTTATAGGCCAGCTTAATTTGAAGATTCCATGGAAAAATCTTTACACACAACCAGTTGAAGCTGTGCTAGATGGTGTTTACTTGCTTATTGTGCCTACAGCCAGTAAGTTTATGAAATGGTTTAATATAATTGTGTGAAATAAATATGTAAAACAATGGTTTGAATATTGTTAGTGATACAGTTGGCCCTCCTTATCCACGGATTTGAGCATACATGGCTTGAAAATATTCCCCAAAAGTATAAATTCCAAATAGCAAACCTTGATTTTCCACTTTATATATGGGACACCATTTTGATGTGCCATTATATTAAATTGGACTTGAACATACACAGATTTTGTTATACACGGAGGGTCCTGCAACCAAACCCCAGCGGATAACAAGGGTCTACTGTATACACAGGCATTTCACTATGTATGTCCTTTTGACTATCATTGTGGAAGGTGGTATCCAGAACCTCATTCCCACTATGACATCTCCCACTTGTGCAACTTACTGTTTTTTTTATGCATAACAATAAAGATGACATCCCAGAGATCTGAGTAGATGATTCAATGGCTGTGTCGTGCATCTGGATGTATGAATGCATCTGGCTGCTATCTGAATGCCCACCGCTGGCCAAGAAATGGCCTAGGGGTGTGCTAGCAACAGAAGAGTAGGTTTGGTGCATGCAGGGATGGGGGAAAGAGGAAGCTATACTATGTGGAGCTTGATATTCTGCTAAGATAATGCAGCATTTCTGTAAATATGTTTATCTGGTATAATTTATTTTTGTTTTCTAAATCATGCAAATTTTTGATAAATGATCTATGTCATATATTGTCTGTTTAGTCAATTGTGATAACTGATTGTGTGCATGAGGATGAGAGATTGTAACTTACAAAACATTTTTTGAGCTGTAGATGCAATAATTTTTACGCAGGGGTTTCCTGAGATGTGAAAATTATTTCAAGGGTTTCTCATGGGTAAAAATGTTGAGAAAGGCTTCTTTAAGTTATCTATCGTCCTGACATGTGGTGGACTACATTGTCTTTTCAGTTTGGTTTTGTACATAGCGTGGGAGCATGTACTACCTCATTTCTCATCTCAGGCAGCAAAATGTCTTGGAACATTGTGATATTTTGAGGAAGCATCTTTCTCTAGTGAGCTTTGCCCAAGGATTGATCTGGCTACATCCACACTGCAGAAATAATCCAGGTTGACACCACTTTAACTGTCATAGGTCAGTGATATGGAATTCTGAGAATTGTAGCTTTGTGAGACATTTAGCATTCTTTATCAGTACGGTCTAGTACCACAACAAACTACAGTTCCCAGAATTCCATAGAAACAAAGCAGATTCCATCCCCAACAGTTAGCCAGTTCTACTGTGCCTTCCCTGCTTTTACCTCCTCATATGATTACAAGAGCTGTTCCAGCTGTGAGGAGCCCCTCTGTCCCTGTGATAAGAGTGTAAGACAGGTTCAGAGGCCCTGCATAGAATCATAGAATCATAGAATCATAGAATCATAGAGTTGGAAGAGACCACAAGGGCCATCCAGTCCAACCCCCTGCCATGCAGGAACTCCAAGTCAAAGCATCCCTGACAGATGGCCATCCAGCCTCTGCTTAAAGACCCCTAAGGAAGGAGACTCCACTACACTCCGAGGGAGTGTGTTCCACTGTCGAACAGCCCTTACTGTCAGGAAGTTCCTCCTAATGTTGAGGTGGAATCTCTTTTCCTGCAGTTTGCATCCATTGTTCCGCGTTCTAGTCTCTGCAGCAGCAGAGTCTCCTGTTTTATATTACCTACTCTAGGAAGGGAAGCTTTCAGTTTCATTCTCTTCCTCACCAAGTAGCATTCCTTTAGATAATTTGTGTGTGTGTGTGTGAGAGAGAGGGTGTGTGTGTGTGCATATTTTCCCATCAAAAGAGATTAACTTTATTCTGTGAGATTCCTTGTTATTTAAGTGTCATCCTGTCCCCACACAATCGCATAATAGTGGTGATACCACAAATCGCCTTTTGTTGAATTCTCTGTATACCCCTGCCTCTCATCTTCCTTCAGTGAATTTTTCCCTTCTGTCCATGGTTAAATATAATTAATGTAGCTGGTGTGTATTGCTTCTGAGCTCTTTAGATTGGAGAATTATCCTATATACTTGACTGTAAGTCGATGTCATGAATAAGGCAAGTTTTGGGGCCAAAATTATGGATTTTGACTTGACCCGTGGATAGATCGAGTGTGTGTCTGTGAGGCTTCTTCAGTGTGTGTCTGTGAGCAGCAAACAATACAAGGCTTCTGTGTTCCAGCTTTCACTCCTAAGATAGTGAAGTGCGCAGGTGGGACTGTTAAACAAAATCAGTCAATCAGTCATTCAATCAATCAATCAATCAATCACCAAGGACTCCATCTGCATGGGGAAATCTGAAACAGATGTTATTGCATACCATACTGACCCGTAAATAAGTCAACCTAGGATTTTGGGGTCAATTTTTGGGCATAAATTTCTAGATTTAGAGACGAGTATATATGGTAAGTCTGGAAGATCTGGGAAGAAATTGTATTTCCTCAGCAGTTATCATAAGGCTTGCTTCACATTATACTCTTACCAGAAAGACATCTTAGTAGCTGATTTTCATGTTCTCAGTAATTAAATTTGAACATAAATAGGGAAATGGGTTTTAAAATGATAGGTTTTTTTTTCTTGAAGGAAGAGAAACAGGATGGCTCTTAGTTAATTTATATCTTTTGTGCTAATATGTGTAGTTAAGTACAAATATAGGATAGTATAAATTATAGATCTGTTGTATTATGTTGTGGCTAGAAACTTTCAGACTGGACTCTTCATTGATCTGTGAACTTCATTGAAATCTTGCTTTTTAGGGTGTTAGTGCTTTGGCACTTTACAGGTTACAACATGATGTATTCATAAATTTTATTAGGTATTAAATATGATGCAGAAAAAGAAGAAAAACAACAATTGGAAGCAAAGCAGAGGGAACTGCAAAGAATAGAAGATGCAAAACAGAAGATTGCTGACAAAGGTAAAGAAAAATAAAATATATATTTTACTTGTCTGTGGAATTGGCCAAACCTCTTTAACTATTAAATTCGTAGTGAAATTTTATGTGTGTTTACTGAGGAGTAAACCTTATTATTGTTCAGAATGAAGAGCCAAGAAGACTAGGAATGGGAAGGGCAGTGATGAAAGAACTAGACCAGATTCTAAAGAGTAAAGATATACAACTGAACACTAAAGTTAGAATCATCCAATCTATTAAATTCCCCATCACTATATATGGATGTGAGAGCTGGACAGTGAAGAAAGTGGATAAGAAAATCAACTCATTTGAGATAAGGTATTGGAGAAGAGTGCTGAGAATACTGTGGATAGCCAAAACAAACAAACAAACAAACAAAGAAGATCCTAAAGAGTAAAGATATACAACTGCACTAAAGTAAGAATCATCCAGAGTATTCCCAGTAACTATGTATGGATGTGTTGGAGAAGAGTGCTGAGAATATTGTGACCAGCCAAAGAGACAAACAAAAAGAAAAGATCCTATTAAACATCATTAACTTGACTTGTCTCATTGATCCCTGGAGAGCCACATATCCCCATGAGAGGCAATACACTTTCCCCCCTAATGTTCATAAATCATACTCCAGAATTGATTATTTCTTTGTTTCTAAGTTGCTCCTCTCTGAGGTTACTGATGTCTAAATCAATGACATCACACACTCAGACCATGGGCTGGTCATCATGAACTGGAGGATAGGACGGGTCTCAGCGATCTCGGATTTGGAGGTTTAATCCTTCCTTTCTAGCAAATGATAAATTTCAAAATCTAATTAGAGATGATAACAATCACTTCTATAAAGATAATAAAACAACAGAAACCTCTGTGACTTTACTGTAGGATACTTTAAACCCTCAGATGTTAAGTCATTCAGGAAGGTGCCAAAAATTAAAAAAGGAGGATCAAACTAGGAAGTCCTTCTTGCAGGAGATTAATCAATTACAGCAATTGCATATAAATACTAAATGCCCATCCACATATGCTACGCTTCTTAGGAAGAAAGCAGAGCTTGTAGATCTCGAGGATAGGAAAATCTCAGTTACAATACAATATACCAAAGCCTACTATTATGAATTTAATAACAAACACTCACACCTACTAGCTAGAGTGATTAAAAAGAAGGTAAACAGAAAATTAATAGCTGCGTTATCCACCTGTTTATCTAGAAAGATGGTATCAAGGGCTCTCAGAATATTAAAAGTGCTGAACTCCTCTTGTCCTTCCACCTTTGGTCATTCATCAGTGAGACCAACACAGTTATTCTGTTCAAACCAGGTCTGAAAACCTATTTAAATGACCACAGAAAATCTCCTGTAATTGTCTGTGAACACCTGGATCTGAGCAGCTACTACCACCACTTTTGTTGGTAGCTATTCATTATTCAACTGTGATTTAATTTATAGTGTTCATATTCTGGCCTTTTGGCTGAGCAGCATTATTTTAGAATTGTACTTGCATTTCCTAATGAAAAGTGGTATGCAGTGGTTTGGCCACTCCTTTGATAAAGCTCTTAAGAGCATGGATTCAGGTAGGTGTGTTTCCCACTTGGTGAATTATTAAGACAACCACATAAAGTTGGATAAACTTGCAATATGAGCAAAGGGTCTGTCAGTTTGATGGATATATATATTCCCTTTCTTCATTCACTCACTGTTTGGTGATGTTTCTTGTGATACTATGTATTTTTATATAAATTTACAAATTTATAAATTGTGTACATTTACAGCGCTATATACAGTGGTCCCCCGCCTTACGAATCCCCCGGGTTGCGAAAACCCCGGGATCCGAAAGGCGGCGGACCGGCTTCCTATCCCTCGGGATACGAAAGATCCCCCGGGATACGAAGAAAAAAACCGCGCGGCCCCTTTAAATCGGCCGCGCGGTCCATTGACTTTAGCGGTCCCCTGGAAACGAAAGCTTCCAGGTTACGAAAGTAATCCCGGAACGGATTACTTTTGTAACCCGGGGGACGACTGTAAATAAAGCCTAATAATAACAACAACAACAACAATAATAATAATGTACTGTATTGAAAAAAGTATTTTTTCCTGAGTAGGATGGGGACACAGATAACCCTAGTTCAGCTATGCTATGTTTATGTTCATAAGCAGTTTTGAACATATACTTATTATTTTACCTGTTGTAAAATAGCTCCCTAGTGAAAAGTAATTCTATTTCAGGAGTGTTTTAAATGTAGAAGTGTTGGAATGCTTGCACATGACAAACACCTTGATGATCAGAATGCTGCAAATCACACAGGATTAAGTGTCTTCATATTGCTTATTTTAGATCTTTGATGAAAGTTTATAGATTGCTGCAGCAGAAAGGTGGGGTATAAAAATAAAGTTTATTTTATTTAAGTATTGTGCTTTATTAACCATCCCCTATTGGTTGTCTCTGCTTAATAACTTTAGATATTTATTCTCTTTAATTTAGATAAACCACAAGAAAAGCAAGATACTTTCATAGAAAAGCTAATTACTCAGGTCATCAGAAATCTTCAGTTGAAAATTTCCAATATCCATATTCGGTATGAGGATGATGTAAGTACAGGAAGACATCACTTATCTGATGGGTTAGGGACTACAGGACTGTCAGAAAGTAGAATCAGTTGAAAAGGAGTCCAGGTTTTTTTAAGCTTGTAAATGTATTTTGGCTGCTGAAAAATATAAATAACACACTACGTACCACTTTTGAATGTGTGCAAAAGCTAAATTAATACACTATAAAAATTAAATAAATTGGCACACTATATCTCTTTGTTGAAGGGGTCAGATTATATGACCCTCAGATCTCTTTCCCAAAAGTATCAGACTAGATGACCCTTGAAATTGTTTCCAGCTAGAGTCAAACTAAATAATAATAATAATAATAATAATAATAATAATAATAAATTTTATTTATATACCGCCTTTCCAAATAGATCAAAGCAGTTTACAAAATAAAGTAATAATACAAAATCAAAACCACATAATAAAAATATGGTACAAAAAATACATAACATATATGACCACCCCTGGATCATGGCTTGGTGACGTGACAGGTGTGTGGACATCTGCCTGTCTCCACACCAACCCAGGGACTAACCCAAGTGAACCCATGCTATCCTGGCCCATCTGCTCAGGTCCTACCTAAGCTAAGATACCTAAGCTAAGGCTTTAAAAGTCAGTTTTAGGAAACTGAGTTATCAAAAGTGTTTGATTTCACTACAGATGGCACTATACAGAACATTCTCACTGTGGCAGTCATGCAAAGACTAAAAACATTCACTAAATGTGCTCCCAACTTCATGGCATATGAAGGATAGACCCTTGGATCCTTTTCCTGCAGGGGCTGGACTAGATGGTCCTCAAATTTTTTTACCACAGCTGTTAGACTAGATGAACTTTTGATTTTTTCCTGTGGGGGTCAGACTAAATGACCAGAGGTCTCACTAGATGACCTTCAAATTTTTTTGCCACAGACGTCAAGGAGGAGAGAAGCTCTGCTCTTTCTGAAGGGAAACAGGGCTGATCCTGATCCAGGTTTTTCTTGCTGATACAGAGATTGTGCTGTGGTCCACGAATCAAACTTAGGCTTCTGGCTAATGAGAAGTGCCGGAATGCCTTGTCTTGGCTCTTGTGTCTACCAATTTCAGCAGTTTTTATGTGAGGAGTAAAGAATTAAGATGCCTCTATTTTGTTGACTTCTGACTGAGATCAAGTCGATCTTTAATTTTTTTAGACAAAATTTTAAAGCCTTACCTAACCAATTTAATAGGACTTTTTTTAAATTTCAGAGACCATAACTTCATTAATGCTCACTAATATAAAGAACATCCTCAAAATAAAAGCAAGGCCATGGAAAGTGTGGCTTAATATTAATTTTAAGAGCTTCCCACCAGTGTACCTTGCTTTGAAAAATTTACAAAACAGTCTATCTAGATATATACAGTCATTCTAGATTAATAGAAATGGACAAATAATGTCTGGTTCCTTTATTATAAGGTAGATAATATGCACTAGTGTTTAAAACCATCTTCCAAATTTACAGATTATCTATGGTGAATATTTTGGTTTATGTGTTTGTTTTTTTCAGATCACAAACAAAGATCTTCCATTGGCATTTGGTGTCTCACTTCAGAATCTTAGTTTACAGGTAATATTACTTCTCCATTTTTAATTTAAGGGGAAAAAAGAATTTTGCTGGCTGTTGGTTTGCTACATTTGTATAAGTAACATTCAGTTGGATGATGGAAAGATTGCTTTTTCATTTATTTTAGTGTGCAAAAATCATGTTAAAAGAAAAAAAGTAGAAAAAAAATAAAGAAAAAGAATAAACAAGAAATAATATAACCATAAGAAACTATATACAGTTGGCCCTTGGTATGCACAGCCTTGCCATATGCGTATTTAATGGCAAGCCTGTGTTGTTCCCAATGGTGGCACACCAAACAAGGCTTCTTATATATCTCCCCCACAGGTTCAGAAGGCCAGAGAAGCTGCTCCTGGCTGGAACACAAAAAAATAACTGGATCTCAAGTTTATTTTCAGGATGGAGGTACATAACATGAAAGATGCTGTAATTAGAATGAATGAACACTGACTGCTTGTATTCCAAAGATTTGGGCCTGCCAGGCTGCCTCTGCCTCGCATCCTCCCCAGGTGATTGATGGCTCCCTCTGTCCAGTGGCTGCCTCCATGTCTGGCTCCTCCACGTTCTCATCAGCCACTCTGGCCTTTTGAACTTTCAGGGGAGGCAGGTAAAAAGCCCTGTTGTTCCTACGGGTGGTGCAGCAGCATGGCCACTCTGCCATTGGGAAAAATGGGATTTGAGCATCCATGGATTTTTGTATCCGTGAGGGGTCTGGAACGGATCCCTTGCAAATAATAATAATAATAATAATAATAATAATAAAGTTTATTTATAACCGGCTCCTCTAATAAGATACTCGGAGCGGGAATACCGAGGGCTGACTGTATGCCTAAACTTCTAGGAAAGAGGGACCAAATATCTAAAAAGGTGTCCATGTGGTATTGCCATTTATATGTTATACTGTATGTTTAAAGATGAAAAAGTTTGTAAGATCCTCAGTAGATTGAATAACAGGGTGGGTGGGTATTTTTTTTATTTTATTTTATTGATTTTCCGGCGGTGAAGGTGGAGCCATCCTTGATGAGGATGGTTTTCTCATTTGCTCAAATAAGGCAGGACTGATCTGAGCGTGCCTTAGGGCAATCAATCTCCCTGATGTACCAGTTTAGTTCCTGCCTTCACTCCTTCAGGTTGCATTTCTGCTTCTCTCTCTCTCTCTCCCTCTCTCTCTCTCTCTCTCTTAAAAAAAAAGCTTTCTTCCCTATCCCTCTCTTCCTCCCCTCTCCTTGCGAGCAGGCCAGGCTAGGCAGGATCGGGTTCCCACCATGGAGGTGGCATCGGAGAAGTTCAACAGCCCCAGAATGCCCGGTGAATCTGGACTCATGTGGTGTGTCTCCCACACCAGGGACTTGGCCCTTGCTTTGGGCTCATGGCTTGGGGGCCGCATGGTGCAGCCAGAGGAGGGATATCCCTCGTCTCTGTGCTCAAATGCGCCAGACCACCGGAGCCTGTCCCGGGATTGGGAGGGAGCAGTCTTGCAAGAGGGAGATGGGAGAGCTGTGAGTAATGCCGCTGCCAGCAGCTCGATTCCTCCAGAGCTGGCTTCCCTCCTCTCCTCCCTCCTGGCCCAACAAGCCACATCTTCCTCCACTCCCAAGGGGCTTTCCTCCCAGGGAAGAGGCCATAGTCTCTTTAGAAGATACCACCATCACTAAGGGGGTTCCCTTAGGGATTTGGGTTCCGAAGGGAGCCCCCCCCCCGCAAGAGACCCAGGGAGACTTCCTCCTCTCCCCCTGCCTCCAGATCCTCCTGGGACACCATTCCCCAGTCTGAGCGGGGCAGATTCGCGCCCAAACACTCAGTAGCGCACAAATTTTAAAAAGGCGGGAAGCCATTACTGGCAGTTGAGAGAGCCCATCGTTCACCCACAACCTATTCGCAACTGTGGGAGCCCTATGGTAATTTTTATCCCACCGGTACCACCAAAATATGTGAAGGACTCTGCTCTTTAAGAAGACACAGCCCCACTGTGTCTCTTATATTAGGTAGCGTGGTTTGTTTCGAACAGAGGCCAGGTTGTATTTTAAACACTAATAAACGTTTATTATAAAATATAAAAATAAACTATAAATAGGTTTCAAAGCTGTTACTAATGACTTATTATGTAGTTACAAGAATTCCTTTCAAACTAATAATATTAATACAGCCACACAGACAATCTTATCTCTAATACATAGACCAAAATCCCTTTTAATAACCGGCTTGCTCTGAGCCTCTTCCTACTAGACTCCCCCAAGCCTACACAGTCCCTCTCTGGACTCTTATGACTCTTTCGTGGTCATCAACTCAAACTAAAATGTTCCCTCAGGAACCCTAAGAGCACACCCTCCCTTCGATGTGACTCTTTTTCTCAAAACTAAAACCCCACTTTTCACTGTTTGCAAGGCCCTTTTATAGCTCTGCCCAGCCGGCTTCTCATTGCCTAGTCTCATGTTGCTCTGTGATTGGCTGATAAGCAGGTCTATTTACTACACCTGGGCCCATAAATCTAAATGCAGAGCACCCTCTAGTGGCAGTTCTACTAGATCTAAAAAACCTAGAATTGTTAGATCTTGTTAGATGATGTGGTTTCACATTCACATTCCCATTCTACCTCCTCTTCTGAACCATAGGAAGGAGAATGGTCCGATGAGGACGAGCGTGTGGCTTCTCTCCCGTCTTCTGCAAGGCTTTTCTGCTCTGATGACTTTTCTGTTCTGTTGAAAAAGGCCATTAGAGCTCTGGAGTTAGATGTAAAACCCCAAACTCCTGCGCAAGAGGACAGTGACCTCCCCAAGGGCAAAAAGGATTCATTCCTTGAGCCTGTGTTGGCTTGTGATGAGGTTCCTTTCCCTTCTTATTTCATGAGAGTAATAAAGGAGGAATGGCCAAAACTGGCCATGGTTAAGCCTTATCCCAGTTCAGTCAAAAATTTTTACTCGCTTCCCCAGTCCATTATGGCTAAGCCACAGATTCCTCCAGTGGATGCCCCTGTGGCGTCCTTGGTCATTTCAGCCATTTGTTCTAAGGATGGCGAGGACTCTCTCAAACTCCCCGAGGACAAAAGGGCCGACTCATCCCTCAAGAGGTCTTTTGAGGCAACTTTAACTGCCATCAGGGCCTCCTCCTCCACTTCTGTGTTAACCAGGGCTGCTCACCTGTGGGCTAAGGATCTTCTCCTTGAGGTTCCCTGCGGTAACACCAGGTTGTGCCAGGGAATTAACAAATTACTTAAGGTCCTGGCGTTTGCCGCAGACTCCTCCCTTGATGTTATACAATTTAGCGCTCACAGGCAGCCTCGATCCCAGTGAGAAGACATTTTTGGTTAAAGAACTGGCAGGTGGACCCTAGATCTAAACAGAATCTAACTATGGCTCCATTTGGGGGTGGTAAGCTCTTCGGTGATGCCTTAGACCCTGTTGTTATCGAGACTAAAGATAAGAAAAAGGCTCTCCCCTCCCTTCCTCACCGACATGATAGGAAGTCCTCTCATCAAGAGCAGTCTTCCTTTCGCCCCTCTAGATCATTCCATAACCCCTCCAGTGGAAGGGGTGGCAGGGGTGACAGACATCAGTGGTCTGAGCAGAGGTCCTCCTCCAAGCCTCAATACAAGCACTATGGAAAACATAGTTCACCAGGACAATCTATTCCCGATGCCTCAGGAAAACAACGCAATTCCTCTGCATGACTATCCAGAGGCCAGGGTGGGGGGCAGGCTCCAGTTCTTTTCCCCAGCCTGGGTTCCAACCATATCAGACATATGGATTCTCTCCACTCTCTCTTTGGTCTACAAGATTGAATTTCTCCACAGACCAAGGGATTTGTTTTTGTTACCTCCCAAATCTCGAAGGCGACACAAACGCCAGTTGATGTTGGAGGCCATCAAACATTTCATTCAGATTGGAGCAGTAGAGCCGGTTCCATCATCAGAGACCTTGAGTGGATCCTACTCAGATTTGCTCCTCATTTCAAAAAGTGACAAGTCTTGGAGGGCCGTCCTGCACCTGAAGAGAGTCAACAGATTTCTTTCAAAATGCAGCTTCCGAATGGAAACTCTCAAAACTATCACAGTCTCTTCGACCGGGAGATTTTTCTAGCGTCTTAGGACTTGACAGAGGCTTATTTGCATATTCTGATTAATCAGAACTTCAGCAGATTTCTATGCTTCTGTTATCACAGCCCCCACCTTCAATACAGGGCCCTTCCATTTGGCCTCTTGTCCTCACTGAGGGTATTTACAAAGATCTTAATAGCGTTTGTGGCTCATTGGTGACTTCAGGGACTTCGTGTCTTCCTTTATTTGGACGACATCTTGATGGCTTCTGCCTCACCTGAACAAGGAATAATAGATGTCAATTTCATTCTTTCTTCCTAAGTCACCATGGTTTTCTGGTAAATCTTGTGAAGAGCCACTTTACTCCATTGCAATGGATCCACCACCTGGGGGTAATCATAGATACATCTTTAAACATGTTGTTTCTCCCTCCGGATCAGATCAAGACAATACGGGAGACCATAAGATTGATAATCCAAAGGCCATCTGCAGACCTTCTCCTTCTGGCAAGACTACAGGGCCTCATGATCGTGGCATCTCAGTGTGTTCCATGGGCACGCTTCCACTCATGTGAGCTGCAGTGGTTGATACTACCCCATCAGAAGTCAGTAGCTCATCAAATACACTAATCCCGGTTCCCCACAGAATCAGACTTTCGCTCTCATGGTGGACATGCCAACACATCCACTGGGGATGTCCGATTCAGCCTCCACCCTCAGTCTTGATCACGACAGATGCCAGCCTGCGGGGCTGGGGAGCAACAATGGACAACCTGTGTGCCCAGGGACGATGGAACCAAGACGAAAAGCTCCACAGCATAAAGTGGCTAGAGTTCAAGGTAGTAAGGATGGCTTTCCTGGCGTTCTCTCATCACATAAAGGACAAACCCGTGCTAGTGCGCGCCAACAACATGACAACGAAAGCTCACTTAGACAGGGGGAGACCAGATCGTTATCTCAGATGCAAGAAGCCTTCACTCTCCTTCTTTGGGCAGAGGCCAACCTGATATCCATCCAGTCAGAACACATAAGGGGAGACCTAAACTCAAAAACCAACTGGTTAAGCAGGTCGGACATAAACCAAATAGAATGGCACCTCCATCCAGAGATATTCAACCTGATAGTCCAAAGGTTTGAAAAGCCTCTAGTCGATCTGTTCGCCTCCCCAGCAAACAACCAGCTCTCCAGGTTCTTCTCAAGGTTCCTAGCTTAGGGAGTGGAACAGATAGACGCCCTTCACTTGCCGTGGCCAAAGGACCTGTTGTACGCTTTTCCACTGACAGTACTGATATCCTGTTGCCTCCAGAAACTAAGACACATAGGGTCCACAATCATCCTAGTGGCACCTTATTGGCCAAGAAGGGTATGGTTTGCAGAGATAACAAACCTGGCTCAAGAGGAATTCCGTCTGCCTCTTGGCGACGATCTCCTAACTCAGGATCAAATCTCCTTCCCAGACCCAGGGTGGCTGGACCTTCACACGTGCAGATTGAAAGGCGATTGTTCTTGAAGGATGGCTTGCCTCCAAGGATAGCTGAAACCATCAATCAGTCTCAAAGGGATGCGACATGTAGGATATTATTCCTATCGATCATTCTGCAACTGGTGTGAATCCCATCACACCTCCTCTGGTGTGAATCCCATCTTCAAGATGGTCTCGACAAAGGACTGAGACTCAACACACTTAAGAGACAGGTTTCTGCGATTACATCAGCACTCCCATCTAAGATCGCACATAAATTGTCAAATCATGTATATGTCAAGAAGTTTTTGAGGGCGGCCTCTCTTTTCAAGCCACCTACTGTCCATAGATATCCTAATATGCATCTTCAGGCTCTTACTAGACCCCGGTCAAGCCCCTTGACAAGATGGACTTAAAATTTCTTTTTTGGAAAACTCTGTTTCTGACAGCTATTACTTCGGCTCGGAGGGTGTCTGAGCTGGGTGCCTTGTCGACCAGGACTGAATTGTGCATCTTTAGAAAGGACTCAGTCATCCTCAGGCTAGACCCCACCTTTATGACCAAAGTCAATTCCACGTTTCACAGGTCTCAGGAAATTATTTTGCCGTCTTTCGTCCCAGGCACTGAAAAAGAGCTGGAAAAACCATGGCATCCTTGGATGTACGCAGGGCTCTGTGTATATACATTAAGCACACTTGTTGGCTTCAAAAATCTGATCATCTTTCAGCACCACTTACCTGGGAAACAAGGTCTCATCATTTACTCTGGCTAGATGGATTCGATCCTGTAATTCTAAGTGCTATGCTTTTCGGGAGCCACGCTTCAGGGAAAGGTCACTGCTCATTCCATGTGCAGTGCCGCCACTTCCGCTGCCCTAGCTACCAATGCCCCCCTTTCAGACATTTATAGGGCCGCCACTTGGTCATCACCTTCTACTTTTATCCGCCACTACCGTATTGACACATTTCAGTCAGCCGAGGCCTCCTTTGGCAGGCGGATTTTACAATCCATTTTGTAATCTTACTTTACCTCAGTTTCTCGCCTTGTTGGGGAGCTTTGGTATGTCTCTTATCAAGGATGACTCCGCCTTCACTGCCAGAAAAGCGAGCATTGGCTCACCTTGTGAGATGTTTGTTTTCAGTGTTGAAGGTGGATTCATCCTGCCCTCCCAAAGGTGAGGAGTTTTTTCCCAGTTTTTGGGGGTTACGCTGTTTTCTAAATGTATATAAGGTCTGTTGAGTTATGGTTATGTGGTTTGATCTTCTACAGTTTAGTTATAGGTAATAGGTTTTCTATACACACACACACACACACACACACACCTATATTTCAATTTGCTATTCAATTACTGGGACATCAGGGGAATGGATTCCCCTAAGACATGCCCTGCCTGATTGGAGCAAATAGGGGAAACCAACCCTCATCAAGGATGACTCTGCCTTCAATGCCAAAAACAAACATTTCACAAGGTGAGCCAATGCTTGTTTCTCTTTCCAGTACAGCAGTGTAAATCTTTGTTGACTGAAATAATATGTATAATCCATGTCTGTTGACTGAAACAATAATTTTCAAGATTCAAGCAAATAGTTTTAAGAACACAAGTAAACCTGTGAAATTGAAATACTGCTCCAAAATAAAATTAATTTCACTAATGACCTTTCCCTGAAAGGAAACTTCCAAATGCTGTGTTTGAAAGATGCATGAGGAGAATTACAGCACCATTAATTTGGTGATATATGCTAACTATTACCAAATAAATGTGGAGGCCAGCAATAAATTGTAGTTTAAATAAACAAATACTGAAGTTATGGATGTTAAAGTCGTGATCTGTTAGTTAGGAAAAGTAAGATTATTGAATTTGTCATTGTCTTCATTCCTAAAACTTATTGTATTCATTCATTGTTAATTCAACTATAGATTGAAAAAAGACCTTTTAGATGAAAGCTTTAGGGTAATAGAACAATTCTTATTCTGAATCAGATGGTTGGGATGATGAGTTTGTCACATCAGATTAAGAGCTAGATGTAAACTGCCAAATTTTGCAGAATTTCCAAAGAGTTTGGTATCTGGGTATGAACTTGCCACTTTGAGTACTTCAGATGAATCTGAAGAAGTGGATTGATACACATGAAAAGAGATGCCAAAATAAATAACTTAATCTCAGCGGTGCTTCTTGATTCTTTCACCCTCCCTTTTTAAATGTTATGGTCAAACAGATTTAACAGCTATTTGTTTAGAACTATTATAGTAAAAACACATGAGATAATTTACTGTTACTTCTTTTATAAGAACTTCCTATTTGTCTTCTAGACTTCAGATCAGAACTGGAATCCGTGTATGCAAGATGCAACAACTAAATTGTTTTATAAGGTAAAGTGGGAATGTTTCCAGAAATTGTAATGTTGCCATATACATGCTGTAATTCTTTCATAATTAAAATTAATTGCCAGGTAGGGATCAACCCAAGGGTACACATTATCACCCTACTTATTCAACTTGTATGCAGCAAATATGCAGATGACCTACACTACTAGCAGAAAACATCATGGACTTGGAACAATTTCTAAGGAAGGTCAAAGGAGAAAGTGAAAAGGCACACTTGCAGATTAACATAAAAAAACTAAAATAAGTACCATGGAGAAACTACATAAATTCAACATAGACAATGAGGAAATTGAAATAGTTAAAGGTAGCCTATACTGTGGGCCAAACATTGATCAGAATGGAGATTGCAGTCAATAAATCAGAAGGACTAGGAATGGGAAGTGCAGTGATGAAAGAACTAGACAAGATCCTAAAGAGTAAGGATATACAACTGAGCACTAAAGTTAGAATCGTCCAATCTATTAAATTCCCCATCACTATATATGGATGTGAGAGCTGGACAGTGAAGAAAGTGGATAATTGTAGAAGAGTGCTGAGAATACTGTGGACAGCCAGAAAGATAAACAAATTGGGTCTTTGAACAGAACAAGCCCAAACTCTCTCTGGAAGCCAAGATGAGGCTGTTATACTTGGGCCACATCATGAGAAGGCATTACTCATTAGAAAAGACAATAGTGCTAGGAAAGGTAGTAAAAAGAAAGGAAGACTGTACTCCAGATGGCTAGACTTAATTAGGAGGCCATGGTCCTGAATCTACAAGACCTAAGCAGAGCAGTCGAGAATAGGGGGGCTTGGAGTTGTCTCATCCACAAGGTCACCATGAGTCAAAGCTGTCTCAAGAGCAGCTAACAACAAGCATTTGGTTGAGATACAGCTCTCCTTTAGAGCTGGCATTATTGCACTACTTTTGGTTTAGTGAGAGGATAATGATTTAAGTTGTGATGGCAGCAATAAATACCATCCCTTAGTTCAGGTGAGTGTTGTAATTTCATGCACTTTCCTTCTCAGATGTTTCTTAGCCAATGGGATTTCTTTTCTCTTCCTCCCAGTGTATATTGCTTATTAATAGGGCTGTGTATGGCTTCAACCTTGTGCACTGTATCAAACGCAGAAGAAGGTTGGGAAAATCTTTTTTCAGTTCTGAGCTTGGAATTACGAGAAGTGGCACTGAGAAGTCAGTGGGTCCTAGCTTCCCCTATCCAAATGTATGTCATCCCTTCATTGAGACTTAATTAGGGAGGCCATGGTCCTGAATCTACAAGACCTAAGCAGAGCAGTGGAGCATAGGGGGGCTTGGAGTTGTCTCATCCACAAGGTCACCATAGGTCAAGGCTGTCTCAAGAGCAGCTAACAACAAGCATTTGGTTGAGATACAGCTTGTAGCCAAAGTCTTCTGCCCCAGCCCAGGATTTCCACTGCCCCGTCCCGGATTTGTCCCTTCTCGCTTGCTGCCCATCACTCCTGGAACCTCCTCCCCTTACAAGCACGGCTCAACACGTCTCTAACTAGTTTTAAAACCGAGTTAAAGACCATATTGTTTAGGGAAGCGTTCCCAGGAAGTTTGTGACTATGGTCTGGTTGTTTTGATGCTTGATTCAGTTTTTGATATCTTCTTTTTTAACTTGTTTGTTACTATGTTTCTAACCTGTTGTTTTAATCTCTAGATTGTACGCCATAGGCAGGCTTTTTACATATTCTTGATTTTATTTGGTTTTTGTACAGCGCTGTGTACACTTACAGCACTTTATAAATAAAGATAATAATAATAATAATAATAATAATAATAATAATAATCGGAAAGTTGAGATATACTCTGCCTCTCTAACCAGTTAGCACCCAGAGCTTATTCTGTTTGGTATGGAAGCAAGCCTGCACTCATCCTTCAGCTCAGACTTAACTTGGCAGGAGGTAAAGGAGATGCATCACCTTGCTCTTCCCATGTGACAAATCAATGCTCAGAAGTAAAAGTGCTTGCTCATTTCAGAGGGAAAATTAGCATGGAGCTGAAAAGAGGAATAGAAGTGTGTCGGCTGGTTTTTCTCTTCTCCCAGTGGATGCCCTCAAGGACAGAGGTGAAATGAGGGGTCACTTTTCTGCTAAGATGATTACCTTGGATAACTGAGAGCTAATTTTTATCAGCTGTTCATGTCAGGGGAAGAATGGGGCCTCGAAAGCAGGCTTATTAAAGAAAGTGGCCCTAGCTGCAGCTGGAGGCATGAGGAACCCCTAATGCAAGCAGGCAAGCTGCCATCCTTCTCAAGCCTTCAGGACACTTCACCACCTGAAGCCTACAGCCTGACCCTGTAGAAGGGACAGGTCATGTCTCTCCTGCAGGGACAGAGCTGTAGGTGTTGGAGCGGAGGCTAGGGTAGTTCCTGAGAAACTAATGGGAGGTCTAAAACAAGTTGCTATCTCCATAACTGAAGTAGAATAGTGTGCTGCTTTCAGGGGAAGGGGCTGATAAGCCGGCTACAGCCTGAGGATGAGCTGCTTATCTGTAAAAAAAAGTATTTACTTGTGTTATTTACTAAGAGAGGAGGCCTCCTTATTGTTATTTGCTCAAGACTAGTGGAATTGACTTTTGTTAATTACCTGGGCAGTAGTTCTGCAATTGAGAGTCTGAATGTGATGAGACTTTGCAGTAGAGATTATTTGCTCTGCCTCTGCTGTGCCTCTTGTCCTTATAGTTTTTACAGTTCATGGACGAAGGAGCTCATGGGCAGTTCATGGATGAAGGAGCTGGGCCCTGCTTCCACCTAGCAGGGATAGGGGTCCTATAACATTCTCCCAGATTCTTATTTCTTGAAGCAACATTCTTAGTAGCAAGAACGTCTGAGAGAAGAGTATCAGCTCTATCTGTTTTATCAGTGTGATATCACCTCCATGTTTTCTGTAAAGCCCAAATAACTGTCCATTTGGATCGTTTTATTCCCTGAATAAAAGCTACGTTATTTGCTCTTCTACATTTTTGGAAGAATGCAATATTTGTCACTTACTATGAATGTTGAGTCATGGAAAGGAGCATTCTATATCCCCTCCAATTACTGGCTGCTCACTTCCATTACATCCTTGCATCACTGTAGTACACTTTGGTACAGCTGGTATGTTCCTTATTGTTTTATTATTATATTTAGTATAGATAGAGTGGTTTAGTTTTTGGTGCCTTGGTTCATCCTTATAGAACAAAAGGAAGAGATTAGGTGTCTCCAACAAAAGGTCTGTATCACATGATGCCTGAGTAGTGCCAAGAAAACCCCATAATATGTGGGTTGTTCTTCTGCATCACTCCCGAATTGACAATCAAAGTAAATGATGGACATTCCATTTCAACACTTTCTCTATATGGTATATATATACTCGTCTATAAGTCTATAAATGTATGCCCAAAAATAGACCCCAAAATCCTAGATCAACTTATTTATGGGTCACTATGGTCATGTGATAGCAGCTCTTTCAGATTTCCCCATACAGTTTCTTTCTATCCTGAGCCAAGCAGATAGAGTCCTTGGTGATTCATTGATTGCTGTTTGTTTAACAGTCCTTTTCCCACCCCATCGCTTCACTATCTTTGGAGTGAAGGCTGAACACTGAAGCCTCGTATTGATTGCTGCTTTGCTCTTGCTGCTGGCATATACACACTGAAGGAGCCTCCAAGTTTTACACTCAACCTATTGGGTCATGTCAAAATCCATAATTTTGGCCCCCACATTTGTCCTTGACTTATACACTGTGTCATCTTATAGTCGAGTGTATACAATACAGTACGTACAAATATAAAATACTAATATTGGATTGTTTTATGTATTTGGTTTTTTATCCCATTTTCTCCCAATACAACCAGGATTTTATTGATTGAATAACTCAATGTTTATCAACTATAAAAACATTCAAATGAGTCTACTTAAACTTTTTTATTTCAGCTTGTTCGACTGGACAACTTTTTTGCTTACTGGAATGTGAAGACTGAAATGTTTTATCATAGTAGTTGCAAAGAATCTTTGGTGAGTGTCATATCTAATTGATCACATTTAATGCCAAAAATTGCTTTGAAGCAGAACTTCCTCAGTTGGGATTGCATACTGATGGTTGTATTGAATGTGAAGTCTAAGTTTAAACCTGTTACTTCTGCTGTATTAAGGTCACAGTCCTGTGTTAGCTAACTTGTTAGTAAGCTCCATTAAACTAAATGAAGCATATAAAATATATGAATGTGTATTCTATTTATTTAAAATACTTAGATACAATCCGTCATAACATATATCCCATGGCAGTGTCGGATCATGAGTACATATATCCCTGTAAATCACAGCTCCTGTGCTTTTAATATAGGGTAGGCCTGCAGGTATCCTTTACTCTTTTTTTGGCACCCTGCCACTGAATACCATGATTTGCTTGCAGTGGTTAAATAAAACCACATTTTTTCAGTAAGAAGAGCGAGCCTTGTTTTAAAGGAGAATTGTGCTCATGGAAGCTTCCACTTTTCTCATCTGCTGCTCCAAAAGTGTAGAATGACATATTACCACTCTTGACACCTTTAAAAAGGCTGTCAAGACAGATCTCTTTCAGCAGGCCTTCCCAGACTGACCTCCCGTTAAAGGATAGCCCCTGACTGCCCCAAATTGTCTTATACATATCCGCTTGTTTTTTAAAAAACTTTTTAATTATTTTAACTACGTTAATTGGTATTGATTGTTATTATGTTGATGGTGGAGGGTTGGAGGATTGTGTAATATTGATGTTAATTATATTTGTATTCTTATGTTCTATTGTAACTTGCCTCAATCTGTAGGGAAAGGCGAGATATAAATACTTATTATTATTATTGTTATTATTGTTATTATTGCCAGAAGAGAGATTTTCCTTTTTAAAAAGGTGTATAATTATTTTAAAGCAGCATATACTTCATGTTGCTTCTGCCATATCACCAAAATGGAGCTGAGGTAGGTGTGGCTTTCAGGAGTGTCTGGTGCAGGAAATTGCTTCTTATCTGCTGAAGTTATCCACTTCAGTTTTCACATGTTTAGCTTACGCAGGCTTTAGAGATGGACAATTGGTTGCAATTATTTCTTACATTTATTTATATTGCAGAAGCAATATCATGCTATGCAGTACTCTAGCAACCACGATTTTTAGTAAATGTAAATTTACTAAATATGTTTATGGATATTAGAAAAGGAGCATTCCATATCCCCACACATTGGTGGCTGTTCACTTCCATTTCATCCAGCTACTGGGAGAGCTACCCCTGTTGCTAAATATACTCTAGCATCTTGATTCAATACCTGTGTTAGCCTAAAGTAGGAGTGGCAACATTTGGCATACAATCTACAGTATATACATTTCTGTGGCTCATCAGCTCTTCAAGGGTCCCTGTCACCCTCTTAAAAAAACAATAGACCTCCCAAAAGGATGTATGTTGTGTGCTTTGGGGGAACTCCCATAAGTTCTGTTAGCCTTGTAAACAATGTGAAAGCCCCTTCTCCACACACTTTGCTTCTGATTGCTTCCAAAGCACTCCTGGAAGCCTCCTGTTGTTTTAATTGGAGGCACTATTTTGAGATTCAAGTGCCTTGTTTGCAAAGCTAATAGTGTTTCAAGGATGTGTCAAAAACACTATTAGGCTGGAAAACAAAGGGGGAAGATCAACTTTTTCTGGCATTGAAAATTCAACAGTAGGACGACAGGGGAATCTTTAGGCAATTTGCAAGGCAGCAAAAATTGGAGGGTGTGTCTGCCTGTGGGCAACATGCTGTGTGTTGCCTACTGCTGGTATAGATTGAAATGCTTTTGTCATTGGGGAACTTTCATATAAAAAGGTAAATTGCACAAGTAAATACATAAATGAGAAAAATGAGTTTGCAACAATTCCAGAAGGGAACAATGCTCCATAATCATTGTCCCATGAAGTTGGATTTAGCCCATTATTTATTTATATACACATACTTGATTTTTAATAGATTGTTCTCCAAGCTTGTAGTTACAAAACTATGAAACTTACAGAATATGTTGTTTCAGATTTCTTTATTTTCACTGAATGTTGCCCAGTGGAAAAATATTCTTTAGTATTGTCCTTTCTCAATGTCGTGTTAATTTTTTATTGTAATTTTTATGGAACTTAAAATGCTTTTTAAAAACTTCATTTTTATTCCACTCTCCCCTTCCCCAGAATAATTTAAAACATGGAGTTGCAAGCAGTAATACAATTCCAGATGGGTACAGTTTTGGTAAGTTTTGTACGTGCAGTCTCATGTATTGTTTGTGATTACCTAGATTCAGTTTTCTCCACAGGAAGGACAATTTTTGATGATGATCCTGAAGTAAGACAGGCTGTTAGGCATACCTTGTCTAGATTCCTCAGATAAAAATTTCTGACAAATTTTTAATTAGCTCTTGTGTCTGAATAGGAGACCAGGCTTACCTATTTACATAGAAGGATGGGTACCTTATCCACAGCTTCTTTTCGTTCTTTAATAATTGCAGCATGTTTATGCTAACCAGTCTGGCACATAGGTAAGATTAAATTGCATCTTAGATATAGACAATCAGATCAGCACTACGGTAGTTGCCAGTGCAATATACCAGTATTTATTAATGAACTAGGCAAAGAGAACTTCAGAAATAGGCAGTTTTTAAAAACTAAAATGTACAAACAAAGAATTTTCTATTGTAAATTTGTCAGGGTCTTTGGAATCACTAATTTCTGCAAGCTTGAAATAAGCACCTACATTCTTCCTTGATAATTCCTTCTTCCTTCCATTCTTTCTGCATGTTCCTTTTTTCTTTCTTTTTTCCTGTGTAGCTACATTGGGTTTTTCAGATGTTTCCTTTTTCTTTCTTTCATGGGATTGTCTTTGTGTTTTTATTCAATTCCTTCTTCAGGATTTCCCACCCTTTCCGAATATCTTTTTTCTTTAGCATCTCTAGCCAGGGGATTGCACCTGGTGTTTCCTTGAGCTTCATAAAATCATATTTCCTGAAAATCTAAGTTTAATGTTTGACTGTATGCTTTTGGTCTGTCCCACAATTATGAATTCTAGCACTACATGGTCACTTTCCCCAAAGTGCTGGCATACATACCTCGCCCCCAAACAAAATATACTCCCCCATTAAAATGTACATTGTACATAATACAAGCTTCACTCTATCCCCTTATTTCCCACAGTCTTTTCCATCTTTCTTCAAGCTGTGTGAAGAATGCACAGCAAAGCTTCCTGGCCATGATGGCCTTTCCTGATGCCTGTTATGTCTTGGGGAAGGGCACACTGTACATATTTGTGCCCAGTGTAAAGCCTTCACCTCTCAGGCTTGGAAGAACCAAGAATTGAGTTTCATTGCCCTGTTGTATGAACAGGTGCTGAAGTTTTCTAAACCTCAGTCGACAACAGTATCTGTTCCACCGAGACTTTCATTCAAGAGTCTTCCAGCCCAAAGGACTGAAAAACAACATCCTGAGCTGGAAGGCCTCTTGAGGGATAACATATGGAAGGCCTTGGTCCCTTCATACAGTACTAAGAGGTCCAGTACAGAGAAACCAGGCCCAACTGTGCTCCACGGTGACCGATTGATATCATTGCATTCAAAGTCACCTGTCGAAACCAAACAGAAGAGGAGATCAATGGGTTCATGTCCATCAATGACTGATTATGTTTGTTCAGTGTCTGGGATCTGCACACATGCCACCGACTCCTTTAGACAGGAAAGTCCCACTCATATCAGGCCACTTGTTGGAGAGAAGAAGAAAGGAATAAGAAGAAACAATCTCATTATCACTTCTTAGCAGACATTTCATCTAGGGATCACACAGCCCTGGCTGTGATGGTGACAGATCCGTTGGTACTGACCATCATAACCCATCCCTTAGTGTCACAGTAATACTCACCCATGCAACTGCTTTCTCAGATGGCAGCCCTATGGGTCTTCTTGATCCCATAGGGATCAAAATTTGTGAAGATGATGGCCACTATCCTACCAATTCTTCACCGCAAGACTTGAACCCATTATTCTCTTAAGGGTTTCCTGCACTATAACTCTTGTTAGATGTAAGCACTCTGGGTTTCAGATTTTCTCCCAGCTTGGCACCAACTGTTATTTGACAGTCACCCACTATTTAATGTGTCTATAAGACTTTTTTCAATGTTGGTAGCATTTTTAGTGTTTCTGAAATCACTTCAGATAGCTGCTTGTTGAAACAAAATAAGACATTTGTTTATTAGGCAGGCTGAATGCAGTATCTCTTTTAGTGGATGGTGTTCACAATGGATGCGGTGTATAAATACGTTACTAATTACATAGTTTAACAGTTTCTTTAGCTTGTCATTGTAATTTTTTCTTTATAGCTTTACATACATGTTACAGACTAAGATCTCACAGAACCTTTATTAAACTTTTGCATCTTATAACCCTTCTACTGTGACTCCACTAGTCACCAAATACTATGTCTCTGTAGGACACTACAACAATTTAATTAAAGACACTCTTCGTTCCTTTCTTGGGCGCCTAAAGCCCTTTCTAATTGACCCTCACAGCAACCTAACCTAGCCTCAACGGCTCTTCACCTCTGGTCACAATAAACATGACCAACAACTATCCCTTTCAAATCTGCTCCTCCCTCTTATACACTCACTCCTAGGAGAAGCCCCCACCTTTTCCTGGCTTCGCTCCCAATGGTTAGTGACAAGGTTCTAATCTGCCTGTACTGACCATTATCATCCATCCCCTGGTCTCAAACAACAGCAAGTTTCCCCACTTTCGTAATCCAGCCAAACATTCAGCTCCTGAAATACTGCAAACTAGGAGTGCAAACTATTCCTCAACAAATCCATTCATAAAACATAAGATGTCTATGCCTCCACAGGAAGCTTTCAGGAGTCATGTTACAAACTGATGCTTTTGGAAAGAAATTGCAACTCATTGTGTATCTTTGCTTTAAAATGCTGCCACACCAATGGAGGAAGAGCCTCACTCTTGCTTCCTCCTCCTTGTCTCCTTCAACTTCTGTTTACATCTTACCTTTTTCCTAAGCCTGGGACTCAAGATTGGCCTACAAATGTTGAAACACATACAGCTAAAAGTACAAATCATGCAAAAGTAAAAATACAATTAAATTAACAATAGAATTGAAAAGAAAAACAAAAATCAAATGGAGGTATATAAAGGTAGATGTACTCCTTGATATTACTTTTTTGACAGGAACTTTAGAATCAGAAGCAGAAATAACATGGAAAGGATAGGAATAGTTTCCTTCACCAGGAAAAAGGTCAGCTTGAACATCTTTTAGCAAACTTTATTTAGAAGTAAAAATATACACCTGAAATGAAACAACCAGGTCAGGTGAGCCTTGCATGACTAAGTATAATAATTGGTAATCTTACAAAAAACATCTAAGAATGGATTTTTCTTTCACTAGCTTCCACTTTTTAAATTATTTCCATTTTGATTACCAGACTTATAGATCTATGCTTTTTAAAAATGCTGAGAGTGGGGAGCTAGTGAGGCTTACCTGCTCTCTTCTCTAATCTCTGTTTTGCTGTTTATGCATGCTAAGTAAAGAAGTCCAAATGCAGCTATTGTTTCCTTGCCTGCTGTAAGGCTACAGTTGGATTGCCTAGAGTAGAATCCTACTCTTTCCCCACTCAGTCTTTATTTCATTGTATACTACAGATTTTTTTTTTTTGCAACCCAGCACTAAAAAATTGTATTTTTCTAGCCCTGCTTCACTATTATCCCAGTACCAATGCTACTAAAAAAAAGTCTAACTAGACAGAAGATAAGGAGGAAGGTGTTGGCTGGGCAGACATAAAAAGACTTTGTAAAAAGAAGCTTCTTTCACAGAGGCTTTGTTAACTGGAGTATGTATAAACTATAAAACACATTATTAAAGACCTTTTAATGTACCTGCAAAAATGGTAAGACAGAAGGTAGGCCCTTGCCAGAAGAGCTCAAAACACAGGCAGGTTCATGTGGTGATGTCAGGTAGCCTAGACCAGAACCATATCGTGGGTCATAACAAAAACTTTGAATTGTCTCTGGAAACATAGGTGTAGCAGAGAAGAATAGAGTTGTTACCCTGTCTGCAGCTTCTTAGAATAGGCCTTCAGATAGGCTTTAGGCCAGGCCTGCACATCATATGGCCTGGGGGCCTCATGCAGCCCACCAAATTATTTTGGGTGGCCCGCGAGGATGTGAAACAATTTCAAGGCTCCTCTGCTGCTCAGCTTTCTTTCTCCTGAGGAGAAGGCTAGGCAGCAGAAGAAGAGGATAAGTAAATATTTGTCCTACAAAGCTCCTTTGCTGCTTGGCTTTCTCATGGGTGAACACGCACAATGTTCCTCCACTGCTTGGCTTTCTCTTGAGGAAAGGGCCAGACAGACGAGGATGGAATTAGTATTAATAATATTAATTATTATTAATTAGTAATTAATATTTAATTAAAACCTATCTGCAGCCTGAAGAAGTTAACTTATTTTAATTTTGGCCCCTTCCTACTGCCAAGTTGTGCAGGTCTGCTTTAAGCCATGTTTACTGAGACCTGCTTTAAATTTTTTGCCAACATCACTTTAGACTTATTTCTTTCATTGCTGCCAGCTTTTGGAAAACAAGGGAAATTGGTTTGGCTCCACTCTGTGAGAAAGGATCCCCAAGAGTGTTCATGTCCACTGCCTTTGCCATTTCTTTTTTCTAGAGCTTCAACAGAATTGGTTGCCAAGGCAGTGGGAAACTTCCTAAGAGCCATATGGAAGCTATCCAGATCCATAAGCTTTCTAGAGCAGACCATAGTAATTGATCCCTCATCCTTTTAAAAGTTCTGAATACCAGTAAATTAACTGTTCCAAGTACAGTAGTGATTTGTCCAAGGCATCAAATCTGTAGATGGTTCCTTTTCTCCCAGATCAGCGTGATGTTAAACAAACAGACAAACAGCTTAATTTATATACCGCTTCATACCCTTAAGGAGTGTCTAAGCGGTTTACAATTGTAAGCTATTTGCCCCCCAACAATCTGGGTACTCATTTTAGCGACCTCGGAAGTTAGCAGCCACCACTGCAGAGGATCCACTTTCTCTCCTCCCCCTCCCCCACCCTCCTGGCTAGACAAAAGCAACACTGTATCATCCCCACTTTTACAAATTTTGCATTCTGTTTATTTCCAAAGTCTTTCTACTTTGAATCAGATGTTTTCAGCCATCACTGCAAACTTTTGCTTTTGTCTGGCCAAGAGAGGGGGAGGAGGAGGAGGAGGAGGAGGAGGGGAGAGAAGTTGTATCCTCCCTGGGGTTGTTTGCAAACACTGAATTGAAAGGGAAAATCTTTGAAAATGAGGATGGATGCAAAATTTGGCAAAGCAGGGAGATATACAATGTTGCTTTTGACTGGCTGGCAGGAAGGGTGGGGTGGGTGAAGAGGTCGACCTTATTAAGCTGCAGCTACAAAGTCACAAATAATCAGAACTGTGAATCTGAAACACATGAATGTGGAGAACTGACTGTATTCCTCCTTTGTTGTTTCCCTGGACTTCCCATAAACCTCAAAGTCCAGCAGTAACATAACATATACTACTACTTTGTACTCTTTATGACTCATACATATAGCTTTGATTCTCTAGTAGAACTCACCAAAGCTTGGGATTTCTTAGAGACATGTTTTTCTCATGGGGCAAATCTCTGGTATGCCTTTCCTCCTTTTCTCTCTTGAGAGTCATAACGAAGATTGAGAACAATGCACACATTCTCATCATGTTCTGGTTGCCATGCCAGCTGTGCTTCTCTAGACTTCTAAAACTGCCTGATGACAACTTGTGCTGCTTTCTGGAGGGCTCTGATTTTCTCTCAATGTGGCATGACAATATACTCCAACTGGATGTGGCTTCCCAAAAATTAACCAATAGCATCACTGGGAGTTCGTGTGTGTGTGTGTGTGTGTGTGTGAGTTGCACTGGGCAACACCACAGAAGGGGGTGAAACTCTAGAAGGAGGGTCAGCCCCTCTCACCATCTATGTGCACTGCTCCATGCACGTATGCAGCACTGTGCGCATGCTACCCCAGCCCATCGGGTGCTGCTCTGGTGTGCACATGCATGTGCTGCTCCACACACCCTGCGTGCAAGGAGCTGCAGCCTGTGTGGGCAGGAAGCTCCAGTTACACGCGGTGTGGGAGCGCCACTGAAGCTAACCACATGGTGACTTCACCTACATTCACCCTGTCACATGACATCAGACAAGTGATGTCTGTGGCTTTCTGTTGATGAAGTGTTCCCATGCATCTAAGTGGGCTTTCATACTGTTCTTTTTGCAGATTGAGGCTGTTGGAACCAGGCAACTTCTCAATCAAACCTATGTTTTATTTCTTTCCATCTGTGTGAGCTAAACATCCCTTATACTGTACTCTGAAAGACAAGTGGCTGTCTCCACTTAGGATGCTCCCTCTTGGTCAGTGCACCGTTACATACACTTTCAAACACTTAATCGAGGACCAGTACCTACATGGAAACTGTCGTTGGGCCTTGTTAACCTTATGGCATGTCCATTTGAAGCCTTGGTGCCCTATGACCATTTGCTCTCTTATAAGACAGCTTTCCTATATCCCAACATCTCTGCTTGTATTGGCAGCACTTGGGATGGTCATAGGGACAAGATGGTCCTATCCACGGACATCTCTGTCCTCTGTAAGATGGTTTCTGCTTTGCATCTTAACCAGCCACTGGCCTTTTCCTCCTTCATGCAATCCCCATCTTATAACCTGTAGTGGGTCCTTCATATCCTTGGCATTAGACAGGCACTGCTGTTCTACATCTCTCGCACAATGCCATTTAGAAATTCTCCTTTTCTGTTGGTCACCTATGGCACTTGTAAGAAAGGGAAGGCAACATTGTGTCAACATCTTTTGCATTGGGTGGTGTACAATACCCAGCTCACCTTCTCCCTTGCTGGGAAACCTCTTCAAACCTACTTAGAAAGGGGTGTTGAAGCCACATCTTTCCATTGCACTTTCATACTATAACAAAACAGCATTCTCTGTTTGGAACACTGACAGTCTTAGTTTACTTGCCATAGTACTGATCTTGTAAGCCATGTTGGCAAGCACAGCTCCCTCCTGCTCATGATTGGGTACCTCATCATGGAAACTGAGTGGAAAGGGATCCTACTTTATTCTCATGCAATAGTAGAGAAAGAGAAGTCAACCTAGTAATGAAGGAATTAATTTATTTATCGTGGTAACTTATACTAAAATTTTGTTTTGTAGTGTTCCGTCCAATTTCAGCTAAAGCAAAACTCCGTATGAATCCTCGATCTGATGTTGACTTTTCTGCACCAAAACTAGATCTAGATGTAAATCTTCAGGATATAGCCATAGAACTTAATAAACCACAGGTAATTTTCTGTAAACATTTTGAATGTACAGAAAAACTTGCAGTCATTTTTTTCTGTTGCCAGAATACAGGGTGTCTGAAAATCGTCTTTACTATTTCCATTGTATATACAATGGAAATTGTAAAGATAATTTTCAGACACTGTATAACTTTCAGTCATTGGTGGAAGAATTGCCTATTCCATCCGTGTGCCTTTAGAAAGAGCAGGATCATGCATGAATTCTTCCTTGTGGCCATAGAATTTTGCAGCAATAATAGAATGTTTCTTTTTCTCATATCAATTTGCCATTGAGTCCTAACATAAGGAAGGAGATGACCACCTACTGCCCAAGGCCCAAAAAGTGGAGATGTTCTCAGATCCAGTTTGGAAATCACATTATATTCTGTTTTCCTAAAATCAAGTCCAGTCTATCCCCATGCATTGGTCCTTAGCTGATTGTCAAAAAAAAAAGCATTTGAGGAAGAGAAAAGGATGCAATTTCAGTACTGCTCAACAAAATGAGAAAGGGGTGTGTGGAAAGGGAAAAGGAACAAGACAAAAGAGGAAATGCTCTCTCTCACCCTTTGCCTTTTCTTCATATTGGCAAAGGTGAAGGAAGGTGGCCTTGATGTAATGGTTCGCACCAGTGCATGTCTCTTTCCCCCTCATCCTTTTTCACATATTCTTTGCAAGTAGATGAAACATTACTTTACTTTATTTGCACCTGATAATATGATTTTAAGATATAACTTTTCTTTTGTTGTAGTGGCTTCTTTGTAAAAATCTATATTTTTTTTACATTTTTTGCAGTATTTTAGTATTATGGAGCTCCTTGAGTCCATTGATATGATGACCCGAAATTTACCATACAGGAAATATAGACCAGATGTTCCTGTTCACAATAATGCCAAAGCATGGTAACTTACCTATTTATGTTTGAAAATGTACTTCTGGGGAGATTTTTAAATACAGTAAATGGTGCGATACTGTTTCTGAGCAAGTATTGATATGGTTTCCTTTAGAAGTACTGTATATTGCTAACCAGCTTCTAGCTTCTGTTTTGCACATATATTCCTTAAGTTATGCATCTTTAACCTCTTCACAGGTGGAAATGGGGGAATGGAGGAGCCTACTGGCTCAGCTTTCCTCTGGCAGGGAGAAAGTGGCAGCTAGAAGATTCAACATGTTTTTGTTTGCTAGGCAAAAGATTTACCTGGCCTATTTCATTTTACATGTTCATACTGTTAATTTTAAACAAAAAATTCTTTTGGGTAAACATGTTGAACTGCTCTTCTGTTTAGTGCTAAAGAAGCCTATTCCTATTCTTTCTTTGTTACTTCTATCTCTAGTACTAAAATTTATGTTACAGTAGTATTATGTTACAGTAGTAATGTCCAGGAACACATCTACTATTTCATTAACTGCAGTAAGCCTGTATACAGTGCAATACAATACATAATGTTTCCCTTTGTAATTATATATATTCTTTGTGAAATTAAAATGATTGAGGAGCAATGAACCTGCAGGTGGAGATTCTCTAGTAAAAAGTTCTAATAATCTGCAGGTCTAAAATCTGAGGAGAAAATCTGAGTGTGTGTGTGGGATTTTTAAACCATCTTTGTAATAATACATTGTATGCTAAACTTTTAATGTTTTGGGAGAGAGTCCAGAGCATGATAGCTTGCCTAAGGTAAGACTTCTAATAAAATGTATTTTAAGGGGAGACAATACTCTTATATAATTTTTCAAATACATCTTCATTTTTACATTTTTCCCATAAGGTGGTTATACGTTATACATGGCATTCTTGAAGTAAATGTCCAACCCAAACTACAAATATGGTCTTGGGAATATATTCGTTACCACAGGAATCGAGTGAAGAGCTATAAGGATCTATATAAAATAAAAATAACATCAAAGAAGCCTGCTGAGGATAGTATGAATATGCTAGAGGTTAGTGGTTTCAAATTACTGTTTGTATTTTAATGTTTATCAGAAGTACTAAAAATATGGACATTCAGGTACTATTTTAATATAGTGCTGGATATATATTTATGGGGTGAAACAGATGGGCAGGAAAAAGTGGCTTGAAGCTGCCTTTTCTGAAGCCACATTAAAACGTTCTTTAAGCAGAGGCTGGATGGCCATCTGTCGGGGATGCTTTGACTGGGAGTTCCTGCATGGCAGGGGGTTGGACTGGATGGCCCTTGTGGTCTCTTCCAACTCTATGATTCTATGATTCTATGAAACCCCAACAACCACACCGCTGGCTCTCAAGGCAGCTGGAGTGCTTATGTCGTGATCACATGACATGGCTTCAAGCCAGGAAGAAGCGGAAAAAAGCTGCTTCTTTTTGGAACAGCTTTTCTCTGCATAACGACACTTTTCTGCTGGCTTAAAGGCATGTGTCATCTAAACACCGTGCCTTCAAGCCAACCTGAAAACACCTCTTTTTGCCTGTCTGTTTAGCCCCATTTGTTGCTTTCATAAAATTAAAAGTTGAAATACACACTATCTGAAATTTAAAAATCCATGGCTATCCATGGCTTGTGTCTGGGTATGTGTTTCAACCACTTATCTACAAACACCTGAAAACTAATTCTAGACTATCAGAGGATACTTCAAGGTAGCTTTTCAGGTCGACAAAGGGAGCTGGTGCAGAAGGAAGATGCTTATCCTCCTTCCAGAAGCAGAGATGTTGTAGTCGTGCAGTAGAATATTGGGTATAGGACAGTCTTTAAATTACTTGCTTTGTTTAGAACTGGAAAAATGTTTTCTGGTACATATTCTTTTAATCTCATTTTCCTACTCTAATAGTTAGGATGGAGTGCTCTCTGATGAAAGAATAAATGGGACAAAATTGAATTTCGGCAGAAAACTAGTCACTTATTTAGTGCTGAATAATAATCCTATTTGGATGTTCCAACAAGTTATACTTGAAGGAGAATATAGTTGAGTTTCTTCTTCGTGGTCTCTGCGAATCATACAAATGGGTTTTACTGCGCATGCGCAGTTCAGCTCGGAAACTTCTGGAATCACTAGGCAGACTTCGGATTGCAACTTTTTGGCGGTAGCCCCGCCCACCGCTATATAAGTCCCCTGCTTTCCCGCTCTTTCCTCAGTTCCATTTTTTCCGCCGCGCTAGCAGCTTGGAACTTCGCTCGCTCTGTTAGATTACTGTTTATCGGACTTTGGACTTCGGACTTCGACTACGCTTTACGGATTTCGTTTGGATTTGGAAAAAACTCGGACTTGGCTTGACTTGGACTGGACTGACTATTCTCCCGTGTTGCCGCGCTCTCTCGGGCGTTCCTGCCGCGAGCGATGGCCCCGCCGTTCAAGGAATGTGATACCTGCGGCGGCAAGATCCCTGAGAGGGATAACCATAATACTTGCCTTTTGTGTTTGGGCGAGGGGCACAACCCTAGATCGTGCGCCCAGTGCCAGTCGATGACACCGCAAGCGAGAAAAAATCGCGCTGCCCGCTTACAGGCCGCTCTCCTTACAAAGGTCCTATCGGGGCAGGCCACGGTGTCAGGGGCGACGATTGCGCCCAAGCCCGCGGAAGCTCACAAGCCCGCGGAGACTCCGAAATCGATGGAGGTTGCTGCTACTACAACGCCGACCGCATCTTCTACCTCCCGGGACCGGGACGGAAAGGCCAAACATAAGGCCAAAAAGCGGGCTAAGGACCATCCAAAGGATACGCCCCAGTCAGCAGACAGTCAGGCCAAGGCGGGCTCGCACTCAAAGAAACCTCAAGAAGGTGCCGATTCGAGTGCACAAAAGGCTTCGGATTCGAAGCATTCTAAAAGGTCTCATGACAAACAGACGACCGCATCCGGACACGACTCCAAGAAGAAACGGCATGTGTCACCGGCCTCGGACGACCCGTCCAGAGAGGTATCCGTACCGACTTCCGTTCCGAGAAGATCCTCCTTGGTACCGAGTGCTGTCGACTCCGCGGCTAAGACCATGCCGGACCGCCCTCGCTCGTCGGGGACCCATGCTGTCTCGGTCGAGGACCTCGACATACAGGTAGTTTCAGACCAAGACCCCCCGGTGCTGTCTCCTCCGGTCAGGAAGAGGAATGAACAATCCCCCGTACCGAGGGTGGAGACCCAACAACAGCGTTTCGATTATGTCTATGACAGCGAAACGGATATGTACTACATGCCGGTGGGTCGAACGCTGCCGCAACACCGTACTGAAGTAGTGGACAAGTCATCATCAACAACGAGGCATGACTCAGCGCGTTCATTGCACGCGGTCTCTGCAGCGGCGACGCAGACGAGTTTTCATAGAGACAGATCTCCATCACCGGTGGTCCTGGTACATAGGGAGGACTCCGATTCGGACATGGAGGTGGAAGCTGCGATTCCGCAGTCATTCCACATGGAATCGGATGCATCAGACCTGGAGCTTCCTGAGTCTCCACAAGAGTTGTACACCCCGGGGGCAGCTTCTCCCAGTGACGATGTGCGTTCCTTCACTGAACATGTCATTAGGATGGGGAGAGCCCTCGAACTCGAGGTGAGCCATATGGAGGACGATGCGGCAGATCCAATAGAGAAGAGGATCCACGGGTCGGTACCAACACCCCCTTCCATTCCATTCCTGCCGTCGTTGGAAAAGATCGTGCAACGTTCGTGGGAAGCCCCTGCCTCCACCTCGACATCGAACCGGAAGGTGGAGAACCTATATAGGATCACTCCATCCCCAGCGTCATGGTTGTTCTCCCATCCCAGACAAAACTCCGCAATTGTGGAAGGAGCCCAAAGGACCTTCACCACAAAGACTTCGACATCTCCTTCAGACAAGGAGGCCAAAAAGATAGACTCGCTAGCTAAGAAGACATATTCATCGTCCATCTTGGGTCTGAAAGTGGCCAACTATAATGCCTGTATGGGAGCTTACATACAATATCTGATGGAACGTATGGCTCCCATCCTAGACGATGTTCCAGAGGAAACCAACAAGCTAGCCATGGAGCTCAGAGACGAAGCACACTCCATAGGGAGCTGGCTCATTACCTTGGCCAGGCACTCCGCTGATTGTGCTGCGAAATCGATGTCTGCAGCCATAGCCTTGAGGAGACACGCATGGCTCAGGGCCTCCGACCTCAATGCAAATGCGAGATCTACGATTGAGGAGATGCCTTTCGACAACGCCGGTATTTTCAACAAGGAGACGGACGACAAGTTAAACTTTAAGTATAGAATGAAGTCAGCCGCACGGAAACACGGTATGTCTTCCTCTTCTGCACCTACCTACAGACGTCGGTTCCGTCCGGTTCGGCCTGGTTTCACACCTTACAGGCGACCGTTCCAGCAAGATAGACCGTACCAGCCCCAGGACCAGCCTAGACAGCGCTATCCGTCACAGTCATCATCTTCCTCAGGCCGTCGACAGCCCTTGCCCCGATACCGCAAGGCTTTTCGCAGACAAGAGACGGACCAAAATAGGAAGAGGTCCTGAAGGACAATAGCGTACTTCGCCGACTCCGGTTCCTGCACTCAGGACCGACTTAAGCCCTTTTATCACACCTGGGCTAAGATCACGTTGGACTCTTGGGTCCTTCATATTATAGATAAGGGCTATGCCCTCGAGTTCGAGTCCCTTCCCCAGACGGGAAACATCATTTCCACGCACCCCTCACCTCCCCTCCTCGACGAAGTACGCACCTTGCTGTCAAAAGGGGCCATCTCCCGAATTCATTGGCAGGAGGCCCCACGTTGTTTTTTCTCGAGATATTTTACTGTGCCCAAGCCAGATGGATCACTGAGACCCATCTTAGACTTACGAGAGCTAAACAAACATCTGCTATATCGTCGCTTCCGTATGGTAACGTTGGCTTCTATTTTACCCTTGTTACATCAGGGCCTATGGTTCGCGACTGTGGACTTGAAAGATGCTTACTTCCACGTGGCGATACGGAACGACCACAGAAGATTTCTAGCCTTCGCCATCGGCTCCAGACTCTACCAGTACAACGTGCTGCCCTTCGGCCTCTGTTCCGCTCCGAGGGTCTTCACAAAGTGCATGGCTCCGGTAGTAGCCTACCTCCATCAGAAGGGCATCAGGGTGTTCCCTTACCTAGACGACTGGCTCTTCACCGCGGACTCAAGGGACCAGTTATCATCAGACGTAAGCTTCGCATTAGACCTAATGATCTCCCTAGGCCTAATAATCAACCGGGAAAAGTCGACGCTGATCCCGAGGAAACAAGTAAAGTTCATAGGGGCAATTTTGGACTCGAATCGATGCAAAGCATTCCTACCACCGGACCGGTTTCGGACGCTCTCCGCCTCCATCACGGCGTGTATGTCAAAGACCATAATACGTGCCCGGGAAGCGCAGATAGCGCTGGGACACATGGCGTCCACAACCTTCGTCACCCCTTGGGCGAGGCTGAGACTACGACCATTCCAGAAATGGTTCCTATCTGTCTTCAACCCTTTGTGGGACCTACCTTCAAAAAGACTTTCGGTTCCGACCTCGGTATCGACCACTCTGAAATGGTGGCTGAATCCGAAGAACGTATGCACGGGCATGCCTTTCGTCCAGCCGCAGCCGCAGATCAGCTTGACAACGGACGCTTCTCTCGAGGGCTGGGGAGCACATGCAGCAAACCTGACAGTAAAAGACAGATGGTCCCCAACACAGAGACTTTTGCATATCAACGTGTTGGAGATGCTGGCGGTACAGAAGGCCCTAAAGGCTTTCGAGGTCATCTTGCGCAACAAGGTAGTGCTGATCATGACAGACAACACAACGGTCATGTACTACCTCAACATGCAAGGAGGTACCAGATCGCCAGAACTGTTGGACATGACACTACAGATTTGGGACTGGTGCATATCGAAAGGAATTTCCTTGCAGGCAATTCACCTCCCGGGGGAACAAAACAGTCTAGCGGATCGTCTCAGCAGATCCTCGACGATTTGCCACGAATGGAGACTCCATCCCGAGGCGGTGCTGGACTTGTTTCGCAGATGGGGAGAACCAGAGATAGACCTCTTTGCCACCAGGCAAAACACTCACTGTACACGGTTTTGCTCCCGATCCAAGGATCCAGCTTCCCTTGGAGATGCCTTCCTGTACAGGTGGTCAGGAGACATGGTGTATGCCTTCCCTCCCTTTCCACTCTTGACGAGGGTAATCGCCAAGATGATCCGGGACCGGACAGAAGCAATCCTGATCACACCATGGTGGCCGAGACAGACCTGGTTCCTGTCGGTCATGCACCTCGCCGGCTGGCAGTACCTGAGAATCGAACCTCGCCCGGACCTGCTCACCACGCACAACGGCCGAGTTCGTCACCTGGACATGGACAACCTCCCTCTGGTCGCTTGGAGAATTCGACCGTAGACAACTTACCGGTACCGATTCAGAGGATGATTCGAGCAGCACAGAAACCGGCAACCGCGAAGTCGTATGCCTCGAAATGGAGTAAGTTTGTTCAGTTCCTGGCATCTCGAAACCTGAAACCTGCCAATGTCTCGACACCGATAGTGCTCGAGTTCCTGATGACATTGGTAGATGCAGGTCTTTGTTTAACTTCAATTAAGTGTTACCTTTCAGCTATATGTTCACATTATGCACTAGGGGGGAAGCCCTCATTCTTTAAAGATCCTTTAGTAAAGCAATTTTTGAGAGGGTTTAACAATCTTCACCCCCCGGTTGTAGCTCCGGCTCCAACTTGGAGTTTGGAGGTGGTGTTATCCTCACTAACAAATAGACCCTTCGAGCCCATGGCTACAACAGACTTGAGACTGTTAACTTGGAAAACAGCATTCCTCGTAGCCATTACGTCTGCTCGTCGGGCTGGAGAACTTTGCGCCTTGCGGAGAGACGAACCCTTCCTTAGATTTCATAAGGAAAAGGTAGTCCTCCGTACGGATATTACTTTTTTGCCAAAAGTTGTTTCTACGTTTCACATGTGCCAGGACATTGTGCTCCCGACTCTAGCTCCGAACCCGACCACCGATATCGAACGCCGTCTCCACCTGTTGGACGTTCGGAGGGCTTTGGCCTTCTACCTGGACAGGACTTCGGGTTCGAGTCACTCTAATAGACTTTTCCAGTGCTACTCAGAGCCAAAGAAGGGACTGCCTGTAACTGCTCAGAGGTTTTCCAAATGGGTGGCGGGTACCATCCACCTCTGTTACGAACTGTCGGGTAAACCTCCCCCTGCTAGAGTCCGGGCACATGCAACTAGGGCGGTAGCTGCATCCTCCTCCTTTTTGTCGGGGATACCGTTGGAGGATGTGTGCAAAGCTGCGGTCTGGTCTCAGCCCTTGACTTTTATTAGACACTACAGGTTGGACACCAGGGCTAAGCAAGATGCAGCTTTTGGGAAAGCAGTGTTGGTTTCAGCCATACAAGTGTAATGCCTTTGTGATATATTTGCACTTCCTTTACTAGTTTACAAAATGTGTTTATAACATATGCAGCTCTTGATTCATTGTATTAGTGGATGAATACCGATTCTCACAGTGTTCACTGTTTTCCCTTATGGGTTCTAATGCTGTTATTGAATATCTGGTTTACTTTTACTTACAATACCAATACTTCTGTATATTGTCTATGTTCAGGGTACAATACAGCACATATGCTCTATTGGTATGTAACAGATGAACGGTTATCCATCCGAATTCGGGTCGAATTCAGGAAATATTAGTTGCAACTCGTGATACCTCAGGGAAGGTTCGGTATAGAACAATGCGTTTAAATACTTGTGTTCATATTTGTCATGATTTCAAGACTTGTTGCAAGAATAAGGAGTTTTATTCTATAAAGGCCAAAATCCTTTGTGTTAAACACATGGCATTGGTAAATGATTTGTCACCAAAGTGTCCCTTTGGAGATGTTTTTTCATGGTGTGTGGTATTGTTTAAAAAAAAAAAAGTAATCTGATTGGTGCAAAGAAGACCAACACAAGCATACGGGTGTATTATATTTAATGGTTTATTGATTACAGAAAATTTGCACTGATGTTTGTTTCATTGAACACATGATTCTCTGATTGTTGCAGAGACGTTGTGCTGATGAGGATGCAAGTTGAACACTTCAATAAAGTGACTTGTTTTAACATACTTTGGCCTATGGACACTCCCTCCGCCATAAACTTAGCTTGCTAGTCTGAACCCATTTGTATGATTCGCAGAGACCACGAAGAAGAAGGACAGGTTACTTACCTGTAACAGTATTTCTTCGAGTGGTCATCTGCGAATACATACAAATCCCGCCCATCCTCCCCTCATTGTCCCGCTCATAGAGGGCTCCATAGTCGCATTACGCGGCGTAAAAAATTTGTGGAACTGAGGAAAGAGCGGGAAAGCAGGGGACTTATATAGCGGTGGGCGGGGCTACCGCCAAAAAGTTGCAATCCGAAGTCTGCCTAGTGATTCCAGAAGTTTCCGAGCTGAACTGCGCATGCGCAGTAAAACCCATTTGTATGTATTCGCAGATGACCACTTGAAGAAATACTGTTACAGGTAAGTAACCTGTCCTTCTTCTTTGTGCTATCTGTGACTCCCATAGGTGGGCCATCCTGCACCTGTCCTATATACATCTTTAGAAACTTATAGAATGAGGCAGTCTTCTTTGCAGGCTCCTTCTCCCATGCTCTTGCTACCTTCCTGCCTAATTGCCTCAGTTCTTTTTCATCTACCACATTAGCAGCATTGTCAGAAACTTGTTCTTCATGGTTAGGATTTGTTTAAGGGATTTAATGTCTGGATGACTGAAGGATCAATCCTTAATGTAAGAGTTCATTCCAACAAATGAAGCAGGAGTCCATTTTTGTACAGTTCATGAATCTTGATTCCCTCTCTTTCTATTCAGTTTTTAATTGGCTGCATTGCCAACAGGTTGAGTTTCACTTTTTAGGCTCCTCCTTTTTGTTTCATTTCTGACCTAAAAAACAAAATTGCATCAAGCCTTCAGTTCTGCTACAATAATCTTCCCTTCTTTCTTCTTCAGATAAAGTAAGAATACCGTAGGTATCTGTCCTTTAAGAAATTATCCAATAATTTTTCGTTTATCAACTTTGCTGATTTGTCTATTTCAGCCAGCTCATAACCTTTAACAGTCCAATCCTCTTCTGTAGGAAGATGGGAGAATCAGATCTTTCTGCTTCCTTTATGAAGGTCTTTGTGACAGCAGTTTCTGCTTAAATCCAACCATAGTTGTCTTGGTTTATTTATCTACTTGATTCCTGCTAAGCAAACACATCACTTATCCCACCCCACCCCACCCCATCCCATTTCAGTACTATTTTTTTTCTTTTCATCTCTTCTTTTTTCTTTTCTCTAAAACTTGGCTTTTCTTCATCATCGACCTAGTTCTTTTGTCAACAAACTTCTCACATTCCTTGATTCCTTGGCAAAGAAATTGCAAAGATAAATCTGCATAAGAGTAGAGCCATGTGATGCATTTACTCAAATTTTACCATTTCTTCTCATTATTTCTTCTAATATTTTTAAATATTTCTTCTAACATTTCTCCTTTTCCTGAATGTGACAGAGGGAGGGGCACAAATCCTAATGAATTCAAACAACCTAATGAAAGACTATATCTAACTTCTCATTGGAGAATCTAGAATGTTTGGTGAAATTATTAGAAAAATTAGTGATTAATAAATTAATAAAAAGGTTAATCCAAGCTTTGAAATGTTCTGTTTAGCTAGCTCATCATTTTTTCATGCCTAATATATCAAAGACAGAACTTTTCAAATTGTCAGTTATTAATTTGAAAAACAGTCTTATCAGCTGATCAGTAAACTGTGGTCAGTCATAGACTAGACAGTGTTTAGATATAAAATAAAACATATGTGAATGTAGTTTATAAATTAAAAGAAAATAGAACAGTGATTGAAATCAACCCTCACACTAGTGAACACATTCTGTCTCATTTAGTAGCTGTATATTATTGAAGTCATTTCAGAGTTGATTAGAGGTGACTGGCCTGCTCAAGTGCCTGAAACCTTTATGTATTGTGGGTGAGAATGAAGATTAAAAATCTCTCTCTATGTCCGGTACAGTATAAGGAATTTCAGAAGATAGGGAAGGAAAGGGGACAAATATTCCTCCTTCCACAATATATTGATACAGTACAGGTTTGAATATGACAGCATCAAATGTGAGTCCTTTAGTGCTATATAACATTATTCCCCATATTTAGGAAAGTCTACAGTTTATGTTCCAGGCTAAACCTTGGACAGTAAATATTTCTGTCAAGACGGACAAGGCTATCAAGACGGATCTCTTTCGGCAGGCCTTTCCTGGATAGATACCCCGGCCTCAGGGACCTCCTCTCGGAGGACTTCCCACTGTCTTCTTGGAAATTAATGTAGAATGTTGCTGCTCTATCCTGCCTGTCTGTGATTGTAATTTGTATTGATTGATGTGTTTTTAAGTTATTGGTTTTAATTTGTAACAGATTTAATAAATTTTTAAGGAGGGGGAGGGATGTAGCTTGTTTTATTTGATGTAATTGTATTTTATTGTTGTTAGCCGCCCCGATTGATCTCAAAGGGGTGGGATATAAATACATTATTATTATTATTATTGTTATTATTATTATTATTATTCTGTTACAGTCAGGAGAATAATGATAAGTGTTTCTTGTGGGTCCCGAGTTGTGAGCAGCTGCTATGAAAATCTTCTGTCATAGCTTTTTATGGTATTTAGTTTCTTACTTTCCCCTCCCTTTACAGGAACTAGAGAAGACTTTGGATATATTCAACATTACTCTGGCAAGACAACAGGCAGAATTTGAGGTACATATTTTGTAACCGTAAACTCTGCTGTAAAGGATTTGCTTTTTTTGAAACCTTTGGGTTGCTGTAGTTCAAGAAAGAGTTGTTTTGAAGTTTAACATAGTATTCTGTTCTATCCTAGCTTGAATAAGGGAATGCAGAAAGTCCTTAATAACAATAAAATTAAATTCAACCTTTCATTCAATAAAGATTTATTTTATGGGCATTGGGATTATGCAGATATTAAAAAACATGATTCTTCAGACTTGGCATGTCCTTTTGGAGATATTTTAAGGTTTAACAATTACATTTGCAATAATACTACAGATTGAGTATCCCTTATCCAAAATGCTTGGGACCAGAAGAGTTCCGTGTTGCAGATTTTTTTCTTGCATTTTGGAATACCTGTATTTGCATGTATGGAGAGAGAGGGGGGCATAGACATAACGAGGCTGGAGTGGGACTGAGGATCTGTGAAATTGTAGGAATCTAAGCATATATCAGAAGTTGCTTAGGCATCTTGCCTTCCATGACATGTTAAGTAATTGGAGTGATGGACTATGTACTATAGAGCAGTGGTGATCTCATTCTCGGAATGGCAGGTGGAGCAATCTACCATGTCAGGATTTTACCCCATGTGCCAACTGGGTAGGCAGGAGTCCAAGTTAAAATTCTTTTCAGTTATATTCATTAAGACTCATCCCTTCTTCTTTAGTTTTTTAATTACCTTCTCAGCCAGCCAGCCAGGAAGACCCCTTCTCTGGTATTGAGGAAAATTAGTCAGGGAAAATGGCCAAAAAGGATAAAATCAAGGAAGTCAGTACAGAAACTAGAATAAAATTAGTGGAGGAAACAGCAGCGCCATGTCAGCACGTGATTGCAGTATGGATGAGAGCACCTACAGTGGTAGCAACATCTACTAGCTTAGGCTACAGCGAAAAGAAGCAGTTTACAGCCATGGAAATAAGAGAACACCCAGTGGAATGGACAAATAGCTTGATGAATGATGGCAAAAATGTAGCTGATGGGCCAGCTGTGCAGGAGTTTTCATTACTTGATCATATGACTCCACAGTTCATGCACTATTCATGCACTATTTAGATATGGTCAGGTGGATAGATCTTATGTGTCAGAGCACAAAGCACTCTGGTCAAGAAAATGTCATGGACGTGGCCACAAGAGGAACTGAGACAAAGGGTTACCAGAGTTCAAGTGCCAGCCATCATGAGTCAGCATTTGAAGAGCTCTTAGTCATAGGAAGCTGATGACACAGGCACAGGAGGTGAAACCAGCAGGCTGTCCAGGAATGCTGCCAGCACCCACACAAACAAACGCTGATAGTGATGGCTCAGCGAGGAAAACAAACTAGGCACCTGACAGACAGTCTACAGACCTTTCAATAGTCCAAGTGAAGCGAACCACAAACAAAAGCCAGGGTCAGGATACCAGAAGTCGGAATAGTCCAAGGTCAGGGAAGCCAGAAGGTTTGGAGTAGTCAAGTCTGTTCCAGGGTTGTAGGTTTAGGGCCAACAAAGATTCAAGAAGCGCAGAGTTCTAGGAGCCAGCACCAACTGCAACCAATATGATGGATCTGCAATAAACTCTGGCAAAGAGTTGGTGTTCTCCAGCTGCCTTAAATCAACAAAGTGTTCCCTTGTCCCAGCTGTTACTTATCTGCAGATGCTTGTCTGCAAGTCTCTTAGATCTCCGTAAGCAAGCCTTTTCATCCCTCCTTTTGCTAAAGGAAGGGACCTCCATGCTTTGTTCTTCCACTGGGGCAACCCTAGGCTGCTGAGTGTCTGCAGGGGACCCCACAGACCTAAGGTCTGGCTGAGCCTCAATCACTGGGGCTGGAGGAACAGAGCTGGGATCCGGCAGGGCAGAGCTGGGGCCTATCTCAACCTCAGGTGGCACCTGTACCTGAGGGTCCTCCTCCTCCTCCTCACGGCTGGCCATGACACAGGCTTCAGTTGTTCAAAGTCATAGCTGTCATGTGGCAGGAAACTGGGTGACATCCCAGGAGGGGGAAGGGCTCAAAACCCCAAGAGGGAAAGTGTATGTAAGGGAGAGGGATGAATGCTCCATGTAGTAGAGTTTGTATATTGGTGTCTGGCAGACCAGTTTGATTGTATGATTTGTAAATATCTGAACCCAACAATTAAAAGCCTCTTCATGAGTAACTGGCTGTCCTGAAGTTCTTTATCAAGGTAGGAGCAGCAGTCTGCATGGGAGGAATTTTCCTTTGCAGCCTAGAGCTGAGCTTCACAACAGAACCTTCTGCTGGCATTCCTGGCCTACGTGCATGTCTTCTGAATGTTTGCATGTTAGATTCTTGAGTCTACATGCCCCAACATGATGCCCATACAATGAGACAAAGAGAGCTTACCATGGCATCCTTTCAAAGAAAGCAATACATGTAATGGATTAAATAAATCCTCATTAGCCAAACCAGACTTCAACACTTTAATTAGAGAATCTGCCAGTAATGAGTTGAACATTATTAACAACAATGATTTTCAGTCCTCAGGACATAAAAAAGTTAATGAAATGATGACTGATCAATCAAAACTAAATACTTCAAAATTGGTGAACTTAATAAATAACAATTAATGTAAAACCAGTAGGGTTAGAGGAGACAAAGGAAATTCAAGGAAGTGTTCAGCAAAAGGATAGACAAAGCAATATTAAAAGGAAGTTACAGTAAACAAGCGATGATACAGTAGCGGATGACAATATATCAAGGAAGTGTACTAGGAAAGTGAAATTGGAATGTTATGGTTTTCTGATAAATTATGAAAAAAGTCATTTGGTTCTAACACAGACATTGACACACCTGGGAGCGATTCTGGGTGCAAACACAATTACATGACTCTGTACTTGGAAAGAAAGTTAAGAATTCATCAGGAAGTGTCAGAAATATCTATGAACAGAGCAGATTTAATGCTGTTGGTCAAGCCGTTGAGTCTGTTGATATCGACCATTCAGTTAGTGTCTTGGGAACAGTTCAATTCCAGAGGAGTTAATGCTGGTTCCATATCAGCAAGAAATTGGAAAAAATAGGCATTGTGTGGTAAAAGTGCCTGTTCGTTTGAGGAAAGACTTAAAATGGTGGCAACAAACAAAATTCTGGACAAAGGAGTGCCATTGCAAATTGTAAATTCAATACAGGTGACCATGGATGCAAGCTTAATGGGTTGGGGAGCTCACCTCATCCATCTATCAGCTCAAGGAATGTGGAAAGCAGCAGACAGGAGGCACAAAATCAATTACTTGGAGTTAAAGGCAGTAAGACTGGTGATAATAACATTTGCAAGTCTACTACAGGGTCGTTGTGCTAATCCTAATGGACAATATGACAGTTGGGCAGTATTTCAACAATCATGTTGAAAACAAAAATAAATGTAGCATTGGAGGATTGGTATAAAGAAGTATGGAAATTATCGATTAATGATAAATTAACATATAAATTGAAAGTAAAAAAAAAGATTGTGGAAAAGAAATGATTTTGACGAGATATGGAAAAAATTGATCAAAAAAGTATTAAGAAAAGAAGATGGAAAATTACCTTCACAAGATGAATTAAAATTTTGGATGGAGTATAAGGAGGGAAATGGCTCTGGAGAAGGGGAGCACTGAGGTGGTACATTAAAGATATTTAGATATAAGGTGTTATATATATATTTACAAAGTAAAATTTTATGTATTGTATTGTATTGCATATTACAAGATTATTAAATAAAAATTAAAAAAGAGAGATTAGATCTGAAAAGGAAATAAAGAAACAATTTACTTAGAAAGTTTCTGTTTAAAGCCAAGTCATCCTGAGTAACATTGACACTTGCTAGTGGTAAAGAAAGGAATAAGAATCTATGTAAACAAAACAAAACAGTTTAGCCATTCAGAGACATTATTTGTATCATTCCATCCAAAAACAATGGGTGATAAAGCATCTGAAAATATAACTAGCTGTTGGATTAAAGCATGCATTTACCATTGCTATAACTATGAGGGGAAGCATAGACTACAGAATGTGTGGCCACACTCAACAATCTCTGTGGCTTCAAGCATTCCACTTCGTTGCATGATGTGTGCCAGGCAGCAGGTTGGACTGAACCAACAACTTCTGTAAGACATGAAAAGTTGGATAGGTATAAATCAGCACTGGCTTCCTTCAGAAGAACACCGCTTCAGGCTGTGGTTCCTAAATAGCGAAATCCTGCCCAGTGAAGGAAGCTTGGCTACATCCCTCATGTGGTGGATTGCTCCACCTCCCATCCCAAGGTTCATTCTAGGGTGGCAGGAGAAGTAAACCACATCTTCCCTTCAAATTGTTAGGCAAAATTACAGAGAGGGAAGGAACGCAGTTATGTTTAAGGTGTTGTGTTAGGTTATGATATATTTAGAATTTGGATTTAGTTAGCATCTAGGATAGGGCTAGATAAGAAAACTGAAGGAGAAGGGAGAGTTTTAATGGATATAACTTGAAAGAACTTGGACTTTTGCCAGGCTGGTTGGCACGCGGGGTAAAACCATCACATGTTGGATTACTCCTACTCCTATCCCAGGATGAACCTTCACAGTAAAACTTTTCATTTTCAGGTGGTGAGATTACAATGGAAAGGAGACTAATTTCTTTCTGGAATGTTCCAGGTGGTTCTGCTGTGAGAATGGAACAGCAATAAAGGTGTAAAGGGGCAGTATGGGAATGAAAGTAGAAAAATGGTTTATTCCTTGGAAATGAATGAGAAATAATCCTTCAATGATTTTGAAATTGTGTATGGTTAAATTAGTCCAACATTGATTGTGGTCAGTTCTGATAATGAAAGTCTCCAGATGGGATTTATAGTTTCTAAATAAAGTTTCTGAGCTTTTATTATTGAGCCTGAGTTTCTGAACTTTGACACCCTGCTGGACTTAACAGATTGTCAGAACTTGTCTTTTTTTCCTGGCTGCCGATTAGTTTCCGGGCGCAGTATAAGGTGTTGGTTTTAACCTTTAAAGCCCTACATGGCTCGGGTTCATCCTATTTCAGGGACCGCCTCTTCCCGTATGATCCCCCCGCACACTTTGGTCCTCTGGGAGGAACCTGCTACAGCCTATGAAAACTAAGTTGGCGCAGACCTCCCAGAGGACGTTCTCTGCTGCCGCTCGCAGGCTATGGAATGACCTGCTGGATGAGATGCGTCTTATTAAATCCCTTGATTGCTTTAAAAAAGCCATAAAGACGCATCTCTTCCGGCAGGCCTTCCCAGAAAGCCCTTAACTCCCGACTATTAGTGGGCCTATCTCTCCCCTTAATTTAATTTTTTAACATCTCGACTCTTGATAGTTTTTTTATATTGTGAAATTTTTAATTTGTTGTTTTTAACTGTGATGTCAGTTTAATCCAATTTTAAGGGGTGGGTGGTTGGGTATGGGTTATTGTAATTTTTACCTTGTATTTTTTTTAATTGTTGTAACCCGCTCTGATTGGTTGACAGAGGAGCGGGCTATAAATAATAATAATTATTATTATTATAAATGAGTGGGATAAATAACAACCACCAGAAATACCATTGAGAAATGGAGTGTACTGTAAAGGAGACAGAATCTTTGCAACTGGCTGGACATTTTGGCTTTGTAAAAACAATGAATTTGGTGAGAAGGCAATATTGGTGGTGCACATTGTGTATGGATGTTTTGTAAACTTACATGAGAGACTGTCCTGTATTTGCCATGGGAGAAAGGGTGGGGGGGGGGAAGGGGCAAACCACAAGGACTGGCAATCTCTGCTTTTGGAAACCAGTTAGGAGCTATGCCTGTTCTTTAATGGTACAGTAAGGCCACAATATTGGAAGGCTAACCATCCTCAGATGAGCATCCACGAATTACCCTGCCCCATTATGGTCAATGGTGACATGTGTATGTGGCCGCACTGATTGCAGTGTTCATATTGCTGGTTGTTAACTGTCATGAGGCTTTTCTCTTCTGTGGGACTTCCCCAGAACCAAACCCCCATGGGTGGGAAGGACACTCTGGGGCGAAACAGATGAGCAGGAAAAAGTGGCTTGAAGCTGCCTTTTCTGAAGCTACATAGAAACCCCACCAACCGCACCACCGGCTCCCACATGATAGGGCTTCAAGCCAGGAAGAAGTGGAAAAAAATTGCTTCTTTTTGAAATTGCTTTTCTCTGCATAAGGGTACTTTCCTGCTGGCTTCAAGGCATGTGTCATCTAAACGCCACAGCTTCAATTCACCTTGAAAGCACTTCTTTTTGCCTGTTTGTTTAACCCCACTGTATTACCTATTTAGAGCTTGTGCCTTCTGCTACAGTTCTGTATACATCTTGTTTGAATTTGAAATACTTGCTATTTTGCTTAAGCCATTATGTATTAATTTTAAAATAGTACTTAATGTTGTTTTGCATAATAGGCAACTAAGGCTGGATTAAAGATTTTCAGACCGGGGGCTAAACAAGATGATGAAGAATCTAATGGCTGGTTTGGTTGGATGTGGGGATGGGCAGGAAAGAAAAGCCCTGAATCCGTACAAGAACCAAAAGGTACAAATATGGTTGTGTGGATTTAGGTATACTTTACATTTTTAAAAATGCCTGTTTGATTGCAGTTCTTTGCAATGTGGATGGTGCCAATTGTCCATCTGGCATACATACTGGCTTGGAAGGATTCTCTGGCTCAAATTCAAGCCCATTCCACATGGGCCATGGCCACATGTTCTGGACATTTGTTGTGTGGCTACCTGGTCACAGCCCATGACCTTCATAACTCACTACACATTGGACTCCAGGTCTCAGACTGATATTGCTTTGGGAGGGCAATACTGCATTCCAGTTTGCCTTTCATGTACCTTGAAGTTTGACTTCTGTATTGTGTTCTCATGTTTCAGGATAGCTCCATTTTCTTGGCACTGCTATACCATTGTTGTCTTGTATGGGTCAGAGGCATTATGCTCATGTTTCTTGTTCAATTTTTGCATTTCACTTGATGTTCAGTAAACTTTTGATTTGTTTAGAATGATACTCCCGCCTTCTTCTTATAGCATGCTAGTCTCCCCATTTGTGTGTGTCACAGAGACAAGTGTCATATCTGTAACTAGTTATTTAAGTTGTCATCTCTGAACTCACACAACCCCACCCATTCTCCTACATTTCTGCATCATTACAAAAATCTGATGTGGAAGCTTTCCCAGTCTTATGGAACAGATTTTGAGAGTGTATAGGGACTGTGGGAGGGATGGGAGTTGACTCCTTTCCAGTTCCTTTGAGGAAACTCCTTCCTTCAGGAGAATGATAATCACTGGCCCCTGACCATTTTTAGTCTTAGACTGGCAAAGCATTGCAGCAAAGGCAGATGTACAAGATGTAAATTATGTTATAATTATGAAAACAGAATCTTTGTTCTAGTTTGTTGGTATGTTTTAATAAGCTTTTTAAAAATTTGAATATATTAAAACTGTATTTTATATGACAGGTTTTGAACAATTGATGACACCACAAGAAAAGGATAAACTCTACGCAGCAATTGGTTATAGTGAAACAGCTGTTGATCCAACATTGCCCAAAACGGTGGGTTTAATTTAATTACCGTATATACTCATGTTTACGTCAACCTCATCTATAAGTTGAGGTGAGGTTTTGGGGCCAAATTTATGGATTTTGATATGACCTGAGGGTAAAATTTAGGGGCATGTAACAAAGGATATAAAGGACAAAACAAGGGCATCAGCCAAGCACCAGTCACCACACACATTCTTTCTCCTTGCATATGTAGTGGGACTTTTGAATCTCTCTACCCAACGAACAGCAAACACACACACACATATACAAAAACACACCCCATTTCCCTGCAAATACAGCAGGACTTTTGACTCTCCCTAGCAAACCAGCAACAAACACACATACACATACAAAACGTATCCCCTTGCCTTACAAATCCACCAGGACTTCTGAATCTCTGTAGCAAACCAGCAACATATACACTCACAAACAAAAATGCACCCCCTTTCCTTGCAAATCTAGCAGGACTTTTGAATCTCTAGCAAACCAGCAATAAACAAACACACACAGTAAGATATGATGTTGGGTAGAATTTAGAAGCAACATAGCTGATATTTTATGTATTATTGGCGACATTTAAAAATGTAATGTGTTTTTAATGTATGCAGTCTGGAAGACCTTTCTTTCCTTTCCAGTGTTACTTAACTGGAAAAAGTAGAAGAAAGCTGCATGTAAATTCTTAAAGTGTCCTGCAGTATTGCTTCAAATAGTATGAAGGAGAGAGTGGGTATATTCAATCTTTTGCAACCCTAGGGCCACATTTGTATGATAAAGCCTAGGGTGAATCAACCACATTTTACACTAGCTGGAATTTATATTGTATCCTTTCAGTCTCAATAATATTTGATTTTTTTAAGTTGGCAAAATGTTCCTTTATTATGTTAGAAACAGTCAAATTTCAATGCAGTTATGATAAGCTTATGTGCCAGTTGAGTCATGAGTCATGCATTTTCCTCTGACTCTTCCTATGCAATAAATACCTGCATTGTGAGCTGAATTTTGTTTAAATTTTGATCTTAATTGTATTGTTTGAACACTACAATCTAACTCTCAGAGTTAGATGAATTATTTTAGTTTCTTTCCTTTCATTTGTCAGTTTCCCTTTCTGTTTGTCTGCTTTCCTATATGTGAACATATTTTTTAAAAACTCCTGGTTGTTGAATACATTAACAGATATAATTAATTTTATTAGTCAAATAACATTAAGAAATAACTTATAATGTATATTGTTGCATGTTAAGTAGAGTTGGACTGCCTCTCTTCCATTTCATGCTTGGCATAATTTATGTGAACAAAAGCCCCCCAAAAAGATGTGATTTCAGGATGGGGGACCAAAGTGTAACAAATTCTTTTGAGAGTGGTGAAGGGTGTTCTTGCATTATAAACAAACCCAAAATGCCTTCTTTTGCAGCAATGTCAGCTTCCTCCCTCCAGCCTTGCCCTTTAATTTTTGGAAACTGCTTGTTGCTACTGTAATGAAACAGCTCTAGCCTTGCCATACTTCTTACTCACAGAATGTTAATGATGGATTTGCTTAGTTATGTTTTGTAAAAATACTCTTCTTCTCCTGATACTTTCCCCTCAATATATACAGTATGAAGCTATGAAGCTTTATGTAAAGCTATTAAGCATGGCAATACTGATAAGGGAAGAGAATGAAAAACCTGCACTGATTCAAATTGCCTTAATTGATCTGCGTACAACAGTAACCCAACGGCCTGGTGCTGAAGCAATAAGGTTAGCTTTTATTGTGTTCTTGCTTATTCTTTGAAACATGTAAACATTGTACAAAATTTGATAATACTTTTGCTTTCAAAACTAGATTTTAATATTTTCTGACTTCATAGTGAGTTGTAAATTGACATAACACTTGGAAGATGTTACTGTTTTAGTTGGATGCATACTCCAGTCTCACAGCTTCTTACCATAGTTGTTTGCAAATTGAGTATACGAAACCAGAAGCTTCTGACAGCTAGTCTCCAGGACATTCTTCCTCAGCACCAGCACTTCTGTTTTTTAGAAGGCCATGCAAGCTAGTCCTTAGATATCTTTTGGGTTTCCACACCCTTCTTATTATTTTTTTATTTTATTTATTTAGCACTGTAAATTTACACAGTTCTGTACATACAGTCTTATAATTAGACAGATCCCTGCCCTCAGGCTTACAATCTAAAAGAGACAACACAAAAGGAAAAGGGGAAGGGGATGGGAAGGGGATGAGGTCCAGTGGTTCTTCTCTCCCTCTGGGGCCTGGACCAACACAGATGGACTGGAGGGAGGGCATGGCTTCTGGCACTTTGTTGCTCATTTGTGTAATTTACATTTATTTATTTAGAGTATTTATACTTTATCCTTCAGCTAAGATGCTCCCAGAGTGGCTCACACATTTGGGTCTGCTGCCATATGCATTGATCTTTGATTCTTGTTTCTCTTTATCTGAGTCTAGCTGAAGCCTGTCTCATAGCTAGACCAAGTCCCCAAGAACTAGGCTAGCCATGAAATTAAACATGTGATTACATTTTATGTTTCTGTTTTTTGCTTCTTAATAAGTGCTCAAGGGGCAGTGAGGATTAAAAAGAAGGAACATTTTTAATCCTTTACTGTTTCTTAGAGTTCCAGTGAAAAACATATCTTCCTCCTGAAGTATCTGTTATCCTCTGAAGGGAAGCTTTCATTGGGGCTAAAGAAAAAAAAAAACATTAGTGCAGTCACACAGTTAATGTCATATTTCGTTTGCCCTTTGTTTTCACATGAATTATATTAAAGGTTGTTGGAAATTTATTTCACATGTGTTAGAGCTTTGTGTCAACTGGGTATTATCCATCTGAACAGAGAAAACAGTTTCTTCTTCGTGGTCTCTGCTAATCATACAAATGGGTTCTTCCACTTCTGCGCAGTCGAATTCGGAACTCTCTGGAATCACTGGGCAGAAAAAGGCTTGTAACTTTTTGCAACTTTTTGGTGGTAGCTCCGCCCCTCCTCTATATAAGCCCAGTTCCCACTCTTTTCCCTCAGTTCCTTTTTTCCCGCCGTGTAGGCTACTCGAAAGGAACAGTGTTGGAATCACTCAGTTTGTCTTTCTTCGGTATTTGGATCTTTGGCTTGTTTTTTGATACTCTCCCTCCTCTGTGACTCGGCTCCTGTTCTGCCCTCTCGGCTTGTTAGACCTCGATATTGGACTGTGTTTTGGACTTGATGTCTCTGGCTCCTTTCAAGCACTGCACTGTTTGTGGGGCCAAGGTCCCTCACTCGGACCCCCACAACAAGTGCCTGATCTGTTTGGGAGAAGCTCAAGACACCCAGAGCTGTAGGCGAGGAAGAACCGCGCTTCCTGGCTGAAATCTTATCTCCTGGATCGAGCTTTGGCCCCGCAGGAGATCCTTCCTTCGACCTCCGTTCCGGCTTCGACCTCCAAGGCGTCCGTTCCAGCCTCCAAGATGCCTCGTGAGTCTGAGCAGAAGGCTCTTGATTCCCCTGTTGGTCCCTCCTAGTCCCCCCGGGAGACGGAGGCTCACCCCACTGAGAAATCGGCCAAGAAGACGGGTGAGAAGTCCAAGTCCTCCAAAAAGAATGTTAAGGACAAGCTCAGGCTGGGCAAAGACCACAGGGATGAGGGTCGGAGAAAGAAGGTCAAAATTTGTTCTCATGGCAAAGCAAATGGCACATCCTCCGTTAAGGAGCCATCTCGAAGGCCTCTGCTAAGAGGAAGCATTCCACTGATGGGGAATCCCTCCAGAAAAGCGCTCCTCTGAGGGTGAAACCCTCTGAAAGAAAGCCCGCTCCGACTCCAACGTGGGAACTGAGCTGCCATGTGCGTCGACACCGAGGGAAACTCCCACCACGCCCGCCTCCGTACCGACCGCCTCTATACCGAGGGAGGTGTCCCCTCAGGCCCAGCCTCCGTGCCGGGAGACGTCTGTGCCTCGCAGCCTGACTCCTGCCCAGCGCTCGCCCCCAGCGGAGCCAGAGGTCCCCGACCCCCAATGGCGGATTCCAAGGACGAGCCGGAATACTACTATGACAGCGAGTCTGGGAAGTATTTTGTGGCTGTGGACCCGTCTACCCTTGATAGACCCCGGGGTAAGCGTTGGTGTCCACTGGAGGTGTCCGCTACGGTTGGGCGTGAGGCCACAGCGACCGCTTCTGTTGAGCAAGAGGAGGCCCATTGAGGGGATGCTGCCACCCAAACGGTGTATTCCCCTTCCAGCTCGGTGTTCTGTCTGGAGGCTGACTCGGAATCTGACCATGAGGTCATGGAGCAGGAGGGCTCAGTACCGTCACCCCTCGATACTGACGGAGAAGAAGATAGGCCCCGGCCTCTCCATGGATTTTACCAGCCCGGCCTGGTCTTCCCCATGGACAATATTGTTAATTTTGGGGAGCACCTCATTAAAATGGCCAATGCCCTCGAGCTCAAGGTCACCCGCTTGGAGCAAGAGGCTTTAGATCCAGTGGAACGGCGTGTCCAAGGATCTGCACCCACTCTGGCGGCGATTCCCTTTCTCCCGTCCATGGAGAAGATTGCCAAAAGATCTTGGCAGAACCCGGCGTCGGTCCCCTCGACTTCGAGGAAAATTGACACTCTGTACCGTGTTGCTCCTTCTTCGGCTGAGTGGCTCCATTCGCATCCGCCTCAGAACTCGGCCATCATCGAAGGGTCCCAGAAGTCCTTCACACCAAAGACTTCTCCTTCGCCCTTGGACCGTGAGTCCAAGAAGGTGGACGGTTTGGCCAAAAAGACCTTTGAGGCGTCAGCGTTGTGTCTCCAACTACAACACATGCATGGGAGCCTACGTCCAGTATCTAATGGAGAGACTGTCCCCTTTGCTGGCTGATCTTCCCAAGGACAAGAGCCCGGCGGCCCTCCAGCTGAGAGACGAGGCCCACGTGGTAGCGGGTCTGATGATCACCTCTGCCAGGCACACAGCTGACTGCTCGGCGAAATCCATGGCCTCCGCCATTGCCCTCCGACGACATGCCTGGCTCCATGCGTTGGACCTGAATCCGCAGGCCAAGGCGACCGTCAAGGACATGCCATTTGAAGGCAAAGGGATCTTTGCCAAAGACACTGATGAGCGGCTGAACTTCAAGTACTGTCAGCTGCTAAGTCAGCCGCTAAGAAGCATGGCATGTCCACTTCGCAGCAGTCCTTTCCCAGGAGGTGCTTCAGAGGTTTCAGGTCTCCCGGCGGGCAGGCCCAGAGACCCTTCGGCCAAGAGAGACAGTACCGGCACTAAGACACCCGGCAAAGGTTCTCCTCTCCATCTTCCTCCTCTTCGGGACGGCCGATGCAGTCCCGGTACCAAAGGCCCTTCCCCAAGAAATTGGACATCGAGCCTGGTAAGAAGGGGCAGTTATGTGTTCCTGCATACTCCGTTGTCTCTGTCGTCTGCCCCTTGAATTTGTTGAGGCCCTTTGTTGACATCTGGGCCCAAATCACCACTGACTCCTGGGTTTTGTCCATCATAACCAGGGGTTACGCCCTTGGGTTCGAAAAGCTTCCTCCTACGGGATCTCTTGTTTCCACCCCTCCCTCACCTACCCTTCTCGACGAAGTATGCACTTTATTACAGAAAGGGGCAATTTCCTCACTGGACTCTTCCCAGGCACACTGGGCCTTCTTTTCTCAGTACTTCACGGTGCCGAAGCCGGATGGAGGACTATGTCCCATCCTAGATCTTCAAAACTTGAACTCTTTCTTGGTTTACAAGAAGTTTAGGATGGTGACTCTTGCCTGCATTTTACCTCTTTTGCATCAGGGCCTGTGGTTTGCCATGATAGACCTGAAGGATACTTACTTCCAAGTGGCCATTCGGGAAGGACACAGAAGGTTCCTCTCCTTTGCCATCGGGACGGAGTTGTACCACTACAACATGCTGCCTTTCGGCCTGTCGACGGCACCGAGGGTCTTCACCAAGTGCATGGCTCCAGTGGTCGCCTACCTTCACCAGCGAGGGTCAAGAGTCTTCCCCTACCTAGACGAATGGCTCTTCATGGCAGACTCCAAAGAGGGCCTTTGCCAAGACATCTCCTTCACTGTCTCCCTCCTGCAATCTCTCGGGCTCGTGTTAAACCTCGAGAAGTCCCACTTGACCCCGGTCACCAGGATCAAGTTCATCGGGGCTATCCTCGACTCCGACACTTGCATCGCATACCTGCCAGAGGACCACTTCCAGTCCCTCTCCAAGGCCGTTCAGCATTGCAGCACCAGCAGACGACTTCGGGCCCGAGATGTCCAGGTAGCACTCGGACACATGGCCTCGACCACCTTCGTCACCCCGTGGTCAAGGCTTCGCTTCCAACCTCTGCAATCCTGGTTCCTCTCCGTCTTTGACCCGTTGGTCGACCCTCCAGGCAAGTGGCTCACGGTACCGAGGCCAGTCGCTCAGTCCCTGTCGTGGTGGCTAGACTCCTGACACGGCTGCGCCGGCATGCCATTCGTCTTGCCGGATCCACAAGTGGTCCTCACAACGGATACATCCATGGATGGTTGAGGAGCCCACACTATGGGCCTCACCATAAAGGACAAGTGGCAGCTGTGCCACCAGGATCTCCACATCAATGCCCTGGAGATGCTGGTGGTCGAGAAGGCTCTGAAGGCCTTCAAACCCGAGCTCCTCGGCAAGGTAGTACAGCTACTGACGGACAACACCACCATCATGTACTACATCAACAAGCAAGGCGGCACCAGGTCCCCAACCTTGCTAGAGATAACCCTTCGCATTTGGCATTGGTGCATCCCGAGGGGCTCATCCTCCAGGCAGTTCATCTTCCCGGAGAAGAAAATGTCTTGGCAGACCAGCTCAGCAGGTCAGATTCGCAGTGCCACGAGTGGACTCTGCATCCTGAGATGGTCGCGGACCTCTTCTCGAGATGGGGCACCCTTCGAATAGATCTGTTTGCGTCGGAGAGCAACGTACACTGCACCCGATTTTGCTCCCGGGACCGGTTCCGATGCTCTCTGGGGGATGCCTTGCTCCACAGCTGGATGGGGGAGTTCCTGTACGCCTTCCCCCTGTTCCCACTCATCACGAGGGTCGTCTCCAAGATGTCGAGAGACCAGACGGACGCCATTCTGATCACCCCTTGGTGGCCCAGGCAGCCGTGGTTTCCGTCCCTGCTTCACCTGTCTCGGAACCGGTTCCAGAGGATCGAACCGAGGCCCGATCTGCTCACTCTTCAGGAGGGTCGAGTTCGGCATCCGGACATCGAGGACCTTCCTTTGGTGGCGTGGAGGCTCCGGCCTTAGCGGACCTTCCAATGGCAGTGAGGCATGTGATCCTGGCGGCCCACAAGCTGGCGACCAAGAGGTCCTACTCCTGCAAGTGGCAGAGGTTTCTCCATTTCCTGGATTCGAGAGGCCTTTCTCCATCCAGGGTGTCGACATCCGACGGTGTTGGAGTTCCTGATGACACTGGTGGAGTCAGGGCTGTGCCTTAATTCCATCAAGTGTTATTTGTCTGCCATTTGTTCCCATTTTCAATTTGATGGGAAACCTTCCTTTTTCAAGGACCCTTTGGTAAAGGGGTCCTTGAAGGGCTTTAACAACCTCCACCCGCTGGCCTCGGCACCAGCGTGGAGCCTCGAGGTTGTTTTGTCTTGGCTTTGGCCTTCTATTTGGACAGAACTTTGGGTTTGAGCTGCTCTGACAGACTGTTCCAGTGCTACTCAGAGCCTAAGAAGGGACTACCTGTGATTGCTCAGAAGTTTTCTAAATGGGTGGCTGGTACCATCCACCTCTGCTATGAACTGTCGGGTAGAACTCTTCCTGCCAGGGTCAGGTCACATGCAACTAGGGCGGTAGCGACATCCTCCGCTTTCTTGATGGGAGTCTCGCTGGAGGATGTCTGTAAGGCTGCTGTCTGGTCCCAACCAATGACTTGTATTAAACATTATAGGTTGGACACCAGGGCAAGGACTGATGCAGCCTTTGGCAGAGCAGTGTTGTTGTCTGCTTCACACTGATGTCAGGTTTTGTACCATGCCATGTTTTATGACACATTACATTGTTTGTTGCATATGACACATTGCATTATTCGTTGCACTGTTTTGCCTGTTTACTTGACCTTGCTTCGCATCCAGGATTGGGTGCTCTGTTGGTATATTTACTGCTACTGTCATGCACAGTGTATATAGTTTACTCTTTGAGTATTTGGGTTATGTTCCTGGCCTGGGGGCAGTATTCCTCCATTGTTGTTTTTTTTCTATGCTTAAAAGCAAGAACTACACAGGGTTGAATTCAATTTAACAATTTTTATTGTGGACCAATAAAGGTTCTTTGGTTCATCTTACAACTGTTGTCATGACACTCCCTCCGCCGCTTACCTAAGCTTGCTAGTCTAACCCATTTGTATGATTCGCAGAGACCACGAAGAGGAAGGACAGGTTGCTTACCTGTAACAGTATTTATTCGAGTGGTCATCTGCGAATACATACAAATCCCACCCATCCTCCCCTCAGTGTCCTGCTCAACATTGTTCTGCTCGTCCGTAGCTTTGCGGCGGAAAAATATCGGAACTGAGGGAAAAGAGCGGGAACTGGGATTATATAGAGGAGGGGTGGAGCTACCGCCAAAACGTTGCAAAAAGTTACAAGCCTTTTTCTGCCCAGTGATTCCAGAGAGTTCCGAATTCGACTACGCAGGCGCAGAAGAACCCATTTGTATGTATTCGCAGATGACCACTTGAAGAAATACTGTTACAGGTAAGCAACCTGTCCTTCCTCATCTTGTATTCCCAGGGGTGTTAGAGACTTAAAAAACATGGACCTATTAAAATTTACTAATATATTTTAAAACCAAGTAACACTAGGATTAATACTTTTAGGATTGCTTGAATATGCATGCCAAATTTCAAAAGACAGATACATATCCTCTTTAAATAAATAACAGTCCCTAGACCAATATGCAGGTCTCTGGCAAGTTTCTAGGAAAGAACGAAATAGTTGTACTGAATGGACACAAATATGGTGCCAGTCCCTGGCATGCTGGAAAAAATATTTTTATTCCTGTCTCATACCAAAGAAGTAATAACTATGACTACTTGTTAACTGAGGTATACCTGTAATTCCATTGATTAAATAAAGGATTAAAGCAGGTAGTAGATACCCACAGGGCTTTCTTTCAGTTGCGGTACTGACATAATGAATATTGCAGTACTGACATAATGGATATTGTTTATATAAAAATTAACTAAGGAAGCTGGTTGATGGCACAAATGTCTAAATCCTAAAGAACCTTTCCTTGGTAATCCGATACTGGAAGCGAAAATTAAGGCAAATCAAAGCTCATGATTGGCAAGAAAAATGCCTTTATATGTTACCCACTACATATATATTGAATTAAAGAACAAAATAATCATTCTTGAACAATAGAATTATATGTTTGTCTTCTCAAATAATGTTTGTAATTTATACAGATTTGAGTCAAGTGTAAGTGCATTTGAAGTGCAGGGCATGACTCAAGGAAACACAGTACCCCACTTGCTGTCCTCAAATACGGTCCACTCAAAGCACAATACATCACTCTTTACCATCATGTTTGAGACCAATCCATTAGATGAAAATTCCAATCAGAAGCTAAGAATAGAATCACAGCCTTTGGAAATAATATATGATGCAGTAAGTAGAAAACTAGTTTTAAAATCTTTACAGTGAAATTCTTTAATTAAATAAATTAAATATTCTTATATATGATATACTTACTTGTCATTTTGCACATTTTTCAGATGACTGTGAATAGTTTAGTGGATTTCTTCCGACCTCCAAGTAATGTTCATTTAGAGCAACTGACCTCAGCAACTTTAACAAAATTGGAAGAATTTCGGGAAAAGACGGCTACAGGTAAGTTTGGAGAACTTTTGGAAGACTGATGAATTCATTCAGTTTACAATAAACTCTTGTGGTGACTTTGGACATCATTGTGTACACAGTTCTCTCTGTTTGGAGATTAAATTTACATGAAAGGATGGAATGTGAAAATGTCTTAAGTTTTTACTGTGTTATTTCATATTGTCATGTATCTCTGTGTAATGGGATTCTCTTGAACTATGTAACTTTTATTTGGCTTAAATTTGTTCCATAATAAATGTATTTGTTTATAGTTGTGTTGTGATTTTTATTGCAGTTATTTTCATTCTAATGTTTTTCCAGGGCTAGTGTATGTTATAGAAACGCAAAAGGTTCTAGATTTAAAAATAAATCTAATGGCTTCCTATGTCATTGTTCCACAAAATGGATTCTATGAATCAACAGCAAATAAATTACTTTTGGATCTTGGTCATTTAAAGGTAAAATCCTCAAATACCAATATAATATGTAATGCAGAAATAGTAAAACACCATGTTCTCTAATTCATTTTTAGCCTATTAATTTAATTTGTTTTTCATGCAAAATTATATTTTACTACTGTCTAAGTTTCTGAAGGTTTCCATATCATGAAATATTTAACACTGGAAATATGTTTACTTGTAAAAGGGAGAAATCTTTCACACAATCAAAACAGATAAACGTGTGACACCCTAGGGCTAACCAGTTTCATAGTGGAATAATTTATATAGGCCAGGGTCCACTTTGGCAAATGCATCTGACAAAATTGTTTCTGGACCCTAAAAATCTAGAATATGAAAAATGTGTTAGTCTTATGAATAACAAAGGGCTTGTGTTTGTTACAACAGATTTAAAATGGTTATCCTTCTGGAATTTTTCACAGTGGTTATTGTTTCAGATTAGTAATCAGAAGAATAATGTGTATCTAGTAGGCATATTAGTAGCTCACCGTTCTTCCTAAACTTTTCCTTTCTAGTCCATACTGAGAATTAAAGGTAAAATATTTCATTAGATCATAAAAATCTGGAAAAGTCTTGTCTTTTCATTTTCTTACCATATAGTTTTATCTGTAATAAATACTTGAATATGTTATTTAATGTGTTGTGACAGCTTATTAAAATTATTTTTCTTTTTTTAAGATGACTAGTAAAAGTCGTTCTACCTTGGAAGATATCAAAGTTGGTGAAAGTGCTCTTGAAGATATTATGTCAAGAGCATATGATAAATTTGATATTCAACTCAGCAGCATACAACTCCTTTATAGCAGACATAGTAAGTATGGATAAGATTGATTCTACATAAATTTGAAAAACCAGGGCAGTATTAATAGAAGTTTTCTTCAAATTGATTCTAACACCATGTTCTTTGACACTGGGTCCTTGTCACAGGCTGTGTGATGCGTGTTTGTTTCTTTAAATGTTAAACTTAAAACCATGTATGCCCATACAACCTATAAGAGAAAAGAGTAATGGTGACAAGATGTGTAAGCACAATGAATTCAATGGCTGATAAACCTGATAAATTAATGAAGGCATTAAATACATATGACAGCATGGAGGAACCGAAGCACAGATATCTTCTATCACTAGTACTGCAAAACCGAACAGCAGATAGTTCAGAGAGAGATAAACCATCTGCTGCAAAATGGAGCTATAGAGTGGCCGTCGTATTCCCAAAGATGCAAGGGAGTGTATTCCAACCTATTCACTGTACCCAAGAGCAATGGCCCATACAGACCAGTTCTGGATCTCAGATATCTCTATGGATTTGTGAAATACCTAAGGTTCAAAAGTGAAACATTACAAACCGTCAGGGACATTCTTGGAATGGGAGGTGGAACAATCCACCACATGAGAGTTTTCCCCCTGTGTCAACCGATTCAGTTTCAGTACTAGAATGTACATTATCAGTTCAAGGCTCTCTAGTACCACTGGTGGCACATCATCAAGAGAAGGACAATATCCTTTTGAAATTGGGATGTAGGCCCATGATCAAACCGGGCATACTACAAACATACAAACACTGCAGGCATATGGTTTCTTAATAAATCACAAGAAAAGTCATTTCAAGCTCACAGAGTTTCTGTCCCTTTGGGGAGTTCATTTAGATACAACCAAGAACAAGCATGGTGTAGTGGTTTGACCATTGGACTATGACTCTGAAGATAGGGTTTAAATTCTGGCTTTGTCATGTAAACCCACTGGGTGACCTTGGGCAATTCACACACTCTTAGCCTCAGAAGATGGCAATGATACCCCCCCCCCTTGAAGAATCTTGCCAAGAAAGGCCCATGATAGAGTTGGAAATGATTTGAAGGCACAGAACAACAATAGATACAAGCAAGAGCTGTATGTTTCCCTCCCAAGAGAGAGTACTAAATGTCAAGAAAGAACTGAAAATAATAAAAACCAAGAAAACATGGAAGAATTACTAGGATTACTGAGATCCACAATTCAACTAGCATCTTGGGCATAGTTGCATATCAGAATGCTGCAGCACATTCTGAGGCCATATCAATTATCAATAGCAACCACTGTCAAGTGAAGATTACAGGAGATTTGAAGGATTCAAAATAGTAGAGGATCAAAGATCATTTGAAAAGGGTGTACACCATTTGTACCACAAGAGATTATAATCATAACAACAAATGTGAGCCCAATGTGTTGGGGAGCACATTGGGAGGGGAAGTCCATCTAAGGCACACGGTGTGGCATGGATTTGAATCGCAGTATAAATTTCTTAGAGCTGAAAGCTGTAAAGTTGGCACTTCTCAAATTTGTAAACATAATCAGAGGTCAAAGTGTGCAACTAGTGATGGACAACATGGCAATGAAGTCAAACATTTTGAAACAAGAGGGATTAAGATCTGTACAGAAGAGAAGTCAATTGGATCTTACATTGGGTGGAACGATTGACAGAGACTCTGTCAATAGTATACCTCAAGGGCTCTGAACACAGAGACCAATTTCCTGAGCATAAACAAGATCCAGCGTATAGAGTGGTGTCTGAAAAAAAAAGAAAAAAGAAGTATTCAACCAACTAAACAAATTAGATACATTCAAGGGACACTTGTTCACCTCTGGAACAAACTTCAAATTGAAAAGAAAATTTTCCTTAGACAGAAGCAACATGATTTAGTAATGGATTAGGCTCCAGGACTTATGTATTCCTTTCCTCCAGTTCCAGTTATTTCGAGAGTGCTGGCAAAAATATTGAAAGAAAGCGCAGCAGTTGTGTTAATTACACCATACTAGCCAAGGAGACCTTTGTTTCTGCTGTTATTTCACCTGTCAATAAGACATTGCCAGCACTTACCAAACAAGCTAAGGTTGTGCAATCAAGAACTGATACTGCACAACAATCCAGACAAGGATATGTAGATGCTGTTGTGGAGACCATGCTACGCTTCAAGAAAGTATTCCTCACATAGAATATACAATGCTGTGTGGAAAGTATTTGTTACCTCATGTCACTCGCATGTTGATATAGGCAAGGTAAAAGTTAGTAATACAGTGGTCCCCCGGGTTACGAATCCCCTTGGATCCGAAAGAGCTGGGGCCGGAAAAACGGCCCCGAGTTATGAAAAAAACCCCAGGTTGCGAAAGAAAAGCGGCGCGAAATTCAAATGGCGCAAAGTTTTTTCCTATATTTACAGTGGTCCCCCGGTTTGCGAACGTTTTCGGCTTACGAAAGGGGTGCTGGAATGAATTACTTTCGTAAACCGGGGGACCACTGTATTCTGAAGTTTCATGAGGAAAGAATTGAGAAAGGTTAAGACTGTATGCTGAAGAGGCAGGTGGGAGCTTTAACAGTTGTGTTTAAGCTGTAGAAGTTGGCCCTATCCTCACATCGGCATGTATGGAGGTTCCTCAGGAGCAATTTTGTAAGCCCTACCAACTGTACAAAGATTTCTAACACGGAATCTGAATTTTGTTTAGAATAAGTTAACACAGGGGCAAACTAGATGGCAGGAAAAAGTGGCTTGAAGCTGCCTTGTTTGAAGCCACGTTGAAACCCTACCAACTGCACCACCAGCTCCCAAGGCAGCTGGAGTGCTCATGTCATGACCACATGACGGCTTCAAGCCAGGAAGAAGTGGAAAAATGCTGCTTCTTTTTGAAATGGCTTTTTATAAGGGCACTTTTCTGCTGGCTTCAAGGCAGGTGTCATCTAAATGCCACACCTTCGAGCCAGCCTGAAAGCACCTCTTTTTGCCTTCCCGTTTAGTCCCACAGTTCCCTTTTGATCCATTGACAGAAGCCCCATTGAGGTTACATACTTTTAAAGTCATTTTTCTGGCACCATAACTTCAGCAAGGCACTTATCAAAATTACTGGCTTTTATCAATATATCCTTGTTTAAGTGGGACTGAGAAAAATTAACCTTGACATTGGAACCATCATTCCTCCCCAAATACAGATTGAGCAAAGGACTATTAAAATCCATTAACCAAGTTTTTGCTCAAATCCAATTCACGATGTAGAGAGGAAATGGAATACCTTAGATGTAAGATGTGCAGTACTGTAATAGCATATAACTAAGTCTTTAAGGAAAACAGAAGCATTAGTTTTCTAGTTTAATCCTAAATAATAAAGTTTCTCAGTTGCTTTTGGCACAGTGGCTTGAAAGCATGCATTTTTCTATGCTATGATTTGTCAAAGATGCCAGGACCACAAAATGTATGGTCATATTTAATGTGTTTCATGTTGACCAGTGCATAGGGCCTTCCTAGTGTCCACCATCAGCATCATTGGAGGATATCTATAATGCAGCTGGTTGGACAGCGCATTCAACAATTATAAGGCATTACAAAATCAATAAATACAACTCAACACAATCTGCTTTTGGGTGGACTTTGCTGCAGTTTGTAAGATAGAGTAGCCGTTTCCCTTCCCGAACTGGGTTAGCTTGGATATATCCTAAATTTGTGGATTGCTTATCCCTGCCATTTAGAGAATGAGAGATGGATACTTACCATGAGGATTCATTTTTGGATGGCTTGGATAAGCAGTTCTCCCCCATTTCGCTGCATTTCTATAATATTAATTAAAAATATAAACAAATGAATAAATAAATATGAATAAATGAATAAATACATTAGACATATAAAACTAGCAAATATTTAGCAGGCTTTGAAATTGAAACTGAAGTGAAAGCTCAGGAGTCAACTGTATTAACAGAAAAGAATCTAAGACGTTGAGATTCCTATTTGCTGACATGTGGGGAATAAGCCAACTTTGTGGATTGCTCATCTGAGCCATCCAAGAATGAATCCTCACAGTATTTCTACCATGGCACTCTGGGCCTCCCAAGTGATGAGATTTTTTTTGCCCCCAATTCCCTCTAGGGGTGTGTGCAAGGCATTTCTACCATGTTTTAAATGTGGGCCTCTAGGCCAGTTGAGCCTCAAGAGAGTCTTTTTTTGAAACAGAAAGTGACTTCCTGCTGCTAAAAAAAGACTTCTTCTTTGTGGGTATCTCCCACAAAGATTTCCTGGGGGGCTTATATGGCTTCCTAGCCTTCCACAGTTGCCCACCCCTGCTCTAAATGCACTTGTGCCACTGGAGCTCAAGACAGGGTTATGCAGCCCTTTTTGACTTAAAAGCTGTATTGGTTTCCATGCTTGAAAGTTCCAGACAAACATAGGATATGAAAGGTGTTAGGCATTGAGGCCAGACTATGAAATGTACAGATGTGCACAAAAGGAAACCAGGAAGCATGGGCATAATTGTCTGCAGCTGAAGGCTGGAACAGCAGACAGTGTTCAAGGTCAGATATGTGCTTGATTGCACGTAAGCCTGGGTAACATCAAAAGTCTTCCTGAGTGAAGGGACAACATTGTTGGTGGCACAAGGAAAAAGAGTCACCAGAAGAGGATGGGTTTGTGACCGCATGGCACAGATCTATAAATAGCCTGCACACCGCAGTGTGGGTTGTTGGGTCGTCGGAGTGGATAGATGGTTGGAGAGTTTTGTTGGACGAGCGTGTATATATATTTGTAAATACAGCAACTTTAAGAATAAACACCTCTGAGGAGAGAGATTTGGCTCCAGTCTGTTTCATCAGCAGCGGGCAGGAGGAATTCCTGATAAAGCCGAACAGCTCCAAGGTCGCCGGTAGTTCCAAAGGCATCGGAGATTGCTTTACCTGTGCATCTGCTTGTTTACTTCTTTGTATAGTAATTAGTTAATACTTTAAAAATGTTCCTTCTAACATCTTTTTCTTATGTTTAGATGAAAGTTGGGAGGAGGCCCGTAGTCTACGATCATCATCTCAACATATTTTGCAGCCTTTGGATGTTAAAATGGAACTGAACAGAGCTATGGTTGTAACAGATGTAAGAATGCCCAAGTAAGATAATTTTATGTGAATTTTTACATTTGGTTTAGTGAGAATCACATTAAGATGGCTTCCTGTGATATCCCTCTTTAAGCCTATCCCACTTTTGAGACCAAAGATTAGAGTAGTATGGCTATTCAGTTTTGTAATACGTGGCATTTGCCACTTTTTCAGGTCCAACTGTAGGGGCAGTGCTCATCTCTATTACTAAGTCAAAGGAGCGAGTGTTGTCAAAGACAACTGTAAGGATAGCTACTCAAATTTGGGGAAATTAATTAGCTCAGTACACCAATCTTGGCTCCTTACAATGACCAATGAGATCTTGAATCCCAAATTTTTTATGGAACGACCAGAGATCCCAGGAACTGATGCAAAGGCAAAGTCTTTGCATTTTAAGCTAGTTTATTGATGTAAAGGGAGACATACCCTCACACACACACATTCATGCACACAGTCACACAAGACTAATAGAAGAGAAGGAGGAAACGTGGGAAAATAAAAGAACTGGCCTTCTAATGGTAAAATACTTGCCTGAGATGGTTCTTCCAGAATCCAGGCTGATGCAGCCAGCAGCACAATGGAGGGAGGTAAGGAGAAGGGTTTGTATGACTTGAGAGAGGGAAAGGTGAGGGGGAAGGGAAGGGGGGGGGGGTTGGAACTGCATAGAGCCCCAAACAACCAGAGCTCCATCTGGGATTCCAAGGCAGAACAGAGAACAAAGAAATGGCAGAGTTTAAGTAGTCTTCTGGTCACGTCCTCAGCAGAGGCCACTGTCCCACATCAAAGCAAACCAGATTTACACATCCCTTGATCTATGGCAATCCTCTTCGATGAGAAAGGACACTTGATACCGGAATAGCTTGTATCTGCAGTGTCGCAAAGTCATAAATCTGCTCAAGGTGTGAAGGATTTCTTCATTTGGCGACTCCTATCTACGCTTTGCTTTGTACATGATGTCCTCTCCCATAATGCCTTTCCATTAGGGTCATAAGGAGACATACTTTCACCTTATAGATGTAGGACTTGCTTAGAGGCTGCTATGATCATGGGATGCCAAGGAGAAGGGGTGCCTGATTACCTCTGCATGTGCATTCTGGGATGGGGTTTGTGGGGTGGGGGTATTTTATAAAATTGCAGTCTTCATAACACGACTCTGTGGTCATGTGGCTAGCATGACTACACAGAATGCTGTTACCTTCCCACCAAAGTGGGGAGTACCTATCCTTACTCCAAATCATGTATGAATATTAAATAATCACAGTCAAGAACAGATACTGGGGATTCCACTGTTTTCCTTGTGATAACTGTCTATTTTCTTCTTTCTATACTGAAATTGGTTATCTAGCCATAGAAGGCTCCTTCTTCTTAATTGCTTAGTTCACTTGATTGGGGAGTGATCTTGATAAAAGGTCATGTATTCAATGCCTATCTTTTCTATGTGCTTGTTTATTTTGTCAGGGAACTCTAAGCCATAATGAGACATGACTTATCTTTGAGAAGTCTTTATCCTATTGTTTTTATTGTGTTGTTATGAAATTGTTTCGGTGTTGATATTTGATATATTTTTTAATGAGATGACTTGAGAAAACTTGTGTTGAAAGATGAAATATCAATTTATCAAATAATAAATAGGTTAAGTTCCTAGTACACAGCAGCAATTAATTCTATGATTTGTTTTCACCTATAATAGGTACAAAATATTTGGTGAACTACCATTATTGTCTTTCAACATCTCAGATGAGAAATTGAAATGTATTCTGGAACTTATCGATAGTATTCCTAAACCTGAAAGTCCTCCTGACATCTCTTCTTCACAACCTTCCAAGGCAAGTTTGGGGGTTGAACCGGATGGCCCTTGTGGTCTCTTCCAACTCTATGATTCTATAAGTATGATTGAATTGGGAGAAATATTCCTTTGCTATACTATAACTTCAGCACTGATAACTGCTGCACAACCTCATTTGAATTATTTTTTGGACAGTATGGTTTCCCCACCTCCACCCCCAATTGTTCTCTGCAAAAAGGATAGTGAAATGTGGAGGGGATAGTGTTGTTCAGCATTACTGGAACTTCCCTTGTTGCAGTAAGGCACCTAACTGAATGAAGCCGTCTTGCAAATGTTTCATAATACAATTAGCCCTCCTTATCCATAGATTTTTTTTTATCCACGGATAAAATTGTGGCTTGAATATATATATATATATATATAGTATAAATTCCAAATAGCAAACTTTGATTTGCCATTTTATAAAAGGGACACCATTTTTCTATGCCATTATATTTAATGGGACTTGAGCATCCATGGATTTTATTATCCATGGGAGATCTTGGAACCAAATCCCAGTGGATAATAAGGACCCACTGTATTCTTGTATATTTCTGATACCTCCTTGAAATCTATTGTCTTTTTTGCTGATATTTGGCGCTGTATTCATGGGTCTTCTTGGGGATCTCTGTGACTCATATATATGAGTGTCTGCACTTGTACAGCCATTTTTGGCTACTTATGGAATTGCTACATACTTCTAAATAAATGTTATGATTAGCAAGCTGTATACAATAAAGCTATAGATTAAAATATTTCCCTATGCTGGAGTAGGAAAAAAAAGTCAATTTATGTTCTGCTCATTTTTTCATTTTTCCATCCTGAAGTTCACTGGAACTTGTTTAACTTCATCTCTTTTGAAAATTCATATTTTTGTGCACATTTTCTAATATACACATTAATGTACATGTGATTCCTTTTCACCTTTTTTTACTCGTAGTTCCCCCTTTATGCATTTCATAAAAAGCATACCGTATAAGACAACTTTTTAACAGAGAAAAATCTTCTGAAAAGTTGGGGGTCATCTTATATGCCGGGTTAAGCTCAGAATGCAAGAGAACTCCACGGCTCGACATGCACACCCGGCCTGTTCTGCGGCCCAGTGCGTTTGCCGCTGGCCTGCTCCCAAATTCCCAGGCCTCCAAGGAGGCCCAGGCCTCCACAGAGGCTGCAAGAGAGCCCCACAGCCCAGCGCGTGCACCCAGCCTGCTCCGCAGCCACCACTGGCCTCCTCCCACCTTCCAGGCTTTCGCAGAGGCCTCCTGAAGCTGGTGCGCACTGCCTGCTCCCAGATTCCCAGGCCACCACAGAGGCCCCCTGAAGCTGGTGTGTGTGGGCGCCAGGCCCCCTTAACTCAGCCTGTAGTAGGCCAGGACAATACCTGCAAGTTGGAAGAGGGGTAGTTTTATACGATGAGTATATCCCAAACTCTGTATTTTAACTGGAAAAGTTGGAGGTTGTCTAATAAACCCAGTCGTTTTATACGCCGGAAAATACGATAATTTTCAGTAATTTATGCAATTTGCTATAAGATGTGCATCTATGCACTTGGAAACTATCACAAAATTTGAGAATCTAGAACAGAATATCTGAAGGATGATATTCTCCTATATAAACCTACCTCCTGATTAAGCCCTCTTATCTGTTCTATCTCTTCTTGTTGTCTAGACTATAGAGAGAAGATTACATTGTTCCCTCATGCTTAGCATTTCATTTAGTGCTGAATTTTATGCTTAGACACACCTTTGGTCTTTGACTTTTTATTGATTTATTTATTTTCTTCAGCTTGTTTCATTTAATTATTTTTGCTGATTGGTTTTATTTTTGTTAGTCCTGGTTGCTGTTTTTAATGAGGAAATTCATGTCTTAAATAGCATTTTAATTAATTGTTTTTGGTTGAATTTTATTTTTGCAGAGTTGAATTATCAGGAAAAATTTATATTTGTTAAATGAATGAAATATATTAGCCAGAGTCATATACACTTAAATTAAAGAACAGTTGCATATTGCCTTCTTTTTCAGCTTCAGGTATCTTCATTGCTGGCAACACCCCAAATGTCAGTCTCTGTGCTTCCACTTCTAGAACCTCATTCTGGAGCTGGATCAAGTGGTAAATATATTCTTCCTTTTTAAGTGAAAATTCAAGTAATTTTATTTCAGAAAATCATGATGACTTCCTAGGCTAGGGTCCGTTTAGGACTGAGTGCTGATGAGTAATTAACAGTGCTGATGAGTAAAGTTTGATGAATAATTCACTTCTTGATTAACGATTGTGAGGTAGTCAGAGGGAATGTGCATCAGCAGACCATGATTCAGCTATTTTAGTTTGATTTTCTGTTTTTCTTTCCTTGGTAGAATAGGTTGTTTGCTGCTTATCGGTTTGCAATTCCCAGACATAAAGAGGAGTGTGTGAATTAACTTGGAAGGACATTTTCAGCCTGCTTTGTTATGGGACAGCAGTCTGGAGATCTTACTTAGAATAGTTTTAGATGGAAAGAATGCAACCCCCTTTAATCAAATAGTGATGTCGACATAAAAACTTGGAAGTACCGTATATACTCATGTATAAGTTGACACCATGTATAAGACGATGGCAGGTTTGGGGGCCAAAATCCGGGATTATGATATGACCCCTAAATGGTATCATTTGGGTCTCGGTATTTTTCCTTCCACTCTGCAGCCTAGCATTCCCTTTGGGAGACAGCCAAGCTGGGGAGGAGGCTTCAGAGGCTAGTCTTTGCTCTTCCTCCTTCTCTGCAGCTTGGCTGTTCCTTTGGGGACACAGGGACTAGGGAAAAGGAGGGGGCAAGCATCTGCTCCCAGGGCTTTCCCCGATCCCAGTATTCTCCAGCCTCTGCAGGACACAGTGACTGAGGAAAAGGAGGGGGCAAGTGTTTGTCCCCAGGACTTTCCCCAATCCCAGCATCCTCCAGCCTCTGCAGGACACAGGGACTGGGGAAAAGGAGGGGGCAAGTGTTTGTCCCCAGGACTTTCCCGCATCCCAGCGTTCGTCAGCGTCTGCAGGACGCAAGAACCGGGAAAAAGGAGGAGGCAAGTGTTTGACCCCAGGACTTTCCCCAGCCTGGCTGTCTCTTCAGGAGACAGCCAGGCTGCGGAAGAAGCTTGAGGGGCAAGCCTATTTACTGTATTGCCCCGTATATAAGTCGACCCAGAGTTTTTGGGGTCACTTTTTGGGTAAAAATTTATTGACTCAGGGTCGAGTATATACGGTAGTGATGTCTGAGATGCTGCAGTAAGCTGCTGCTTATACAGCAATCAATTCTCAAATATGTCGCACAAATACATTTATAGTTATGTCAGTGTAATTTTGGATTCTCAACATGTATTTAGATGAAAATGAAAACTTATGATAACAGTCAATATTTGAACTATTATAACTGCTAGAATCTGAAGATGAATTTTATGATGCTCCAAGTAGTCCTGTGGAAGACTTGCCATTTTTTGAAGCACCTCTGGGTTCCTTGAGTAGGATGGGCAGTGTCCGAAAAAAGGCAGCAAGACGAGAATCTTTGAAGAATATGATTGATTTCCAACTAAGATTTGAAATATCAGAGGTAATGTTTGTGTTTTATCTTCTTCCATGGAAGATTTATCTGCATTTCCCTTCATAACTGGTCTTAAAAATCTGTCCCGTCCCCCCCTTCATGTACATTAAGCCTGTTGCCATTATAGTTACCATTACTGTTTCACTCCAAAAAAACAATATAACAATTTTTGTTTGTCCTCACCATGCTTTCCATAGTGTATGTGACTATCTCGAATAAAGACTTTTAGTAATAATTTCATTATAGTATTTTCAGTCCTAAACCTTGGGTCTAGAATTCGGTCAGATGGAAGTCACTCACACAGTGGGGCTTCCCACTGCCTTCCTCCAGGAGTCTGTCCCTCAGCCCTGCAAAAGTTTCTTCTGATGGGCATGAAACTTCAGGAGTGTTATGAATAGCTTTGATTAAAAGAAGAAATGAGTGAAAATTGAGCAGAGGCAACATGCACAAAATAGACAGGAGAGATTTTATGGTGTTTAAATAGTCATGGTGGTAATCAGGGTCAAGAAAGGCTCAGACTTTATTATTATTAACTTAGAGATATATTGATAATATTGATATGGGTTTATATATTTTTGCTTAATGTATTTTATTACCGTATACATTTTGAGAGTTTTTACTGGATGACAATATAGAAATTATCTGATAACATTTACATAATGAGACATTACAATAGTTATATTGGGGTATATATGTATAACTATATTAATAGTTAAAGAATTTCATGTTTTGAAATCTGCTAGGGGGAATGCACTAATTTAGACAATTTTGGTCAATAATCTAATGCGTTGAGTATTGTTTATGTTAAGAGTACAGTGGGACCTTGGTATCCATGGGGGATTCAGTTCCAGACCCCTTACAAATATCAAAATCCATGGATGCTCAAGTTCCTACCTTCCTCCTCTTCAATCTCCTCTTCCTCCTCCTCCTCAAATCAATCCTTGTTATCCTCCTCCTCCTCACAATTGCTCCCACCGTCCAAGAAGAGCAGCTGCTGGTCTTGGCAGCACAGCCCCACAGCCCCACATACAGCTGCTCCGATCTGGAAGAAGTTGCTCTTCTTGGGCAGCAGGAGTGATTGCGAAGGGAAGGAGGAGGATTGATAGGAGGACGACGACAAAGACAACCAGGATTAAGAGGAGGAGGAGGATAATGAGGAGGACTGGAGGAGGAGGAGAAGGAAATTGGTGGTGGTAGAAGCAGCTGCAACAGCACCAAGTAAGACTTTACTGGGGACAATCAGGGGCTTGCCATCCAAGGATGCTGGGATCCACAGATAAGGACGGTCCACTGTAGGACACTAGGGTTTCAGATAATTTTTTAAACTTGAAACAGAATCAAACAAGTTTTGATGTTGGAAATGCCAGGGATTAAGCCAAGATGTTTGTGGAATTAAAAGTGACCAGCACTTTAAATCTTTTCTGCAAATGCATATTGGCAACTGATGCAGTTATATACTGTGGATTCAAATGGGCTGCTATATTCTGCACCAGGAAAAGTTTCTGACACATTTTAATACATCCCTACTTAGATCACATTACAATAATCTAATTTGAATGCAACTAGGGCCTTAGCAACTAGCAAAAGCCACTTTCTCCAGATAGAGATGCTCCTGGCAAAATAGTGCTAAAGGTGATAAAAGACATATTTGTCACTAAAGCATCCATAGATAGTGATGTCCAGTTGAACTCTTATGCTGTCTATCTAGTCCTTCTGACGGAGTGCAGTTCTATCCCTTGATGTCCCTTCCAACTCTGTGATTCTCTGAAGAAATTTCCTAGGGTGGCTTCTCTTTTTAGTCATCCTGTACAATGTATGGAACCTTTATAAGCAGATTATCAAAAATCACTGGCTTCAGACTGCATTGGGGGCATGGTGTGCAAATGACACATGCCCTCAGAGCATCTGGTAGGTGATCTGGGACTGCCTAAGGTAGGCTGAAGCCAGCCAGAAAAAGAGCAGCAAAAAGCCGCTCCTTGCCAGCGGCCCATTTAGGATAGCAGCAACAGCAGCTGACTTTGGGACAGTGGCGTCCAGTCACTGATCCTGGGCCAATTGTGGCTGGAGAGGCCAGAGGCCATTCCAAGCCGTCCATCTCTGACCCCAAAGTCTCCTTTTAAGCCTTTGAGGTAGAGTTTCTCTTAGCAACTGAGCAGACAGGAAAACCTGGCCAATCCCAGTTTTTTATGAAAGCAGGTGGACTGAACACCAAAGGTGTACAAAGGGCAGTCCACACCATGTGGCATTCAGCCACACCTCTTATTTTTTTTTTGCTTCCTCCAATGCATGGGCTCCATCACAGGAACAGACCAGCTGAGACAAGCAGTTCTCTCTTCCCTCCCAGCTACCATCACATTGGATATTCCACATGACCAGCAACAAAATCACACAGGTGATACATTGCCCATACAGTGTATCAGTGTGCCCAGTGACACATTGGCAAAGCACAATCATAGAGGCCCAAATACATGCCCCCTTCCCCCTCTTCCCCCAATGCCCCCTTGTTGGACTGTCTGGTTTGTGTGTGTGTTTAATTACATCCATTACATTATTGGCAACCTGCCCTGTTTGTCATACTTTCGCATCATGGAGTGTGCGACATCTCGATGATGCAATGGATCGATGGTGCAGCTGGCCACTTCTGTGTCTGTAAGCTCAAACAAACAAAAAACGTATGGGAAACAGTAGCACCAGTGGCTGTATCTTACTGGTGCTACGGTGCATGCTCCAGACTGCTTTCATACGCTATCTGGGATTTCCCGTATTCCCATAACCACACCAGGCTGTTTATATGCTGGTGCAATGTTGCTCATTTTCTGCATTAAAGTGGAGTATCAGAGCTTCTTTTTGTCTGCTTTTTAGCCCAGAGAGTGGCTTTCTGTCAATTTCCACCCAGTTTGGCACCATGGTAGGCTTCACGTCAGTTTAAAGCCATGTTCTTTTGCCAGTGTGGACCACCCCTTAGATTCTCAAAGCTATTTTTTATTGGGAATTATATCTGCAAGGAAGGTGGTAGAGCTTACAGCTCTGTTTGTCAATCCTGTCTTCTGCAATTTGGAGTCAGACTGTTTATCTCTTTGTCTCCTTTGTTTTCTTTTAAAGGTTAATTTAGAGTCAGAACAGACTGACAGCTTCAGTCAGCTTCAAGCTCGCTTGGGGCCATGGCGTTTACACGTTCCACGCCCCAAGTCGCCCAGAAGTTGTGTCAGTGAATACACGCAGGCAGCTTCCGGGTGACTTGCAGGCATGACATTTAGATGCTGCATGCACCCAAGCCAGCTGAAGCAGCGATGGGGCAGCTTGAGTCTGCCCCAAATAGAAGTGGTTTTCTGCCCAGATTCTGGCCCGTTTGGGGACGCAGTGTGCAGCTGCTCTAGCCCCAATCCAGTTTTGTGGATTGAAACTTTGTGGATTGAAACAGGAGTGGCTTGAAACTGCCCCTTTGCGGCGGTCTGTTTCTCCCCTGTGTTTTCTATAGATTGTAACATAATTTTGCCATCTTTTTGTTCTCGTTCCATCTGTCTTCTTGGAAAAGAGTGAAAGTTTTTGGGAATCCTTTCTTGAGCTTTGCTGAGCAATTATTGAGGGAGCAGCCAGGAATCTGGAGAGTTAAAGCTTATTGTAGTCATTTGTTCTTTGTCTTCCTGCACAGTAGCAGGAGATAATTCATCCCTGGATGTCTTCATGTCCTCATACAAAAATGGTCCTTCACAGTAATACAACTGATTCATCATTCATTTTTAAACTTTGTATTGTACCTTATTTAAACTATATCTCAACTTAAAATGTAACCTGCCTTGGATCTAATATAGGATAAAGGTGGGATATAAAAATAGTAAAGTGCAGTGCTATAAAATTGTCAAGACCATGTTGCACCCTGGTCTGGAAAATGACATGGATGTGGCCACTAGGAGGAACTGGAGCAGAGGTTACTACAGTTCAGGTGGCAGGTGCATGAGTCAACATTTGGTGAGCTGTGCATCATGGAAAGTCTGATACAACATGCACAGTGGATGAAGACAGCCAGCAGTGCATCATGGGTAGTCTGATGCAATTGGCCCTGGGTATGAAACCAGCAAGGTTTCAATAGTGCATGGCATGGCTCTCACATGACCCCAAAAAGACACCTATATAAGGGAGAGGGACAGAACCTCCATTGTTTGGATTGTTAAGGTTGGCGGTTGGTGAAACACTTTTTGGACTGTATAGCTGTATTTAAGATGGCTGCATGATACTCTGTGTAATCTTTGTAAATATTCTGAAACAAAGATTAAATCTCTTGTGGAGTGAAGTCTTGCTGTCTGGAGATTCATTCCTCCAAGGTGAAAGCTGCAGCTTGTGTGTGGGAGGATTTTTCCTGTGCCACTCAGAGCCAGACTCTTCACAGAGACCATCTGCTAGATATTCCTTCCTACATGCATTAACTCTGCATGTGTGTATGCTAGACACAGCTCATCTGCATACCCCAACAAAAATAAATGTGCCCAGTGCACCATTCTGCTATATACACTAAGAGAAGCATATATATAGTTCAAATAATGGATGCATTGTTGAACAATTGCCTGTTGCGTGCATTATTGTAGATGTAGGTAACCATGCCATTTTTTTGTTTGTTTGTTCATAGGTGTTTCTTCAAGTGTGTCGTCTTGCAGAAGGTGTTGAAAAGCCAATCCTTCAACTAGAGATTTTAAAATTAGGCACTGAGCTTAAGCTAAGGACATATGATATGACTGCTACAGCTTTTCTCAGTGAGATTGGCTTATTATGTCCAGAATATATGGGTAAGTATTTGTTTAAGAATTTATAACCATACCTCTACCCTTAGGCTTGCAATCTAGACAAAATATGACACACAGGAATGGTGGGTAATGGGTGAAAGCAGTTCCTGGCACAATAGAGATGTGCCTGGCTGCCACTTCCTTAGAAGCCAGAACACTGTCAGCTAGAATTTGGTCTCACCAGCCACTAGGACCCAGGCATCTTGGCCAGAGCAGATTTAAAGTAACAGTTTACTGATTGGAAACAAACAACAAACAAACAAACAGTGTATGGGACAATTATAGGACTTCAGTGTATGGGACAATTACACTTCAGTGTATGGGACAATTATAGGACTGGAGGAGAATTCATTTTTGTAGAGGTATATCAAAATGATGGTCTGCACTCTTTATTTGTAAAAAATAAAGAGATTTCATATCTAGATTTTTATAAATGCTGTAGCTTGACTACCATGTATACATATACAAAAAGTTGGGAGAACTTAAATTCTGAATACTCCTCACTGAGGCTTGGCAGGGGAGCTGCATACTAGTAGATATAAAGTGAATTATAACAGCTTTTATTGCTAATTTACTCGATTTACCATCTTCAGATGAACTTTGACATTATTATATTCTTTTATATTCTTTTTTCTCAAAGTAAGCCAGCAATCTAACAATGGGAGAAATTTTCATAAACTCAAACATCTATGTAAGCATCATGATACCACGATCATATTAATTATGTTGGGTGATCATATTGGTCCAATTCACAGTGATCTAGTTGTGTAGGTTTCCTGTATAACACTCCCTTTCCCATTTATGGCATGTAAAAAACCTATTTGTAAGCCACTGTGATAGCCTTTAGGGCTGAAGAGCGGGCTATAAATAAATAATAACAATAATAATACAATCAGCCCCCCTTACCGAAGGAATTTTTATCCACTGCTTCAACCATCTATGGCTTGAAAATACTAAAAATATGTATAAATTCCAAAAGCAAACCTTGATTTGCCATTTTATATAAGTAACACCATTTTATTGTGCCATTTTATCTAATGGAACATTCCAATAGTTGCCTGTCTAAGACAACAAGAAATACAGTTGTTTCTATATCTGAGCAACATTTTGGTGAAAGCTGGGAGCAGAAGGAAAGCTGAATCAGCTCTCTTGAGAACAATTGAAATGTCCTTAAAACCATGACTTTCTAATACATTTCAAAAAGAGCCACCTTCAAGCAATAAGTACCTTGATGCATTCAGAGGCAGAGATAAACACAGAAAAGGGCTGGTTATTTCTTCCAAATTAATAAAAGGGAAAAATTACAGTGACAGGATTGTTTCAGACAAGGCAGCAGACTTAATGTTTCAAGCAAAGATTTTAGGTCTGTTAAATTTAATCATTCAAATAGTTCTTCAGGCACCTTGAAGCTGTTCCTAAGGCCTCATCAGAGATACATAGTAAGAAAATGTCATTACAGCCTGACTTTACCAGGCAGGATACAGAGCAATTTGAAATGGTGGATATAAAAAAACAAACAAACCATTGGACAAAGGCATATCCTTTGTACTACAAAGGTAACAAGACACATGGAGGCTTGTATGACTGGTGAACCATTCATCACTCATAACTTGTCCAAAAAACAATGCATAAATAATCAAGTTTGAGACAGCTTTAACTGCCCTGCCTCAGTGCTAGGGAATTCTGGGAATTGTAGGTTATTGTGGCACCAGAGCTGACAGAAAAGACTAAATATCTCATGAAACTAATGTTACCAGAATTCCCTAGCATTGAACCAGGGCAGTTCAAGTGGTCTCAAACTCAATTATTTCTGCAGCGTGTTTTCGACTATTGCCGTAGTGAAGTTATATGGGGGGAAGGTCATATTGGAGAAGGAGCTCTGCATTAGTCTTTTAGAAATGGGCAGTGAGTTTAGTTCTAGTTAAGTGTACACCAGTGATAGTGCATCACAATGTTTAAATCTACAAAAAAACCCAAAAAATATGATAGTGAAACCAGGTCATTCAAGCCAAGGAGAATCCCATTCATGCCAACTGATAAAAGAACCTACAATTTTTAAAATTTTGGCAAAGAAATTTTTCAATTCATTAACAGCTGTTTGTTTAAAAGGATTTCCTAAGCATGCAGAAAATCTTACCTGAAGAGTGGAGTTTGAACCAATAGATTTTCTATTGGTTACAGAGACAGTATGGGACATTTTCAGTAGATTTGTTTGCATTTGGAGACAATATTTTTTCAATAGATGGAGATGTAAGAGCAGAAAATCATGATGCTCTACTAGTGTTGAGACCTAAAAGTCTACTACGTGATGGTCCTCCTTTGTCAATAACACATAAAGTCTTCATTAAATGAGGCATTATTTATTTCATCAGCTGAGGATGTTAGGTTATAGGGCTTCAAAGCAAACGGTGTTAGATGGATAAAAAACTGCATATACTTGTGCTATGATTATGTAAAAATGCCAAGGCGCCAGCATGTCTATTCACATTCCACAAGATCTACATCAACAATTTCAGTGTTCAGAAATGGGTGCAATAGCTGTGGCGCCATGGCTTTATGGCAGTCCTTCAACGCTGCGTTGTGCGGACACAGTGCCAGAGGAGCGCCGTGATGGCGTGCTATGCCCCAACTCCACCCCCAAGCCGGCCTTTAAGGCCAGTCTGTACAGGGCCTAAGGTAGGCAAATTTAAATCAGAGCAGGCAGCATCTGGAAGCTCTGTTCTTCAAGCAGTAGTCTAAGACGAAAGCAACTATTCCTGCTCTTGCAGTGGAGACTTGGTACATTGCATTAGTTCAATATTGCTCCTTCAGTAGGCCGGAGAATGAGAGGTTGATACTTACTGTGAATGATCTTTCTAGGAGGGCTGAAAGTACAGTCCACCCCCCACACACACACACACCTTAGGGAGTGCCACAAAGCAACGCCTCTTCTTTTGTCTGTACTTTTACCTTTAAACTATTTTCTAATGGTGAACAAGGCTATCTAATTAAACTGATGAAGAAATGAGAGTCAATGGAGATTTTATGCAAAAGGGTTTGGAACTTTAGGTCTCCTGCTTTGATTTGCTGATACAATAGAATAACCCACTAGCTGTGGGATTGCTCCTTTAGCCCTTCTAGAATGATTATTCACTGTAAGTGTCAACCTCTTGACCTTCCATTTTATATACAAAGACAACATTTAGATATGTGGTTTGTACTAGAATATTGCCAAGTTTTCTAAATTCTTATTTATCAGTTCTTGTGCGGAGTCGAAGGCTTTCATGGCCGGCATCCATAGTTTTATGGAGCTTTCGGGCTATGTGGCCATGTTCTAGAAGAGTTACTTTCTGACGTTTCGCCAGCATCTATGGCTGGCATTTTCAGAGACGCCAGCCACAGATGCTGGTGAAATGTTAGAAAAGAATTCTTCTAGAAGAAAGCTCCACAAAAAACTATATCAGTTCGTGCTTTGGTTATTTTTAAATATGCTTGATGATAGTTACAGTATAAAAAACCCTTTATTGGCCTGCCTTATATCAATATTTAGTACATGGTGGGAATCATGGAGCCCTCCAGAGGGTACTGGACTACCTCTCAGTATTCCTCACCACTGGTTGTTCTGACTAGGGCTATTGGGTCCAACAACGTCCGGAGGTGCATGATTTTCACTCCTAAATTAGAATGAAGTAATTCAATTTTTTAATCACTTTGCTGAGCTATTTCTAGTATTTCATGATAAGGAACACACTGCTCAGACTCTTGTGAGGACACTGTATTGGTGGTTGCCATTTTTCTAAGTTAGCACAGTGATGATAAATAAGACAGATAAAACTTCCTGTCTTTGGGCAGCCTTTTCTCCAATGCCATATTTCTTTTATAGCTGCAGTGCTCAACATTTCCCCCATTTATCTCCACTTTAACTTGGGTAGTGTACAAATGGATTCCAGCCACTACATGTTTATCTTTTGTGGCAGTTACATATTTTGCAACATAATTTTTGTGACAGAGATAACTCATATGGATGTGGCTGTGTAGATTTTAATACTTGGGTTTCTTTATTAGATGATAAAAACAAGCCAGTTTACTTAATTTCAACACTGGATAATTCAGTGGATGATCTTCTGTCTGTTGAATATATAAAGGTAAGAGAAAGGGCTTTGAAACCTTTTTGTGAACTGTTCTACAGATAGATTTTTATATGCTAATATTTAAAATAGTCACACCTAATTATGTAAAAATATAGTGATCTAATCTTGATTTGTATTTCAGCGGATAAACACTAACATCTAATAATACCCCTTATATAAATCTGTGGAAAGATGCAAAAAATACAACCATAGAGAAAAAATGGCTTATGGTTTTAAAATACTGCATAAGAGAGCCTTTTCAGTGGTTGTTCCCACCCTTTGAATTCCCTCTCACTGGAGGCTAGGCTGCTCTCCTCCTACTCTCCTTCCTACTCTTCTTTTTGCCATCAGAAAAAACCTTTTTTCTTCAAACAGTCTTTTAATATATAAATGCGCCCAGGGAGGCTTCTTATTGGGGTGTTAGCTTTTGTATATTTTTAATGATTTTATATTTTAACCTATTATATTAACGTGTTTTTAAATGTGTTTTAAAAATGGTGTTACTTTTAAAGTGTTTTTGTGAGCCACCCTGGGTTTAATTTAGAAGAAAGGTAGCATATAAAATAAGCAAATAATAAATTTACATTACTTTTTTCATTAATACTAAAACTCTGGGTCATCTAGTGAAATTGATCAAAAGAAAAAAAGGATATGCTAGAGAAATTGTTGTTCACACACACACCCATTTAATGTATGTCCTACCATTCTCTTAATATGGAATTACATAAATAAATAAAAATAAATGGATGTGGGAAGATCTTGTGTTGGCTACTTATTTAGATGAATTTGAAATGAGATTAGAAGAATTTATGGAGGGCATCATTATTGGTTGGTCTCAAACAAAATAACTAGATTAGGGATGTCAGAGTGTGACCCCTGGGCCACATCTTGTCCCTAGCCTCTCTTTTGCGGCCCTTGAAGTAATTTACCAGTCCCTCAAAGTTCCTCCAAAACTGTTTTTTAAAGTTTCAGCATGGCTTTTGCCTTCATGTAGAATATGCCCAAACACATGAAAACATACAAAAATACCACTCCCACCACTTCCTGCAAACATCCCAGGACCCTGTAGTACCTCCAGATGCTTTGGTTTCCTACTGCAGCCAGTATCAAAATGGCAACAGGAAGAAACACACTTTCACTTCCTGTCACCATTTTGAGAAAATCAGCAGAGGAAATACTTCTGAATGTCCAGATATTTGAGCTTGGTGTGTGGGTGCATGCTGTGGCTGTGGGTGGGACTTGAGCAGGATAGATCTTCCATGTTCCTCTGAAAGGTAAAAAGCATGGGAGTCCTCCTGCTTTAATACCCTGTTGTGAAATTTCCAGAGGTTGACTACAGTTGGAGAACCCTGCTGAACCTAACGATCTTTAGTCTAGTACAACAGTGTGATCATTATGTTAGCTTTGTAAAAAAGAACATTGATGAATTGGATATAATTACCCATTAGATTTTGGATGTAAATGTACTGTACAGAATACATTCTTCATGAGTTTTCACTTGCTTTTTTAACTTCTGGTAATAGGCAGATATTAATGCCCCAGAATTGAGAACTACCTATAAAAACGTCTTACAGCTGATAAAGGTAACAATTATTATTTCTCTTTGCAATTCTACTGTGTCTGAAATAGTGTATTTAAAAAACATTCTTACTAATTACTTTGCTGTTAGGTGAATTTTTCTTCTATAGATATCCATTTACACACAGAAGCTCTTCTGAATACTATGAATTTCCTAAATAATCTGCTTCCAACGCAAGAGACAGCTCCAGTAGAGGTTGTCCAGGAAAAAGAAGAGAAGAAGGAAGTCCTTAAGAAATTTAGTAAGGTCTTCTAATCTAAAACCCTTTTCTAAATACATTCTAACCATTTCACCTGGTTTTGCACTCTATGCTATTACAAAGGGCATTAAAAAGAGGCTTAAAAAGAGCAGATTCCAAAGGGTTCTGGATGCTTGTGCAAATTCTTGTTTCAGTATTGAAATCTTTTTGATAAATATGCACTTTTCCAAACTTCCATATTAAAAAAAATTATGGCTCTTTTTTATGAATGGGGGAAGGAGAACAATATGTGCTAAGACTGGAATTTTGTGGTAAAATGACTGGTGGCATAGGTGTTTCTGACAGAAACCGTTAGCACTTTGGGAAAAGCTTGTTTCTTTCTATTTCCATCTGTACCTTGATGGAAGTTAAGAAAATCCCTTAGGTACAAGGCTATGTCTTTCCGGCATTACATTGTTCGTTCAGCACTGGAATTTTGCATAGTGTAACCATGTCTTCATACTTCCTTCCTGAATGCAGTGCTTGACAAAGACATTGCAAAGGTAGTTCAGGATGACTAAACATTCAAAGACAAGATTTCAGTAAGGCCTTTGTCAAGGTCCCCCATGATATTCTTACAAACAAGGTAGTAAAATGTAGGCCAGACAGTACTACTGTTAGGTGGATTTGTTACTGGTTGACTAACCAAACCCAAAGGGTACTTAACAATGGCTCTTCCCCATCCTGGAGAAAAGTGACTAGTAGGGTGGCACAGGGTTCTATCCTGGGCCCAGTATTATTCAACTTCTTTATAAATGACTTGAGTGATAGAATAGAAGACATATTTATCAAATTTTCAATGACACCAAATTAGGAGGAGTAGCTAATACCCCTGAGGGCAGAATCAGAATTCAAAAAGTGAATGCAAAGATATAGGATTGATGACACCTGGCTTGACAACAGTCCATGTGAAAGGGATCTAGGGGTATTAGTTGACTACAGTGGGCCCTCCACATGCGTAGGGGATCCATTCTGGATCCCCCCCCCCCATATAAGGGGAATTTTGCGTATGCTCGAGTCCCATTTAAATAAATGGGGCTCGTGCACACGCCATTATTCCTTCCGGAGCATGCTGCCCCTTTTCCCAGCATGGCTTTCAGCATATGCTAAAAGCCGGCATAAGGCGTGCCCGCATATGACACAGGCTCACTGTACAAGTTGAATGTGTGTAAACAGTATGATACAGCAACTTAAAAAGCCAGTAATTTTTAAGGCTATTAGGAATGCAGTGTCTACATCAAGGGAAGTAATGGTGCCACTCTAGTCTGCTTTGGTCAGGTCTCACCTGGATTATTGTTTCCAGTTCTGATCACCACAATTCAAGAAGGTTGTTGACAAGCTGGAATGTGTGCAGAGGAGGGTGAACAAAATGAGGAAAGGTCTGGAAACCATGCCTTATGAGGAACAGCTTAGGGAGCTGGGTATGTTTAGCCTGGGCAAGAGAAGATCAAGAGGTGACATGATAGCCATGTTTAAATACTTGAAAGGGTGTCATATTGAAGAAGGAGCAAGCTTGTTTTTCTGCTGTTTCAGAGAGTGGGACATGCAGTGATGGTTTCAAATTACAGGAAAAGATATTCTATGAAGGGGTATCCAAAAGTTTTAATGATCACCTTTTAAAAAAATTGACAGAAAGTTTGTTTTGATTTGTCGTTGTTAACTTATTTCTATGTAGTCACTATCTAGATTTAAACAGTTTTCCCAGCGTATCTTGACCCTCTGAATGCCTGATATTTTAGAAGCCTGCAGATTGCGCCTGCTGAGGATTTTATACTTTAGACACTTCTGGCACAGCCAGTCACAGAAATAAAGGACGCAATTAGATGATGTTCCCAGCAACGTGCACTTAGGGACCAATGATGACACTGACAAAATTTCATCTTCCGGGTGATAATTATTACTTTACAATACCCCCTTGTAAGACACAATCTGCAGACTTCTACAATATCAGGTATTTGGAGGGTCAAGATACACTGGGCAAAATGTATAAATCTAGATAGTGACCACATAGAAATGAGTTAACAACTACAAATCAAAACAAACTTTGTCATTTTTTTGAAAAGGTGCTCACTAAAACTTTTAGATACCCCCTCGTACTTTAACATTAGGAAGAATTTCTTGATAGTAATAGCTTTTCAACAGTGGAATACGATGCCTCGAAGAGTGATGAGCTCTCCTTCTTTGGAGGTTTTTAAACAGAGGCTGGTTGGCCATCTGTCAGGAATGCATTTTGTCTCCCTCCATGGCAGGAGTTTGGACTGGATGGTACTTGTGGTCAATTACAATTCTTACGATTCTGTGAGTTATTACTTAGACCTAGTATTTCTGAAATTCTTCACTTCTCTTATGAGTGAAGTTATGGAAAAAATCAACAAAACATTGGAAGCAAAGAAAATCAATTTGTAGATCACTGTTTTTGGGGAGCTGTGGCCTTTCAGATACAGTATTTTAGTCTCTAATTCCTATGAATCCTAGCTAGCATGGATAGTGCAAAAGAAGTATGAGAGTTGCAATCCAACATTTGGAGGGCCACAGTTGCCCAACCCCATTCTGCCACAAATTGGACATATAGGTCTCTAATTGTTGTTATTATAAAATAATATTACTTGTTTGTTTGTTTTTTATTTGACATAGCCTCAAAAAAATCAAAATATGAAGATGTTTGTGATCTTCATGTTTGCGCAGACATGTCATGTTTACGTATTTTCATAAGAGAACAAAGACGCAGGATATCTGAAATTTGTGTTGAAGGTAAGGTAAAATTAAATCCTTAAATGGATGGGCAATTGGGGGGGGGGGTACACTGGGCCCTCAGAGGTCATTGAACCCCCACCATAAAGAGAATTTTTAAAAGCATTTCCACCCCAGTCATTCAGGGACAGTTTTGCCACATTCAACACCTCTCAGAGTGCTTTGGGTCAATGAGAGGCCTTTACCCCCCCCCATAGAAAGTGACTGGCACATCACTATCTATATTACTTCCTAATGGGGGGAGACCCTTCCTGTCCAGAGAATGGTCCATTTGGGACCCAGAACTTGAAATTGCCACCTGCTCCCCCATTCCCAATTTTGGGAGCTGGGTTACACTTCAAAAAAATTCAAATAAAATTTCTGGGAATGTGGATTGGATTTTTCCATCCCTATCCTAGGTGAAGTGATTTGAAAATTACTATCATGTCATACTAAATGTATTGGCTAAAACTGTTGCATTTAGGTCTTGATAGCGAGGTGATGGTAAAGAAGGAAACAACTGAAGTATCGGCTAAGTTAAAGAATATAATCATTGTGGATTGTGATGAGGCTGCACTGTACAAAAAGGTATGAGTCCAGTCTATATTGTTGATATTTGCTGGATGGTAGTGCTAATTATATTAAATATTGAGTCTTGATCTGATTTAACAGAAAGTACTTTCAGTCCTCTCCCTCTTGTTGGGTGAAATTCATGAATGTATGCTTTGGAAGTCCAGTGCTTGCAAGCAGCACATACTTAGGACTGCTACACATATATTAGTAGGGAAAATATAGTTTCATATTGGCTGTAGAATTCTGTAAATTTTAGTGCAATAAAGGTAACAGCCGAATTCTGATATGAAGGGTGTAGGGTGATATGAAGGAAGAGGACACTTTATGTAGGGTGATATGAAGGAAGAGGACACTTTATGTCTCACTTTGTTTTCTCCTTGAAAATGTGCTCTGAATGGTAAGTGGGAGGAGACATGGGTTAATTAGTAAAAATCACAAACTTGGACCTTCTGGTTGTGGAAACCATCACTAGAATCAATCCACTGTTGTGAACACTCTGAATAGACAGTCACTTTAAATGGAAAGGCATTTTTAGAATCAACCTGTGATGTTTAGCTTTGCATATAAATGTCAAATTACAGTCTTAATTTTGTATACCATTTCATCCCTAATTCAAGGCACTCTATATTACTGGGAAAGAAGTCTTCAGCTTCAAGATGGTGACATATACATATGCTATGGAGGATATTTCTTATACAAATATGAATGCTGTTGACAGCCGGATTTATTTAACTGTTGGGTGTATTCAAATTGTTTTTGTCAACAAATTTGTTTCTTCTATTTTGGTAAGTTTCCCTTTTAGTTTTAAGACAACAAAGCAAATACTTAGAGAGATCTTGTAGCACCGTTCAGACTAACTGAAAGAAAGAAATTGGTAGCAGATACTTGAAAGACATGGATAATCAACACATAGCCCCATGGGCTGGCAGTGTGGTGTCAGAATTTACTGGCACAATGACAATAATAAAATGCCCACTTTTCATTCTAAAATCCAGTGACTGGGAAGAGTACACTTTGATTAAAGAAAAATTATGCTTCCAGAAACGTGTTTCTGCTTTAAAACAAAAGTTCTCATTTTTAGCATTTTCTTTTTAAAACAGTATTTTTTTTTTTAAAAAAAATCACTATACCACCACATTTCAGCAATGAACTACATCCCTCCAAACCTACTGAATCCCCACCCAGTGTAAAGTAATGTTATAATAAAATATTTTTCCTTATCCTGTACTGAAAGACTTTTCACTAGAACTATAATCTTTCACTACAACTATGATGCTTGTTTCTGCTAATCCATATTTTTGAAATCAAATATGAAAGAGCAGAATCTTATTAAATAATTTCATTAGTACGACTTATCTCAAAGTTGCCTGTGAAATCCTATGAGTGTGATTTCAAAATCATGCTTGAAGTCTGTATCCTGTTGTGCTGGATTGTCATAAACTATACAATACCATGACTTCTGAATTCTATTTTTTGCTAGAATTAAAAAAAAATTAATGTAAGTGTTTCAGATCCCACTGAGAATTCTGATGTGTTGTAGAATTAGAAATGCACCTTGCTCAAAGGAGTGTTTGTGAGTGCAGAATCAAATATGTTACACCAAAGTACCCGGGGCCACAAACCACAAGGTGAAATCAGAAGGAAATTGAAACAAGATCAAACAAAATAAAATCAGCTTATTGTTGTTAGCTGCCCTGTGGAAGAAATTGCACAGCTGAGATTCATGGTGACACTGTGAATGAGGCATCTCCAAGTCTCCCTGTCCTCCGCTGCTCTGCTCATTTCCTGCAGATTCATGACTGTATCCTCCCTAACCATCTGATGTGTGGTCTACTCCTTTTTCTACCCTCAACCTTTCCCAGCATTATTGTCTTTTCCAATGAATCATGCCTTCTCATGATGTGGCCAAAGTATGACAGCATCCATTTAATCATCTTGAGCTCCACAGGTATTTCTGGCCTGATTCTCTCAGTGACCCATTTGTTTTTCTTTCTGGCTGTCCATGGTATTCTCAGCACTCTTCTCCAACACCACATCAACTCAAATTAGTTGTGGTTTTTTTATCTGCTTTTTCCATAGTCCAGCTCTCACATCCATGCATAGTGATTGGGAATAATATGGCTTGGACAATTCTAACTTTGGTACTCAGTTGTATATCTTTACTCTTAGGATCTTCTCGGGATGGCAGGTGGAGCAATCCACCGCTGATGGGACAGCTGGGGGCAGGGAAAGGCCTGGAAGGAGGAGGAATGGGCACATGCCTATTCCTCCTTCTCCCCAGGGACCTTTCCTGCCTTCTAGCTATTTCTCAGAGACAGCTGGAGGCCGGGGGAAGGGCAGATGGAAGAGGAGCAACCCACCCCCCACCCTGGACCTTCTCCAGCTTCTAGCTGCCTCTCCAAGATAAACCAGGGTTAAGCATGGGATCTAGGCTTACATGTTATAACCAACCATGGTTAAAATAAACTGAGGTTTATAAACTAATATCAGATAATGGCTTAAAATTTTGGTTTGCTATAGAAAATAAATCATGTTGGTTTTTTGTTTGGTTGGTTTGGTTTTAACTGGGGACAGGTTTTAAAATTTGCAGAAATTTGGTAAATCATAGCCTGGCTTAATGTTTCATGCAAACATAGCCATTGTCATATCTTAATGTCAAAAAATTTGATACATATTTGTCAACATCACTATAGAATATGCTTTCATGTTTCTATGTACTACTTAGCTCTGATAGAATATCCACTGAATAATGCTGGATAACCTTTACTTTAAAGTGAAGGTACGGCAGGCCTTTCCCATCCTTGGGCATTTGACTGGGGGGGGGGGAGGGCTTGTATGGGAAAATATGAGAACACAAACCCATATTAGTCAATGGGCAGTAATATGGACACACCCACATCAGCATGCCTGTGGATGCCATTGGCTAATATAAACAGGGCAATCCATGGGGGCTCCAGTTGGTGGATGGCTAGCCTGGGGTGCAGCAGGCTTGTGTGTATTTACCAAACTAATAAAATAATGACCAAAATTCAGTTGCTAATCCCAATGTAAGTAAAGCATTAAATCAATGAAAACTTAGTAAGTGTACAATCATATACATTCCATTGAGTCTATGGATCTATTCTAGTTTGGACAAACATTTGGATTTAGGCCAGCAATTCAGGAACCCCTCTTTTAAATAAATAAATAAATAAATAAATGAGGGAGCCTTGTACTTGGGATTTCTCAGTTCTTCCTTAATATCTTTAATTTTCTCACAATTGTTCTATTTCCCTGGTATCAGGAGAAATCAATCACTCCAGGTCCTGTAATGTTGTAGAATATAATTAGGCACATGAAGAATCATTTTCTGGGGACCATGGACTGTTAATTATCTTCTTGTCCTTTTTTCAGTCCTTTTTCCAATTAAAGTGGTTATGTTAATAAAAATATACATGTAGGTATTCAGGCATGTACCTTCTTCATGGGCTGCTAATGATTAATTTATTAATTCACATTCATTTTAATATTTTTATTTACACTTTATATATTCAAAATAATAGTTTAGCTTTAAATAGCTTTTATTTTTTAGATTGTAGTGTAAATTGTGCAACCCTTGAGATTTGCTGGACTGGAGGTCTAGCCATCATAGCACAGGTTGAGCCATCATAGCTCAAGGCAAGAAATATTGTGAGTTGCTATATAATAGTATGTAGAAGTCCACACAGTTACCCCCTCTGATGTATATAATGCATGCATGTGTTATACCAAAAAAATTCTGCAGTCTGATTAATCATAGATATGCTTTTTATTTTCTAGTTTTTACTTCTACTTTTACTTCTATTTTACTTTCAATTTCTAATTCATTTAATTGCTTAAATATTGGAGCCCTATTCTTTCTAAGGCATTTTCTCTGCCTTACAAAACTTTTGTTACTCATGTGTACGTATGTGAGACTTAAGAGAATGAGGGTATTCTAACAATATGGAATGCATGCAAGGTTAATGTTGATGTAGCAGTGAAATATTTCTAAAATACTCATCCTCATCTGTTGCTGACATACACTTAACTTTTTCAGGCATTTGTAAACCATTTTCAGACAGCCAAGGAGGCAATTACTGAAGCCACTGTTCAAGCTGCTGAGAAAGCAGCTACTGGTGTAAAGGAATTGGCTCAACAGAGTTCTCGAATGGCACTGGATATTAATATTAAAGCACCTGTTGTCATAATCCCGCAGTCAGCAATATCTACTGATGTTCTGGTGGCTGATTTTGGTTTGATCACCGTAAAGAATGAGTTTCTACTTGTTAAAACAAAGCTTCGATATAACATCCCACCAGTCCTTGACAATATGAATGTGAAACTGAGTGAACTAAAATTGTACAGGTAATTTTAAGATGATTTTGTAGTTAGTTCTCCTGAACTGAATTGTTGAATGAATAACACCATTGAAAAGGATGTATGTAAATAATAGCAGTTGTGTATCATGTTTTATGTAGAAACTAAGAAGTAGCTACATTTTCTTATCTGGTAGTCTGGATATGGGTGATTTCTTGTTAACTCTCTTGTCATAGTCAGAGCATTTCCTGCTGTCATTAAGTTAGAAACAACAATTACAGTTACCAACAACAATAACAATTTTCCTCTGCAAGAGTATTTATTATTGTTGTTAGTAGTAGTAGTAGTAAGCTAGTGAAATTGCTGGCCCTTTGGGAGTTTGTAGTTGGTATGGCTAGTGCTTCTGTTGACTTTGGTTGCTGTGTGGAATGTAGAGTTGACATGGATGGTGATTTAACTGCATTCAAATGGGCTTTTCCTTCAAGTAGGGCATTCCCTTGTATTCTGAAGAGCTGAAAACAGTGAAGCAATGGACCACAGGAAATATATTTCACAATGATTTTGGACATTATTAGAAATCTGAAGTAAATAAATAGTAGATATTAACTCCAGATCATATCCAGTATACTCTTGGTAGAGTATATTCTCGGTATATTGAAATACAAAATTATTTTCTGCTAAGTGATGTACTTTTATTAAGCCTCCAGTTGTCAGCCTAACTATAAGTGAGCTGTAATTGGATTGTGAATATTTTCCATTTTTATTTAACAGATCAAGTATTGTGGATGGCTTATTACAAAACGAAGTGCAGTTACTACAGCCATTAAATCTTGAAGTTACCGTAGAACGCAATTTAGCTGCTCTCTGGTATCATGAAATTCCTGACATTAAAATATCTGGCCGCCTCAAGCCAATCAGTGTAAGTTTTCTTTTAGAACATGTTCCAGAAACTTAGACATTCTTATGCTTAGAACCTAAATGCATGTATCCAAAAAAGTAGTTAATACTGCTTGCTGCTGTAACTATAGTCAAGCAAAGGAACAAAATTATGTTTTGTGATCACTTCACATATATCTCATTCTCAAGAGGGCTGAAAGAATGATCCACATCCATTGGGATATTCATTCCTGCCATCTGATTATGGCAGAATACCAGAATTCCAGACTTTGTTCTACTGTTCCTTTGTCACTTCTCTTCAGTTTTTCTTCTCTTGCCTTGCCAGCTGGTTGAGAATTTCTCTCTCACATACATACTAAAATATAACTTAAACTAAACTAAAACTAATTAGATGTAGAATATTAGCTAATAGAATATGGCACCTACAAGAGATTTACTAAGAAGAGAAAAAAAATCCCAGCTCAGATGAGGATGCGGAAAAGCTGCACACCTTAGCAGAGAAAAAGAAAAAGCTGCTGGAGGAGGAAGCCACTACTAAAACTTCTCAATTAGCTGCAAGCAGACAAGTTTCAGAGTGAGAAAATACAAATAAAAATGTTTGGGGCTTTCTAGATTGGCAAAAAGAAGTGTGTTCATGGCTGCATGAAACTCTAGCCTTTAGATGAGAAAAAGGGAAAGTGTGCCATGAAAACGCTTTTTTTGCGTTTTAGGGGAGAAGAAGCGCCTTTAAAAAGGTGCTGGTTTTCCCAGCTTCTTTTTTAAAAATTGCGGAACAGCGCAGCTCCATCTAAAGGCTGTGGTGCAGCTGCTAAGCATTAAGGAAAAGGCAACTTCATGTCACATTTTCCTGCTGCCAATCTAGAAAGCCCCTTTATGTTGAACACTGAGAGGCATGCTCCTGATTAGGCTCTGAAGTCTATCTCAACATCAATTGAGGGCAATGCAGAGGGATGATCCTCTCAGCACTCAGATTAAAAAACAACAATGCAGGGGTAATAACTAAAGTGATTACTTCGGAAAAGACCAGAAAGTATAAAAAGGATAAAAATAGGGATGAAATAAAGGAAAAGATTTACCAGCATAGTCTCATTAGAGGGGAAAAAGGAGATCAGTTGATTCAAGCACAGTTGTGATTTCTATTCACTAACTTGAATTTGAGGATTTCAGACAGAAGGGAGAGGCACAAGTGAAGAGAACTTTCAGCCACTCAGAGAAGGGTGCACTGTATAATGTGCAGGTGTGTAGTATGAGTGATACTCAGGGTGGCAACTGAAGGATTAACATGCTCAATAGAAAAAATTAGCCCTTTAAATACAAGCCGCACAACTGAGACATAGGAAAGGTCTTTCTTTTTACCTTATCAGAATATGATGTTCTTATAGGCTCAGCCTCAGGGACAGATGCAAGGTTCTGATAGCACCATTTTACTAGAGCATAACGTTTCAGTTCATAAAGCACCTCAAGATACTTCTACAAAGTAAAGTAAAAGTAAAGTAAAATTAAGGAAGTAATTAAAGTGAAAATGGAAATACGATTCCAAAATACTTTCACTGATCAAAATGCATACATTTAGTTGTTAGTTCAAAGTAGAACAGACCCACTGAATCAGTAGAACTTAAATTAACATTTGGCTTACCAAGTGCTTTTTGATTCAGGGTGGGCCTGTGGCGGGGGGTGCTGGTCCCTCAAGACTCTTCCTCAACTTGATTGTCTCCCTAGGTTTTACCCTCAACCTATCTATGGGTCATATAAAAATCCTTAATTTTGGCACCAAAACCTGACCTTGATTTGTATGTGAGGTTGACTTATATTTGAATATATACAAAGATATAGCCGTGTTAGTCTGTAAAATCAGTACGTAGAGAGATCTTACAGCACCTTTGAGATTAACTGAAAAAATGAGCTTTCATCAGTCTCTGAGGAAGTAGACTACTGCCGTTTTCTTTCTTTCAGGTAGTCTCAAAGGTGCTACAAGATCTCTCTGCGTCTTGAGTATATACAGCAATTTCCTTAACTGCAGGTGTGTTTGTGTGTCTGTACATGTCCCTGTTCGTATGTGCACAGAATGTTGGAAAGAAAAGAAAAATCGAAATATGGAAGAGGAGGCAAAATAGTGGGATGGAGTGTTTGATACTTGGAACATTACTCACTGTCGTGTTTGGGTCCTAGTTGTTTTATTTATGTGCATTATTTCATTAAAAATTATAAATATATTTTACAAATGGATACTTTGATTTTAAGTGGACCTGTATGTTGTCTCAAACTAAAATAATTTTTGGTATTATCTACTAAGTCTAGTACTAATGCTTACTACTTTTTTTCCTGAAGCTGATTCTCAGTCAGGGTGATATAACTACTATCTTGAGGACCTTGAATGAAAATTTAGGAGATAGCTCTGATCCTTCACCACCTGTAGCAGAGAAAAAGGATGTTCTAAGCATTCACAGTGGAGCTTTAAATGTTTCTCAGCATTCTGGGGGTATGTATTTTCTAAAGCTTAAATTAAAATGGTATCTTTTCAGTAGAAAAAGGAATGATGTTAAATACTATATAAAATACTGTTTATTTAAGTCAGTTATTTAGTTGCATGTTTTGTGGTCTCTGTGAATTTAAATATATGGGTCTGATACCTCTGCAGAGCCACGTTCTGAATGTTTTTGAGCTGAGTATGTTTGACAAGACAAACACACATAAAACATCTTCCAGTTCCCATATTGCCGCTGCCTCTCAGTTTCTTTTTTGTCTGCTGTGAAAGTAAATGCTTTTGGAAAGTTACCTGCTTTTTCAGTCTCTAGTTCTTGCTAAGTAGTATTTCTTCTTATTGTAACTTCTTATAGTTGGTTTTCACATACTTTGTCTTCCCTCTGTATTCCTTTCCCTCATATTCTTCAAGTTTCATAGCATTTCACTTCTTTGTGTTTGGATCTCAGAGGCCTTTTTCCACTTTCATTGATTGATTGATTGATTTTCCACTCAAGGACTTGAAAAACTGATTATTTTGCCTTCATGGATATTTCTAGGAAAGCTTATTAAAAGTTTCTGACCAGTCTGCTCAAAATTCACCCCTACATTCATCATCATCTACTATCTAGAAAGCGTTTTCATTGTCTGAAGTTCTATTGAAAGATTGTCCAAAGCATATAGCCTGTTCTGGAAAACACATTAGCTATAGGGTGTGCAAATACAGATTACTGAATCATGTTTTGAAAGAATCATCCAAGAAGAATTTGCAGGTTAGAATATATCTTTAGATGTAGTGCTCCCTGTTAGATCCTGTTCAGGGAAAAAATTGGAGATGTGGTTGAAGTCTATATCAGAATTCTTCATCTGAACCAATACCACTCTGTTCACTTACCTGCTTCTACTCAACATCATTCTCCAACTCCTCACAGATGTTCTCATCAGTCTCTTACCATATGTAAATGAAATATATCCTTATTAGCTTTCCATAATCTCCATAGTAGAGATTTCTTTATGAGAGGACACTTCTTATTCCACTGTCCTTATTTATTTGTATGTATTTATTGAAAAATATTCAAGACATTAGCACAAAATAAATTACAGACTATAAAACATAAATAAAATAATAAACATAATTCTAAATTTACATTTGACACTGTGCAGAATTTACATGGAGAGAACTTACTCAGTTTTATTATCTTAGTAGGAGTGATGGTTTCTCAGACTAACAGACAGACAAGAGCTTATTCAGCAGGAGCCAATCAAGAGAGGTGTCAACTAGATATGTTAGAATGTCGGTTGTATTCTTCTGCATCCATGGAAATTAGATTAACCAGTTATCAAGACTGCACATCTGTATTCCAACAGTTTTTATTAGAAAAGATGCTTGTTTTTAATGGGGAGTTTTACCTGCCTGATGACTATAAGAACGAGGTTCATTATCTTACAGGCCAAAAAGTTACGGCTGAAAATAAATAGAGAACTTTTTGTAGATTTGCAATTTCTCTTGGAGTGCAGTGCAAGTTACATAGCTTTCTACTGTATTTTTCTCTTATATGTTAGAGAGAGGAGGAAAAGGGAGAAAGAAAGGGGGAGGGGGTTGGGCTCTCTCTTTTTCTCCCTTTTCCTCCCAAACCCAGGCTTGGAAAAGGGAGAAAGAGACAGAGCCCAAGTAGCCCCCTTTTCCAAGCCTGGGATTGGGAGGAAAAGGAGGAAAGAAAAGGGGGCCTGCTCTCTCGCTCTCTCCCTTTTTTCCTCCTGATCCCAGGCTTGGAAAAGGGGGCAGCTTGGGCTCTTTTTCTTTCTCCCTTTTCCAAGCCTGGGGTTGGGAGGAAAAGGGAGAAAGAAAGGGAGGGTTGCTCTCTCTCTACCTTTTCCTCCTGATCTCAGGCTTGGAAAAAGGTGCTTTGTCTCTCTCTCTCTCTCTCATTTTCTCTTTTCCAAGGCTGGGATCGGGAGGAAAAGGGAGAAAGAGAAAGAGACCAAACTCCCTTTTCTTTCTCCCTTTTCCTCCCCATTCCATGGATCTGGATATTCAAGCACCTTTGGCTGGTGAACCTCTGGGCTAATACAGGGTAGTATGCAGTTCTTGAGATTACTCTAATGCATGAAAGAGAATAATCTGATGATTTTATAGAAAGTAACAATATTCTTTTAGCTGTTCAAGAGAAATAGAAGTGTCTTTATACTGTGTGAAATGTGACAGGAATCTATCCACCTCAACATTAGGAGGAACTTCCTGACAGTAAGGGCTGTTTGACAGTGGAACACACTCCCTCAGAGTGTAGTGGAGTCTCCTTCTTTGGAGGTCTTTAAGCAGAGGCTGGATGGCCATTTGTCGGGTATGCTTTGATTGGGAATTCCTGCATGGCAGGGGGTTGGACTGGATGGCCCTTGTGGTCTCTTCCAACTCTGTGAGTCTATGATTCTATGATTATACATGAGTATATATGGTATATTCTGCCGTATTCCCAAAACTGGGACTCAAGTCATCTTACACATTAAAAAGGATACAATTAAAAATTTACAAAAAGTCAACATAAAAATTAAACTATTAACCATATTGAATACATTCTAAAAAGATTTTAAAATTTGCACGATACAGTTTTAGACAATATAGGACTTAACAGTCCTTTGTTATTCAGTTCTAAAAGCCTGTTTAAGTAAAAAAAAAATCTTTACCTGCTGACACAAAACCAGCAATGAGAGGGCCCTTTTTGCCTGCCTAAGGAGGGAGTTCCAAAGCTTAGGGTTAACCCTCTTTGTGTTCCTACCAGGCATATGTGTGAAGGTGATGGGATTGAGAAATGGGGCTGGGACAATGATAGGACTGAGAAACTAAATCTTACTGTTTCTTATTGTACTAATTCATTTATAATCTAATATTAATGACTTCATTTTTTTACAGCTGGAATAACAGTGGTGACATCTGCTGTAGTGGAAATGCATTCCTCTGTAAAAGTTAAAACCACACTAAAATTGGACTTCCAGTTTGATTCTCTGACTCTAGTTTTGTATAGTCCAAATTCCAACCAGGTAAGAAAAATTGATTATTTTCTAAGTGAATATATTTTTCTGCCTTAGGTGTTATTCCTCAATCTTACATTGCAAATAGTCAGATATGGGAGGAAACATGTATATATTAAAATCTTATCGGGGCCTGAAACATGGACTTTTCCATTATTTTTTCTATGATGAGGGAATAGGTTGTGGCCAATTGAGAATTAGAGAAGGGCCTAGAGAAGCCGAGGCCTGGGCCTGCTCCAGGGCCTGCGCCGCCTCCGGGGCCTGCTCCTCCTCCTCCACTGCTGCCGCTTCCACTATACAGAAGATGGGCAGAGCTACCGCCAAAAAGTCTTCCCTAGCTATTCCTGCAGTTCTGGTATCTACTGCACAGGTGCAGAAAACCCATTTGTGTGGATTCGCAAATGACAACTTGAAGAACTACAGTTACAGAAAGGCAACCTATTCTTTTTGCTTGCTGCTTTATTTATTTATTTTCTATCCCACCTTTCACAGATTCAGGAATTCCTATGTACAAACATGTAGTCATGGTTTGACACTAGATATTTTGTTTGTTAAATGTTTTCTACTAGCACTAGAAATTTACTTAAGTCCTGAATAAGTTTCTTCTGTTCAGGATTCTTGGGTGTCAACCTATAACTTTTTAATCAAGTTGGAAAACTCATAATACTAGAACGTGCATATTACAGAAATATTTTCCTTATTTTATTAATTTAAACTAATTGAAATTATACAATTTCTTTTCAAAACAGCTTCCTGTTCAGGATGAACGAGATGGTCGTCTGAAACTTGCAGAATTTAAATTGTTGCTAATATCAGCTGCTGTCAAAATGTTATCAGATGGCTCAATGAATTCCTCAGTCAGGTTAACCAACTGCACTTTAGATGATAAACGACAGACAGTCCAAAAAGCTACACCAAGGTGGTTATTCCATTGTAAATTAATTTGGTTGTAAATACTAGATAGGATCCTAAGTTGGTGCTTTTTAAGCATCTGTCAATTATGTGACTGTATGCAGAATTTCATTTACAGGTTTCATAGCTGCAGATCCAAAAGTAGATTGGTCAAGCCACTTTTAGTTTTAAATGTAGAATCCATAACTATGAAATTGGTTCTTTACACATACAAGGTTGTGTTGTATCTAACAGTATCACATATGTCCCTTCAAATTTAATTTAAAGACTATAGATCTACATAATTTGGTATTATGGCTGTTTAGTTTTCTGACAGGTTAATTGGGTTGAATGCAGATTTTAATTTCTGTTAACACAGGGACTCTTTACATTCATGAAAGAGAATGAGGTCTGTTAGAGGAAGTGGGGAAGGAGTTTTTGCTAAATCTCTTTGAAGTTCTACATGTTAATCCCCTCAATCCTCCTCCTTTTTCTGGGGGTTATTGGGGGGTGGGGTGGGAAATCAACCAATCAATCAATGAATTTTTTCTCTAAATCAGTTTATAGAAGTAGTGTGTGTGTTCTTTCAATATTTTCATTTACACAAAATCGTTTACACAAAATGTTGCTACTTTATTTTAAAATACACTCAAAACCAATTAAAAGTATGCTGCTTTTTAAAGTTATGAAAACCTTTAATTTCAAAATTTTGAAATCACATCTGAGGCCTAAGCAATCATTTATATTGTGCTTCAATATGTATTTTCCCTTCTCATCCTCCCCGGTTCCCTCTGTTTGCCATTCGCTGTCCTTTCTTTTGCCCTGTTCTCCTCACTCTCTCTTCCAGAGATTATGCGTTTGTGCAGTGAGGTAATATATTTTAAACTAATATTATTACTTATAATTTATTTAATATATTTAATAATTTCACATATAAATGTTGACCTTCAGCTTTATAATTCAGTGTGTTGTGAACTGCCCATTGAACAATTGCATTATTAGCTATCTTGTCACACCTTTGCTTATTAAAGCCATCTGATTATTAAAGCCCTCTTAGTTTTTTGTTTGCTTATTAAAGCCCTCTTAGTTCTTTGTCATGTATGATGGCTTTCTTCATTTATATGCACCCTAATAGGCTTTTGTTACAATGTAATTGACATGTCTCGTATTATAATAAACACACTAAACATAGTACAGTTAGAAACTGATATAAAGAAGTATAGAAACCAGGTATTAAAAGTTAGTTGAAGAGATTCTGCCAGTCCTATTTTTTTATGTTTTATTAGAGTAGATAATATTATGAGACTTGTCTCTTAAGTAAATATGCTAAAAGCTCTGCCAGACTCCCTTGATATGAAATCAGTATACTTTGTGGGTCTCACTGGGATTGGGTTTGTGTGCATCCTCATTGTATGATGAGTGTTCGTATGTGATGTCAACCTGTACTGCTTAAGCTATCTGATGTAGGGAGTGGCAGAGGTTCCCCCCCCCCCCAATATGCCAGGGACCAGTATCATGTTGGAGTACAGTGGCTACTTTTCTGGAAATTTGCTACAAACTGGTAGCCAGTGGTTTCTGGACTGGCACAGGTCCATGAACAACCACTTTGAGTAGCACTGATAGAGATTGTGCATTTTTAAATCCATCCCTATGTAACAACAAACAGATTGGAAATAGGAATTGTACATATGTATAGCTAAGTATCACACATGATATTTTACATATGGTAGAAGACATTAGAATAAGAAGTTTAGTTGCTGTAGTCCATGCCAATGAAAAACCAACCAGCAATATTGAACTGCTAGTATTTTGCCTTTACTTGGTTGCTTCATTTTATGACCTATTTTAATTGTCTTGAATTCAGTTAATAATTAGGTTTATTGTCATCTGAATAGTTCTTCAACTCTGATCTGAGTAGCTTCAATTTCTTGATTTTGCATTCTTGGCAGTAATTGAAATGGGCCACTACCTATTTTTTTTATATTCTATTTCTTTCAAGCTGTGAGTCAGTTTGATTTCATTGACCTTTATGACATCTAGCCCTATCAAGGCCCTTAAATCATATGGCCTTGCTGGGTGAGTGATGAAGGAATGGAGTAGGACAAGAGAGCACTCAACAGTGTTGGAGCTGAAAATGGCTACAGCTTCATTAGTTACAGTTGTTGGCACCTTAGGACAGCATAGAGTATGGGTCAAGGTATCAGACAACTTTTCTTCCATCTGATGACCTCAAGTCTGCCTGCTGGGGGAAATCAAGATGTTAATAAATGGGATCCAAATAGGTAGAAGTCACTGCCTGGTTTTCATGCCTCCTAAGGCTGAAACCACAGGAGTATGAGCTGGGCCTACTGCATAATCCCCAAGTAGAATCCCTGAAATGGAAGAATGGGAACATGGGCCTTTCCCCACACCCACTAGTTGATCCAGTCCAATGCCAAAACATCAACTTGTTACCACAATTATTACAGGACTTAAAACTGTCAATGCCCAGACCTAGAATTGTAATCCCTATGACTACTCAGAAAGTTAAACCCCTACCTACATGCCTCTCTAGAGGGAAGGTTGGAAAGCCATACTGACTGGCAGCATGGCAGGGGAGTCCTTCACTTTTTCACAAGTGGAACAAAATGAAGCCTTCTACTTCATTGTTTGCTTTCGGGAGTTCCATCTCTTGGCCAGCTAACTAGCCCTGGGAACAAGCTGTGCCACTAGGGAAAATAGACACTCCCATGTCCATTCCCTCCTCAGAACTGGCTTTCAGTAAGTCTGGAGCTCTTGCTTGCTCCTGCTGGTAGCTTACATACTTGCTGATAGCTATTACTTTGTTTCTCTGGCCATATGACATATTCAAATAAATGGTATAGCATCTTAATTTTATTCACATCATTTATACCATGATTTCTTTTTGTGGCACATAAATCAGTTAGTTTACAATTAGAACATTATTATAAAAACAAAAAAATAATAAATAATCTGAAAAGAATCCCTTCAAGCAGATTTATGAGAATGCATGTATAAAAACAAATGTTTCAAACGAACATAGAGCACTGGCAGTTTTATTTGATAGCAATCCAAAGGTGTGTCTCTTTCATCAATAAATTCCTCATTGCATGTTGCTTTTTATCCGTTGTTCAGTCACACATGAATTTTTGGGTGCATAGAGCAACATGGTGGAAAGATTGCCTACAGCTTTTGGAGAGAATTCTAGTTCCTGCATTCGGGTTGGGTAACATGCACAAAGGTGTCGCAGCAGCAGGAAGAACAAAACAGGAAGTGCTGATGTGTTTGTGTGTTTATATACACACACACAGCTATATACACTTGTATTTGGGCTTAAATAACCAAAAGGTACCAGATCCCATCTGGTCTTGGAAGCTAAGCATGGTCAGCCCTGATTAGTACTTGGATGGGATGGGTATTCACCAATGAATACCAGGTGTTGTAGGCTATATTTCAGAGGAAGGGACTGGCAAAACCATCTCTGAGTATTCCTTGCCTAAGGAAAGCCAATGAAATTCATGAGATTATTATAAGCTGACGGGTGACTTGAAGTCATATACATATACGTAAAGGGGCTAAACAGACAGGCAAAAAGAGGAACTTTCAGGCTGGCTTGAAGGCATGGCATTTAGATAACACATGCCTTGAAGCCAGCAGAAAAGTTTCCTTATGCAGAGAAAAGCCATTTCAAAAAGAAGCAGCTTTTCCCCTCTTCTTCCTGGATTGAAGCCATGTCATGTGGTCATGACATGAGCACTCCAGCTGTCTTGGGAGCCAGCAGTGCAGTTGGTAGGGTTTCAATGTGGCTTCAGAGAAGGCTGCTTCAAGCCACTTTTTCCTGCCCATCTGTTTCGCCTCATAAGATTGTGGGAATCTTCAAGGTACTGAAGAAAAAGCCATTCTCCTCATGCTAGAATATGATGTTTTCCGGCTCTAGTATGTTCCAATAATAATAATAATAATTATTATTATTATTATTATTATTATTATTTTTGTATAGCCCGCTCCTCTGTCAAGACAATCAGAGCAGATTACAGCAGGTAAAAAATTACAGAATAAAACAATTAGATTAAACTAGCAACAAGTTAAAACCAGAAAGACAATTAAAACATAGGCAATATCAGAAACAAACTAACCATTCCGTGGGAGGTGTAAACTGTGGCATCATAGGTCAAAGTATCAGGAACTGGTGGAGGAAAAACATATCCCAATTCAAGAGCCGGGAATTAAGGGGTTTCTGGGAAGGCCTGCCAGAAGAGATGCGTCTTTATAGCTTTTTTAAAGCAATTGAGGGATGTAATAAGACGCATCCTGGGAGCGGCGGCAGAGAAGGTCCTTTGGGAGGTCTGCGACAGCCTAGATTTCATAGGCTGCAGCAGATTCCTCCTAGAAGACTGGAGTGTGCGGGGGGGATCATATGGGGAGAGGCGGTCCCTAAGGTAAGATGGACCCAAGCGATGTAGGGCTTTAAAGGTTAAAACCAACACCTTGTACTGCACCTGGAAAACTAATGATTTTAAAATTTCTGAAATGTGACTTTGTGCAGTTGTAGATCCTGTGTTTGTTTGCGTCTGAGTTGTGGATATATACCCCTCAAATATAGCAGTTATAGGGGAAGCAACCTATTTTTGCCTTTGAAGGGAGCCAGGTTGCATTCTTTTTCACCAAATACAATATTTCAGCAAAGTTTATGGGCTGTCCTGTGTTCCAGCAGTCAGTCTTGCAAATAAAACATTAGTTACCTGTATTCTTTTTCACCAAATACAGTATTTCAACAGTGATTAAGGTCAGTCCTCTGATCAAGCAATTAGTTACCTGCTTCCCTGAATGGGATCCTAAGAGTACAATAGTGAAAATAGTGCATTCTTAAGGAAATTGGGCTTGTCTTTCTTAAACTATTGGGTGCTTCAAAAACTGCATTGGGAGATTATGGTCTCCCAATCCTAAAGAAAAGATGGAGGATTCTGGGCACACCCATGTTCTTGGGCATATGTAATGTATCTTTCCAGATAATGGTCACAGTGTTTGAAATTTTGTTCTGAGGGGTTTGGGAAATATTAAAGAAAATTGAAATGTATTATAAAATATTGTTGTTGGTTTGTTTTTGTTTTTTTAAAAGAGTGTCAGGAAACTACACTTTTATTTTGAAACATTTATGGAGTATTGCTCTAAATTGATAGCAGAAGTGGTTTTGATAAACTAAGTTGCTTCCAAAGTCTCATAACCTTTTCCTGATTTGATAGCTAAAAATGAGCACATGGAAGATAAATACATAAACATACTATTAGATATATAATGTTTTTTTCAAATTATGTTGTTTATTGTGCCAACATGTCTTTCAGAATGGTAGAAATGAAACTTGGATCTGAAAAAAAAGTTATGGTGGAGATAAGTTATAAGCAGGGAAGAGACGGCACTACTGTTCTTGACACAGTTGTGCAGGATACATATCTCTGTGCTAGCATTGAGTTTCTGCTTACTGTAGCAGATGTATTTCTGAAAGCTACTGCTGAAAGCGCCGCTGCAGAAAAAAACTTTAAACAGACTTTGGCTGTAAAGGAACAAGGTCAGTAATTGGTATGAGTATATGATAGATAGAGACTTCAAATTATGGTTTGATTATTTGAGGTATTAGATTAAGTTTCATGAAAATTAAAAGTCAATAATGTACTGTACTCTTATACATTACTCACAAACTCTTAAGGGATTTTGGACTTCAGCTCCCAACATCCCAATCCCAGACTACTAACCAATGTTGCTGAGGCTTCTGGGAACTTAAGTCCATCTCTTAAAGGGCACAGTTTGAGGACCACTGCTCTAAGGGATAAATTGTTTTTCTTTCCATTTTACTGGTAAGTAAAGTGATATTATCATATTGTACAGTACAGTCATATTTGTAAACTGAGGGTCCATTCACACTTAATTTTTTGAATGAAGAGATTTGTATCTCTGCACTTATCCAGAACCAGTTTAGAATCGGTTCAGTTTTCTCACTACATTTACCCTGGTCAAATCTCTCTGTGCTATTTTAACCCTGTTGCTGTTCACATTTGCCACCATATTACCTCCATTTCTGGGAACAATGCGACGTGATCTGAATTGATTCAATAGCATACTCACACTACTGAAGATGCAGATCATTGAGACTTTTAAAAAAAGAACCACTAAGGGGTCCGGTGCCAAATGCACTACTTTAAGTGGGCTTTTTGCCCCTCCCAAACTACATTGATTGCGGTCAGGGCGAGTGTGAACATCACAGAAATAAAATGGTTCCAAACCAGTTTATTTCCATAGTGCAAATGGCCCCTGAATATCTGTGGGATTATGCTTGATTTTTAGTATGCTAGTAAACTAGAATCTAGTAGCCTTTTGTGTCATTACAAATGCTATGGTAATACAGCAATGGAAAACTAAGTAAAAAGACAGACATAATAAAGTTATGTAAATTATTAAATAATGGGGCTTTACAGACCACCCAAAAAGGGCAGTCTGTGGATGCCCCTTTCAGCGATGGATTGGGGCCAGGGCAGCCTCACTGATAGCCCCAGAGGCCCCAATCTGCCATTTTCCCAGGCCTTGGAGAAGTGGCAAAACGCAGCTTCCCTGCGGCCTGGAAAGGGCTGTCCTTGGGACTTCATGCGTCAAGGACACGCCGACCAGTGGAGCCATGGGAGAAAGGGGCCACTTGGCCTCTTTCTCCCTCGCTTTGTTCCTGCAGCAATCTGGTTGCTGCGGGAACAAAGCGCTCCCACAAAAGGAGCTCCATTTTGGAACCAGCGGTGCGGTGATGTCAGGTGCTCACCGGTCTGTGTGGATGCGGTGTGTGCTATCATGCTATCAGCTCACGTTCGTATGGACGCCATGATTTTAAAATGTTACCATCCATACATGCTAGAGCTGGGGGGTGTGCGGATGCTGCACACTTCCCAGCCCTACTTTTGGGCCATATGTATCGGGCCAATATTTCATAGAACTGTTAGGTTTCTGAGAGCTAACAATTTTAAATTAGTTTAATGAATCCTCAGCATGATACAGTAAATAACTTCTGGATAATGCTAGTGGGATGGGAATAAAACCCTCATAGGTAACTGAGTGTTCTGACAGTTCTGGAAACGTAGATTTGTTCCTCTGTTTAAAACCAATCAAAGAAGAAAAAAATAGCTTGGTACATCTGAATCCATCTATATTGTCCAAAAGTACAATGCACAGTAGGTGCTTGTTATCCCTTTGGGTTTGGTTCCAGGATACCCGTGGATAACAAAATCCATGGATGCTCAAGTCCCATTAAATATAATGGCATAGCAAAATGATGTCCCTTATATAAAATGGAAAATCAAGGTTTGCTATTTGGAATTTATACTTTTTTTGAATATTTTCAAGCCATGGATGCTTGAATCTGTGGATAAGGATGGCTAACTCTACCCATTTTTTCTTTTTCATATGCTGGAGATAATTGAATTTTAAAAAATTCTTAGAAGCAGTGTCGTCCATTTTAAGGGCTAGTTCTACTTATCTATCAAAACAATGGTCAAAAATGGTAATTGGATCTCCTAAGGTGATAATTACCATGTATACTTGACTATAAATGAAAAAATGTAAGTCTAAAAATTAACCCTAATATCCTGGGTCACCTTATTTATGGGTCAGTACAGTAATGCTGCTTAGAAAGGTCCTGAAAAAAACTCTGCCCCAATGGTCCACTCTCCCTGCCTCTGAAAGAGCTGCTGAGGCAGGGAATGTGTGTGAAAGAGGTGATTAACCTTCTCAATCCCATGTTGAAACCTTCTCTCCCCATCTTCTTCCTCCCTCTCTGGATCTCAACAAACCTCATTTCCCTCCCCTTCTCAATTTTCAAGATGTTAAAACCTACTCTCCCCATTCCCCTTCTTCCTCTCTGACCACCAACCCCACTTCAGTTCCTTCCTTTTTCAACCCGATGTTAAAACTTTCTCCTCCAGCAGCAGGAGTGTGGAGTTAAGGTGGTCAGGAGAGGTTTGGAGAAGGAGAGAGGGAAATGCTATTTACCCCTTTAGATTGTTTGTTGCATGCCCCTAGGTTTTACCCTTGACTTATCCACAGGACATATCAAAATCTATTATATTGGCCCCCAAACCTGCCCTTGACAAGTACATATGAGTATATACAGTACATAAAAACAAAGAATCACTATAGGTATTCATGGTAACCACACTGATCATAAGACAGATCCCAAAATACATATTGTAGTGGTATGTTATGCTAGTATAAAAATCTCTGCAAGCTTTTCAATAGCTGCAAGCTATTGACAAATAGGTTGCAAAAAGCAGGTGAAGAGATGGTGATTTTGGAGTCATACAGTCTTTGTATTCTTTTGAGATGGTATGTGAATTCGTTTCAGCAGATTATGCATAAGGCCTGTGTGTCTTGTGGACTAGAGAGGGACATACATGTTGAGCCTTGCTTATCCCAAACTCCAAACTCTGGAATATTTCAAAATACAAAATTGTCCATATGGGTGGCTGAGATAGTGACACCTTTGCTTTTTGATGGTTCAATGTGTACAAATTTTATTTCATGCACAAAAATTATTGTATTATTAAAAACACTGTGTATAAAATTACCTTCAAGCTATGTCTTTAGAAAACATATTTGAATTTCATGTTTAGACTTGGGTCTTATCTTTAAGATATCTCATCATGTTATATGCAAATATTCCAGAATCTGAAAATAATCCAAAATCCAAAACACTTCTGATCCTAAGCATTTTGAATAAGGGTGACAGCCTGTATTATATGAGGCAATGGCCATTAGAAGGAGAACTGTCTCAGGCAACATGTGCCAGTTTCTCTAGATTGGTTGACAAAATTTAATTCTAACTTCATTAATTTTTTTGCCAAAGCCCAATGTTGTTCTGCTTATTTTACCATAGCCAGCTCATAATATTTTCTTAGTATGACAGCACTGAAATACACATACAGTGGGCCCTTGGTATCTGCTGGGGTTTGGTTCCAAGACCCCCCCCCCCCCCATGAATACCAAAACCTGTGGATGCTCATGTCCCATTATATACAGTGGCACAGTAAAATGATGTCCCTTATATTAAATGGCAAAATCAAGATTTGCTTTTTTTGGGGGGGGGGGGTGGAATTGGAATATTTTCATACCATGGATGGTAGAATCCATGGATGCAGAATCTGTGGATACAGAGGGCCAATTGTATATATGTTTACTTAAAGCAAAAACTAGGAAGAAAGATCAATCTTTTTACAACAGAATAGAATTATGCTTAAAATATTTAATAAATATAAATATTATACTTTCAGTTCCTGTACAGGCAGAATCCACAATGGAAATAAACGTTGTAGTTAAAAATCCTGAGATTGTATTTGTGGCGGATTTGACAAGAAGTGATGCTCCTGCATTGGTGGCAACAGCACAGTGTGAAGTCTCCATGAAGAATGGCCCAGAACTGTCTAAAATGACAGCAGCTGTTAAAGATATAAATGTGAAAGCTTGCCCGTTTCTTCCAGATATGAGAAAAGGCAATATTACTACGGTAAAATTTTAAAATATCTAATCTAGAACTGGAATCGTGCATAGTGTTATGCAAATACAAATGAAACTGGTGAGATTTATAATTTGTAAAAGGAGACAATTTAAATAAAGAACATCAGAGGCATTAGACATGGTCACACATAAAAGCTGTGCAGTTCTATCTTGCAGTTGAGATGGATTTTGGATAAAATGCTCTATCTTCATCATTGTGCGTTGCTGATCAGATTACATGCATATATACACTAGATATTAATCTAACTCATTAATTTTTAAGTTTGTACTGCATACATAGTTCTTGATTTAACATCAGAAAACATGCACAGAAAACGTAACTGTTGGCTGGATACAGGTATCCAGCCAGGAAACAATTATAAAAAAGTATGATGGCATGCATGGATATTTCTTGCCTCCAGTCAAGTGTGCATAAGCAAATCAAAGAAACTTGGATCCTATGGTAATTGTACCAGTTAGGATGCCTCTTATTTATTTGGCAGGTATATTGTTCTTTTAAAACTACCGTTGCTTGTTTATTGATTTTCACATTGCTTGTAAAAGTCTTGTTTAACAGGCAGGTTTATATTTCTGTTTAATTGATTTATATTTCTATCCAGATATTGCAGCCCTGTGACTTCTTTTTTGATATGATGCAGTCAGGTGAAGAGCCTCAGAAAGCTGAACTCTCTATTAAATCCATAACAATTAAGGTATATAAACAGTTTGTATGTCTGTATTAAGCACCAGGATAAATATGACAATGGGTTATTTAAACACAGTATGTGCACCTGTATTTTCCCATTGATAATTCCAATCTAAAATTAAGGAAAAATTAGTGGGAACATGCAAAAGGGGTTTCTTCATGGCAGCAATATTTGGGACTTGATACCTATCTGTATTTTCCTGGCGATTTAATACTTTTCTTTTAAATCAAGTCTTTGATTATGATGCTATTCTTTTTATCTCTTACACTCTAGGTTTCTCTTAATGTGCTTTTAGTCTTTGGTTGTTTGTTAGTGAGCTTGAGCACCTACTTGGGGGGGAGAAAAACAGGATATAGTTATTTTTGTATATGTAAATAAATTTAAAAAATCAACAAACTCAAAATTAGCATTAGATTGTTTTGAAGTGTTTGAAGTGTTAAATTGTTTTTAAGTTTTGTTTCAAGCACATAATCATACCTGTAATGTTCACTAACGTTCACTAACACTCACTAGAAATGCATAATTTCAATTAAAAGTAATATTCTTTAACACAGGTTTCACCAATTATCTTAAATACCGTCATGACCATTACATCAGCACTTTTTCCAACAACAGAGACTGCAGAGAAAGACATTAGCCCACTACCGCCAGATCTTTGGAACAAGAAGGATATTAAAAATTTAAATATGTGGTTTCTTGAAGAATCAAGTGAAAATAAAGATCCTGTTTCTGTAACTGAGTTGGTTCCTCAAGGAGAGACATTGAAAATGAAAGTTGAGACTGTTGTTATAACCCTAGAAGCTGGGGTTGGTCATAAAACAGTGCCAATGCTCTTAGCAAAATCTTCATTTTCAGGAGAAGTAAAAAACTGGAGTAGTCTGATCAACCTGTCTTCTCGTCTTGAACTAGAGGTAAGTAGAATAGCCCTTTTACCGTGACAGAGTCATTGTTAAAGAAAATATTTACTACTACTAATGAAACTGAGAGCCAGACTCCACAGCAGCAGACAGCGGTGGAGAAAGTGAAAGAAGTACAGTTAGAATAAAGTGGTAAACTAAAAGTCATACAGTGGTCCCCCGGGTTACGAAGGTAATCCGTTCCGGATTACCTTTCGTAACCCGGAAGTCTTCGTTTCCCGGGGGACCGCATTAGGAGACGGACCACGCGGCCGATTTAAAGGAGCCGCGCGGTTTTTCTCCTTCGCATCCCGGGGGATCCTTCGGATCCCGGGGGATGTTTTTTGGTCCCGCCGGTTTCGGGTCCCGGGGATTTCGTTCCCCGGGGGATTCGTAAACCGGGGGACCACTGTACCTGGCAAATCCATTAAGAGTGGTAGTTCTGCAGAGCTTATTAGCATGGACAGACTCTGAAACAGAAAAATAGGACAGACCTGAGTAAGATGAACATCCTTCTCATCCTAGTAGTACTAGCCAAATATGCAAGTGTGCAATTGCACATGATGATTAGCTTATAGAGCACATAAGTGACTTCAAGCCTGCATACCGCAGAGAAGACAGGAGTCCCTTTTAATAGCAAATACAAAGAGTAGTTCATAAATTAATGCTGCTTTATTGTCAGTCAGTACTCTTCAGTGCACAAAAACAGAATGTGATGAATGAGGCAGCTGCCACACTGCATAATTAATGCAGTTTTGACACCACTTTAACTGTCATGGCTCCATGGAGTAGATTTGTAGTTTATTGTGGCACTAAAGCTGTCTGACAGAGAAGGCTGAATATCTCATGAAACTACTAATCCCAGAATTCCATAGCATTCAGCCATGGCAGTGTCAGACTGCATTAATTTTGCTGTGTAGATGCAGCCTGAGTCATCTTCATCAGCTCAGCCCTCATAGTTTACTGTTATTGTAATGACACATAACATAGGGGAACTAGTGAGAGCAAGCTGGAATTAAGCTGACTTTAAATAGTCACAGTTTATTAAACACAATGAATTTTTCAAATATGAATCATTTTAAACAATTTTAATTACCTTCAGTAATATAATGGAATTGATTGCACAATTGGATTCAGGAAATCCTTATTTGATGAAAACCTTAATAGGGTGGTATGGAGAAACACAGGCAGAATAGAATGTTTGGGGCATCCATTAGGAATCAGCTGGAAAAAGGTGGGAGCTGCTGTCTGGAGCAAGTATAAGAGGAGGAGGAGCCAGTAATATTGGCAGAGCATGTCAGGATCCTAAGGGATTTACAGCCAGGAAGGCTGAGGGGATTATTATTATTATTATTATTATTATTAATTATTATTATTATTTATACCCCACTCTTCAGCTCTACAGACTATCAGAGCGGTTCCCTGCCCTCAGGATTAAAATCTAAAAAGACATGACAAAAGGAGAAGGGAATGGTGGTGGGGAAGGGGATCAGATCCATCGGTTCTTCTCTCCCTCTGATGGCTGGACCAAGGCAGATGGCATGGAGGGAGGGCTCTGCTTCATAATCTAGGACAGGCCCGATGGAGTTTGGCCTGTTCTTTCACTCCCTCCAAGGCCAGATGGTGTTGTCATGGAGGGAGGGCTCTTCAACTTGAGGCCAGTCCCGATGGTGTTGCTAGGCCTCTCCTTTATCCTCTCAAAATCCCTAGATGGTGTACCTGCAGTCTCCTTGGGTAGGTGGTGCTTTGACATTTGGAGTACAAAGCATCTGGTATAACACTGTCAGAGGCTGTGCCTTTTTCCATTTGATGTTCAAAATATCTTTCACAGCTCCCTAGAAGAAACATGCACTGTATCTGCCATTCGAGCCACTTCTGCAGCTCCACATTTTCAGTTTCTTTTTAATGTTTGTTTCTTTTGTGTTTTCCTTCTCACTGGATGCTGGTTAGCAAGGTGGTCGTTCATTCAACACAGTGTGCTTTTTTCATCACAACTTTGAAACCTCCTGAGGAGAGGATATAAAAAAAGAGCTGAGCTCAGTGTACTGAGAGTGTAACAAGTAACCTGTGAGGTTAACAGCTAAGGAAGCTGGGTGTAGATTCTGTGTCAACCAAGTCAGCAAAGGAACGTACATATAGTCAGTGAAGAAAAATAGTAAATTTGTAACAACTGAAGTAATTCATATACTGTAAAAACAAGCTTGAGAACCATTCACTAAGAGATATACAGTAATAACTCCTGAATGTAAATAAAGTTCTTTTCTTTATGTTCAACAAAGTAATTTACAGTTAACAACAAATACACTACCAACAATAATAAGAACAATTTTGTTTCAGCTCACAATGAGAATAATACTTTTCAAGCAAAGGGCATCATGAGATGAGTTCTAAAGAGCAGAGATAAGAAGATATCAAAAAGACAAAAGTATATAGTTATAGGAGGCAAGACAATGAATAAGAATGATTCTGACATCAGTTTGGATCTATCAGGGTTCTAATTAGATTCAGACGTGATTTTGAGGAGCACTGAGCAAGATTTTGATGAGGAAGCATACAAGGAAGGTGGTAAAAGTAGTTACTTGAGATTGAGCATTTTAAGGGTTTATTATGAAAAAATGTTCATCACATTAAGTTTTAATACAGATGAATACTCAAAGTCAGGATAGTCATCAAGTTAAGAGGAAAGCTAGCAAGTTGGCTGCAATGAGATGCCTGATCAAGGCATTAAGATTCCATTACCAAAAATGTTTTTAAAAGTTATTCAAATTGGAATTGGAGGAACCAGTAAAATAAAAAAAAATATTAAGTATGATAAGAAGCTTTACATGTACAAGAAAGAGTTGATAGAGCAATTTGTGCCTTTGGTCAATGTTCCAGTTTCAAGAGAAGGAGACACATCTGTTAAAGACATGGACAAGAAAGAATAGATGCAGTTCTTAAAAAAAGGTGCATGAGGCATTGGCACTCAATAGTTAGAGCTACAACAGTGACAGCTATAGTTTTTTGTAGGGCTTTCAGGCTATGTGGTCATGTTCTACAGGAGTTCCTTTCTGACGTTTCACCAGCATCTGTGGCTGGCATCTTCAGAGAGGAACTCTTCTAGAACATGGCCACATAGCCCTACAAAAAACTATGGATGCTGGCCTTAAAAGCCTTCAACTCCATAGTGACATCTATGTTTGCAAGAGTGGGTATATCTTGTATTCATAAAGTCTTGGAAGTTGAAGACATATCTGCTTGCACTTTACAAAAGATGTTAAATAGATTGGATAGACTAGTACAGTGTGTGGCAGATGTGAGCTATGATGCTTTTTTCAACCAGGGCGATTTCATCAGAAGCTGTGGGGCAGGCAGTACTTATAGCTGGGAAGTAGACCAGAAGGCCAAGACTATTTTAGTAAATACACCATTTACAGGTAAATTACTGTTTGGAGACAAGTCTTCAGAAAAGGTGTTGGTGGAGGGTAAAGTAAAAAGCAAGTTCTACCAACCACACATAAGAAAACAGAGAGGAAGTATTACAGAAATGATTCTTACTCCTTTCTGAGAAGTTTTCAAAGGCAGAGGAATTTCAGATCCTTTAGGCCCCAAGCAGCAAGGTCAACAGCAAAGAAGGAAAGGAACCAACCACTGCAGCAGGGGTGAGAAAACACAATATTGACTTTCAGAAATTACCAGTAGGAGGGTAGGCACCTTCAACCTATGGTCTTGGATAACTACAGACAAGTGGGTCCTAGAGGTACTGTCTATAGATAAATAGCTGCTGTAGAAGAAGTGCATTTAAGTGAGAGGTTCAAGGGGGTTTATATCCTACAGCAATCTTCATGGTATCCCAACACAATGGGGGTCACAGATGAATCTCAGATTTAAAGTACTTCAGTGAATTTGTCCAATACCTAAGATTCAGAATGGAGGTATTGCAACCTAGAGTTATGTGACTTCTTGCTAGCTATAGATTTTTGAGAAGCATACTAGCATGTCTCCATGAATGCATTGTGCTGGCAGTTTTTCTTTTTCAGTCACAACAGTCATCATTACCAATTCAGAGCTCTTCCCTTTAATTTAGTGTTGGCTCCAAGGATTTTCACCGAAGTGTTAATCTAAATTCTAGCATATTTGAGGCAGCAGGTAGTGCATTTGATCACTTCTTTGGACAATATTTTGGTGAAAAGGAGTCAACTGAAGGCAGAGTTGGATGGGACCTTAGAATGTCTGAAGACATGGATTTGTGGTGAATTACAAAAAAAAAGTTACCTGGAAGTAAGAAGGGCTTAATTTATTTGGGAGCACAAATAGATACATAAAAAGATTTTGTTGACCTTTCAAAGCAAAGAAAAGTAAAGATAAGGCAACTAATTTCAGAATTAATTCAGAGGAAAAGTGCAGATATAATGCACTTAGACATGCCAGTTCAGAAATCCTTCATACCAGTGTAATGCACTAGAAATAACATTTTGAACAAAAGAAACCTTAGCGAGATCTCCTTCAAAGATTCTGTGAGGTTACCTCTGAGACAAACCTCTTAACATGTGGATGTGAAAATAACAACTTCCATTTGTTTGATATTATTGTGGATAGAACAGACAGCTGCCTCTTGAGAATGTTGGGCCTTAGTACTTTCACTAAACCTGCTTATTTAAAAAAAAACAATAAAACATTTTCACGTGTTACTGAATTCTCCAAACAGCACCTATTAAAAGCCCTCCAAGTATTTTCATAGATATATTGTGTGGATTACTTCCTTAATGATAAAATGCCATCAATCATCAGTCCAAATAACCATGTTTTAAAAAAAAGTCTTCCATTCAATCACTATGTGGCTGGATGCAATATTGGCATCTGATGTAGTAAGTCCTTCATTTGCAACAGATGATAGGGAACCTGTCTTGACAGATGATTAGCAGAGGAAAGCACAGTGTTTGATAGTTCTGTCTTTAGTTGATGGTTGGCGCTTTTGCCTAAGCAGCATTTTACACAAGGCTTAGCTCTCCCAGCTCCCTCCCTTGTCTTTGCTTGTCTTGCTACCCCCTCTTCTCCATCTCTTGACTGAGCCCCAGCACGGGAAGCTAAACCCCTAAGAGGACCCTAGACTCCCTTATTCTGAGGGGAGTTGTTGTCAAGGTTTTATAATACTCTGCTAGGATTTGTAATGCTATTGTCAATGACAATAAGCCCCATAAAAACAGCATTTGCCGGAGCTTACAGACCGCTGCCCATGCCTGCTGTCACTCATTTGGTAGTTCATGAATGCCACTGTTCTTCAAGTGGAGGCACATGATTAGGGCTGAATATAGGTACTACCTGCTGTCATAAATATTGACTTTGGAATAAGCAAAGATTCTATAACCATAGAGAATTTGTCATCATCAAACTTAGAGAATTAGAGAAGTGATTAAAACCAATTTGATTTAAATCAAATCATTACTGCTTTAAAGGTGCTTTGTGAATTATGGCTACCACATGGAAGGTGTTTGAAATGATATTTGCATGTTGGACATAATGGTTGCTTAATATAACAGTGTTACAGTGTATTGTATGTTGAGTCCTATATATGATGTCAACCAGTATTGCATAACTATCTGTTGTGTGGGAATGGCAGTGGTTTTTCTCCCAATATGCCGGGGACCGGTGCCATGTTTGCACCCATTGAGTCCAACTGCTTCTTTCTGTATTTTAATAATGCTTAATTATTTCTGTTGCCATCAAATGCCTTCTGAATAATGCATACAAGTAAAGCTAGAAACTGCAGTACAGAATGCTTTTCTGAAACAAATTATAGATACTACTGGTGGGAAGATGATATGCACTGTCATAGTTTGGAAACTTTTGTTTAGAAAATTCACTAGCCAAATTTGACACAGATTGTACTTTTAATTGTGTTTTGTATTCCTAGGTACATTATTACAATGAAATGTTTGGCGTTTGGGAGCCATTGCTTGAACCACTAGAAATTGAGAACAGTGATGAGTTCAGACCATGGGTTCTAGAACTGAAGGTATAATTTTAGTAATATAAATTTACTTGAGTCCAGGAGAGGGCCTTAATGGATGTAATATACATTATTTCTGCTCTGCCATGAAAATAATATTATATATGAGATCTTGTCAATATGTGTACCTAACACTCCATGATTTCAAAAGAATGGTTTCATAGTTGTATAAAAATATATCCTCACTGAAGAAAGAGAGCATGGAAGGTGATTACTTGAGAACACTATATATGTTTACAATATTCTAGTTCTCACCAGTTATAGTGCTGAGTTTGTTATCAAATGACTACAATAGTTTTGTATATATTTACATGTTTTTCTTTTTTCTTTCTCTTTTTCTTTGTTTATTTTTGTAATCTTGTAATTTTTAATATGCAAATAAAATTTATTAGTAATGTTAACTGTTACTAATGTTTCCTTCTTAACCACTCATTTTTCTTCTTTAAAGATGAAAAAGAAGGCCAAAAAGACCTTAGTGGATTCAGTTGCTGAAGAGGAACACTACAAAGTACCAGAGTACAAAACAGTGATAACTATTTACTCTCAAGATCAATTAAATATTACATTGTCCAAATGTGGGCTACTAATGTTGAGTAACCTTGGCACGGTAAGAGATATTAATGTGATTTTGTTCTCTTGATGAATGAAAATCCCAGGCTGACTTCCTTTGTATTTGAGCACTCCTATTGTCTAGCTGCTGTTGTCTAGTTGTTCCCATGGGCTATGATGGATTGTATTGGGAACTTCACTGGGAATTGTTATTTTAATGCTGTTATAGGGTGGGAGGGAGATGTGGAATTGGAAACTATTACATTTTGCTATGTTTTAATGTTTTAATATGTCCGATTTTTACTGTTTTTAACTGTTATTGCCCCCTTGATCCAATATAGGGAGAGGGTGGATACAAATCATCATCATCATCATCATCATCATCATCATCATCATCACCATCATCATCATTATATGCTATTTTTTTCCTTAGGAAAAAAACAATCAGTTAATCATTCACATCTTGATTGTGTAGGCATTTGCAGAGGCAGCTACGCAGACTTCAGAAATCTTCAGAAAAGATCGGGCACCTTTTGTATTAACAAATACCTTAGGGGTCTCCACCATTGTCTTGCCAAGTGATTCCTTCAGTGTCCTTAATGTTGAACCAAAGGGGAATTCATTTCATCTTGAAGATGGACAAAGTCTAAGTATGGAATATGTCAAAACTAAAAGTGATCAAGACCAGTTCACAGCAATGACTACCCTGAGCAGCAAAGTATTTTATATTTGGCTGAGTAAGTAGACATATTTTAAAACATATTTGTTATTTCAGGAATCAAACTCTGTTCACATAATACTAAATTGTTTAATTAGATTGTCTTTATCCATACGACCATGCATTCAGATTTAATGTCTGTAATCCAGTGGATTTATTCTTGTTGCTAGCTATTTGTTAGCAAACCAGCTTATTTTCCTAGACCTCACCTATTTATTTTTTTAATCAGGAAATATACAAGTTAACATTCATATGTGTTCATGTTAAGGCCAAACTATACATTAAACACGAATGGTGGTTGAATCTCTGATTTATACTTCTCAAAGAGAAATTGACAGAGGGACTGCTGTGGATGGAAGTGAAGGGGATAATCAGAGTGAGGTGGGGAAACAATGTGCATAAATAAATCAGCAGAAGACGAATATGAACTTCAGTCCCCCATGTCATGGTCTCAGTCTAAATACTGTAGATGAACATAAGCTGTTCTGCCCCTCTTCTTAAAACAGTAGCACTTTGTGTGGGTGTTTTCTGTTTTAATTGTTTGAAGGCAGTGCACTCTTTTCTCTAGGGCAAGTTTCCATATGACCTGATTTGTTTTTAATCTATAAATAGACAAGTGCATGCCTTGAATTTCCAACAGGTACTGGTTTATTTATTTATTTATATTATTTCTTTATGGTCTTTGACCAAAATATCTCAAAGTTATATAAACATTATCAATAAAAGCACTCTTACAAAAACTAATAAAAAACAAATTAAAACCCAAGTTCAGAAGAAGACAGGAAGCATTACACACCAACATAGACGAAACATAAAAGAGGCAATCCTTTAACATCTCGTTCCATCATTTAACCACAAGTCTGATCCTTAATTATTTGTTTGTGTGTAGCAATGGTGACAGCACAAAATTGAGCCATATACTCAGTAATTTGTGGATCTACATCCTCGAACAGTAGTGTCAGATAATGATTAGCTGTTCAGTCTGGAAATTTTTGTAAAGTTGGGTGAATTAAAGAGGAGTGTGCACCTTGATAGAAAGGGCAGTACAGTGCAATATGCTGGAGTGATTCCACTGAGGTGTCAGAACATGAGCGTGTCCGGTTGTCATAAGGGTACTTCTTACATCTCCCTTTCAAAACTGCTGAGGGAAAAACATTAAAGCGGACTGCAGTAAAGGCTGTACTGTTAGTCTGGACAAATAGATTGGTCTAGCAAAGGTCATTTCCAAACTTCCTAAAACTGGGATATTCCTGATTTGACTCCTGTGGTTCTGTAGTTCTATATCCCAGATACGTTGTCTAAAGGCTAGTTTTGCCCTTTCGAAGCCCATTTGTATCAGGATAGTTGGTGAAAATCCACATTTGCTCAGGATGCTGTTTATCATCAGTTTCCAGGAGGAAGAAAAAAATATTTGATAGAACCAAAGGAGCCAGCCCTCGTGGAACAAGCATACGTTTTAAGCCAAAAATTAATTATCATAATCCAAGATCGTGCTTTGATGGGAATCAAACCCATCTCAAGGCGCATTTGACACAGAACAAGGAATTGAAAATATACCTCTTAAAATTTTTGTCTGTATTATCTCAAATTTATCATAATTGCTATAGGTGCAGATTTGAGCTCCATATAATAAGACTGAGATATTTTTTTCTTCTAACACTTGTGCGGCTGGTATATAATGTTCTCCTTTTGTATAGAAGAAACTCCACAGTGCTGTCATATTCCTATGGACACTTTTGGTTGCCAGTTCTGCCTGGAATTTCCATACCCCTGATGTCTGAAAGACTATTCCTAGATCTTTAAAGTTGTTTACCTGTTCAGTTGTTATACCGTTTGCTTACCATTTGTGAGGTTTGGGATTTTTTGTTTTAGTTTTTTGGAAAAAACTAATATCTTGGTTTTGTTGTAATTTAACATTAGGTCTTCATTGAGACAGTATATGGCTAATTGTCTAAGGAGTCTTCTCAGGTGAATTTCAGTATAAGATAATAGAACAGCATTGTCTGCACATAGCAGAATAGCCAGCAGGGAAAAACTTTCCTTTTAAGAACCCGATTAGAGAACTAATATCTCTCTCTCTGGCTTTTCTTCACTAGCAAAAATTCAGGAAGGACTCATCCCACGCTTTAAACAAGCGCATTGATGACTAAAAAGGCTGATCCGAGATAAACAAGTCTGGTTACAGAAAGCACAGTAGAAAGTCTCCTTGGGTGATGTTTCCAAGTTGTGGTTCTTTCTGCGTTGTAGTTTCTCTTTGAGACTTGTTCGGCGTGAGTTCTCGAATGAGGCTGCAGCATTGTGGATAGTGCGTCTCCATGCCTCCCAATGTGAGGCCAGGGCAGACCATTGTTGGTGATCAATTTGGGCAAGCTTGAGATGTTGTTTCAGGGAGTCCTTGTATCTCTTCTTTGGGGCACCCCTCTTACGCTGACCTGTGGCGAGTTCACTGTAGAGTACTATTTTTGGGAGGCGATGGTCCTCCATTCTAGAAAAGTGACCTGCCCAGCACAGCTGTGTTTTCAGTAGCATGACCTCAATGCTGGTGATCCCTGCTTGCTCCAGGACAGCAACATTCATCACATAATCAGTCCAGTGTATATTTAGGATTGTGTGTAGACAGCGCTGATGAAAGCGTTCAAGGAGTCGTAGATGTTGGCGATAGGTGACCCATGTTTCAGACTCATAGAGGAGAATGGACAGTACAATGGCTCTGTACACACTGATTTTTGTGCCTCGCCTCAGGTGTTTGTTACTCCAGACTCTTTTGTGAAGCCTTCCGAATGCACTATATGCCCTTCCTAATCTGTGATCGATCTCTTTATCAATCTTGGCTTCTGAGGAGATGATACTTCCCAGGTAGGTGAACTGCTGGACGGACTTAAGCACAGATTTGCCTATGGTGACGTGCGGGTAATAGTGCTCTTCTTGTGGTGCAGGCTGGTAGAGAACTTCCATTTTCTTCAGGCTGACTTCCAGCCCAAACAGCTCTGAAGCTGTTGCAAAGGAGGATGTTAGGCACTGCAGAGCTGCTTCTGTATGGGCAACAAGGGCAGCATCGTCAGCAAAAAGCAGCTCACAGACTAGATAGTTTAGAGTCTTCATGCAAACCCTCAGATAGCTTAAGTTAAACAAGCTATCATCAGTACGGTAATGTATAATAGATGCCATCTTCTTCTTTGAGATCTGCCGTAGCCCTTTGGAGCATCATGCTGAAGAAGATTGTAAATAGAGTTGGAGCAAGAACACAACCTTGTTTCACACCATTAGTTATTAGAAAGGGCTCTGAGAGAGCATCGTCATATCTGACTTGACCGTGCTGGCCCTCATGTAGCAAGATAATTATTTTGAGGAATTTGGGGGGCATCCCAGTCGTTCCAGGATCTGCCACAGAACTTTTCTACTCACAGTGTTGAAGGCTTTGGTAAGGTCGACAAATGTTACATAGAGTCCTTTGTTCTGCTCTCTACATTGCTCTTGCAGTTGTCTTAGAGCAAATATCATATCTGTAGTTCTCCTATTAGCTCTGAAGCCACATTGGCTTTCAGGGAAAAGTTCTTCTGCAATAGCAGGAATTAATCTGTTCAGGAGTATCTTTGCAAGGATTTTTCCAGCAATGGATAGCAGTGTTATACCTCGATAGTTTGAGCAATCAGATTTTGCTCCTTTTTTCTTATACAGGGTGATGACAACTTTATCTCAGAGATCTGATGGCAGTTCACCTTTTTCCCAGCAACTCACAAGGAGCTCTTCCAAGAAAAGTTCAGAGTGCAAAGCTTTATCTATTACATTTTAGATCTTAGGTGACCATGTTATGGAATAGGCACTTGTTTCTGATGTCATTTCTACAGAAGCACTTTTATTTGTATATGTTTCAGGTATGCGATCAAAGGTAAATGATCGTTACCAACTTGATCCTTGATCCTTAATTCAGCTGTTAGCTCCAATATGTTATGATACGCCAGAAAATAATCAATAGTAGAAGCTCCTTTAGATGTTAAATGGGTAAATTCTCCTGGGATATCTCCAACCGTATTGTCATTTAGGATAACCAAATTAGATTTGTTAGTCAATTTTACTAACAAGGTACCTGCATTATCAATGCCCATATCTTTAAAGCATCTAGATGAAATAAGGTGAGGTTTAGTAACTAGGGAGGATGATTTGTATATGTGAATAAACAGGGCTTTACCATTTGGTTCCATCTGAGCATTAAAGTCACCCCCATCATGAAAACAGCTTTAAAATTTTGAGTGGTTAATTGATCAATGTATTCCTCTAATCTTACCCAATCCTGTTTTACTTCCAATTTTGTCCAATGATGGGGGAGATATACACAGTGGTCCCCCGGTTTACGAATCCCCTGGGGAACGAAATCCCCGGGACCCGAAACCGGCGGGACCAAAAAACATCTCCCGGGAGCTGAAGGATCCCCCGGGATGCGAAGGAGAAAAACCGTGCGGCCCCTTTAAATCGGCCGCACGGTCCGTCTCCTAATGCGGTCCCCCGGGAAACGAAGACTTCCGGGTTACGAAAGGTAATCCGGAACGGATTACCTTTGTAACCTGGGGGACCACTGCATTAGTAATCAGTATAGAGAACCTATTTAACTAACTAGGACTGCCATAGCCAGTGGTGGTAAACAGGGTAAATTGATGGTGCTAGCTTGTAGTTTGTAGTGCTTATTAGAATTGCTAAACCACCTAGTTCTCTTCCTTTCTTATTACTAGGTGAGGCATTCACAGAACACGAGATAAAGTAATTTAACCATAGATTCTCTGTATACTATGTCTCTTGGGAAAGGAGAATAATCTGCCTTAGTTATGAAATTTATAAAGGAATGGTCTTGCTGTTTGTAACTCCATCCAGCAATGTTCCAACAAAGTATACTAAGCTGGTAATCATGCTGGGATGATTCCCGTCATATGGCAAGAGAAGAAGAAGAAGAAGAAGAAGAAGAAGAAGAAGAAGAAGAAGGAGAGGAGGAGGAGGAGGAGGAGGAGGAGGAGGAGGAGGAGGAGGAGGGGGTCTTTGCCACACTATCTTGTGATCTTATGTATTGTGTGCTTGGTAAGTGTTCTGTTGAAACAAGTTGACTGAGTTGGTCTCGTAGTGATGGCAAGTTACCTGTCTGGTCAGGTATTGGTATTGTATGGCTTTCCTTTGCATGGTTAAAAGAAGTAGGAGAAGTGGTGTGGGAAGGAGAAGGCTCTGGCTGGGACACAGAAGATGACAGCTGGTCTAGGAAAAATTTGTTGGGATCTGTACATAATATTTCCAAGTTAGTTAATTGATTATCATTTTTGGCATCCGAATAAGAGGATAGTTCCAGCTTGTGCTCTGACTCCAAGTCTATCAGCATAGAGCTCTGATCTGTTTTAATAGTTTCCTCTTGTTGATTTGAATATTTGCCATCCATTTCTTCGTTATCAGCTGTATATGAGGATAGAGGGTTATAGTCCTTTATAGAATTTTTCCTATGACTAGTAACCGTTAGGGGTTGCCACAAATCACGTAGTGGTCTTGCGCTAACTTCAGCAGAACAGCCTAGAGTCTTCAAAGGTTTTAGCTTGTTGTTTTTATTCAACTGTATCAAGTTTAACTGTTGAATGTCATTTTCCATAAAATCTTTGGGTACAGGTAAATCCTCTTTTTCCAATGTGAAAGATCTCACAGGGTTGTTGGGATTATTTTCCTTTTCCTTTGCTGAAGATGTTAGATGATGGGTATTGTCTGTTGGGCAGGATGCCATATCAGAGTTTTGAATTGGTGGTGAAGATAAGTCCATCTCATTACGTGAAAAAAGCGGTTTCGTCACTGGATCATTAAAGAGCCTGACAGGTGTGATTTGTAGGGAGGCGAGAAAATTTTTCATTTTCATCAGCATCATAGGAATAGTAGAGGTTTGAAAAGTTAATAGAATTCTTTTGTTTTCACTTATATATGGGAGCCACTCTATATCAATGATGTTGATAGCAAATATGTAACTCTCATAATCTCGCTGAGAGCAAGCCTTATTAACTTTAGAGAGCTCCAACGTTTTTGAATGATCTTACTGGCTGTAATTTGTAACAGAACTTTGTTTTGTGACAGGATCTGTATAGAATGTTGAAGTAACGCTCTTTGATGTTTGAGATACTTTAAATATGATGGTTGAGGTTGATTCTTTCTCCTCATACTTTTATCTGCTGGATCTCCTGACAATCCTTCAGGACTCCTTCTACTTTCAGGACCTTTACCCTCTGAATTAAGTAGGGGTGCCTCTCTGAGGGCCAGTTTTTTCAGTTTTCATTATGCTTATTTGTGAATTCTTCAAACATATGATCTAGCTTGCCAGAGTGGCTATTAATTTTGGCCAACTTCTCAAAAATACATATAACAGCATGGGCTGTCAATAGGCACTGAGATGCCATGAAATCTAGTGAGGAGTCATGTTGAGAGTGTGGTTGTTGTTGTTTTCCCATTTTTGAAAAATGCTTCTTGTTGATTGTGGGGGAGCAGGGAGCAAGATCATCCATAGTTGCCAAATGGGCATCTTTCCCTTCAGCTTCAGAGGAATCCTGAGGTTGAGGAATCATCTCTGGATATAAAGCAGAGAATCCATTTCTAGTGGGAATAGAAACATTGAGCAAGTTACTTTCAGAGTTCTTCAAATTATTTTCAGAATCCTTTTGTGTAAATAATTGATCGATCTTAAGTTGTTTTGATGCTCTGTTGGAGTGAAGAGTCCCAGAATTCTTTCTTGTTCTTTTCCTCCTTCCCATTTCCACAAAATATGCACTCATCTCTGCTTGTGAGATAACTGATTAATCAAACCAATGTTGGGGGTGAAGTTTTGAGGCCTTGCCTCACTGCTGCTCTATCTGGGGAATGCACTGGGTGTGGGTGTGGCAAGCAGGTACTGGTTGCAACTGGGTGAAGTGAGTAGACTTCGTCTTCTCTGGTGTGGTAGGTCTTCCCCTGCTAGAAGGCCACACAGTTTTGTCAAGCTTTGGGTAGGGCAGGGAAAACAGTTAAATTAGATGCAGTCTGGTTGGCTGATGGGAGGAATTTATGAAATCATGGTGCAGGCTTCAGTCAAGTTTGGGGCCACTAAACTAAGCCTCTGTGCTCTCCCCACCAGTTTTTGTTTGTTTGTTTGTTTGTTTTTGGAGCATCACCACACCCCTCCCTCTCTTTGTCATGCTTATAGCTTGTCAGGTCTGTTATTGGTCATATCGTATAAAGCTGATATTTCATCACAACTTGAGTGGTAGTTATCACATGGAAACCAAATCTAGCTGAGAAGAGATTAGGCCTATATACCCATCAAGAGTGGTATGGATAGATCCACTTACAAGATGGTGGCAGTGCAGGCAACAAGGTCATACCTAGCTTGGAGCAGGGATCTTTGTTTTGCTTGTAGGTGGTAAGGGTACCACACAGTGACTTCTGCTCATGTGGAATCCTGCACCTATCATCCTGGACAGATACCCAGGAGATGGGCTGAATCAGTTGGTTGCCTACCAGTGAACCTGTGCCTGGAGCAGGATCTATGCCAGTGATCAAGTGTTTACAGTTGTAACCAATAAACACGTGGCCTCTTTTATTCCAACATATTCTGTCTGTGTTTGGTTACTGGTAAGTGGGACTGTGTTGCTTCTGAACCTCCAAGTGGTAATATAGCAGTGTTAGCCTCTTTTCAGTGATAAAGGTAAGTCATAATAATAGCATTGAATCAACACTGGTAATAAGGTGCTAAGGAATAAAAGTTATTTATATAGAGCAAGTAGGTAGATAGTTTCATTTCTTTAAATTCAGTGTATTCAATTCCTAGCTCCCCAGAATCATTCCACTACTGACAAGATTCCTCTGACAAAAGTGGGACGAAGTCTTTACAGAGTAAGACACAATGACTCAGGTGTTGTACGATCTATTGTCTGTCAAATTGATACCATTGAAGGGAGCAAGATAATAACAGTACACTCACCAATTCAGGTAAGATATTTCCCTTAAAATGTTGGTGATCAGTATCTCCCAACTTGCACATTTGAGGACCATCATTGTCTTTCCCCCATAAATAAGAGAACAGCCGCTCCCTCTCTCTCCCTCCCTCTCTCTCTCTAGATGTATGCAAAATACTAGCGCTTTTTTCAGTGAAGAAAATTCAAACATAAGTCGAAAGAGTTTTTATCTGTTTTTTCCTGCACAATCTGATAGGGTCTATGGTACTTCTGTGAAGTGGTCTGTTTTGGTTATCATGTGGAAATATATAAGATCCTTTAAAGTTTTATTTCATTATATGTTTGACCTTTATTTTTCCATATAGATAAAGAATCATTTTTCAATTCCCTTGAGTATATTTGAAGATGGCAAATGTTTAGGAGTGGCTTTACCAGAGGATGAATTTAACATACCATTGACATCTTACAGGTAATTTTTCCTTAATTCCTTTCTTTTTTTCCCACTTTACCATGTATTTTGTTAAAATTAACCATATAGCATATTAAAAAGAAAGGTGTGGGTTAAAACATTTAAACATTTCTCCTATGTTAGCAATATTTTACAGGCAGAGTATATGTTTTTATTATATTGTTCTGTGTAAGGTTTCAATTAAAATTATTCTTTCCAATCACAAATGGTTGAACTATCTAATACTCGCTGTATTTATTCTATTTTTAATATTTTGTATTCATTTTTTGATTTGCTGTCATGACTTCTCAAGTCGGTACCAGTGGAAAAATTGGAATATGTTAAACTTAATTTGTAGTAGAATGGCCATATCTGTACAATCTACCATGGACTGAGGCTGCATCCATGACAGTTAAAGCAGTGTCAAACTGCATTAATTTTGCAGTGTGGCAGCAGCCTAAAAGAAAAGAAATTATTTAAAAGGAGTGCATGGTGAATGCCAGTGTTGTAATGTTCCCATCCCCCTCTTTCATAAGTGACACAGTTGTTTTCTTTTGTATGGGCCTGCTTTAATGCAGGCCCTGTCTACACAGGTGAAAAAACCCGTTCCCACACCAATGCCAGTGCTCCTTAATTGCACAATGCATGGTAATGTCAGATGAAATACCACAGGCCTTCCCTGGTAACCCAACTTTGCCCTGGATTTGGCAAAGTTGAAGAAAGCCCCTGTGTTCCTCCAAAACCCTGGGGTTATGTGAGGTTTTGTGGTGTGCAAACAGCCATGTCATCAGGGGGTCCCTCTACCCTCTGTTCTTATTGGTCAAACAGATGAGCCCACCCTCAGGAGAAGTGGCATCATACTTGGCGGCCCGTTCATGGAGATCCTGCAGTTATGACGGGGGCAGGCCAGTCATGCCAATGTGTTGTGGGCCTGGCTGGCCAGTGTAAACAATTATGTTTCACCAACTAGGCTTAACTCAGTATGTGCAGCCCCATCAAGGCTAATCTGGGGTCAGTTCAGGAGCACAATTCTCCAGGATTGGACCTGGATCTATGGCCAATGCAGACAGGGCCATATATATGATCAACAATTAAAGGAATGTAGAAATCTCAAGATAGCAATATAAGATGACAATAACCCTCCTAGAAGGTCGTATCTTCTCCTTATCCCATGTCAGACAAGGATGTGGAAAGAAAATTCCCTGAGCCTTGTAAAAGAATCTAATAAAAATAGCTGGAGCAGTGGTCCCCAAACTGTGCCCTTTAAGAGATTTTGGACTTTAGCTCCAAGAAGCCTTAGCCATGTTGACCAATAGCCTGGGATTCTGGGAACTGAAGTCCAAAATCCCTTAAAGAGCACAGTTTGGGAACCACTAAGCTAGAGCATCAGTTGAAATCACTGTTTCCAGATATCCAGATCAAAGTCTGGATCCATACATAGATCACAAACTCCATTTGAGAAACATGGCTTACATGACTCATACAGGTCCCTTTGCTCTTCCAAACCACTTCTGAAGATCGAGGGATGTCAGTTCTCAGATGCTTTGTAGTACCAGTTTCAGTCAGCCATGTAAAGGAATTTTATGATAGTTTGAAATTCCTCAAACCGGGTCCTCAGACTGCCCCTTCCAATAAACAAACACTTGTGTTTTAAGTACCTGTTAAACAGTAATAAACTGTTAGTATGATTGCACGAGCTGCATTGCACCACGCCAAAGCTGTGCACTTGAATGGCCACCAAGGAAGCAAGATGGAGCTTGTGCAGGCTGGAGAATCTCCTCTTTCCCTCCAGAGAGAGACACCGGGCAGATATCTCTCAAGGAGGCAGTTTACTTTTCGTTTCAGCTTGTCCTGACCAATAAAGCTACTCGCAATACAGCAGACACCATAACACCCACGCTGTACATTGAGGCTCCTCCCTTATATACATGTGCATCCCACAGCACTTTGCCCAGCTTCCCCCATGCAGGGTGACTAAGTTTTCTGTCTATGATGATGTCACCTCCTGTGACTCAGCACAGCCCAAATGCTGACTGATCATGGCAGCTTGGTGACTCCAGGTAACCCTGTCACCTTTTACCTACTCCAACATAAACAGTATGTTGTTATGAAAGTCTATGGACTGCTGCTTTGCAAATTATATGTTTTTATATATGTTTTAATGCTGCCCTTTTAGTATTATTTCTTGTCATGTTTTATTTGGTTTGGATTCTTTATTTCTGAAAATCAAGATAAGATTCATAGTGACTATTGTGATTTTTTACAGATCACTACTGTTTTTTCAACCAGTAATAGATGCGAATGGAATTTCTGGAGAGTATGCGTCAAGTGATGGAATTAGTTTTGATGAAATGGCTAAGAATTTGGGTAAAGTGTTGCAGAAGAAATGCCCATTGGTAAAATCATCTAACCATGCACTTATCATCAATATTGTCCCAATGCAAGACACTTTGGTATCTTCTGTATGTACAGATGATCAGTGGGATTTACCATATGTTGTTCATTTATGGCCTTCGGTTCTTCTCCGTAATCTTCTTCCTTATCACATCACCTATTCCTCAGAGGTAGCGTATGTGTCTGTGTGTTTGTACTATTTTCTAGTTCTGTTCTAGTGAGCATAAAAATACTTTTATAATTTTGAATTTATCTTCAGCATTTATTCCATTGAAGTATACTGGAAATCTCCCAAAATGTTCTTCCTTGAGTCTACATTCCCACCAATCTACATACGGAATGCATGTGGCACAAAACTAAGCTTGACGTCTAGTCTCTCAGTCTTCTGACCAGTTTGTCTTCATACTGTATTTATAAATTCAGTTATTGTTAGCTATTGATATAACATGTTGCTTTCTGGCTTCAACTTCAGGATGCTTTTGCTCTAAACCCGTGGTGGTGAACCTATGGCATTCATGTCCTCTCTGGCACGTGAAGCCATTTTGGAGGGCATGTCCTCACAGGCCTTTAGCTGTCTCCGAGGAAATCCTGCACCGGAAGGCAGAAGTCCTGCCCCCACAATCCCTGTCCCACTCCCTGGATGTTTCGCCCCTGGCACTGGGTAACACCCAGTGCCAGAATGCCTTTGAGTTTGGGCACTCGGTCCCTAAAAGTTTCACCATCACTGCTCTAAACCATTTTTTTAAGCCTACAGGATAAGTATTTGGAATCCTTGTTTTTTTGTCCTGAATATGTGTATCACTGATATGCGCTGGGGTCAAATTTGCTACCTTAAAAGAGCTGCTTAAATAAATGTATATTTTAAATGATTGTTTATTTTTTAAAAATTAAAGTGGTTGGAATTTCAGCCATAAATGTTTTCCCAGAAACAAGTGATTAACAAACCTGTTAATTAAAAGAGCTACAGTGTCAAATAGCAAACAATTTTTACATTCCCAGATTGGTTCTTTCTCCAAAGCGCAGTTCTTTTGGACTTTTACAAAAGTACTGTACTTTTTTCTAAATTAGTCCTTCAGGCTCAGGAGTTAGAAAGTTTAGTCAAGGATAGTACCCCTGGGATGAATTGTGGCAAGAGACTTTCGAAAATGGCATTGTTCAGTAACTGATTCTCCTGAACCCATTTCTAAAAACAGTACGATTACTGAAACCAGACCTTTAATTTGTAAAAACATCTGAAAAGTATGTGATATAAAGACCAAAAAGATTTTTAAAAATCTTTAAAATGTAAGGTCCATATATACTGAGCTTTGTTTGTGTCAACCTATCGAAGTCTGTTTAATTTTAGTTATCCTGCAAAATTGCAATGTGGAATTACAGCATACGTAACTTATTAAACCATTAAACTGAATGTAGACTAACTTTAAAATATGCTTATTTGATGTAAAACAAATGTATCAGCAGTGTTGGAGTGGGACTCGGGGGATTCAAAGTCTCCACAAAGCCATGAAACTCACTGGATGACCTTGGGCCACTGCCTGTCTCCAAGTTTGATCTACAGCATTGTTATTAGAGTAAAGAAGGAGGGATGGCAATGCACATCACCTTGTGCTCATTGGAGGGAGAAATAATTTTTTTTCCAAAGAAGGAGTTTTCTATAGCACTTTAAAGAATCTTTCAGTTCAGTATCAATTGCAAATATAATCCACTCTGCACAAATGTGAATTAAAATATTAGAGATTCATTAATGAAATCATTAATAATTTGGCTGATAGAGTAACAGATTTATGAATAATAAGCATGGTGTTTGAAGGAAAAAGCAAGCTGCATAGCATATGCTTTGTCATGTCACTGAGACTGTGAATTTTCAATAGTAGGTGGATCTCTTAATAAATAATTGATCATTTCCATATTTATTTTGTATTTCATATGAAAGTTTTACAGAATTAATCAGACTATTAACTATATATTTTAAACTTGTTTGATCTTGAATCCACCTTGAATCCTATCTTGGAGGAAAGGCAGGATATAAATTCAATAAATAAATAAAACTTTTTCCCCCCAAAGGGAGATAGTACAACATGCAACACTCTAGAAGATGGATGTGCTACTCAGATTCATAATGCAGTACTGGATGAGACCAAGTTAGAACTGCGTTTACTTAATTATCTCAATAAAAATTGGACCGCTGAGTACCAGATCCAAAGAAATCGGGAAGAAATCAGTTTCATCACATTTTCCTGCATTACAGACCTTGATAAGACAGATTTGGACATTGCTGTACATGTAACGTATGCTACAGGACAAGTGATTATAGCAATTCACAGTCCATACTGGATGGTAAATAAGACTGGTCGAATGTTACAGTATAAAGCTGATGGTATTCACCGAAAACATCCACCTGAATATAAAATGCCGCTTCTTTTTTCTTTCCAACCTAAATACTTTTACAATGAAAACAAGGTAATTTCAGCCAATTAATCATGTATGCAGTTAGAGTTAAGTTTATTACCTGTTCATCCACTAGTAATCTTGTATGCGTGTGTGTCCATGGGAGGGAGGGAGAAAGATTATGATGGGGGGGGGGGCTTGGAATTGGGAATAAATAGAACAGTATATTGCAGATAATATCGCACATTCCCTGATCATAATTTTTATTAATAGATTGCTATATTAATGTGGGAGGGTCATTTGGTAAGTTGCTGAAAATACTAAAAAAATAATAATAAATAACACAAGTTCATGCATTTTTTTTCCTGCCCTGTTAAGATTTTGAGTGAAGGAAAGGTTATCTATTCTGTGTAATACAATGCTTAAGGCTGAATTTTATTTTGAATAGCTTTTGTATTTATTAGACTGTAGCTGTCACACATTTTGACTATGACCTCAGTTGCTCAGTTATCACAATCAAAACAGGGCTTCTGAGGAGCAAGAGAAAGTACAAATATGATCTAGTGAATGCCAAAGTTTCCAGAAGTACAAAAAATCTTTAGGGGAGAAAAATCCCCCTCCCTGCAATATCAACCCAAAAAAGATAGAACACATCTAGCATCCAGTGGGATCTGAGCATCTGTATGTATAAAGAGGGAATGGAAATGTTATTTTCCAAATGATACCCAATTTAATTTTCAAAACTCTGTTAGTAATAAAGAAAGAGTAACACATGTTTTCCTTACAGGTTCAACTCATGGTGACAGACAGTGACCTTTCTGATCATTTTTCTCTGGATACAGTTGGCAGTCATGGTTTTGTTAAATGTAAAGGGCCCAAGAAGGAGTATCAAGTGAGTTGTTCCATCTTATGTACTTATAAGGATAATTGCAAGCATAATTCTGCGTGTGTCTACTTGAAACAGAGTCTTATTTAAGTCTTTAAAAGTTGTTTAATAAACTTGTAAAATATGATTACAGTATTCAGATGTTCACAGATCTGATTCTTCCTTCCTTTTAATATTTTTTGCATTTTATCTTTCAGTATGCAAAAACTAAATGTATATTCTAAAACCAGCCATTATTCAGTGACATTTTTATTTTATTTCCCCCAATAAACAACTCTGAATACCATATATACTCAACTATAAGTCAAGAAATTTATGCCCCAAAATTCTGAGTCAACTTATATATGGGTCAGTACAGTAATACTGGTTAGAAAGGTCCTGAAACAAGCACTCCCTGATGCCCCACACTTCATGCCTGAGGCAGAAGGTTTTGTGGGTATGTGTGAAAGATGTTCCCAGTCTGATCTGAAAGCCTTCTCTCCCCATCAAAGAAATAACCAATTTAACTCCATTTCCTTTCCTCCCCAATCTCATTTTTAAACCTCTCCTCCAGCACCTGGGAAAGTGAGTTAGCTGGTTGGGAGAGATCCAGAGAAGGAGTAGGAGAGGAAAGTGGTGTTTTCCCCTTTCCATCCTTTGTTACAGCCCCCTAAGTTTTACCCTCGACTTATTCACTGGTCACATCAAAATCCATGATTTTGACCCTGAAACATTATTTCAACTTATACATGTGGTTGACTTGTACATCAGTATATATGGTAACTGCCCAGTGGAATCTAAGAAGGTATAGCCTTGCTGAAGCAGTATATACAGTAACTTTGTGAAGGGTTCATTTACTGACCTACAAATTAGTGAACAAAGCTGAAAAGGTTTATATGTATGGATGTTGGCAGAAGTTCAATTTTTTTCAAACAATCCAACAATGATGAAAGAGTCACTATGAAAAGGGATAGCATAAAATATTGTCCATACTACTCACAGATGTGCTTTAATAGAATAGAAAGTTGTGTAGACATTTAAGCAGATGTATGAGTTGCTCCTGTGTGGAAACTTCAAATGACTCTATTCGTATGGAAGTGCCATAGTTCAGTAGCAGAGCATACTCTTTGTATGCTGAATGTCCCAAATACAGTGGTCCCTCGGTTTACGAATACCCCGGGGAATGAAATCCCCGGGATCCGAAACCGGCGGGACCAAAAATTATCCCCCGGGATCCGAAGGATCCCCCGGGATACGAATTAAAAAAAATGCGCAGCCCCTTTAAATCGGCCGCGCGGTCTGTCGGAAATAGCGGTCCCCCGGGAAACGAATGCTTCCGGGTTACGAAAGGTAATCCGGAACGGATTACCTTGGTAACCCGGGGGACCACTGTATAATCCTTTATACATAGAGATAAAACTGGGAAAGGCTCCTGTTTGAATCTTTGAAATCTTCAAGGTCTAGTCAGTATAAATAATACTTTGCCAGAGGAAGAATAGTCCAATGTAATATAAGGCAGCTTTCCATGTTCATATGTAAATATGCTCCTGTGAGAACAAGAGAGGAAATCACATGGGTTTTCCCCATAGAGCTGGCACTGTTATACATTACATAATGCATATGTCTTCTTCTTCGTGGTCTCTGCGAATCATACAAATGGGTTGTACTGGGCCTGCGCAGTTGAATTCGGAACTCTCTGGAATCACTGGGCAGAAAAATGCTTGCAACTTTTTGGCGGTCACTCCGCCTCTCCTGTATATAAGCCCAGTTTCAGCTCTTTTCCCCAGTTCCTTTTTTTCCGTCACGTAGGCTACTCAAAAGGAACAGTGTTGGAATCACTTGGTTTGTCTCTCTTCGGTATCTGGATTTTCGGCTTGTTTTTTGACCATTCTCTCTCGTCTGTGACTCGGCTCCTGTTCTGACTGCTCGGCTTGTTGACCTCGATTTTGGACTGTGTTTTGGACTTGATGGCTCCGGCTCCATTCAAGCACTGCGCTGTTCGTGGGGCCAAGGTCCCTCACACGGACCCCCACAACAAGTGCCTGATCTGCTTGGGCGACGCTCACGACACCCAGAGCTGTGCCCTTTGTAGGTCCCTGACTCTGCAGGCGAGGAAGAATCGGGCTTCCCGGCTGAAGTCCTGTCTTCTGGATCGAGCTTTGGCCCCGCAGGAGATCCTTCCATTGACCTCAGTTCTGGCCTCCAGCTCTAAGGTTTCGGCTACAGCCTCCAAGATGCCTTATGAGTCCCAGGAGAAGGAGACTTCTGATTCCCCTGTTGGTACCTCCAAGTCCCTCCGGGCTGGTGAAAAGTCCAAGTCCTCCAGGAAGGAGGGAAAGGACACCCAAATCGGGCAAAGACCAGAGGGATGAGAGTCGGGGAAAGAAGGTGAAAATCCCTTCTCAGGGCGTAGCAGATGGTTCTTCCTCCACCAAGGAGTCCAGCTCCAAAGCCTCTGCTAAGAGGAAGCATTCTGCCGAGGGTCAGTCCCTCCGGAAAAAGCGCTCCTCTGAGGGTGAAACCCTCTGTAAAAAAGCCCGCTCTGACTCTGACGTGGGATCCGAGCTGCCACGTCCTTCAACACTGAAGCAGACTCCCGCCACCGAGAGGCCAGCCTCCGTACCGAGGGAAGTCTCTCCGTAAGCCCAACCCTCCCGCCAGGAGGCATCTGTCCCTCGCAGCCTGACTCCTGCCCAGCGCTCCCCCCACCACAGCCAGAGGTCTCAGAGGTCCCTGACCCGATGGCGGACTCTGAGGACGAGCACGAATATTACTGCGAAAGTGAGTCTGGGAGGTATTTTGTGGCTGTGGATCCCTCGACCCTCGACAGACCTCGGGGTAAGCGTTGGCATCCACTGGATGTGTAGGCTACGGTTGGAGGTGAGGTGACGGTGACTGTCTTCGCCGGTCAAGAGGAGGTCCATAGAGGGGATGCTGCCACCCAGACTCTCCGTCCAGCTTGGTCCTATGTATGGAGGCCAGCTCGGGTTCGGAGGAAGACTTTGAGGGTGAAGGCTCCGTTCCGTTGCCCCTCGATACCGACCCCGAGGAGCAGAGGTCAGTGGCTGGCCAGAGCTTTTACCAGCCAGGTCCAGTGTCCCCGACAGACAGCGTCCACCAGTTTGGGGAACACATCATCAAGATGGCCAACGCATTGGAGCTTCAGGTGACCCAGTCTGAGGAGGAGGCCCTCGATCCCATTGAGAGGCGGGTGCAGGGCTCTGCCCCCACTTTGGCGGCCATCCCCTTCTTACCATCGTTGGAGAAGATTGCCAAGAGGTCCTGGCAAAATCCTGCTTCCATCCCCTCGACCTCGAGGAAGATCAACTCCATCTACAAGATCTCCCCCTCGTCGTCATCGTGACTCCATTTGCACCCGCCACAAAACTCGGCCATCATGGAGGGGTGACAGAAGTCCTTCACCCCGAAGACTTCTCCCTCTCCATCTGACCGCAAGGCCAAAAAGGTTGACGGGCTAGCCAAGAAGACCTTCAAGGCCTCTGCCCTTGGACTGAGAGTCTCCAACTACAATGCCTGCATGGGGGCCTACATCCAGTACTTGATGGAGGGGATGTCCCCCTTGCTGGCAGACCTCCACATCAACGCCCTGGAGATGCTGGCTATGGAGAAGGCTCTGAGGGCCTTCAAACCTGAGCTTCTCGGCAAGGTAGTACAACTTCTGACGGACACCACCACCGTCATGTACTACATCAACAAGCAAGGTGGCACCAGGTCCCCAACCTTGCTGGAAATGACCCTTTGCATCTGGCATTGGTGCATTCCGAGGGACATCATCCTCCAGGCAGTTCATCTCCCTGGAGAAGACAACGTCCTGGCCGACCATCTCAGCAGGTCAGATTCGCAATGCCACAAGTGGACTCTGCATGCCAAGATGGTGGCATACCTCTTCTCGAGATGGGGCACCCCTCAAATAGGCCTGTTTGCGTCGGAGACCAACGCACACTGCATCTGGTTCTGCTCCCAAGATCGATCCCGGCGTTCCCTGGGGGATGCCTTCATCCACAGCTGGACAGGGGAATTCCTCTACGCCTTGCCCCCGTTCCCACTCATCACGAGGGTCGTTTCCAACATGTCGAGAGACCAAGCGGATGCCATCCTGATCACCCCTTGGTGGCCCAGGCAGCCATGGTTTCCGTCCCTGCTTCACCTGTCTCAGAACCAGTTCCGGAGGATCAAGCCGAGGCCCGATCTGCTCACTCTTCAGGAGGGTTGAGTTCGGCAACGGACATCGAGTACCTTCCTCTGGTGGCATGGAGAATCCGGCCTTAGCGGACCTTCCACCAGTGGAGAGGCGTGTGATCCTGGCAGCCCACAAGCCGGCAACCAAGAGGTCCTACTCCTGCAAGTGGCAGAGGTTTCTCCATTTCCTGTCTTTGAGAGGTCTTTCTCCATCCAGGGTGTCGACACCGACGGTGCTGGAGTTCCTGATGACACTGATGGAATTGGGGCTGTGCCTTAATTCCATCAAGTGTTATTTATCTGCCATTTGTTCCCATTTTCAGTTTGATGGGAAACCTTTTTTCAAAGACCCTTTGGTAAAAGGGTTCCTGAAGGGCTTCAACAACCTCCACCCACCGGCCTCGGTACCGGCACCGGCTTGGAGCCTTGAGGTTGTTTTGTCTTTGTCTTGGTGCCAAGCCCTTTGAACCTATGGCTACTGCTGACCTCAGACTTGTAACTTGGAAGACAGCCTTTCTGGTAGCCATCACTTCTGCCCACCGTGCAGGTGAGCTTTGTGCCTTGCGAAGGGACCAGCCTTTCCTTAGGTTTCACAGGGATAAGGTGGTCCTCTGTACCGACATTACCATTTTGCCTAAGGTAGTATCTGCTTTCCACATGTGCCAAGACATTGTGCTCCCAACCCTGGCCCCGAACCCGACCAGCGATACCGAGCGCCGTTTGCACTTTTTGGACGTTAGGAGGGCTTTGGCCTTCTATTTGGACAGAACTTCGGGTTTGAGCTGCTCTGACAGACTTTCAGTGCTACTCAGAGCCAAAGAAGGGGCTGCTTGTGACTGGTTTTCCATCCACCTCTGCTATGAACTGTCAGGTAGAACTCTCCCTTCCAGGGTCAGGGCACATGCAACTAGGGCGGTAGCGACATCCTCCACCTTTTTGACTGGGGTCCCGCTGGAAGATGTCTGTAAGGCTGCAGTTTGGTCCCAACCAATGACTTTTATAAAACATTATCGGTTGGACACCAGGCTGAGGCAGCCTTTGGCAGGGCAGTGTTACTGTCTGCTTCATACTGATGTCATATTTTACCATGTCATGTCTTATATGACCTATTGCAGTGTTTGTTGCACTGGTTTTGTTTATTTCACTTAATCTTTTGTCGCATCCAGGCCTGGGTGCACTTGTGGTATATTTCCTATTGCACTTTATGCACCATGTTTATGTTCTACTCTTTGAGTAATTGGGTTAGATTTCTGCTCTGTGAGCAGGTGTTCCACTATTGTTGTTGATTTCTATGCTTAAAAATAAGAACCACACAAGGTTGAGTTCACTTTGACAATCTTTACTGTGGACCAATAAATGTTCCTTGGTTTAACTTACACATGTTGTCATGACACTCCCTCCGCCGCTTACCTAAGCTTGCTAGTCTAACCCATTTGTATGATTCGCAGAGACCACGAAGAAGAAGGACAGGTTGCTTACCTGTAACAGTATTTCTTTGAGTGGTCATCTGCGAATACATACAAATCCCACCCTTCTTCCCCTCAGTGTCCTGCTCAACATTAGTTCTGCTCCTCCATCACTTGGCAGCGGAAAAATGTCAGAACTGGGGGAAGGAGCGGGAACTGGGCTTATATACAGGAGGGGCGGAGCGACCGCCAAAAAATTGCAAGCCTTTTTCTGCCCAGGCGCAGTACAATCCATTTGTATGTATTCGCAGATGACCACTCGAAGAAATACTGTTACAGGTAAGGAACTTGTCCATGTATGTGCCTTCAAGTTTCCTGCCAACATATAGCAACCCCATGAGTTTCATAGGGTTTTCTTAGACAAAGAATACTTAGAGCTGGTCTTTGAAATATAGCCACTGACACTTGGTATTCATTTATGGTCTCCCATCCAAGTACTAATCAAGGCTCATCCTGCTTAGTTTTCAAGATCAGATGCCATTTGGTGCCTGTAAAGTATTTAGGCCATGATAACATGCTAGCAGATTATATGTAAAAATTTCAGTCTATAAGGTACCATTGAAAGTAGCAACACTGATTAGCAGTTTTTGTCTTTTTTTCCAGGTTGGTGTTACTATAAATAACAGCAGTTTTAATCTCACTAGAATAGTGAGCTTCACTCCTTTTTTCATGATTACAAACAGAAGTACACATACTTTAGAAGTAGCTGAAGAAGGCAGTGAAACATGGATACCAATACTTTTACAGCAGGTACTAATGGGAAAAAACAGTTGTATTTCCCTCCACTGATAAGAACTGTTGTATATGAGATGTTTGTATTCCATTAAATGTTCCTTAATAACTACATTTATTTTCCTAGCAATGTCCTATATTACAAATCTATTTTCTTGGGTGATTCTTAGGTTCAACCTGAGTTTGTATTGCCTTCAATAATTTTCAGCTTCATTTCCCCCCAAAAGTAGTAGCTCTGGTTTACAACAAAATTTTGGTAGCAGTCTTTAAAGCTTGCCATTAGCATATCATTTCTCATGAGAAATGACTAAGGGGTAAATAACTCACTGGTTGTCCTTGCATGCAGTCTTACTAACACTTTCTCAATATGTACTCACTTGGGCATAAATAAGATGGGGAAAATGGAAAATGACTTGTATGATTTCTAATTGTTTCTGTGATTGCAGTGGCTGAAGAAAGGGTCTGTCATAATAATTATTCTTATATTTGAAAGCAAATTCAATCTGTTCAAAGTTAAGTACCTTTAAATTTGTGTTGATTGTTTGTCATTCATTGTTTGTTAAGGAGCTTACAGTCTCCAGGGACTAGTTTAAAAAGTATGTAGACTGTGGATAAAACCTGACACCCTGTCATAACAGACCACTGATGGGCAGCTGCCATGGGGCAGGGGCTATTCACACCCCAAGCCAATGGCTGCACCAGCATGTTTTGGCATGCTTGAAGTGATACAGCGTCATTTCTGGCTGCCGTTTTGACCAATGTGGGGGCAGTACTTTTTTGGTTTTGGACTGTTTGGGAGGTGTTGGAGATGCATGTGGAAGCAATGGAAGATGAAGCTGTTCCTTCAACTTAGAATTCCTCCTCAGTACTGAGATGTACTTGGAACTGAGAACTTAATTCCAACCTGATAATTTTCAGTGCTTCAAAAGTAGCCTTGGGAGGACCAAGACAATGATAAAGAAAAGAGGAGAAGGAAAGATAAGACATATCAGGAAAATCTATGGGGCTTCCCAGACTGCCAGGAGAGGGTGACATGAAGTTGCATTTTCCTAAATGCTTAGCAGCTACACTGCATGTCCCAGGGGTGTATTTAAAAGGTATAGGGCAGCTGCACTGAGGGGGTGTGGGGACGACTTATCTGAAGTCGTCTTTTGCTCAGCCACTACACTGGAAGCTGTTAGGACACTAGAAACACAGGCGAAGCAGCTGCACTGGCGGCAATGAACAGGGCTTTTGGCCACACTGAACCTTTAATTTTTAAATTTTTTTATTTTTTGTTACCGGCTGCGAACTGCACAGTTGCACCGGTACACCATACAGACAATTGTATTGCTGGCTGCGAACTGCGCAGTTGAGCAGAGACATCATACATGAACTGTGCAGTTATGAAGATCTGTCAAATTACCTTTGCGGTTTCCCTTCCCTTTTTTAACTGCACAGTTGCACCGGTGCACCATGAATGAACCCCTTTATTTTATTAATAAACTTCTTTATCCTATGAGTGAATTGACATCTTATGCGCAGTTGCATAACAGTTACAGCATCCCAGAGTCCCTACTGCACATGTCTAGGTTTCGGATTAGGGCTGGAGCCAGGGTTTGGGAGCTTTAAAAAACTGCTCACTTGCACCACCGTATTTAGATGCAGTTGCACAGTTACACCCTTCTTAAAAAGAAATGGGGAAAAGCAGCTCCTTTTTAAAGCTGCTTTTCCCCCCACTAAAACACCAAAGAAGTGTGTTCATGCCAAACATTCACTGCAGGTCATCTAAAGGCCACATTTTCATGCAGGCATGAACACATCCCTTTTTGCCAGTCTAGATCAGGCCTATCCCTTTTGATTCTAAAGCAGCAACACAACCTTCAACTTCGAGAGACAAAGTGGGCCCTTGGCATTAATCTTTGATTTTGAAGAATTCATAGTTGAGTATGGAGAAGGTGGCCTCGGTCCTGATAGATGCTGGTACCTCTAAACTAAACAGAAGACCCCAAGTACATGGGTGGAGAGAATCTTTAAGTCACACTTTATCCAGAACAACCTGGACCTTTTATCTACCAGACCATCAGTGCAGCCGTCACCCAGACCTCTATCCATTCTGGATCGTCTACCCACTATTCCACCATTGTCTTCTCCATTCCATGATTGGCTCAGAAATTTCTATCAGATGTGGAACTCCATTACCATGTATTTGTGGGTACTCGATATCATGTGAAGAGGCTATGCCATCGAATTTGAGTCATATCTTCCAACAGGACTCTTCTGATCCATCTCTCCTTCCACCCTCCCCAGCCCTACTAAGTATGGACGGCGCCATTTTTTTTGTGCGCTGTCCATACGCGCGCGCCATGATGATGATGATGATTATTAGCTTTATTTATAAAGCGCCGTAAGTGTACACGGCACTGTACAAAAACCAAATAAAACCAAGAATATGTAAAAAGCCTGCCTATGGAGTACAATCTAGAGATTAAAACAAGTTAAAAACATCATAAGAAACAAGTTAAAACAGTAGATATCAAGTGTTAATCAGGCATTAGAACAACCAGGTCGCAGTCACAAACTTCCTGGAAATGCTTCCCTAAACAATATGGTCTTTAACTCAGTTTTAAAACTGGTTAGAGACGTGTTGAGCCATGCTTGTAGGTGGAGGAGGTTCCAGGAGTGTGGGGCACAAAGGGAGAAGGGACGAATCCGGGACGGGGCAGTGGAAATCCTGGGCTTGGACAGAAGACCTTGGCTACCAGAACGGAGGGAACGGGTGGGAATGTAGGGAGAAATAAGTTCAGAGAGATAGGGAGGGGCCAGCCTGTGTAGGGCTTTGAAAGTAAGCAGGAGAAGCTTGTACTGAATGCGGAAGGGAAAGGGGAGGTCATGGCACCACTGGAGGGCGCCTAGGGTGCCCTTTCAGCGACGCCAAAAGGAGCTCCAAAATGGAGCTCCTTTTCAGGCCACGTGTCATTCCTGTGGCAACTAGGTTGCCGCGGGAACAAAGCCAGGTAGAAAGGGGTCAGGAGGCCCCTTTCTCCCTGTCCTCTGCCAGTCAGGCTGTCCTTGGGGCATGAAGCCCCAAGGACAGCCCTTTCCAGGCCTCGGGGAAGGGGCATTTTGACCCTTTTCCGTGGCCTGGAGAAGTGGCGGAATGGGGCGTCTTGGGCTGCTGGTGAGGCAACCCTGGACCCATTCCGACACTTCTCTGGGCACCTACAGACTGCCCCTTTTGTGCGGTCTGTATAGCCCAAGAGAGATCAATTGTTCTTACACTTTTTCTTGTGAAACTTGAATATCTGAAATACTTCAACTTAGTTTTCTTGGTAGTTTTAGCATGTACTGAAGTATCATAAGAATAGAATACCAAGTATTCAATAATGCTGGATATATAAACTGTGATACAAGAACAGTATTCTTCTACCTGATTTTGTTTTCTTCACTAATGGCCATCTTCTAAAGGTAGATTAATGCAGATTTCTAAAGATGGAAGTGTACCTGACTGTTAGCATTTTTGCTTTATCTCCTCTATATTCAAATTATATTTAATTATTGGTTCACAATTCTGTTTATTTCATCTTTATATCTCCTAATGTTCAGCTAAAGAGAATGGACAACTACAACTCAATTTGTGTTATGCATTTTCTTTAAAAACATGTCATTTTCCTCCCCAGTGCATTCCTTTTTGGCCTGAAAATAATGAAAGCAAGTTGCGTGTTAGAGTGGAAAGTTCTGATGTTCCACCAAAAACTATTCAGTACGATAAGCAAGAAAATAGTTTGCTGCTACACTTAGACAACAGGGTGAGTGGCAGTGTCTACTAAATAGACATATTTTTATTCTGTTTTCAGCCCTTCTCATTTCTTTCTATAAATAAAGAGAACTGATGATTAATGTATTAACAATTAAAATGAATATTTTACATATTTAAAATGTTTTACTGAACTATTTATGCTTTTGAAATTAAAATAATTATTGTTATGGTAAATTGGACTAATGAGTAAAGTCAAATGTAACACACTATTTTTATACATGCTAGCTTGGAGGCATTGTTGTGGATATTACACTAGCGGAGCATTCAACAGTAATTGCATTTTCTAATTACCATGATGGTGCAGCTCCATTCCTGATAATTAACCATACCAGAGGAGAAATAATTGAATATGGGCAAAGGTATGTCTATAAAATGTTCTTCAAATTCTATAAAATATGAACACTGTCAGAGTCCATGTCTTAATGTGTGAATACTGATAATGAATGTGTTAATAGATACTGTATATTCAAATGAATATTAAATATTCATTTAATAGATATGTTCAAGGGTGGTTCCAAAGGATGGCATTGAGGACTCCTGTTGGTCCATGGCCATGTAGCTTTGAAATGACAAAAGGTTCCATCCTGTGCCCCATGCTGTTTAATATCTATATAGAGCTGCTGGATGAGGTAATTAAGGAGTTGGGATTGAGTGCCATCAGTATGTTAATGATTCTCAAGTCTACTTATTCATGTTGTCATAGTTGTGCAGGGCTATGCAGGTGCTGGACCAGTGCCAAGTTGCTGTAATGTGCTGGATGAGGCCAATAAACTGAAGTGGAATCCTATTAAAGCAGAGGCTTTGTGAATTGGTGGTTCCCTGTTCTAGGGAATGTAAAAATGACCTGTTTGCAATGTGTTTGCGTTTCCCTTGAGGTAGCAGGTGTGTAGCATTGGAATGTTTCTAGTTCCTTCTCTGTCCCTGGAATTCCAGATCAGTTCCCTGGCCTGGAGTGTTTGGGGCCAACTTTGACTGATCCATCAGTTGCAGTCATTTCTGGACAGGGATATTTTAGCCACAGTAGTCCATGCACCAATAACTCCCTGATTAGACTGTTTCAATACAATACAAGGCAGCCCTTGAAGATTACTCAGAAGCTACAGCTACTGCAAAATGTAGCAGGGTGTAACAGTATGCAAAAACCACCAAATACTGGTTTAAAGGAACTCCACTAGCTGCAGTGTGATGGTGGTAACATTTAAACTCTGATTGGCTTGGCACCTTGATACTTTAAGGTGCCATATCTACATCTGGCTAAGAATTGAGATATGTTGGTGTGGCCCTCTATTTCCCACTGGTGGGGCAATAAAATGTAGGAGGATGTGAGAGGAGGGCCTCTTCAACTGTGTCACTTCATTTATGAAATATAACTGGGAATATATGAAATATATAAATATTCCCTTAGAGCAGTGATTCTCAAACTATGATCTTCTGGGTGTTTTGAACTTCAGTTTCCAGAAGCCTCAGACATCTTGGCCAATGGTCTGGGATTTTGGGAGCTGAAGTCCAAAACACTTGGAAGGTCAGAGTCTGGGAATCACTGCCTTGGAGGCTGATTGGTACTGATGCTGGTGTTATCCAAGCGCCAAGAAAAGTATGGCTTTTGCTAGAATCTTGAATGCAAATCTGCACATCAGCATAGTTCTGAATTGACCTAAACTGTTTTAACTGGTTTTAAACTGTTTGGTTTTTATTTGTCAGATTGTTTAATATGTTTTTAATCTATTTAAATTAGTCTTACTGTTTTAAATTGTTTTGAGCTATTATAATGGATTTGAGTTTATCCTTCCCTGAGATCCTAAAATATAGGTCAGAATATAAATATTTATACAAATTGTGTGTGTCTGTGCTCACACACACACATACTGTACACACAAAAATTATTTTCTTCCTCATAGTGCCCTACTGGTGCTTCATTGTAAACATAAATGTGCTTGCTTGCTTAAGAAAGTAGTTCAAGTTATTTGCTTTAGCAAAGCAGAATAGTCAAAATATCACAAAATCATAAATCCAATTAATTATTTTAACCAAATAGGCACATCCAATCAGTTGTTGAATGGTAAGTCAGCACTTACGTAAACCCATAGGAGTCTGTTGTAGTTGGGTCTGACAAATGCATAATTATTTTTACAACCAACTTTACCATATCCATTCATCCCAGTCACTTGTGCCACAGAGTTAAGAAAAAGTAGACTATAGAAGATAAAACTCTGGGAAGAAAATTAATTATAGATATGAAGAGATTTCAGTACAGATTGTCTAAATCAATTAATACAAACTTCTTTTTAAAATACTTTATATATTATAAATAACACTTTTCCAGCTATAAAACTTCATTGTGTTAAATCCTGTGATTTACTATATATTTTCTTGTTTTATTTTCAGTTCACTCTGTGTAATGGAAGATGTTTTAGAGCCAAATAAAGGACTACTTTACACATGGGCAGACCCAGTAGGCTCTAGAAAATTGAAATGGAAATGTGGAAAAAGCAGTGGAGAAGTAACTCAGAAAGATGTATGTATGAATCCAGGAATTTAATTCATTACTTAAACTGTGTAACAACCTTTAGAGTAATGTTCTTTATGGTTTCTGTGATGCAGTATATGGGGTTTGCACCTGCATAGTCTCAACTGAATAGAGTTTTGGTGGGAGCCTTATTCCCACTTCTCAGATGTCTAGCCATGCATCAGTGCCTTTTCCTTGGTTCTTTTTCATCAGCTATGTGAGCAGCCTCAAGAGGAACCTTTTCCATCTGAATGATGACTCCCGCTAAATAAATTTCTGTTTCTTCTCTTTACTACACTTTATCTTCCATTATCACCTTCTCTTTAGTAACAGAAATTAACTGCAGGAATGGACTTGTGTGACTTTTAAGAAGTTATTCAAGCTCTATAACTGCTCCAGAGGAAGGTTATGTCTTTGACAGACACTCTGACATGTCTGGGTCAGGGCCATAGAATACAAAACGTCTGTTTAGCAAGGAGAGGCTTCATCTTTGTCAGATTGCCTTCACTTAACAGTTCGGAAGGAGACATTGTGACAGGTGAGGTCATTCGGAACAAGCAGTTAGTACTAAGCAGTTAGTACTATTATTTTGGTCAATAAACAACCCACCCTTGACAAGCTTCACAAGTTTCATTATCTCTCCTGCCTTATTCACATGCAAAAATGCCTTTCAAAACTGTCTTGGTCTTGCTGGCTCCAACAGCATGTTTTATAATGATCCCAGCTCCAGCAGCTTCCTCAGTATCAACCTTATTGTAAGAACTGATCTTGGCCCTTTATTCTTCAATACAGACCTTTGGTCATTTGGGACCAACCTGGACCTCAGGATACCATTTGCTGTTTCTGCCACTAACTGTGGGAAAAGACTGAAAAGCGGTGTTTTTGTATGTGTGTGTGTTTTTCCCAGGGGGCGGGTAGTGGCTCATGTTGAGGTGTTCAGGATACTGGTGAATCTTAGGCTAGAAAGGATTTTTAAAAATTGGACAAATAAGAATATTTCATTCCACCATTCCATTAAAGATTCTGAAGGAAGTAATCACTATGCTGCTGCTGAAGTGTGTTATAGAAAGGGTCCCACTCTTCCAGAGCTCAAGATAGCTCCAGTTAGAGATGTGAAGGTATGGGTGGAAATGGAAAATCCTTGCTGCTTAGCTTTTTCTCTAAGTACTTCATGGTCCCAAAACATGGTGGGCCTATTTTAGATTTCAGAGGCATCACCAGGTGCATCCGAATAATTCAGAATAGTCAGTTTTATTATCCTTCATTCCAGAAAGTACCACTTACTGGAAATGTCTCCATATATCTGCATATAGCTGGAGGGAATCTTTTGATGGACTTCATAGAGGAATCTTGGCAGAGATGTTCTGTTTAGGCAGGCTTGTCTCACCACCACCACCCATATGACAACTAATGGTAATAATAATAATAATAATAATAATAATAATAATAATACATTTTATTTATACCCCGCTCTTCAGCCAAAGCTATCAGAGCGGCTTACAATTTGTTAATTAGACAATTAACTCCCCTCAAGATGGTGGTTGAAGGGAGGGCTCATCTTGCTTCCAGCAGGAGGTGGCCTGCATCTCTCTCCCCTCAAGATGGTGGTTGAAGGGAGGGCTCTTCTTGCTTGCAGCAGGAGGTGGCCTGCCTTTCTCTCCCCTCAAGATGGTGGTTGAAGGGAGGGCTCTTCTTGCTTGCAGCAGGAGGTGGCCTGCCTTTCTCTCCCCTCAAGATGGTGGTTGAAGGGAGGGCTCTTCTTGCTTGCAGCAGGAGGTGGCCTGCCTTTCTCTCCCCTCAAGATGGTGGTTGAAGGGAGGGCTCTTCTTGCTTGCAGCAGGAGGTGGCCTGCCTTTCTCTCCCCTCAAGATGGTGGTTGAAGGGAGGGCTCTTCTTGCTTGCAGCAGGAGGTGGCCTGCCTTTCTCTCCCCTCAAGATGGTGGTTGAAGGGAGGGCTCTTCTTGCTTGCAGCAGGAGGTGGCCTGCCTTTCTCTCCCCTCAAGATGGTGGTTGAAGGGAGGGCTCTTCCTCCTTCGAGCAGGAGGTGGTCTGCCTTTCTCTCCCCTCAAGATGGTGGTTGAAGGGAGGGCTCTTCTTGCTTCGAGCAGGAGGTGGTCTGCCTTTCTCTCCCCCCAAAATGGTGGTTGAAGGGAGGGCTCTTCTTGCTTCGAGCAGGAGGTGGTCTGCCTTTCTCTCCCCTCAAGATGGTGGTTGAAGGGAGGGCTCTTCTTGCTTCGAGCAGGAGGTGGTCTGCCTTTCTCTCCCCTCAAGATGGTGGATGAAGGGAGGGCTCTTCTTGCTTCGAGCAGGAGGTGGCCTGCCTTTCTCTCCCCTCAAGATGGTGGTTGAAGGGAGGGCTCTTCTTGCTTCTAGCAGGAGGTGGCCTGCCTTTCTCTCCCCTCAAGATGGTGGTTGAAGGGAGGGCTCTTCTTGCTAGCAGCAGGAGGTGGCCTGCATCTCTCTCCCCTCAAGATGGTGGTTGAAGGGAGGGCTCTTCTTGCTTGCAGCAGGAGGTGGCCTGCCTTTCTCTCCCCTCAAGATGGTGGTTGAAGGGAGGGCTCTTCTTGCTTCCAGCAGGAGGTGGTCTGCCTTTCTCTCCCCTCAAGATGGTGGTTGAAGGGAGGGCTCTTCTTGCTTCCAGCAGGAGGTGGTCTGCCTTTCTCTCCCCTCAAGATGGTGGTTGAAGGGAGGGCTCTTCTTGCTTCCAGCAGGAGGTGGTCTGCCTTTCTCTCCCCTCAAGATGGTGGTTGAAGGGAGGGCTCTTCTTGCTTCCAGCAGGAGGTGGTCTGCCTTTCTCTCCCCTCAAGATGGTGGTTGAAGGGAGGGCTCTTCTTGCTTCGAGCAGGAGGTGGTCTGCCTTTCTCTCCCCTCAAGATGGTGGTTGAAGGGAGGGCTCTTCTTGCTTCCAGCAGGAGGTGGCCTGCCTTTCTCTCCCCTCAAGATGGTGGTTGAAGGGAGGGCTCTTCTTGCTTCCAGCAGGAGGTGGCCTGCCTTTCTCTCCCCTCAAGATGGTGGTTGAAGGGAGGGCTCTTCTTGCTTCCAGCAGGAGGTGGCCTGCCTTTCTCTCCCCTCAAGATGGTGGTTGAAGGGAGGGCTCTTCTTGCTAGCAGCAGGAGGTGGCCTGCATCTCTCTCCCCTCAAGATGGTGGTTGAAGGGAGGGCTCTTCTTGCTAGCAGCAGGAGGTGGCCTGCATCTCTCTCCCCTCAAGATGGTGGTTGAAGGGAGGGCTCTTCTTGCTTGCAGCAGGAGGTGGCCTGCCTTTCTCTCCCCTCAACATGGTGGTTGAAGGGAGGGCTCTTCTTGCTTGCAGCAGGAGGTGGCCTGCTGGTAGATGTGTCTGTAATGGGATGGGAAGCACATGGCAGTCTTATGCTGCACAGAGTCTGGAATCTGTCAGAATGACAATCCCATATAAATGTACTAGAATCCCTTGCTTCATTTAGGCCTTCAAGAAGCTGGGGCAGGATGGTACAATTGGCTGCATACAACATCACAGCTGCACTACATAAACAAAAAAGAAGGTAACAGATCTCACACTCATTCTGTCTCTGCGGTTTTGAGACTAATACTGTGCACATCATGTACTACTGGAGATTTGCCAAGCAGTGGAAGAAAATTCACAGCCAGATTCAGTTTTCTTGATGGGTCAGGGGTAAGTTATGCTTTCACATCAATAGTCAACAATAAATGCCCACTGTTTTCCAGTAAAATAGAAAAAGTTAGGCTTGTTTAGGGAAGTTGTTCCTTATCTGTTTTGGCCATCTGCCAGGGTTCTGGCAAAAATCAGGGAAGATTGTATCATCTGTAATAGCTTCTTCAGTCTATGCTTTCAACATTTCTCCTTGAAGACTGCAAGGTCTTCTGTTTGCTGAAGATCCCAAACCTCCTCACTTTAGCAAATACCAAAGAGGCAGAACTCATTGCCTTAAGTGGTAAACCTGGAGGCTGATTAGTTCTTGGAAGTCTTAAGACTTTTAAGAAGACTTCTATACTACACCTGCCTTGCAAGCTCAAGTGACATCTGTTCCTGACATTTTTATATATTTCATTTCATTTCTGTGCTGCCTTTCTCCTAGAAAGGAACCCAAAGTGGATCACAGATAAAATACATTTTACTATAAAAATTTAACAATTAAAACCAACTAGCTAAAACAATATAAAATGACATAAAAACCATGCAAAAGTAAAAATAAATAAATATCTAAAGCACACACCCCATATAAAAACCTCCCAGACACAATTACTTGAATCAAAATGTCTTTGCCTACTGGTGAAAGGAAAGCAAGGAGGGGGCCAGCCTAGCCTCCCATGGAACCGAGAAAGATCTCTCTTGTGCTCTCACCAAGTGAGCATGCGACAATGACAGGACCAAGAGAAAGACTTTCCCCGTAGATCTTAGGACCCTTTTTGGTCTGCTCAACTGATGATCAGTTCTTCTTGATTGGGGAAATTTTACTCTTTTATTGCACTTAAAGAACTTGGGTCTCAATTGCCATCAATTTCCTTCTCATTGCTAAGTCTGGTTCACTGTTAACAGACCCTCTGGTGAATTGTTTTTTGAAGGCTCTCTCATCTTTATACCGTCCTGCTCCTTATATCTCTGCTTGATCCTTCTGTCTTATTCTCTCTCAGTTGATGAAAGTATCTTTTGAGCCATTGGCTTTGGTCAACTTGTGCCTTCATGCACTTAAAGTCATCTTCCTGGTGGTGGTTTCACTCACTTGTTGGGCAAATGAGCTTCAACACTTTAACAGTTGACTCACCTACTTAGTATTTAACAAAGACAAGGTAGGTTTACATTCAGATGTCTCCTTCCTGCTGAAGGTGGTCTCACAGTTACAATTGGGCTAAGATACAGACAACAGCAAAATGAAACCGATGAAATATAATTTCACTTCCATTTTTGTTGTTTTTTATTTTATTTTAACTGGTCTTTATGGATTTATGGTTTTTGGAGGGGATGGAGATAATAGGAGTGAAACTACTGTGTTCTACAGTGTTTGGGGCTATTTAAAGATGGAAAATTATCTAGATTTTTTTTAAAAAATGGGTTCTGTGGGTTTAGGGAATGTCTGGGGGTGTCAGGAGCTCCAAAAGGGGGTTGGAAGTTACACTTTTCTTAGCCTTGCCTTAGATATTTGTTAAACTCTGTCTTCCTGCACCCACTCTACTTTTTCATTTGAAGTGTTTCTTTGTGGTCAATTAGAGCCTGGGGGAAATGGTTTCAGTTTTCTCAGAAGAACTTCCAAATAGGTGGGCCAAGTTTATCAAGCTGATATGTTAGCTTGTGCATTTTCCTCTCTTCTGGAGCTAAACACATTCTACAAAAACAGCAACAACATCTGCAGTCCTACGGAAAAGTTACATCTATGCAGAAGCATAATCTGGGTTCAGCCTTTCACATTCATCTTTTACTGTTGCCTTAAGAATAGAGGCAGAGGTGAAGTTGTGTTTGGCCCTGCAGGTCTGTCTTTTATGGAGCCTTCTTTTAGTAAGTTGGCTAGACACCCACATGTGTCAGTCAAAGAGATTTCAAAGAATAGGTTGCTTATATGTAACTGTGGTTTTGAAAGCAAAAAGCCTGCAGATTGATATGCTTATCCTCATCTTCCACATTTGTGCACATTTCTGTTACATGGCAGACTAAGGAATTGAGAAGGCTCTGAGGTACAGAACAGACATATGCTTTGAGGAGTGAGGCTCCTGCCAATACTACTCAGCTCCAGAATGTTCTGATTCTGGGTCTAAACAAGTGTAAGAGCATGTATTTGTTTTATCTCCAGCATATTTCTGTTTTTATATTGTTGATGGTGATGATGATGTGTTGGAATGTTTAAATATTTATTAGTTTTAATCATTTTTACCCAAAAAAGGATGGATCTGTATACTTACTTAGAGTCAGTGTCAGTATAATTAATAGAGGTTATTTCACAGAAAACCCGGGTAACATTGGGTTATATGTAAATGTAATATTTGAGAATGTTACTCTGCAAATGAACATATATTTATCTTTTGTTCTAGGATTTGATGACACCTATCCAAGTGGGAAATAAAACCGTATATTTAGTTTCATTTTTTGAAGGATTGCAGCGTATTATCCTGTTCACTGAAGATGAAAAAGTTTTCAAAGTGACATATGAAAGTGAAAAAGTTGAATTAGCAGAACAAGAAATCATTATATCCTTACAAGATGTTGGCATCTCTTTAGTAGATAACTATTTAAAGCAGGAAATAGGTTATATTGGGATCACAAGGTAAAACATTTATAATATTTTCAATTTAATTACTTATTCTTTGTAATAGTAGGTTATAAACTGACTCACTTTTGATGGTGTAGTGTTAGTAGTTTGATAGAAATTTTGCTGAATTAGATATTATTAGATATTAGATATTATTTCCTAAAAACAAATCTTTGTGATGATTTAAAAAATGGGTTCAGTGTAGCAAAATGGAGCACCTTTAATAGTGCAGTCTTAAGAATGCATACCCACTGAATTCAGTGGGGTTCCCACCCCGATACGTGTTCAAAGTATTGCAACATATCTGCCATTCATTTCAGTGGAAGAGGTTTAATATAGAGAAATTTATTTTGTAAATCTATCTATTTATCTAGTTTTTAAAAATCATATCCTACCTTTCTCCCAGTATAGCACCAAAAGTTGTTCACAGAATAGATACAATAAAGTTTCTGTCGTGGCCAAGATAGTAAAGTCCTTGATTTAAGGAACCTGAAATTTTAAAAATTATTTCCTTGACTTCCAAAAAGGTACATAGAAACATTCTTGGGATGGCACAGAGGAGCAGTCCACCAATACTGGGTTAACTCCTGCATGTAAACTGATGATGCAGGAGTCAACATTCTACATATTTCAGTTACATTCATTGAGACTCCATACCTTGCCAGGCACTTTCTAATTTCCCTGCTTGCCAATCAGACATAAAATCCTTTCCCTAGCAAGTCAGTTGTGGTTTACTTAATAAACAGGGGAAAGAAGTAGAGTTTTGTAAGAATATGGCACAGTTGATTCCTAATAGGAATAAAAGACATACCAAAGTAAAAAAAACCACTGAGAATGAGTGGTTGGTACTCACCATGAATTATCAATCTGGGATGACAGGAGGAGCAATCCACCCTCACCTTGAGAAAAGGATTACTGTTTGTTTCAAAGGGAAAGCGAGACAGATTAAGTGTTTAGGATAGGCAGAGCAAGGCTGGACAATGAAACTGTCTGGGAAGGGAAGTAGTTTCAACAGACATAATAGAAATATGGTTAGGCCTCCACAGATTTGCGATTTTGACTCTTCACAACTTTGTAACTGCTGGTTAACAAGGTCAACCTCTTCTCTCCCCCTCCTCCCTCTTCCTCACAGCCAACTAAAACCAGCACCGTACATTCGCCTGCTTTGCCAAATTTTGCATCCTCCTCAATTCCAAAGACCTTCCCTTGGAATTTGAGGTTTGCAGCCACCCCCAGGAGGATCCAACTTCTCTCCCTTTTTCATCCCCCTCTCTCCCAGTCAGGCAAAAGAAACACCATACCTTGCCTTTGTGGTGATGACTGCAAACATTGGAATCAGAGTGGAAAGACTCTGGAAATGAAGAGAATTGGAAGTGAAGAGAATGCAAAGTCTGTCAAAGTAGTGAAGATAGGATGTTGCTTTTGTGTGGCCAGGAGGGAGTGGGGAAGGAAAGAAGGTGGGTCCTTTGAAGCTGTGGCTGCTAACATCAGAGTGTAAGTGGAAGCACATTGGAAATGTGGAGGAAGTTATGTGTTTCAAAGTTGCAAAGAGAGTTACATGTGGTGCTCTTGGTGGAATAAGGCTCTGCATCATTCATGTTGGAGAGAGTTAATATATTTGCATTTTTTCCACTTTCATGGGGGTCCTTGACCCCTAAATATAAAACTTGGACCTCTGCATCATCAATTGGCATGTGGGGGTTAACCCAATACTGGTGGATTGTTCCTCTTGCCATCCCAGACTAATTCACTGTGAGTACCAACCATTCAATTTTTAAACTGGGTTCCTTTTACTTCTAGCAAAAAGTTAAATATTCAGCAGTAAATATATCTTAGAGACCTAATGAAATGTAATTGCTTACTGGCTAGTCACATAACAATTGTTTTCATACTAATAACTATACCAAATATGTTGCAACTGATATCTCTACTTTTATTTATTTTGTTTGCAAGTTCTGATGTAATTTGGGAGACAAAACCCAAGAAAAAGTCAAGATGGCGGCCACTGAGTTTGAAGCAAACTGAAAAGCTGGAGAAAGAATTTAGTGAATACTGTGATCATTCACCAACGGAAAATAAAATAGTGGAGCTAGATGATAATATTCCGGTAATTCTGAGAGGACTTTTTGTCCCTTTGTAACTCTGCTGTAAATCTTTTATGTAAAGTTTAGTATATTGATTATTGCACTTTTACTAAAACCATATGGACAATCTTCTACCCACTTTTACTTTTATATCTTACAAGTCATTTTTCTGCAGCAGGAGGTTGTTGCTGTGTATCTTTAAGTTGTTTCCAACTTATGATGACCCTAAGGCAAACCTATCATGGTGTTCTATTGGCAAGTTTTTTGGCAAGGGTTTTGCCCTTGCCTTCCTCTGAGGCTGAGAGAGTGTGACTTGCCCAAGGTCACCCAATGGGTTTCCATGGGTGACACGGATTTAGATTCTGGTCTCCAGAGTCATAGCCCAGTGCTCAAACCACTCCAGCATACTGGCTCTCAGCAGATAACCACTGAAGCCATTAGCTCCTGGAAGCACTGGTTAGATGGTAACTGGATCCTCCAAATCTATGTGTGTACAGGTAGGATTGGGCCAAAACATGCCACGTGGGTTTGGACTGTGTCATCTAAACTAAACAACACAAGGTGGGGATGATCGTACTTTTCTGGCTTTCTCTTTGTTTCTCCTTCAATTGAAAGGCCTTGCCATCAATTAAATAAGAACCATCAATATCTTATTTATTTAATTTATTCAATTTATTTGTTTTTTGCTCTTGATGAAGATGCAAGGTTGCTTACAGCAAATTAGAATATGAAATAAAACACCAATTATAAATATAAAATTTCCAATAATTTAAAAGTTATTGAAATACTTTGAAATACCACATAAATACATCAAAACATTTAAAAACCAGGAAGTCCAGTTGGGGATGAAAATCTGGTCTGAATAAAAATGTCTTTGCTAGCTTAATCTCTCTGGGAAGGGCATCCCATAATCTAGGAATGGCCACTGAGAAGGCTCTCTCCCATGCCCCTACCTACTAAAACATTATTTCTGAAGGAAATGACACTGATATGAGTCTCTCCTGCATACCTCAAAATTTGGCCAATTTCATATGGAGAAGTATGGTCCTTCAAGCAGCTGGACTCAAGCTATACAGGTCTATATATCTCATAAAGAGTACTTCAAATTTTGCCTGGCAATGAAAGGTAGCTAGTGAAGATGTAACAGAGGTCAAAAGGAGCTCCATGTAAATTGTATTACAATAATATAACAGGATTTAAATGAGGCAGATGTCATCATGGCCAGTTCTCCAGGAATAGGTATAGCTAGCACACTAGCTTTAACTGTACAAAGTCCCTTCTAGTCAGTGCCGAAACACACAAGCTCAGTGATGAATCCAGGAACTGAGTTCTGAACCAGGAGTACTTCTGTCTTGTCCGGCCCTTATCCAGTCCATTACTGCCCCCAGCCAATAGTTTGTAACAGCTTCCTTGAGTGTTTAGTAGGAAAGAGAAATAGAATTAGATATCATAAGCATCTTGGTGATACTAAACCCCACACCTCTGAAGAACTTCTCCCAATAGTTTCAAGCAAATGTTAAATAAAATAGAGAACAAAATAAAACTGTGAAGTCAATTTCTCTGAGACTGAACAGGGATCCTCCAGCATCAGCTTCTGAATCCATCTCTTCAAAAAGTACTAAAGCTAGTGCAAAACTATGTGTTTTGCCTCTTCCACAGAGCAGCCCTGAAGAATACCATTATCAATGGTATTAAAAGCTGCTGAGAGGTCTAGCAATGTAGGAACAAGACCATAAACCACAACCATTTCAGCTATCTTGGAGTGATGTGAATACATTTCACACCATCCTGCTTGGTCTCAGTGATAGCTCTAATTATTATCAGGATATAGTTAGCAATGCTTCTTCTCTCTGAGAAAGATGGAATGCTCAGTGATCTCCCATCTGCTACAAAACCACCAGTACTTATTTATGAAAGCAGGAGAAAACAGGAGAATCTACAGTGTTCTCCTAAGATAACAGACAAGAGTGCATTTCTGGGAGGAACATTACAGAGAGAATGGGGTGGTCTTCCAAATTGTTGCAATTTCCGTCAAAATAAAGAATCATAGGACTGCTGCTATTGGGTACAAGGGCTTAGAGAATCTTCAGTCATTTATTGCCTTGTTTATATAATGTGACAGTGTGAGCATTTGAATAACCCCATTTCAACTGCGGGAGGAATCCTGAGTATCTTGGAAGATGTTGATGTCACTTAATAGCCTGAGTGTATTTATGTCTTAAGTTTTCTCAGAAAAATGTGCATAGAGGTCCCATAATGATGCCTGTTGTCTAGAAATAACTAAGGTCCCATAGAAATGGTTGTTGGACTGGATCCACAATGTATGCTAAAATCAGGGTAAGATGTTTTGCTTAGCAGCAACACATCAGAAAATCAATTTAAAGAGTGCCCCCTTAGATAGTCAGAAACAACTTAAAGACTAACAAAAACAAACATGTTGTTGTTTGTTGATTAGGCTGTTGATGGCCTTTTTTTAAAAAAAAGTTAAATTTGAGTATTTTGTAAAGACAATTGCTTTCAGTTAGACACTTGAGCATATTTTAAAATATTTCCCTTTGAACTGGTGAAATATAAAAGTGCATAAAATTAGCTAGATTGTGTTTTCATGCTTTATTTTAAAATAACAGGTCTGCTTGACTCCTACTGGTAATAACATGAAACTACTACAGCCAACTGAAATCCCTGTGAGAAGAAGCTTTTTGCCAGCTTTAAAAGTACAATATAGTACATCTGAACACCAATCATCCTTCAGAGTCCAGATTTATAGAATACAGGTATGTTTCAGGGTTACCAAAAGTAAACAATAAAATAAGTCTTTAGGTTGCTATAAGCAAAGGAAGATATAATCGGCCTTCCGCATTTGCAGATTTGATTAATATGTTCTTTGTAGGAATCTCTGGGTCCTCCAGCATGACCCTATAACCAACATTTGCCAGAAGCTGTGCTGTAGGACCTAGAGGGAATACTTCCTATGGCGTTTGTAGGTCCTCCAACACAATTCTGTGGTCAGCTTCTGGCGGATGTTGACCTTAGAGTTGCACTGGAGGACATAAAGATTCCTAGGAAAGAGTTCTCTCAGGTTTAAAAAAGGTGCTTTTGTTTTATTTGCAATTTTTCCACTTTCACAGGGGTTCTGTGTCCCTCACCCCAGCAAATGTGGAGGGCCCACTGTCATAACATATTTCTTATTTTGCTGTTAGTTTAATCTATGCAGTTAGGATTTCAAGCTTTTCTTTGTTATACCTTCAGTGGTTGATATTCATGAATGAGCTTTAAAAATTAAAACTTTATTTAATTTGAGCTTTTCAAATGATGGAAGAACTGCTTAAAACAGATGTTTATGAAAAGTCTGTTGAATAGAAGCCCTGATGGCGCAGTAGTTAAATGCCTGTACTGCAGCCACTCACTCAAAACCATAAGGTTGCAAGTTTAATACCAGCAAAAGGGCTCAAGTTCGACTCAGACCTTCCAAGGTTGCTAAAATGAGTACCCAGATTGTTGGGGGCAAGTAGCTTACAGTTGTAAACTGCTTAGACACTGCTTAGGCAGTATGAAGCAGTATATAAATGAAGCTGTTTGTTTTTTGTTTGTTTGAATTCCTTCATATAAACATCACATTTAAGCATAATGTATGTTAAGCCTTTAAACATTTTTAACATAATTAATGTTTGTTAAACAAATGGTCCTAGACCATATCAAGCCAGAAATCTTCCTGGAAGTCAAGATAACAAGACTTAGGCTGTCATACTTTGGACACATCGAGAAGGCATGAATTATTGGAAAAAACAATAATGCTAGAAAAGGTAGAGGGAAGTAGAAAAAGAGGAAGGTCACATGCTAGATGGATAGACTCTTATTAAAGAAATTATGAGTATGGTTTGCAGGTGTTGGGCAGAGCAGTGAAGAACAGGTTGTCTTGGAGGTGTCTCATCAGCAGGATCATCATGGGTCAATGTCAATTCGAGAGCAGTTAACAAGAACAAATGTTAAACCTGCTTAAATTCAGATTACAAAGTGCAGTCTTTATTTAATGAAGACACCAAAAAGAATTAGTAGTTGACTTCAATAAAGTAGGATTTTTCTTCCCCCCCCACCTTGAAATGTGTGAAGCCAGTATAATTGCAAGCTAGGATGTTTGTCAAACATTTAAAGTAAAAACAAACATTTGCAAGTGGATATCTAACATGCACCATATTGTCCTATCATTGCACTTGTCAGATACAAAACCAGATTCCTGGAGCCATATTTCCCTTTGTGTTCTATCCTATTAAACCTCCCAAGTCCATCTCCTTGGATTCAGGTTTGTTAACACTGTTTAACACCTTTTTATGCTTTTTTCTGCTGCTTGTAATAATTTAGGAGGATTGGGGCGGGGGGGACAGGGGGAACTAATTCATAGTAAGCTTAGATAAAGTGCATTTTGTTTATAAGTTTGTTTATTTCTTGAATTTGCTAAATTTTCTAGAAACTTCAAGAAAGTGTATTGTTTGTTATAAGTTAACAAAACAACATGATCCTCATTTTAACACTAGAAGTTATTTGGGTCAAATGGGAAATACCCCCTCCCCCCCAGATTCCTGAGGCAGTGAAAGCTTTACAAGCTTTTGTACACATCTTATGCTACTCTTGCTTGACAAACGTACCTTGTCTGCAAACGTCATATGTGTTCAGGGCAGGAAGGAACTCAATTTCCTAAGTCCTTTAGAGAAACAAATATTTTTTTCAAAAATCATGCAACTGTTGCAACTGTAATCTGAAAAACAGCATGTCTGTAACTTCATTAAATTACCCAGTCAGTTTGCATCTGCTGAATTAAAAATATTTGTGGATATACATTCCTCAGTTTAGTAGCTAGCTTCATTTCCTCCCATATATGCTTCATATATGCTTCTTTTCTCCTTAGACCATTGATTTGTACAACCTTTCCATTATATCCTTTGCAAATGATCTCAATTATATATTTCTGCACATGGAAATAGAATTGGATTCAACATGTTTTTAACTTTTATTTGTAATAATCATTAACTGTGTTTTAACTGCTGTTAATAGTGCTTTTAAAAATAATTACGTTGTTTCATTCTTTTTTAAAATAAAATTTTGTAAAATAAATTTTTAATTGAATATTGTTTTAAATTACTGTAAACTGTCTTGGGTCCCATCATGTGAGAAACGCCAAGTATAAATTCAAGAAAGAAAGAAAGAAAGAAAGAGCATCAACCTATGCTCACACTTTTTGTTTGATATTTTTATAGAACCTAAACCATTAACTAAGTGCCAAGCCACACTCACATTTTTGTTTGATATTTTTATAGAACCTAAACCATTTACTGATGTCAGTATTGTAATGAGAACTGCAGGGCATTCTCAGATATCACGGATAAAGTGAGTACAATTTTCTTAATTTCAGGTGTTGAGGCTAGGGTAGATCACTGCATTTAGATTTCTGGCTGGAACTTTTCGTAGAAATCATGTAACACCAATTTTAAAGCAATTTCACTGATTTCTAATATGCTTCTGGCCTGAATGCAAGTTGCTTTAAAGCCCTAAACAGAGTGGGATCTAACTAAGTGCAGAACCAACTCTCTCTATATGCCCCTGCCTGAAAATTAGTGCTGATGAAAGGACCTATATCTTTGTCCACCTCTAGGAGCAATACATTGTATGAGGGCATGGGATAGCAATACATTGTATGAGGGCTCCATTCCTGCACTGCGGTGGCTGTCTGGATTGAAATCCCACTGGGCCACGTGGAGTGTCTGTTGTTGCCACCAGTTCACTCATTCTGAGGTCAAAACGAGGTGCCCAGCGTGTGATTGTTGCCGGGCACCTCATTCTGACTTCAGAAGTGAGCGATCTGCAACAGCAGTGGGTGCACCAGGCTGCTGTCAGGGTGCCTGTGCAGACAACTGCTGTGGCATGGGAATGGAGGGTCAGTTAATGGGGAGGTCAAGGCAGCTGCAATTGCCCCTGGAGTATCCTTACCCATGTAGAAAGGGGCCTACGTTGCTAAATTGTTTAATGGTTCAATTTTCAGATTGCTCAATAAGTTTTTTTTGCCTGGTTTGTTATATATTCTTTTAAGATACCAGTAGTTTTTATTTGTATGCCATCTGGGATCCTGTGATATAGAATAAATAGTTTAATAAATAAAATATTAATAATCCTGAATCAGAGCACTGATCTCTCCAGACCAATATTGTCAACTGTGGCTCTCTGGGGGTTCCAGCAAGATTCCCCCCCCCCCAGTGCTACATGGAGATTCCTAGTATTATTTGGTTCTATTCCATGAAAATGCCAACTAAGCCAGATTCTCTGTATTAGTGGTCCCAAAACTTTTTGTGAAAGATCTCCCTCTTTTCTTTCACATGACAACCCTCAACAGCAAACTCTTGATATTAGATCTACTGTTTGTGCAGCACCCAGGCAGACAGTAATATCTATCTCAACTCACCATTGCCTCCTCCTCTGTATCAACCTCTTTTGTGTCAATACAGCAGTGGCAGTGGGCCGTCCCTGCTCTTCCCTCTTACCTGTACTGGCCCTACAGCAAAAGGAGGGCCGGCTGGCTCCATTGCTGTGCTCAGGGTGACCAGGTGCAAAGGGAGCAGTGATTGAGCAACTGGTTAAGTGGTGACTTTCTTGCCTACACTGGTCTGTGACACAAGGTCACTGCTTCCTTTGCAACAATTCATCCTGGGAGCCACAACTGAGCAGCTGTCTGAGTAGTGACCAAGCAGCTTCTTGCCCATGCCAGCCTTGTGGCAAAGGGTGGCATGAGTGATAGGCTTCTTGGTCACTGCTTAACCAGCTGCTCAATTGCTGCTACCTTTGCACCTGGTCGCCTTGGCAGCAGCACCCTTTCAGCAGATGCCAACGTAAGCAAGAAGCTTCTCAGTCACTGTTCAGCCAGCTCCTTGGTTGCTGCTCCCAAGTTGACCAAGTGCAAAGGGAAAAGATTTTCCCCAGAGACGAATGACTCCCAATCTCAGAGAAGTAAAGGTTTCTTTTGAAAAATCAGCCCTGGATACTCCTCCCCATCCTTCCCCAGAAACATGCCTTCCTCACACAGTTTCAAGTCATCTGCCCCAAAATCTTGTTTCTTCTGCTATCCATTCTTTCAGCCTCTCCGACAAAAGAAAGCAAGAGCCGAGTTCTGGCAAAGTTCACAAAGCTTAACTAGGGTTCCAAATGTGAAAGCTCATTTCTAACACCGCTTCTCCCCACCACCACATGCTCTACTCATCATCTCAACCGTGATCCTGATGGTTGGAATGAGAAGTTCCTCTTGTCTTTCTTGAATCCTTTATGCTTTGGCTGATTTCTTTGCACTTGCTGATTTGGCTGAAGCCCACTGCCACCTTTTCTCTCTCTGGCCTTCTGGATCTTTCCACTCCACCCAGGGGAGCAGCACTACCTACTTTGGGAATCACTGCTGTATAGCTTCTGGAATCAGATAAGATTGGGTGTGTTCAGAGTTGTATGGTGGTATTGACAATTTAAATTAGATGGCAGGTAATAATAGACTATACGTTCACTTCCAGTATTAATTTTATGAACACTGAACTTAGATGCATACAGATATCACTTTAAAAAGGTTATTAATATGTGTATTTTACCTCCAACATCCATGTGAGTAACTCTCCACTAAAATTTTTCTGGGTATGTTCTTGTGATACAATAGTTATTGAATGTATTTTAAGATAATATATTTGTAAAAATCAACTAACTGAAAAAGGAAAATGAGGCCTAAATCTGATTGGTAGCCCAACCTAAATAAGATTCATTGAATCAAATGAAGTTACAAGTACTAACAAGTTTCATTTATTCAGTGGCTTTATTCTGTTTCAAACTAATAATTTATGTTATAATAAATGTTGCTACTTCACTGTCCGTGCAATGAAGTGAAAGCTCTTAGAAGACAGCTGTTCATGAGCTATTCTATAGTACCCAAGACATTTCAGATGCAAAGACCTTCCAGGCTTCTGGCAATAGTCTTTACAGTAAGCAATACCTTGCTCTAGATGAGCCAGTTTTAGAAACATGTCGTTTCTAAAGCCTTTCGTGTTCCTTTCTCAAGATGTCTTAATTCTTTAACATATCCTATTTCGATGCCATGTTTTAATAAGAAAAGAAAATGCAGTGCTTTCTTTAATTAGCAAACATAATTTAAAAACCATTAAAGCTGCAGTGTTGACAATGGTTTAAATTCAGGTTAGTCCCAAATAAAGTTGATACATTGAACCACTAAAAATTAAGAGTATGTTGACTTAGCAAATTCCCATTGATTCAGTGGGTCTGCTGCTGTTGGCTCTAATAGCTGGATGTAGGCCAGTAAGCTTGCTCAGAAACAGTTGTACTGACGTGAGTAAACATGCATTGACTTGTGTTTAAAGAAAAACTTTCATTTATACTGATTTAGCTTTTTTAAAAAAATAGAAAATCTACATACTTTGCATTTTTTATTATTTTTATGAACAGTGTAAAAATATCTTGTGAATTCCTTTGCAGGTATTTTAAAGTCCTAATTCAAGAAATGGACCTTCGCTTAGATCTTGGTTTCCTTTATGCTTTGGCTGATTTCTTTACACTGGCTGATGAAGTACCCAAAGACCAAGAGGTATGCGTGGCTATCATATCAGTAAATGTGTGCTGAACATTATATCTCTGGCTTTTCTTCGCTAACAAAGATTCAGGAAGGACTCATCCCACACTTTCTGCAAGCGCATTGATGACTAAAAAGGCCAATCTTAGATAAACAAGTCTGGTTACAGAAGGCACAGCAGAAAGTCTCCTTGGGTGATGTTTCCACGTTGTGGTTCTTTCTGCGTTGTCATTTCTCTTCAAGACTCATTCTGTGTGAGTTCTCAAAAGAGGCTGCAGCATTGTGGATAGTGTGTCTCCATGCCTCCCGATGTGAGGCCAAGGCAGACCATTGTTGGTGATCAATTTGGCTGAGCTTGAGATGTTGTTTCAGGGAGTCTCTTCTTTGGGGTGCCCCTCTTACGCTGACCCGTGGCGAGTTCACTGTAGAGTACTATTTTTGGGAGGCGGTGGTCCTCCATCCTAGAAACGTGTTCTGCCCAGCGCAGCTGCATTCTCAATAGCATGGCCTCAATGCTGGTGATCCCTGCTTGCTTCAGAACAGCAACATTTGTCACATAGTCAGTCCAGTGTATATTTAGGATTGTATGTATACAGCGCTGATGAAAGTGTTAGAGGAGTTGTAGATATTGGCGATAGATGACCCATGTTTATCAAGTAGTTAAAAAGAAATATGGAACACTTGTTCTTCCTGGTCTCTTAATCATACAATTATCTCCACCTGCATGGTGCATTGTTTGGAACTCTCTAAAGCTTATTTTGCAAGCTTTTTGATAAGAGCCCTGCCCATTGTCCTCACAGCTATCCTGTATAACTCCCACCTAAATCCCAGTTCCTTGTTGTCCTTTGTGTTGGCAACATCAATAGAACTGTTCAGAGCTATTTATTCATTTGTATCTCACTTGGAATTCTTTTTCTTGGCACTGTTTCTTTTTCAGCATTATTTCTCAAATTAGCGATTTGATTTGTTACTCATTCCATTCTGGTTTAATATAGTCTGTATTTTGGCTTCCCTCTCAATTTATGGCTCAGTTGTGTTATCAACTCTGTCTCTCAGTTTGATCTTGGATTTTCTGATTAATGTCTTGGCATAGCAATTTCCTTATGGTGGCATACTACTTCATCTGATTCTTTTAAAAATGTACCCTGTGTGGAGCACGGCCATTCACATTGCCTCTTGTGCCTTGGTAAAGGTCACAGTGTGAAGTCTTATAGGCATTGGAGTGCGTTTACCCTGCAGGTGCATAAAAACCACTTGTCCATACTAAAGATGCTCTTTTGCAAGCAAGTCCTGAAAGTCTTGATTAAACCCTATAGCACAACCCCTAGATCCTTTCTGTCTTGCTTTCTTTCAGCTCTGATTTCCTCAGGTTCACCAGTCCATGTGCAATTAAAAGATCTTTGCAAGACTCTGGAGCCTGTACCAATTCCCCAAAGAAGGTTTTTAAATCCACTATAATTGATTATGCCATCCACTTGAAAGTGCCTTCAGTGCACACCAAATCTGTCAAAGCCAAGAGCCAGCCTGATGTGCCTTCGACACCAGGCTGTTCTCATGATTTGCAGGAATCCACTTTGACTTCCAAATGCAAGACTAAAAAGAGACAGCATAAGAAGAAAAGATTGAAACATGTTGAGGCTTCTCCATTGCTTCATCTGCTACATCTGTTGACTCCAGGTAAAGACCTGTAGCTACCCCAAGCTGTTTCAGTAAAGGTGGATGAGCCATTGGTTCAGATCTCAGTAGATAAAGACACATTCCTCTCCTCTGCTTGCGAAATAGGCTAAACCTTCTATACATAAATCCCCTCAAATTTTCTGGGTGTAACTCCCCTTTGGTACAACATAGGAGATCTCCTACTCCGATGCCCACAGTTCATGGAGTTCCATCATAGAATCATAGAGTTGGAAGAGACCACAAGGGTCATCCAGTCATGCAAGAACTCTCAATCAAAGCATACCTGACAGATGGCCACCCAGTGTCTGCTTAAAGACCTCCAAGGAAGGGGACTCCACCACTCTCCGAGGGAGTGTGTTCCACTGTCGAACAGGAAGTTCCTCCTAATGTTGAGGTGGAACCTCTTTTCCTGTAGCTTGCATCCATTGTTCCGAGTCCTGTTTTCTGGATGCCCTTCATTCCACTTTCTCTTCTCTCTTCAGCAACAGACTTTTGCGATACTGTTAAGCCTGGGTTGCTAAAACATCAGTCACAAGTTCTTGATATTGTTTGGAGAGAGTACATGATTAGAGTTTTGAGACTACCTCCCTTTAGGGTAATCCTCATCATTCCCCCACACACACTGTCATTGAGGATACTCTCAGTGTGGTACTCTTCCAAAAAGATGCTATCAAACCCATCCCTATACCATTGATTCTATAGGCATACTTCTACTTCTACTTAATTGTGTACAAATATCTTTCTATATCCCATCTCCCATGCAAGCAAAATTCCCAAATTTCTGCAACATAGACTCCATCTGACAGAGAAATCTCAGAGGTTCAAGCAGGTTTCAGGAAAGGAAGAGGCATTAGGGACCACACTGCAAAAATATGGTGGCTAATAGAGTGCACCAAGGAATTCCAAAAGAAAATCAGTATGTGCTTTGTAGACTATAGCAAAGCCTTTGACTGCATAGATCACAAAAGGTTATGGAATGCTCTTAAAGACATGTGAGTGCCAACTCATCTAATTAACCTGATGAGACTTGTATTTAGGACAAGAGGATACTGTCAAAACACAGAAACAGAATGGTTCCCAATTGGCAAAGAGGTCAGGCAATGCTGCATCCTTTCATCCTATTTGTTCAATTAGTATGCAGAACATATTATATGAATAGCAGGCTTGAACACATAAGGAGGAGGAGTGAAAATAGGAAGAAAGAATATCAACAAATCTAAGGTATGCAGATGATGCAATACTACTAGCAGAAAACATCACAGACCTACAGTAACTACTAAGGAAGATCAAGGAAGAAAGTGAAAAGGCAGGCTTATTGTTAAACTTAAATAAACAAAGATAATGACCACAGAGAATTTATGCAAATTCAACCCAGACAATGAGGAAACAATAGTAGTAAAATAATTCTCATATCTAGGATTAAACATGGATCGGAGCAGGGACTGAATTCAAGAAATCATAAGAAGACTAGGATGGGGAGGGCAGCTATGAAAGAACTACAAAAAATCCTACAGTGTAAAGATACACAACTGAGCTCCAAGGGTCTTCACAAAGTGCATGGCTCCCATGGTAGCCTACCTTCACCAGCGAGGGACCAGAGTTCTCCCTTACCTAGACGACTGGCTCTTTGCCACTCCCTCCAAGGATGAACTATGAAGAGATTCCGGATTTACCTTGTCACTCCTCAACTTTCTCAGGCTCATCGTGAACTTGGAGAGGTCCCATCTCACCCCAGTCAGACAAATCAGGTTCATCAGTACCATTCTTGACTCTGAAGAATTCATCACCTATCTGCCTGCAGACCACTTTTGAGCTCTCTGCACTGTGGTCCGAGTCTGCCTCTCTCACAGGTGGATAAAGGCCCATGATGTCCAAGTGGCCCTAGGGCACATGGCCTCCATGACCTTGGTTACCCCATGGGCAAAACTTTGGCCTGGTTTCTATCAGTCTTTGATCCTCTAACTGATCTTCCGACCAAGTGGCTTATGGTACTGAGACCAGTCACCCACACACTCCACTGGTGGCTCTACTTCTTTCGCATGCCATTCTTGTCTCCTCAGCCTCAAATCACTCTGACTACAGATGCATCCATGGAGGGTTGGGGAACCTCGCCATCAAGGACAGGTGGCCCCTAAAATAACAGACTCTCCACATCAATGCCCTCAAGATGCTTGCTGGAAAAGGCCCTGAAAACTTTCGAGACCAACCTTCAGACCAAGGTAGTACTTCTGACAGACAACACCACGGTCATGTAATACCTCAACAAACAAAGAGGCAGCAGATCCCCAACCTTGCTCAAGATCATCCTTCATATCTGGGAATGGTGCATCCCGAGGAACATCTTCCTCCACTCAGCTCACCTGCCAGGAGAAGAGAATGATCTTGCTGACCAAATCAGCAGTTCTTCCACCACTTGCCACAAATGGATCCTCCACCCCAAGACGTTGACTGAACTCTTTCACCAGTGGGGGACACCTCAGATAGACCTGTTTGCCACCAACACTAACAGCCACTGTGTCCAGTTCTGCTCCCGGTTGCAAACACACGACTCCCTCGGAGACGCATTCCTCTTTGCCTAGTTAGGAGAGAGGCTCTACCCTTTCCCTGCCTTCCGACTCATCACGAGGGTAGTGTCAATGACAGTGGACCGCTTGGGTGCAACTGATCATTCCTTGGTGGCCGAGACAACCTTGGTTTCCATCCCTGCTCCATCTGTGCCGTAGGGACTTTCTTCGACTTAAGTCCCGTCCCAACCTCCTCATATTTCAAGATAGTCAGGTTCAACATCCAAACGTTGACAATCTTCCGCTGGTGGCCTGGAGGCTCTATCCTTAGATTCGCTCCCTGCTTCGGTATGAAAGTGATCCTAGCTGCCCAGAACCTGATACTAAAAAATCCTACTCTTCTAAATGGAATAAGTTTCAAGACTTTCTCTCTGCAACAGACCTCTCTCCATCCCGGGTGTCAACAGTGACGGTACTGCAGTTTTTGATGGCACTGCTAGATTTGGGGCTGTGCCTCAACTCCATTAAGTGCTACCTTGCTGCCATCTGTTCTCATTACCAATTTGATGGCAAACCTTCCTTTTTTAAGGATCCCCTTGTGAAGAGCTTCCTGAGGGGTGCAACAACCTGCATCCTCCAGTGTTGGTACCGACACCTGCTTGGAACTTAGACGCTGTGTTGTCATGTTTGCAATCCAAGCCTTTTGAACACATGACCACTGCTGATTTGAGGCTGTTGACTTTGAAAACAGCCCTTCTTGTGGCCATCACTTCTGCCTGCCGGGCGGGCGGGTTTTGTGTGTTACAGAGGGACCAGTCGTTTCATAAGGATAAGTTGTCCTCCATACCAACATTATCTTTTTGCCAAAGGTGGTGTCCCCTTTTCATATGTGTCAAGACATTTTATTGCTGACCCTGGCCCCAAACCCGACTACCGAGACTGAATGTTGTCTGCAGACCTTGGGCATTTGGAAGGCCTTGGCCTTCTACCTGGGCAGAACTATGAGTTCGAGCCATTCCAAGAGACAGTTCCAGTGTTACTCGAAGCCAAAGAAGGGACTACCTCTGACTGCGCATAGGTTTTCTAAATGGGTGGCTGATACCATCCACCTCTGCTATGAACTGTTGGGCAGACATTTCCCTGCCAGGGTTTGAGCTCACACAATTAGGGTAGTAGCAACATCCTCCACTTTCTTGACTGGGGTGCCTTTGGAGGATGTCTGCAAAGCTGCTGTCTGTTCCCAGCCATTGACTTTCATCAAACACTACAGACTGGACACCAGGGCCAGAAGGGATGCAGCTTTCAGAAGGGCAGTGTTATTGTCTGGTTTGCATTGATTTGTTGCACTGTACTCTTTCTATTTGGTTTACTTAATTTCACCTAGTTTATGTAAATTTATGATACTTGAATCTAAATGCATTGACAATGTCACCATTGACCAATGTTTTTCACTAAGATCAACATTACTCTTATGCCTTCTCACTTTGGTTGTTTATAAATTGTTCTCCAATGCTTACTGTGGATTATCATTCCCCTGTTATGTTTTCCTCATGGGCCTATGACTTGAACATTGCAGTGTTATGGTTTACACATGTGCCTTATGACCTGAATGCCTTTAACATGAAATGCCCCTTTACTTGTTGCATTTTCTGACTATTTAAAATACTGTTATAAGTACTTCCAAAACAAGGTGTTTTCTTGGTTCAAATTTTTATTGTGGTTATTTCAATACAAATACAACTTTATTTTAACCTTACATTTGGTATCATGACGCTCCCTCCTCCACTGACCTCAGCTTGTCAGTCTAACCCATTTGTATGATTCACAGAGACCACAAAAAAGAAGGACAGGTTGCTTACCTGTACCAATATTTCTTCGAGTGGTCATCTGCGAATACATACAAATCATGCCCATCCTCCCCTCAGTGTCCTACTCATTACTGTCTCACTCTTTTGTCGCTTTACGTGGCGTACATTTTCAGAACTGGACAAAGAGTGGGAACGCAGGGGATTTATGTAGGGTGGGCGGAGCTACCTCCTAAAAGTTGCAAAAAATTGCAAAGTTAACTTTGCCCAGTGATTCCAGAAGGTTCTGAGCTGAACTTAACAGGCACAGTAAAAACCATTTGTATGTATTTGCAGATGACCACTTGAAGAAATACTGTTACAGGTAAGCTTCTCTGATAATGGCAACCACAGATGCTGGTGAAATGTCAGGAATAAATTCTTCCAGAATAAGGCCACATAGCCTGAAAAACTCACAAAAACTATGAAGAGTACTGGGCTCTTATCAGAGCCACTCTCAGGTATCAAGGCAATTGCAGAGTAGCAGCAAAAACCCATTCAATTGTTCCTTGGTTTCATGGCTTCAACAGCGTCAGTAACACAATTAAAAAGACTCAAGATGCATCCCCTACAACTTGGTTCTTGTCTTGGTTCAACCCTTTGATGGACTCTCCTTGTGTTTGTCTCACCATACCAAGGAATGTTCATTGATTGCTAACATGGTGGCTTGATCCCAACAGCAGGCTAGATAACAGTCGCAGTAGATGCCTCCATAAAGTGTTGGGGAGCTGTTACAGAAGGACTTTCAGTAAAAGGACAATGGACTCACAAGAACACACTCTACATCTAAGCTTTCAAGATTTTTGCTGTGGAGAAGGTGTTTTGAGCCTTTGAGCCCCTACTTTGGGCAAGGCAGATCTAAGTCCAGCACTCCACTTCACCTTGGGACTGGAGCATCAGCAGCAGAATCTTCATCTCAGTGATTCATCTTCCAGTGGAGGAGAACATCTTGGCAGATGCTCAAAGTAGGACTTCCAGTTTGTGCCACCAATGGAAACTCTACCCTGACACACTAAAACGTATCACCAAAGATGGGGCATTCCAGAAATAGATCTATTCATCTCACCCAAGAATAGGCAATGTAGAAAGTTCTGCTCTAGGAGTCACCAGAGGAGGCCATGTGGCAATGCCTTCCTGTTTCATTGGGAAGTATTCATCATGAATACTTTTCCTCCATTTCCCCTCATCACCAGGGTGATAACAAAGCTCTAAAGGAACAAGGCAAGGTGCTGTCTTATCACACTATGGTAGCCCAGGCAGCCATGGTTAGCTCCATTCCTGAACCCCTCACAGGGTGATAATCTCAAACTGCCATACCATCCAGATTCACAATGGACAGGTGAGGCACCCAGACTTGGACACCCTCAGGCTAACTTCCTAGAAGGCGTTTTTCAAACCTCTCTTCCTGAAACCATGAGGAATGTCATTGCTGCAGTCCATAAGCCTTCCACTTTGGTGTATTATATGCATACATGGAAGAAATTCCTCTCCATCCTGTTGCCTCGAGGGATTTCCCCCAGTTCAAGTACATATTTATCATGTGTTGGAATTTCTTCACTCTCTCTGGCAGAGGTCTTTCCCTTTCTTTTATTAGGTGTTACTTAGCAACTATCTAACTTCCAGACCATGGGCAAGGGTCGGTGTTTTCAGAACCCTTTGGTGAAGAAATTCCTCAAGAATTAATGAGAATCTTCATTTTCCAGTCTTGGTACCAATGTCTTAAAGGAGTCTGGAGTTACTGTTGTCACAATTGCCCAGAAAGCTTTTTGGCCAATGGCTTCTTCACATTTACACTTACTGACCTGTAAGAAAGCTTTTTTGGTAGTGATTATATCTGCAAGACAAGTGGGAGAGCTATGCTTCAGAGGGGAGAAATGCAAGCCAGGCCCATCAGACCTTACCTGAAAGAGGAAGCGCCCTCCCCCCCGCCATCTTCAGAGGGGAGAAAGGCAAGTCAGCCCCATCAGACCTTGCTGGAACGAGGAAGAGCCCCCCCTTCCACCCACCATCTCCAGAGGGGAGAAAGGCAAGTCAGCTCCTCAGACCTTGCCTGAATGGAAAGAGTGCCCCCCCCCCCGGTAGGGAGTGAAAAGGTAGGCCAATGCCATCAGGCCTTGCCTAAGATGAAGTGCCCTCCTTCCAGTCCATCTGCCTTGGTCCAGGCCTCAGAGGGAGAGAAGAACTGCTGGATCTGATCCTCTTCCCCACCACTATTCCCTTCTCCTTTTGTGTTGTGTCTTTTCAGATTGTAAGCCTGAGGGAACCATCTAATTAAAAAGATTGTATGTACAACGCTGTGTAAATTTACAGTGCTAAATAAATAAATAAATAAATAATAGTCTACAGAAGGGATAAACAAGTGTACTAAGACAAGAAAATATTATTTTACACCCCTTTGCCTCAAAGGTGTGTTGTACTGCTATGCAAAAGTGGGTAATTTTCAGGTTTGGGTTTGTTTGTTTTTTTACTGTTCTTATGGGGTTTGTGGTTCAGGGAGGGTGTTTAAGGAAAAAAAAGTGTTTTGCAGCAGTTTGGGTCCCTGTTGGCAATGTTGGAGCCAACAACACTCCCAAAAATTAAAATGGGGGAGGGGTTCTTGCTGGAGTATCCTGGGGGACATCCATAGCCCCAACAAGTGTTTGAGGACACATGCAACATGGGCTCCACTTTATGCAGTCTATAGAATGCTTTTAAATATATTCAGTAGAACATGGATAGGATATAACATATTTATATGTACATTTGCTAAAAGACTGTTATTGCTGCTGTTACTTGCTTTAAATATTATTATTACTTTGATATTATATATTTACAGATAGAACTTTTCAAAAAGGATGTAGAATCGGTGCTGGAGGAGCTGAAAAATGTTTCATCAACTGATACATCACAAATCAGCTTATATGAATATTTTCATATTTCTCCAATCAAGGTATGTACATGTCATAAATAATGTTTGCTTATGTAAATACATGCAGCCAAGAAACAAAAATGAAGATGGAACTGTTTATTCCAGGTATGTGAAATCTCACTCCACACCAAGTAACAGATGCATGCAGAATTTTTTTGACCTGGAAAAAGCCCAGTACCCAGAGCAGTGTGCCAGTGTGTTTTTTAACAAGTGAAGAACAGAGGCATGTCGGGTTCTGTACAGGTGCTGTATGGTTGCGGCCTACATGTTAAAAAAACACAGGCCCCATTCCCACTACATTTTGATTCGAAGTGTGACGCGGGCTATACAACCCGCGTTCACATTTGAATCGATTTACGATCCTCATTGGATTGATTAGTGGAGAAAAGGACCGGGTTAAAAGCAAATAGCCCGGGCTTTCCCGACACTAGTTTTAAAGTGGTCTTTTTGGGAAAACATTATTCTAAATCATTTCCAGTAAGTGGGAATGCTGGTCAGAATCATGTTGTTTTGGGGTATTGATTGCAAAATCAATCTTTTGCAAAAGCAACTCATTTGCGGTCAGTTTTATGAAAAAAAAACATACACACACACACACACACACACACACAAATCTCCAGCTCCTTGGGGGAGGGGGCTTCCTCCCTTCCTTCTTCCCCCCTTCTTTCCTTCCTTTTCCTTCCCTTCCTCCTCTTCCCCCCTTCCTTGCCCCCTTCCTTCCTTCCCTCCCTCCTCACTGGGGGAGGTCTCGCAGTCGCCGCTGCCGTTGCTGCAGCCCAGGGCTGGCGGGGCTTGCAGCGTTTCTTCCGCGCCGCTCGCTGCCGTTGTTCCCGGGAACCACGAGCCTTCTGACAGGGAAAGGAAGGCCCATGATTTTTGGCAGCTGCAGCAGTGGCACAGCAAGAAAGGCTGCCACTGCCGCCTCTGCTGGGCCCGTCCTGCTCCCAGCTGGGGCTGATGGGCCTTTCAGAGCTTCCATCAGCCCCAGGAGCAGCACAGGCCCCAGGAGCAGCACAGCACTGGAAGACCCATCAGCCCCAGCCAGGAGCAGGACAGGCCCAGCGGAGGAGGAGTCGCCGCTGTCGGCCTTTCTTGCTGTACTGCTGCCGCTGCTACCAGGAATCCATCTTCCTTTCCTTGTCAGTGGTCCTGGCAACAGCAGCAGCAGTGAGCGGCACAGAAGAAACGCTGCAAGCCCCGCCAGCCCCAGGCTGCGGTAGCAGCGACTGCGAGATCTCCCCCAGTGAGGGGGGAGGGAAGGAAGGAAGGAAGGGGGCAAGGAAGGGGGGGAAGAGGAAGAAAGGAAGGAAAAGGAAGGAAGGAAGGGGGCAAGGAAGGGGGGGAAGAGGAAGAAAGGAAGGAAAAGGAAGGAAAGAAGGGGGGGGAGAAGGAAGGAAGGCAGGCAGGCAGGCCCCCCAAGGACCTTCCTGTGTGTGTTTTATGTTTGTTTGTTTGTTTGTTTGCGCATACAAAAAGATTCCCTTGTGGGAAGGGGTAGGGGGGTGAAGAACTGTCACCTTCCCTGGCAGCTCCAGTAGGAACGACAAGCGTTCTCAGGTAAAAAAAAAAAAAAGCAGTTCCAAACAAGGCCCCTTTTATAGTGCGAACGAGGGGCCTTTTGGAACCTCTTTCCTAAGCGGAGCGGAGCCCAGTTCCAATGTGGATTTTTCTGCAAGTGGGAATGGGCCCACAAATCTTTTCACCAGATCTGCTTCCATGTTAGTGATACTCAGGGTGCTCTCCAAACATGAATTCATGTGTGTTCCAAAATACATGTGTATAATCTTTATATGGCAGTATTGGTCCAGATTGGTCCAAGTAAGTGGCAATCAAGCAGAACCATTTCTAGAGTTTGTTAAATGTAACACAACAATCTCTAGTAATGGTTCTACTTGATCACCACTTACTTTGCATTACTCATTGCTCCATCACTCTCTTTTCTGGTTGTTGTATTTCTTCAGAGAAAGTGGGAGAAAGTAGTATAACTTGCATTACTTTTTACCAGTGTGTTAACATTAGTCATTTGGGGACAGGCTGGTCCCTGTCCCCAATGATTAATTAGGATTAGATACTGCAGAACAGCACAAAAGTCTGCTGCTTTCGGTCCAAACAAGTTAGCATTAGAGCAATACAATGTGGCACAAGGTGGTGAACTTTTGGGACATTACCTAGTCCATCTGCATTTTTGTAAATATGAGAGGTAAATATTCCTGTCTGGTTTGTTGTTGTGTTGCCTTCAAGTCATTTCCAGTTTATGGCAACACTAAAGCAAACCTATCACAGGATTTTCTTTAGGGAGGTTTTGCCCTTACCTTCCTGTGGGGCTTAGAGAGCAGGGATTCAAATACTGGCCTCCAGAGTCATAGTCCAACACTCAAACACATCATGCTGGCTCTCAGGTTTATTCAGTTTTAAAATAAGTTAATATGCTTTTAAAAGAGTAAAATTAACTGAACAATACTCACCACAGCAGTAAAAGTACCAGGATGATAATTAAGCTACACGGAGATCCTCCATCTTTCCAATTTTATTTTCTTTCAGTTACATTTAAGTTTTTCACTCAGCACTGGGGGAGAAGATATCAACAAGGAGGAACGACGTAAGGAGCTGATTCCAGTTCAGTCTTTAAATCTCTTGTTAAAGAGTATTGGAGCAACACTTACAGATGTGCAGGATGTTGTCCTTAAGTATGTACAATGTATTGACTGGGTTTATTTTAACTTTAGAATAATACTTGCAGTTTATTTTTATATTGTCTTTATTTATCTGTTTTACTTATTGTAGGTTGGCATTCTTTGAGCTCAACTACCACTTTTATACTACACAGCAACTGCAGTGGGCAGTTATTATGCATTATTCAAAGCAGGTTAGTATAAATTTGTTGTTGCTGTCATGTGCCTTCTAGTGATTCCCAACTTAAGCTGATCCTCAGACTACCATAGGGTCTTCTTGGCAAGATTTCTTCAGAGGGGGTTTGTCATTGCTTTCATCTGAGGCTGAGAGAGTGTGACTTGGCCAAAATTAGCCACTGAGCTCTTGGTGGTCTCTGTGACTCACAGAAATGGGTTAAGTGGCATCACTAGAGTTGGTGTCCTCCAGTGCAGTAATTCATGGTATCACTCCATGGACCTCCTCCCATTCCAGACCACACAAAATCCTTAGTAATGTTTATGAATACTAACAACAAAAAATTGACAAAATCAGCAAGTCATTGTTGTCCTATACCTAAAGCAGTTACCACCTGGTGAGTGAATCACACCAATTTTTTCAAGATACCAACAGCAGCACCACCACCACTTCCATCACATACTGAGTAGGGACTGCGTGCGGATACTTACAGCTCCTCACCATCCACTTTTCCTCCCTCCTTTTCTTCTTTCCTTCCTACCATGCACAGTAATAGGAAGTTCTTCACCAGCTGCATTCTAGGACCACAGAATTTCTTTTTGCCTTGCACTTTTGTTAATTCTAAACACTCTATAGTCAGATGTAAAGGTAGCTAAAAAGGACCACAGTCTTTACTGCAGATTTCAGTTGGAGCACTACCATATGCAGGAAACAAACACAGAGTTTTAGCTGTTGGTATATCAATAAAGTGTTTATGATTATAACTAACTACAGGGATATTTTTATTAAAAAAAGAATAAATTTCTACTGAAACACTGTTCAAAAAATTTGTAGACAGTTATTTTAATGTCACCCCCTCTGATGGTGTCGGCTGGTGCAATATGCGCCCTCTTCACCCCCTAGTGATGACACTGAATGGGTTCTGTATGCCTGTGCAGTACATCATTTGGAACCTTGTATAACTCTTACGTAAGTATTTTATTGATAGCCCACCTACACCCCACACACCTAGCCAGAATGCCTCCTGCCTAAATTAGTTCCTTTCATTTGCAGCATCATTGGGAACAGTTTCTGGAGCATTTTCTGATGGATTCTTTCTGGTATTGGCCTACAACTGGTTTTCTAATTTCTCTCTCTTTTACATTTGTCATTGGGCTCTTCTTTGATTGGATTTGGGACTTTAGACAGTTGGGCAAATCTGTCGGCTTTTGGTTGGGCTTGATCATTGTTGACTTGTTGGTACATTCTTGCATTCAGTGCTTATGGCCTCCTATGCATCCTTCAATAAGTGTGTGACTTGCAGAGGTAAAATCTCAGGGATATTCATTCGAAGTGTCTCCTCTGCTTGGGTGAGGGCCATAACATGGATGCTTGCTCGCATTTTAGAGCATTCACCCTGCAAGACTACTGTAATCGTGCAGCAAGATTGAAGGTTCTCCTTTGGGATAAAGCCCTATAAATGGATTTTCAGGCAGCGGAGAATAGACCCCTACACACAGCATTGGTTGGGCTTTACTCCTCATGGTCTTCACATATACTGCATACTTTCTCAATAACAATATCATGTTCATCTGTTCAAGTAATGCTGAAATGGTCTCTCTTCAAGGCAGGTGTTCGTCCAGCAAAGTCTAGGGAGACAATGGAGATGACTGATTCTGAATTTTTCTCTCAATCTCAATGACTATCTACCCCTGGGAATGTCCCCGTAGGTGCTGATGGGATCCCAATAAACCAGCACAAGGCAGCACAAGAAAAAGAAGTCAAAGGATGTCAGTTCTTCAAGGAAATACTTGGAGGTGGTGCTGAAAACCTGGCCAGAGTAATCCTCTTCCCTAAGGACAATGAGATTTGGGTGATCAGACTAGGCAACAAGAGCCGTCAGTTGCTCTCTTCAAGATCTCTCTCCAGATCCTCATCAAAATGCATGGAAGTTGTGGCCACGATAGAGGATTTGGAGTGATCTCCACAGACGACACCACTCAGTCTCAGAAGGGGAAATCTTAGAGCCCGCTCTGAGATCTCTTGTTCCATCAACTCCATGAGAAAGGGCTTATAAGGCTCCCCCTTCTCTTCCAAGGACCTGGCCTCTTTCTCAGTTCCATTGCTGTGGCAAATGGCCACACTGAACTCCATCTCATTGTCATCCTACCAGATTGTATTTGAGGTCAAATTCCTCCTGTTCGCACTCATGGCAGTCTCAATTCCAGAGTCCTGAGATTCTTGTTATCCTGTGCCATACCATCAAGATGGTATGGATGCCACAGATATACAGAGTGGTATAGGCAGTCATATTCACCTGACTATGAGTATGAACAATTGTCTTCTCTGGACTATTATTATTGTCAAGCGTATGGCCAACTGCATCACTACAAGTTTAACAAATCTAGATACTGATGCCATTGACACCTAATCTATGTATTAAGAAACCGTGCCCTCCCTCCAGTCCATCTGCCTTGGTCCAGGCCCCAGAGGGAGAGAAGAACCACTGGACCTCATCCCCTTCCCACTACCTTCCCCTTCTCCTTTTGTGTTGTCTCTTTTAGATTGTAAGCCTGAGGGCAGGGATCCGTCTAATTATAAGATTGTATGCACAGCACTGTGTAAATTTACAGCGCTATATAAATAAAATTAATCATCATCGTCATCATCATCATCATCGGTATCCTTCAATCGTTTCTACCAAGTTATCTTCATCCACAATTCCACAACAGGCTCCAGAGATTCCAAAACATGACTGGGCCTCCATCAGCTTACACTTGTGAGTAGTTGACATTATCTGACAGGGATGAGTGATAGGATTCTGCAAGATTCCTCCTATGAGGTCTTTCATGTCAACCACACCCATGCTGAAAGAGGAGGTCAAGTCCCTGCTGTTCAAAAGAGCTATTGAGCCTGTCACTCTCTCTCATATGCATCGGAGATTCTTCCGCTATTTCATCATGTCCAAGAAGGATGGTGAACTGTGACCTATCTTAGACCTTTGAGATGTCAACTTTTATGTACAACCCAGACATTTCAAGACCGTTACTGCCCGCTCCATCTTTTCCCTGATGCAGAAGGACAATTCTTTTGCTACCCTGGATCTTAAGGACATGTATCTTCACATTGCGATCAGCTCATCCCACAGACTTTTCATCTGCTTCACAGTGGAAAGACAAGCCTTTGCACTGCCCTACAGGTGTTCAACAAATACATGACTGTGGTGATTTCTTGGCTTCATCAGGTAGGCACCATTCTCTTTCCATACATAGACAACTGACTACTGGTTATGCATATGTGTGAGCAGCTTCTTTCGGAATTCTTTAGCTGCTAGATTCCCCAAGTCTCATTGTAAACCACAAGAAATCCTACCTGAAGCCATCTCAGGAGATGTGTTATATTGGGACCCTGTTGGATTCTCGTGCTCATGCTGCCTTCCTTCTGTATGACAGGAATCTCATCCTTCATAGGGCCACCCATCAGTGTCTTTGCAACAGAAGAGTGAATACCAGAAACATTTGTGTTCTTCTAGGATTTATGGCTTCATCAGCTTCTTGTAACTCCAGATAAGACCTATGCAGATGTGGTTACTGTTCTGTTTCAAAATGCTTGCCGATCCTCTGTACAATAAGCTCCCAATACCACACAGCCAGTATCAGTTTCAGAAATGAAGTGAACTGAAGTGCTGTTCCTTCCTCTTCAACCCACAGTGATGGTCATGACCAATGCATCTCTCGAAGGCTGGGATACCCTGGGTTGGCAGTAATAGATTCTTGGCCCATGGAAGAGAGGGCTCATCACATCAATTGCCTAGAATTGCCCTCAGTCATGAAGACTGTTTGAACCTTCAGATAGACTCTTCAGGACAAGGCTGTTGGGCAGTGGTTCAGTGGACCTGAACAGGCAAGGGGACACAGGGTCAAACATACTTCTTTGCCTTATGATTATGCTCTGGAACTCGTGCTTTCCTCACAGTATTCTAGTCTGGACAGTACACCTGCCAGACATGAGAATACTCAAGTAAATGCTCTTAAGTCAGGCACCTGTGCTCTGTCATGTATGGAAGCTGCACCTGGTCACTCTCTGCCAGATCTTCAGTCCATGGGGCACACCATGCATAGATGTTTTTGCATCACCTCATAATAAGCAGTGCAAGATATTCTGCTCCATAGACCATGGAGGAGGCATCACTAAGCAATGTGTTCCTGTATCACTGGGGAAGACCCTTTGTGTATGCTTTTCCACCATTTCCCCTCATCACCAGGGTCATTGCCAAGATAAGTCAGTATGCACTAAATGCATACAGTGGTCCCCCGGGTTACGAAGGTAATCCGTTCCAGATTACCTTTTGTAACCCGGAAGTCTTCGTTTCCCGGGGGACCGCTATTGCTGCCGGACCGCGCGGCCGATTTAAAGGGGCCGCGCGGTTTTTCTTATTCGCATCCCGGGGGATCCTTCGGATCCCGGGGGATGTTTTTTGGTCCCGCTGGTTTCGGGTCCCGGGGATTTCGTTCCCCGGGGGATTCGTAAACCGGGGGACTACTGTACTGGTCCAGAACAGATACCCTGAGGGCCAACTGTACTTGGATTTACAGGCGATCAAGCTCATTGCTAGGAGATCTTTTCTGTGATATTGTTGCCAGATTCTGTGAGGCAGGTGAATAAGGCAGCATATAGATGATTCAGTCAGCATTCCTAATTTTACAAGTGGGTGAAATTCTGTGAATGTCTTCACTTGGAAGGACTTTCTGTATTGGAGGCAACAGTTGCTCAGGTCCTGGAATTCTTAATCATTTGTCAGAAAAAGGCCTGTCTCTTTTGTCTATTAAATGCTTCTTGACAGCTGTTTCTTGGAACTTCCAGGACTCGGAAAATCTTTGTGCTTCCTAGACCCTTTGGTTAAGACATTCTTGAAAGGGTACAGAAATCTACACCCACCTGTAACTGGACCTACTGCCCAGTGAAGTTTAGAGCTTGTTCTCTCTCAGCTTTCAAGGAAACCATTTGAGCCCACGGCCTCTTGTGATCTTAGGTTACTTAGCTGGAAAACTGCATTCCTGGTAGCAATCACATCAACCAGGAGGCCAAGTGAGCTTTGTACTTTGAGAGAGGATCAGCCTTACCTCCATTTCTGTGAGGACAAGGTGCTCCTTACACTGGACATTTCCTTTCTTCCAAAGGTTGTTTTAGCCTTTCATCTGAACCAAGACATTGCACTGCCAACATTTCCACAGAACTCTACATCTGATCTGGAGCATTCTCACCACTTTCTGAATGTGAGTCAAGCCCTAGCCTTTTATGTTAATCGGACAACTTACTTTCAACAGTCTCAGAGGTTTTTGGTCTCCTTTGGGTCTAGCAAAAAGAAACTTCCTGCCTCATCTCAGTGTCTTTCCAAATGGGTGGCAGCCATCATCCATCTGGCCCATGAACGAATGTGAAAGCCACCTCCTGTCCAATAACTCAACCAAGGAGGTGGCAGCTTTAGCAGCTTTCTTGAGAGGTGTCCCTCTACATGGCATTTGTAGAGCCACTTCCATTTTCTTCTCCCACTGTAGAAGGGACATGAGATATCCCAGGCAGGTGCTGCTGTTGGTAGGGCCATGCTCTTCTGTGTTGCATGGCACTCCCTCATCCTGTGATTAGTAGCTTGCTAGTCTTCCATTTTTGTGAGTGTAACAGAGAGGCACTTACTGAGGGAACCTCCCTTGGACATACACAGGCTGTGGGCTTGATGGATGGCATAAGAGACATCTAGGAAGGAAAAGGTAAAAGCCAACAGATATAGTCTCTCGGACAATGTGGTAAAGAAGGGCTGGGGCTGGGGAGTAGCTCTTCAAAACTGTGAATTAACAATATAGTTTATGATTAGACACAGGATGTATCAGTTTGCCCTACATTGTAAGGTTGGAACAAATGGAATAGAACAAAACTAAATTATATAGATTCCAATATTATAATGTCCCTTTGTGTATATAAGCATCTCACATAACCCATTCATATGTTTATTGTTTGGTCTTAATACACAGCTGTAGCTACTGAAAGAGATGTCAAATCATGCTTATCGGCATTATAGATTATGCTATATTCATCTTTTTAAAAGATTGTACTGCACCTGGAATTTCTTGGCTCAGCATGCTAGTTCCAGGCTTTGTCAGTTGACTATTAAAGTTTATTGTGATATGAAAGAACATAATAATAACATATTATGTAAAGAACATAATAAGGAGCACTAGTGATTCACACTACTGGTCTGTCAAGGTAAGCATTCTGTTGATACAGTGACTAACAACATGCCTATGAGAATTTCACAAGTAGAACCTGAGCACAGTAGGAATGCAGTAGATCCCAGCAGTCATGGTTCTCATCCCACCATTATTTGCAACCAAATCAACCAATGGTCTTCGGATGCATAATTTCAGCTCTCTTTATCTTCAAAATATACATCTCAACAAAACAAGTACTCCTCTGATTGAACCCATAAATTCATTCTACTTGTTGTTGTGTTGAAAGCTGTTGGCCTTTTGAACCAAGTCTCGTTTTGGCAACAGATTAACTCACTTCTACTATTCTTGTACAGATAGGGCAACATATTTATGAGTTCTCAACATCATTCATTTCAGCTCTGTGTATGAGTTTGAGACTGCTACCTACAGGAAAAATGTGTTCCATGGCACTGTTGCCAGAACTCAAAGAAGTCCAGGTCCTTCTTGAGATCCAAAGGGACTTGTTAATATTCTGTTATCAGGGAGAGACTAGTTTACCAAAATGGATCTGAAAGATGCATGCTTTCATATTGCAGTCCATCCTTCTTAATTTTTGCCTTGAATCACTAGTCTTTCCAGTTCAGGGCTCAGCCTTTCTGTTTGGCTATATCACACACACAGTGAATTTATAAAATGCACGGTGGCTGTCACTGAACACCTAAGATATCTTGGTATCATAGTCGTCCTTACTTGGATAACGAGTTCCTAGTCACATGTTTAAAACTCATACTGTACAGGGTCATTCTTATTATCCCTGGATATTTTCCTTCTTGTATCTAATAATCAAACACAAGAATCTCTGTTTACTTAACACAGTCTTTACTGTTTAGAATTAATTGCTTCTGTGAGGCTCAGCTTCACTTCATTTATTGGAAGGTATTCCTTCCATTTACCAGCACATAATCCTGCCTTGCTAAGCAGTTGAAGGACAAAATATTCAGAGGCCTATCTCTGTTGTAACAGATTCCTAAAAAGTATAGAGGTTTGCACTGAAAGAAGAGAAATCCCATTATTTACAACAAGCCTTAATGCTAGATCAAACTGCTTAGCTCAGATTTTCACAATTTTGAGAGAATGTAGATGAAGTAAACCTCCCTCCTCTCAACTAGACTAATCTTTGTGGGACGACAAAATGTTGCAGGTGATTGGCTCACCTTTATGGATAAGGTGGCACAGTTCCTAAAAAACACACACACACAAAGAAGAAATCGAAGCTTTGCTGTTACTTGAAGCAGCGGCAGGCTAGTATCCTTAGTAGTTTGGGGGGATTCCCTTTGAATCTGCGATATCAATGCCCCATTTTAGTAACACCACATCAAGATGTAGCATTGTTTTCAGTGTCATTCTTGTGAAGGGGGAGATGACTGTCTCCATTGACTCAGAGGTAATTTACCCCCCATATGAAGTCACAATAAAGGGGTTTTTTTCCCTTTAAGGAGAAAAACTCTCATCCACTTCCTTATTAAAACGTCAAACCATCACAAATTCCTAAGAATCTTACTATCACCAGTTGCCAGTATTAAATGCACACAGACATCAGTGTATAGGAGAACAGAAAGGAAGAGATTTCTGCATGGCTTTTATCTCTGGCTTGATTTGTTTCAGTATAAATTAATTTGTCCATTTTTGCAGTACAGAAATAAAAAATGTAAGGGTGTTAATACTCTTTTTTCATAATTAGCAAAAATGTTAACTGTATTTCTTTTCAGCGCTACTTGAGGGCGTACCTAAAACACATTTCATGACACATCTTGTACATTCCCTTGATACAGGTTCTGGTATGGGCATCATACCAGAATCAGTATTAATTGAAAAGTACAATATGTGGACAAGTAGTTCTTTTTAAATGTTTCAAGGTATATTCACTAATTTATATTGCTCAAAAATATTTACAAAATCATAGTTTCAGGCAGTTGATACCTATGAATTCTTATGCCATGTTTTGCATTGTTTTTGTGATCTCTCGGGTTTTGTTTGTTTTTTTCAAATGCATTTAAAACCTTAGCTGTATGGACAGATTTATAGAGCTTGCATGTTACTTTTTTAAAATATACATGTCACATTGTATGTTTGTTTTAAAATTATTTTAATTTTAGGCTATAAAACAAATGTATGTTCTTATTCTTGGACTGGATGTTTTGGGCAATCCATTTGGATTCATACGAGATTTGTCAGAAGGAGTTGAGGCGTTCTTCTATGAACCTTACCAGGTGAGTGTGCCATCTAGTTTTCAACCATCCCAGTGTAAGAGTTACTGTAGCTGCATGTGAATACATATTTGAGAATGCATGGTTCTTCTTTGTTGTCTCTATATGTCACACAATTTCTTTTTGGGTCTTATGCCTGCATCGATCTATCTGTTGAATGTTCAAGAGCTAAGTAGCTTTTGGTAGGAATCCTGCCTCTTTGGGTACTAACATAAATAATGCCAAGAGCTACTCCCCTTCAGTTCCTTTTTGTCTGTCATGCTGTTCACCTTATATAGCTCTCTGTGTTATTTCCTTCCTATTTCAATAGACTCTTCTCCCTCCCCCACCCTGGCTTTCCTGACTCTGTCAGTGGTCACTACTCTCCTTTTTGTATGGCTGCAGAGGCTCAAGAGCTCTGTCTCTTGTGGGGGAACAATTGCCAACACTGAAGTCTTTCTGAAGTTCACAGTGTGAATTCCCACACCATCTGTAAAGTCTTCACAACCCAAGGGTTTAAGAATAGGTTGTCCTGGCTTCATTTATATCTGTGGGAGTAATCCATCAAAGTCACAAATGTCACTGCTCTGAACTGACTGCCTGGTCTCTATTTGTAAGAAGTCCCTCATAGAAGTTCTCACCAGCTTAACCACCACTTAAGAAATAGCCTGAAAGACCATATCACCCCCACCGACATCTGAAGACTAGCCTGCTTTATTGATACTGATGGTGCAATTTCCCTTGACTCCAGGCAGATCCATCTGTGCACAGCCTAAGTCAGGAAAGGGTAACAAAAGGAGTGTTGCCAACTCAACAAGTCCTTGCAAGGAAAAGAAGCAAGACAAAGACAAAGGGAGAGCCAAATCAATCACTTTGGGATTGACTGCTACCTTTTCTTTATCTCCTCATCCTCCATCTCTGTGGTCATTCACATCAAATGACAGTCAGTCCAGGATGTGCCATGTGTAGCATACACCCAGACTAACCAGCTTTTAGCAGAACGGAATTCACAAGAGAGCCACTTACTGGCATGCCAACCACCTCACCTCTTTTCTCTGCTGCCTACCACACTGCTTCATCATCAGTCTCAGTCTTTGAAGGGATCTTGTATTTCATGTAGTCATGGCTCCCAGGCCACATGGCATCAATCTCTATTTCCAGAATGAGCACCACCACTTCTGTTTCAGCGCAGTGCTCCACTCCAGACTGAGAGGCTACTTATCTCTTTGAGTCTCTGCGCTGACGTGTCCATCGTGATTTGGAACTGTCCCATTATTGACAGCAGTATCATGATCTCTCCTCAGGTTCAGAATCAGCCACCTCCCGGTTGTTACATTTACAAGCCACCCTGGGTGAAACAGGCCAAAATCTGACTATTGGTACTATTGAAAGAAATTCATTACTCTTATCTGGAATGCTGGTACTGGTCACCTAGCATTATACTAAACATAGAGATCCTTACTGATCAGTCCCATCTCAGGCAGTCATGCCAATCAACACAGTTAGCAAGATCTCCCCATTCTTCCTGGCACTCCCGATATCAGCCATCTGCCAGCCAAAAAATTGTACTCTGGTGCTGAGTATAGCACACAGAGGCACATGGAGGCAAATCCTATGCAGAAATAGGATTTTAAAATCCGCTAAACACCAGCAAATGCAGGTTGTTTTTCAGACGCATTGGCGGAAAGAGAAATAACCCGAACAGAAAGCCAACAAAAACCACTAATTTCTACTTTTGGAATTTCCTGAAAGTAAAAAGGAGCGGGTTTTGTCAACTTTCTCTTCAGGTTATTTTTGCGTTATTTCTCTTTCACGCAAACGTCATCTGAAAAATAACCCACATTTGCCGAGTTTTTTCTACTTTCGGTTCGGGTTAACCCCAAAAATCATATAAAAAAACCACCTGCAAAAGTAGGCTTTTTTTTTTTCATTTTAAATCTAGTTTCTGTATGGGATTTGTCCCATGTGATAAATTCCTTTGACTCATCCCTCCTCCTTCTTTTTCTGCTTGTCTTTGCACCAGTGTCTTAGCATCCATGATTCTCTGGGTCTTTTCAGTCACCTTGCCATGTGGTAGTAAATCTGCTTTAGAGATGGTGTGGGACTTGGCACTTAACCATCATCCATCTATGTTACATGATTGAGTTTGCTCACCTACCTACCATCACTACATTCCTCATTCACAGGCCCTCCTGTCATAGATTGCAGTGCTGCTCCAAAAAGCTGACATTGAACAGCTTCCCTACCATGCAAGCTGAAGCAGGTTCTTCTCCCAGTATTTCATCATACTAAAGGGGGACAATTTGCTGAAGCCTATCAAGTAAAATGTTGCATGCAACCCAAGAGATTTTGAGTGATCATGCTGTCTCCTATTCTTCCCCTTGCAGGTTGCTTACTTGTAGCTAGTTCTTCAAGTGGTCATCTGTGCCATCACACAAATACTCCCTCCTCCCCTCTCTTTCTGCAGGTCAGGTCTACTCACAGTGGATGTCAAAACAGAGAGCTAGTAGCTCTTTGCACTATTTATGTTGGCATCTGAGGGGGCAGGATTCCTGCCAAAAGCTACTCTGCTCTGGAACGTTCCATGGATGGAACATGGAAGATCGAATAGTGTGAGGGCACAGATGACCACTCGAAGATCTACAGTTACAAGTAAGCAACCTGTCCTTCTCTTCCCATGATATTCTGCCCAAAATGCAAAAAGCTATTTATTTATTGATAGCTACTGAGTTTTCAAACTCCTTGATCACTTACTGAGGGGAAGAATTGGTGGAGCGCATTTGTATCAAAATTTCAGTGAACTTCTCCTTCTTCACATAAATGTACTAAGTTTCAGATCCAGTTGACAGAAATGTTAACATACTGCATCAGTTCTTTGCAAGTAACTTAGTTCAATATAGCTAAAGAGTTTGCCCACCCTGCTAAAATATATTCTGTTTTGATGTATCCCATATTTTCTGGACAGACCTCTCCTCATCTGATACATATTTTATGGGAAGTGGCAATTCACTCTACAGAATGAGGCACCTCTAGCTCTTGTAGGGAAGAGCCCATTCTGGACATTAGCAGAATGGAATTCTGACCCATCTTTTCCATTTTCATCTCTGGTTTCACCCTTGGCTTACTTGCTCCATTATCCTATTCTGTTAATAATAATAATAATAATAATAATAATAATAATAATATAATAAATAATAATAATAAATAATAATAATAATGTTTATTTCTTACCCGCCCCTCTGTAAAACAATCGAGGCGGGGTACAACAAGGTTAAAAAACAGATTACAGATTAAAATAATTCAAGAATTCCATCCCAACCTCCCCCCCCCCCAAATAGGATTAAACTAGTTAAGTTTAAAATTAAATTACTAACAATAGAAATACAGTACAACATAATACACAAATAAAAACCGCAGTGCTGGCCACAGCATGGGTAGCAACAAAATACAGAGGGGGTGATAGGGAGTTGGGAATTGGCTGAAAGATTTTAGGAGCCGGGTAGATTATACGGTTTCAGGGAAGGCCTGCCAGAAGAGATGCATCTTTAAGGCTGTTTTGAAACAGTCTAGCGATGTAATGAGACGCATCTCGTCCGGCAGGCCATTCCATAGCCTGGGAGCAGAAGCAGAAAAGGCCCTCTGGGAGGTCTGCGCTAACCTAGTCTTCATGGGCTGCAACAAATTCCTCCCAGAGGACCGAAGCGTGCGGGGGGGTTCATATGGGGAGAGGCAGTCCCTGAGATAAGATGGACCCAAGCCATGTAGGGCTTTAAAGGTTAAAACCAACACCTTGTACTGCGCCTGGAAACTAATCGGCAGCCAGTGGAGAGCTTTAAGCACAGGTGTAATGTGCTCTCTCCTAGGTGTTCCGCTAACAAGCCTGGCTGCCATATTTTGAACTAGTTGGAGTTTCCGGGTTAGGCACAAGGGTAGCCCCATATAGAGCGCGTTACAGAAATCCAAACGTGAGGTTACCAAAGCATGCACCACTGTTTCCAGGTCCCTCTGATCCAGGTAGGGGCGCAGCTGGCATATCAGCCGAAGCTGATAACAGGCACTCCTGACTGCCGCATTCACCTAACTCGTCATGTGAAGCGACGAGTCAAGGAGCACCCCCAGACTGCAAACAGGGTCCTTCGAGGAGAGTGTGACTCCACCTAGGACCAGAAGATGTATTCCCGAACGTAGTTTTGGGCCTGTAACAGCTAGTACCTCCGTTTTGTCTGGATTGAGTTTCAGCCTGTTTTTCCTCATCCAATCCATTACCGCTGCAAGGCAGTCATTAAGAGGAGAGACGCCATCTGAAGTCTCAACCGACGATCTGGTCATGGAGAGGTATATCTGAGTGTCGTCAGCATACTGAAGACACTGAGCTCCATGCCTCCGAATGATCTCACCCAGTGGCTTCATGTAAACATTAAATAGCATCGGGGACAGGATGGCGACTTGAGGGACGCCACAATTAAGCTCAATCTTGGAGGAGCAACTGTCCCTGAGCCTCACCCTTTGAGATCTCCCAGAGAGAAAGGACCGGAACCACCATAGTGCGGTGCCCTCGATCCCCAACTCCCTCAGTCGACTAAGGAGGATGGAGTGATCTACAGTATCAAAAGCCGCCGAGAGATCCAAGAGCACCAGCAGGGTCACACTACCCCTGTCGATACTCAGGTGGAGGTCGTCGGTCAGAGCGACCATGGCAGTCTCCACTCCATGTCCTGTCCTGAAGCCGGTTTGAAATGGATCAAGATAATCGGTTTCATCCAAGACAACCTGGAGTTGAGAGGCGACTGCTCTCTCAATCACCTTGCTCAAAAAAGGGAGCAAGGACACTGGTCTATCGTTGTTCCTGTCCAGGGGGTCAAGAGAAGGCCTCCTTCAGACAGGATGGTAAACAGCCTTCTCTGAGGGACGCATTGATTGTATCCCGAAGGAATACCCTCAGTGCGTCCCCTCCCTGGACGACCAGCCAAGATGGACAGGGATCGAGGGAGCAGGTCGTCTTTTTCATACTTCCAAGAAGCTTGTCCACATCATCGGTACTCACAGGTTGGAACTGTTAAGATTCTTTGGTTTTCCAAACTGAGAAAGGATTTTTACTAGAAAGGAAGTTTACAGGTAAATTAAGGGGCTCGATAGACTGCCTGAAATAAGGTGGTCTGGAGCCACCTCTCTTTGCTGCAGAGTGGCGCAGCAGCAACCAAACAGAGCTACACCGCTGCGCAGCAAAAAAGGAGCCACCTAGAGCAGCTCCTTTTTGTTTATGACACCACTTCCTAGTGCAACTTTGCAACTGTGACATCCCCGTGTGAGCGGGGGTGGCGCTGTAATGGCACTGCCCATACATCGTAGGACTCAGCAGTGTCTGTTTAGTGTGTGCTGCCTAGACCTAATATCGCCTCCACCATGCCCCTTTTCGCCCATCTGTATCAGGCTTAAGATTTTCCTTTCATCTAATCATCTGCCTATTGAAAACTTAGAAAGGAAAAGTTAAGTATCATGTATACTTGTGCACAAGTCAACCTCATATATAAGTTGAGGGAAGGTTTTAGGGTCAAAATCATGGATTTTGAAATAACCCATGGATAAGTTGAGGGTAAAACTTAGGGGGGGAGGGGGTATGACAAAGGATGGAAAGGGGGAAACACCACTTCCATCCTTCCTTTTTCTCTGGACCTCTCCTGACCACTTAACACCACTTCCCAGGTACTAGAGGAGAGGTTTTAACATCAGATTGAGAAGGAAAGAAAGTGGAGCTAAATGGGGTGTTTCTTTGATGACAAGAGAATGCTTTCAAATCGGACTGGGGAGGAAAAGAAGTGGAACTAATAGGATTGTTTATTTGATGAAAGAAAAGATTTCAAATGGGATTGGGAAGGGAAAAATGTAGAGCTAAAAGGGATGTTTCTTAGATGGGGAGAGAAGGCTTTCAAATCGAACTGGGGAGGGAAAGAAGTGGAGCTAGGAGGGAGTATCGTAAAGTTTTAATGATTACCTTTTTAAAAAATTGACAGAAAGTTTGTTTTGATTTATAGTTGTTAACTTATCTCTATGTAGTCACTATCTAGATTTATACATTTTGCCCAGCGTATCTTGACCCTCCAAATACCTGATCTTGTAGAAGTCTGCAGATTGCACCTTACGAGGGGATATTGTAAAGTAATAATTATCACCCAGAAGTTATTATGGCATATTGATGAAATTTTGTCAGTGTCATCATTGGTCCCTAAGGGCACATTGCTGAGAAAAAGCAACTCATTGCGTGCTTTATTTTTGTTACTGGCTCTGCCAGAAGTGACTAAAGTGTAAAATCCTTTCAGGTGCAATCTGCAAACTTCTACAATAATGGTATTTGGAGGGTCAAGAAATGCTGGGGAAAATGTTTAAATCTGGATGGTAACTACATAGAGATAAGTTAACAACTACAAATCAAAACAAACTTTTTGTCAATTTTTTTAAAAGGTGATAATTAAAACCTTATGATACCCCCTCGTAAAAAGGGTGTTTCTTTGATGGGGAGAAAAAGCTTTCAGATGGGACTAGGAACATCTTTCATGCACACACATGAAAACTCTTGCCTCAGGCAAGAAGAGTGGGGCATCAGGTGGTGCTTGTTTCAGGACCTTTCTAACCAATGTTAGTGTATTGACCTGTATATAAGTTGATCCAGGATTTTAGGCTCAGTTTGGGGGCATAAATTTCTCAACGTATAGTTGAGTATAAATGGTATGACTTGTCATCAATGCTTGGTGTGCTCTTCTCTCTTTCCATTAGAAATCGTTTTTCTAAAAGAAATGAATTGGCAATTTATGCTGCTATTAGTGACATTTTTATCACATTTTGCTGTTCTTCTCTTCTCTCCAGGGAGCTATCCAAGGTCCAGAAGAGTTTGTTGAGGGTATGGCACTAGGACTTAAAGCCTTAGTTGGTGGTGCTGTCGGTAAGCAGGGATTTTAATTTAATTTTAATTTAATTTAAATGTTTTAAAGTAATTTTACCTTCTTTAATATCTGACTATTTCCCATAAAACCTTTTATGATAATAGGTGGATTAGCTGGTGCTGCATCAAGAATAACTGGTGCTATGGCTAAAGGAGTGGCAGCCATAACTATGGATGAAGATTATCAACAGAAGCGACGAGAGGCCATGAATAAACAACCTAGTGGTCTTAAAGAGGGTATCACTCGTGGAGGAAAAGGCCTAGTATCTGTAAGAAATGCAATGCATAAAATTTGAATTTTTTGAATGGCATTGAGAATACTCAGTCTGGGCAGATAACAGTTTCTATTTGCATTTTTGTTTACTTTCATTTATAAATGTAAATATAAAGTATAGTTATAAATTCTGATGAGGTTTTCAAGCGGCATAATAAATACACATATGAAAGACAAGTCTTAAACGTAATTGTCTTTAAATATTCTTCTTTCTTACAGGGTTTTGTCAGTGGAATAACAGGAATAGTAACAAAGCCAATAAGAGGTGTGTTTCATCTACATTTAACTCTTACTCTATTATTTAACCATAAGACTGCTATTTGCTAAGAGATGCAAATGCTATTTGCTAAGAGATACATATATCATATACTTGACTATAAGTTGAGAAATTTGTGGCCCAAAATACTGAGTTGGCTTATATACAGGTCACTACAGGGACAGCTAGTCTGAGGAGGGGGGAAAGGGCGGGCACCCGCCACCCGCCCCTCAAGCCTCCTCTGTCCTTATGGGGACAGACTGACTGAGGAGGAGAAGGAAGGGTGGGCATTTAGTTAGAGGCCCCTCAAGCCTCTTTCCCAGTCCAGCTGCCTCCTGAGGAGATAGCAGGGTGAGGAGGAAGGGTGGGCACTTGCCATTCAACCCCCCCTTTCAAAAATTGATTACCCAATGCTTCCAGAGGTTTATCTTTTAAATATGATGAGTTTGCTAGATAAAGATATTGAAACTGAATACTGGCAACCGTTGTTGTCCATGATAATGGCAGCTAGATTATCATACGCGAAAAGATGTAAAGAAGCAGATAGCCCAACAAAAGATGACTGGTTAATGAACTCATACGAGATGGCAAAGATGGATATTCTAACCGGTTAAAGGACAAGCGTAGTAAAGCATCTAAGACTGAATGGAGGGTAATTCTCCCTTTGTGAGAGAATACCTGCGGGAAATTAGCAATTATGTATTTTGAAATCTAGAAGTGATAAATAAAAGGAGCAAAGATAAAGTATTAAAAAGGTAAGGATAATTGTAGTGAGTATTAGAGTTATGTAATAGAGTTGTAGGAACAGATAAAATGTAGTCTAAAGAAAGGGTTTGCAGCTGATATGATTGTGACTAAATAAGAGAATATATAGGATTACACAGAAGATGGAAAAAATAATAATATACAGATAAATTTAGTCATATAAAGTTCCAAAGAAAGATTACATTATAAAGAACAGAAAGATTAAGCGATGATGTAAGGGTAACATATGAGAAAAGTTTGAAGAAAGCAGATAATAAGTAAGAAAATCTTAGAGTTTAAGTAATCTCATTAATTAAGGCTAGGAAGAGAGTTTCTGTCTGCTAGGAAAGTTTGGCATTGTCCTTTGTTTTGTTTTGTTTTTTGTTTGATATGTTCAGCATGTTTGTTTATTTGTAGTCATTTGAAGGGTGTTTTACTTTTAAACATTAAAAATAAGTTTGAAGATAACAAATTAGAAACAAGGTAGAGGTCTCATTTATCTACTCCAAGAAGAAGCGAAAGAAAGACTGTTTAAGTTAGATAAAGGAGGAGTACATATAGAAAGTCCCAGGAAACAGAAGATTAGATTGTGAAAATAGAAATTAGTAGTAAGAAGGAGAGATTAAAAGAAGAGAGAAGAAGAAAAGAGGTTGTATAAAGACAGAGAGGCTATGGGATGAGGGGGAAATGAGAATGAATGAAATAGGGCAGGTAATGAGTGCAAAAGAAGGAAAAATTAGCTTAAATTGTTTGAGAGTACACCTACTATATGTGAATTGTATTAAGACTAGTAACGTAATAGTACAAATACAAAAGCTAAAGCTTGGAGGAATATATGAGAGACATCTTATGTTGGATTAAATGTCACAAATGATAGTGAATTATGTTTCATGAAGATACAAGAATATTGGAATTGTGTAATGTGATAAACAGCAGGTTTAGTTTTATGTTTTTTAATGCAATAAAAGTTATTTTTTTAATATTAAAAAAATTAAAAAGAAAAACCCTCCTCCGCAGTCTGGCTGCCTTCCATGGGCAGAGCCAAGCTGAGGAGGAAGGGGAAGGGCGGGCACTCGCCCCTCAAGCCTCTTTTCCAGCCCAGCTGTCTTCCTAAGTTTTACCTCCACCATATCCATGGGTCATGTCAGAATCAATAATTTTGGCCCCATAACCTAACCTCGACTTGTGCCCTCGCCTTACACAGGGGATCCATTCTGTCTCCACCCCCATGCATAAAGCAACGTCTGCTAATGATCAAGCCCCATTCATTTGAATGGAGAGCACTCCCCATTCACCATATTAGGGCTCACCGTCCGTGTGACCTCAAGTCCATGTATAGCGAGCCCTCGTATGGTGTGGGCACACTGTATATATGGTACATTTTGTGAGAAGGAGAGACTACAATTTAGAAGAAAAGCTCACACAACTATTTATTAAAATCCCTGTTGCTGCTATGTAAAATTTCACCTGTAAGACAGTAACCATAAGACTGGAGACCAGTGTGGAAATCATGGGTCCCACCAGATGGTGGACTGCAATTCCCATTTTCCCTAGCCGGCATAATTGTCCATAAGAAATGCTGGGAGTTGCAATCCTAGCAACATCTGGAGGGTCACATGATGTCCACTCCTGTTCTGGACTAGAAGCCAAAAATACTGCCTTCAGATAATTTGTTTCAGACACTCTTGGGGAAGGTGTGAGTCTCTATCATTATATGCATGTCCCCACCCAAATAGTCTCCTTACAGTCTGAAGAAATTTATAAAATATGTAACTTTCAATTCAGTTAACTATGATACATTTTGCGAAAGCTGATGTTATTTTGAATTGATTGCTGTTTTTTAATTTACTAATTTTTTCCCCTAGGAGCCCAGAAAGAAGGAGCAGCAGGCTTCTTCAAAGGAATTGGAAAAGGTTTAGTAGGAGCAGTGGCAAGACCCACTGGAGGAATAATAGATATGGCAAGCAGCACTTTTCAAGGAATTAAAAGGCAAGAATGCATTGACTTCGAGTTATCCCATAGTAAAACACTAAATTCTGTTTCTGTATCTTTAATAACATAAATGGAAAATCTTATTGCTGATGCCAAATCTGTTCTCATTGTAATACTATGGAATACCACTCATATAAACTAAAATACTCGTTAACATGGGACAAAATGCTTGGATTAATTTAACAATATTTATTGTATTGTTTCTTGCTATTTTTTGGACAGAAATGCCAAACAGGTATTCAATATGAATTGGGACTGTAGTGCACAGAGATGGTTAAATTTCTCTCCTCCCCGCTAAACCCCCAATTGCTTCTGTTCACATCAAAGTACAGATATCATCAGGACAAGTAATTTCAGTTAGGAAAATGGTCTGAGGAAGAAAGAGTTGAATTCCTTTCCCAAGGAAGGTTGAGGTCAATTACTGCTGCTTTTTCTTTAAGAAAGAAAGTTGCCAGTTCTAAGAATATTTAATATAACAGGAAGTCAAAACCTGACAAATTGCTTATGATTACGTTATTGGATAAGGAAAAAATCAGTTTGGATAAGGAAAAAATCAGTTAATTTGAGATGTGGTGCTGGAGAAGAGAGCTAATGATACTGTGGACACCCAAAAAGACAAGCAGTTGGGTCCTTGAACAGATTCAGCCTGACATTTCCCTGGAAGCCAAAATGATCAAATTGAGGCTGATGTATTTTGGCTACATCATGAGATGGCAGGACTCATCAAAAAAGATAATAATCTTAGGAAAGATAAATGACAGTAGAAAGTGAGGAAGACCACATGCTAGATAGATTCAATTAGGGAGGTCATAGGTCTGAATTTATAAGACCTAAGCAGAGCAGTGGAGAGGCGTAGAGATATCTTATTTATAGGGTCGCCATGACTCCATGTCAACTCAAGGACAGTTAACAACAACGACAACAACAACACACATTTGACAGCAGAAAATAATTCTAAAGATCTATTACTTATTTTTCCTATTTAATTCTATTTTAGAAAGCTTAGATTCAGTTAAAACTTTTAAATATTCATCCTGTTCCTGTACAATATGAAATTCTTTAACTTTTATTTTCAGAGCTACACATGCTTCTAACGATGTCACAAGTCTGCGTCCTCCCCGCTTCTTTAGTGAAGATGGAGTTATTCGACCATATCGATTAAGAGACGGTACTGGAAGTCAAATGTTACAGGTGAAGAAAGTAAATCCTGAAGATGTGATATGAAATTTTACACAGTCTACCATATGTATAGTGCAGAAACACTCAGAAAAAATTATCAATTAGTTACTTAACAGATGTTTATTTTTTTAGAATTAAGAATCCCTTCACTTTTAGCATTCTGGAGTATTTTAATATTTAATAAATGGGAACCACTTCTTGATGTTGTATTACTCAGATTTCCTTCATAATATTCCTACTAATTCTCCAGCTAAAATGTTATGGGGTGTTTAATTATTTATTGATTCTGACTTTCAAAAAAAATCAATAGAGATTCATTATATGAAACTCTGTCACATCTGCTGCTGTTATTAGGGAATGATTTATTTCTCTGGTACATCCTTTTCTTGCCACTCTGCATATACACTTGTGCATGTGGATTCCTTTCTTCTGTTTCCTTTCATACACAGATATCTAGCTGCCATGGCTCATTTCATTTTGAAGAAATGTTTTTAAAAGTTTTCTTTAACCCTCTTTTGGGTTTTTTTAATGTAGAGTGTTATTTGTTTTGAAATGGTACTAGGAGATAGCTTTTGAATGCTTAAGGTGAGATATTTAAATTATGTTTTTAATTGTTTCTTAAAAGCAAAAAAAAAAATATTAGAGATCAACACAAAAAGAGAATTTATACAGAAAAACAGGTACCTTGTTTTAGTGTGGTTAAAAAGCAACAACAAAACTTCTACTAAAATGTTGTACAGTAGTCCCCCGGGATCCGAATCCCCCGGGGAACGAAATCCCCGGGATCCGAAACAGCCGGGGCCGAAAAAACGGCCCTGGTATGCGAAAAAATCCCCGGGTTGCGAAAAAAAAGCAACCCGGGCCCTTTAAAACAGCGCGCTCCGGCGTGCTGTGCACCAAAAAAAGTGGTCCCCCGGGTTGCGAAAACTTCCGGGTTACAAAAGTAATCCCGGAACGGATTACTTTCACAACCCGGGGGACCACTGTATAAAGCCTTAGCTAAACAATGAACCCAGGTGCTTTATAAGAAGAAAAACAAAATGACAGGTAATCTTGAAGAAGTGCCTTCCTGTGAAAGCATTTTGTTAAAAATGAATCATCAGGGTTTTTTATTTCAAATTCTCTTTGTATATTAGGCATTTTCATTAATTTTAAGTGCATTTTTCCTATATGCTGTAAACTACATGCTCTTTGAATACTAGTTAGTGCTTAGTACTACTTGTTCTGCTGATGGCTGGAATCTGTGTGGACTTTTAAGGAAGAAAAATTCCAAGAGAGTTTATTCTATCATTAGTTTCTACTTGAGGGTGCATTACATTAACCACCATTTTGTCAAGGGCTCTGATTCTATTAATGTCCATTGATTTATACTTTCATTTCTATTAACTTGTTTTACCTGTTGATTATCTCATTAGTACAGTATGTACTCTTGAGCATGTGGCAAGAAAGAAATCTTCTAATAGCATCAGAATGTATTGTAGTCATTTTCCCACTTTGTTTGATAAGTTGGAAGTGACATTTTCACAGTATACTTGGAGAAAGGGCTACCAGGGCATGATCCAATAGTTGAAATTGGGAGAGGCAATCTCTGGAGTTCTTTGTGCATCCCTAAATCCTTCTCTGTAGGGCTGGTATCATCTCCATAGATTGTTTTTGGAAGGTGTTAAAGTCTGGAAGCTGAAAAGGAAGAGCAAGGAAATAGATATCCAAGCATCCCTCCTGCAGAACATTGAATTTGGAGTCCTACTTGATTCCCCTACCCTTCCTGACAAGTGATCTGTCCTGGGAGATGATCCTATTTGGTAGCTTGAGCATTCAAGAGCTACACAATCATATTTTTAATTTCATCCTGGTGAACCTGCAACCAGAATGGATTTGTCACATGCTGAGATGGACTCCACCATCTTTTTGTGTTGAAAAGAGAATAATTTTAGATGCAGTAACATTCACAACTCATACATTTGAAACACATTCCTGTTCTTAAGCTTAATGCAAAATCACAGAAAATCTGATTAAAGTACAAAGCATATAGTCAAAAGAGTATCAGAAAAAGAGGTATGAGTCACAGGTGTATTCTCAAATCCAATTCACTTTGTTTTTTAAAGAAAACTATATTTTCAATATATATGCATCATTTTCCAGGAGAAAACATGTTTTTAACTGTCTCAATTTTAGCTCATAAGAAATGGTCATGCACTTTAATAGACAAGGTTATTTACAAATTTTGGTTTTGGCATGGTACTGTGTTACTGGTACCATAATCCAGAATTACTGGTTAATGCAGAAACTGAGTTCTGCTGTCCCAAATGACTTAGCTGTATGCTGCAAAGAAATAAACACATTCTAGACAGATCAGTATCAGATTTTATCTCTCTCTCTCTTTACAGGTTTACTATTTTATACACTAGACCTAAGTCTAAAAACTAAAAATAGAAATAGATTTTAGCTGAGGTCCACTTCTGCTTGTTCTTTGTATGTTTTATAATATGAATTGATCTTGTCTTTTTAACAAGTTTCAGGATTGTCATATATTTATAAAACAAATAAGCTTGGATTTTATTTTGCTGTATGATGTAATACAGCATTAATATTGGAAAATCATAATTCTTCTATCTACTAGTAGTTATATTTCATATTTCATCTTCATATTTTGCATTTTTAAAAACTGACTGACTAAACTTTCATCTTCGTTTTTTGCATTTTTAAAAACTGACTGACTAAACTTTCTAGCTTCATCTAACACTTCTGCTTCTTTCTTCTTTTACCATGCTTTCAGAAAAGACAGGCCTACAGAAAATGGACTATGTGTCATTTTAGTGATAGTGATGATGATGACAGTTAGGATACTACATGCTTTCTATGTTGAATTAATAAAAGTTGAATGTTGCTGTTTCTTTGAGTGCGATGATCACAGAAAAGCACAAACTCCAGTAACTGTTGTAACTTTTTGTCTTAAATGTAGGTTTGTGTTTTTTTTAAAGTATGCACTAATTAAGTATGAGCACAAATGTGAAAAAAATGCATCGTTTAAACAGAATATGTTTGAGCTTTACTAAACTGATATTTTTAAATAGACTTTAAATGTGTGACAATGGCCTTTTCAGTTACAACTCCATATAACTGTTCTTACATAGCATATTTTCCATTTGCATTATTATTTTAATTTTGTGCATTAAATTTAAACAATATGTGATTTTTTAACAAAATACCTTTTAGATGTGAATAAGTGTTCATTTTTGTCCTGTAGGCTGTTTTTATTGCTGTTTTAGATTCTTTTTAGGTATTGAAAATATTGTCTGAAATTTTTGTATTAACAATAAATGAATCTGTATATGAAAAGATCTGTTCTGTTCCAGCTGCCACATCATTCATTAATCTTCTATTTTGACTCCTAAATTTTCATATTAAAGCTTGCTTTTTCAAAATTGTTTATTTTAAATATACATTTATATTATGCATCTTTTCTTTCTCAGAAACATACTTTTTGCTACTGTTTTATTTTAAATTTTTATTCAAATGTATTGTGATATGTAAAGCAAAATATAAAGCTTATTATTCTAACCCCATGTTTCAACACAACCCCTTGTGTTGATATGACATAGGGGGGAGGTTTGTGGCTATTCCACTTCTTGCATGGTGATGCAAACTTGGTAGGCACATCTGTGAAAGAGGTGCTTAGCAGACTTGGATTCAAGGCAGCCAGTCATGGTTCAGAGACACTGTGAAACGGGGTGCAAAGGATCAGAAAGTTTAAAAAGCAGAAGGGTGTTTCTGAGAGAATTCAAACAGGGTTGACAGTTGGATGAGACAGTCGACAAGTCAGTGGGGAATGAATGTGTACTGGTTGCCTGATTTGACTGAAGGGACACAATTCAGGTTGAATATCATTATATAGTTGAAACTAAATACTGGAACTTGCTAACACATTTACTGTTCTACAGGATATAATAAACCACATTAATTCTCTTGTTATTTTTCTTAAGTTATTTTTCTTAAGACTCAGGCAGTCTTTTTTCAACATGAATCAAGGGATGGCCTGCTTACCCTAAAGGACACAAAGCTAACACATAAACATGTTCACACTGAGGTCATCTGGATGTTCAGAAACTTAATATAAGAAAGAGGAGAATTGCGGGAACAGGGGCAGGGTGAGTGGCAGGATTCATAGGGGCTGGAGCGTTAGGGCCAGCCTGGGTAAAGAGATCTATCAGAATACTTTTACAAGACCATTAACACACCTTGTACAGCTGAAACTTGGCAAGACATGTAAAAGAAATTACACATTTCTACCTCTTCTGTAAAATGTTATTACTCATTGGTCAGAAAAGGCTTAGTGAAATACTATACGACAATGTTTAGACCAGTGTGATTAGATATATCAAGCATTGATGTTCTAGGGACTACCATTCTTACTGTATATTTAGTTTTCTAGAACATCATGAGGTCTTCTTCCTATTCAGTCTCTTTCAGAGAAGTACAGATGATTAAATTGGAATGAGTATCTTCTGACTTCCCCTATCATGCACAGTTTTGAAATATTACTCTTATGAACATAAAGGAAAGGAAAAGTTGGATTCAGGGATGTGTTCTTTTGGAGGATTAGGCCCTTTAGTTTCATTTTCCCAGAACTGATTATTGCTCCTAGCTAATGAAATTTTGAAAGGGAAGCATCTGGGTATTTCTTATTAAAGTCAGCTATTGGGATGTTATAAAATACCTTGCATAGGAGAAAGGCGAATCCAGAAATACTGTTTTGGAGAGTAAGGAAAGTGACCATGAGCACAGCCAGATTGATTGAAAAGATTAGAAAGCCCAGGCTTTGTTACTATTCTTCCTGATTTTATCATGGAGATCCATACACATTTGTTTATCTCAGAATATTTTGTCAGCTTCCAGCATCATCAGAGTTTTTGTATACTCAGATACCAAAATACAGCAGAGTTCCCTTTTCTGAACTGGAGTTTTCCAGTACAACATAAATTAATTTTGTATAATATTATCTTATAGCTTCCTTTTAAATTTAACCTTGTCATAATTCTCCCTCCCTGACAGTAAAAATAACAACAAGTAGCCATTTTTCTACCTCTTCATCATTCAAATATCAACCAAAAAGTCCTTCTCAACTTTGTGTAATGATAAAAGTGGCTTAACTGAGAAGTGAAGGTTGCTGGCTGTGTTGAGAGTGAATGTTTTGCACTACTAATCAAAATAATGCTGTCATGGAGCTCTTGCTCTTCTGCTTTGGAAAGGGAGTATGTTTTTTATTGCCAAAATTAAGTCAGCCATTTCCTCATTGGTTTGAAGAAAACAGCAGACAAGTTGACAAAAGACTGTTGTACAGAAAACAGACAAGTTGACAAAAGACTGTTGTACAACAAATGAAACCTGAAAGCTTAGTGGGGTGGCATTGAATAAATTAGAAGAGAAAAATGGAAAACATGAAAGCAAACACTAGAGAAATGAAAGCTTGGTGAAAACAATGTAATCTTCTGGGGTAATAGTTGAAATTGCTAAATTTGAAAATTAATGGTAGGAGAACACATAAGGTACTTCATTGTAAAGGAATCTTAATCAGTAGCAAGGAGCTTGTGGCAATCTAATAGTTGCCATTGATACAGTTTCTGGCATTGTTTTCTTAATCCCATCCTATTTGTCAGTGCACCATGCAATCATGCAGTTGGAATGGTTTCTCTGGTGTTTTTACTATCTTCCTCAACATCAGGATTTCCAAGTCACAGCACTTCTCAGATATCTGCTTTACTCTCTTGTGAAAGATATTTAAAGCAACTTGAAGTACCAGCTGTAACACATAACTGTATATACTCATGTGTAAGTCAAGAAATTGAGGTTAAAAAAATTGACCCCCAAAAATGGGTTGGCTTATACATGGGTCAATACAGTAGTTCGTCCAAAGCCTCTCCCCAGTCAAGCTGGCTCCGCAAGGGACAGCCTGGCTGGGGAGAGGCTGGGAAGGGCGATCCTGCAGACTCTCCCCAGCTGGGCTGCATCCACACAGGGATCTGGGACCAGTATGCCACTCTTTACCTTAAAGACCAGAGATCTGTCAGAGAAGCCCCCCCAGTTGCTGCACCTAACACAGAAATGGGGCACCTGGCTGTACTCATGTGGCCAGGCACCCCATTTCCATGTCAAATGCTGTGACTGGGGGGATTCTCAGATAGATTGCCAACCGTAAGATAAGTAGCACTAGTGGGGGTATCAACAGCCTGGTTTTGCAGCAGAGTTTCAAGGAAACTGTACAAATCCAGGTCTTTTTTTCCCCTGGGGAAAAAGCTATTTACCCTAGGATCAGGCCACCACCGCCAGATCTGTTTAAATAGGCAGGATCAGGTCCAATCCTGCTGTGGATGTTCAGCCTGCATCATCTAAACTAGATGTGACACCAGAGGAAGCAGGGCCATTTGGTCCATGCAGACAATCCCTATGATGACTTTTTTTAGTTAGTCTCAAAATACTTTTTTCTGATTGTTTTCAACTGCCTTGAGAAGTATTTTAATGCTCTGTATTTTCACAATATTCTGTTGATTCTGGGGTTGATTTTTTTAAATATGTTTTTGCTGTTCTCTGCTGATATTACTGAACTCTTTTGTCACAGTACTATTAGCATACTTCTAGTTTTTATATAACATTCTAAGAAAATATGTGGCTTTTTAGCACAATGTGAAACAGCTTGCAAAGAATAACCATAAAAGGTGGCCTGTAAATACCGAAACATTCAGCAAAGCTAAATCCTCTGTACGCGTGTGTGTGTCACATGCATGCACCTGTGCATGTGTGTGCATATATGGACATGCATACACACATATGTATATGCATCACATATTTAGTGGAATTTTTATGTTAACCTTCACAATACAATAAATTCATTCAGTACCTACAGTTTATTGTGCATTATTTGTAGAATCTCTGCTACATAAATGGCAGTGGAAATTAACATTTTTACAAATTTACTTTCTCATCTTGCAGTTACTGAAATTAACCTAATGATTAAATGTAACCTATTCACCCAAAGTATATGCACATTGCTTTTAAAATACTGCTCCACATCATCTGCTTTGTGCTATAATTCAGAATCTAAATCTAAAATGAACTTTCTTCATGTTTAAGGAGAAATATGAAAATATTTTAGCCAACATCATCAATTTTGTGTAGAATGTAAGCACATCACTGATACTGACTTTTTATCACTGTAAAGTATTGGCCTTTGATTCCAGACTGATTGATCCCTTTGATCTCTGACTCTGATTTAAAGATTGATTGATTGACTGAATTGATTGAGGTAATGATTGTTTGAGGGAGAGAGATGAATGTATATGAGAGAGAAAGAAGAGAGATATTGGTAACATTTAAACATTTAACATTTAAATCTCTCCTTTGGCTTTTAAAGGAGGTTTTATGCAAGGTGAGAAGACTTGTTCAGCATAGAGGACACATACCTTCCTCCCACATCTTCTGGATGAAGAAGGGTTCCTCTCTATTTAATTACAATAGGGCTGCAACTTATTTTATTTGTCCTTAATTGTTGATTACTGTGATGAACAAATTATCCTATCAGTCACCCACCAGCCTGTACTATGTGTCTCAACAATTGTTCAGCCTGACAAAACTCCCATGTAAGCATAGACACAGAGACTTGAAAAGGTCATTCCAGCACATCAATTATCTGTCAAAGCCATAAGAAATAATTCCAGATATGGCCTTTACTTTTTGAAAAAGCTGCATCTGTCTAAAGTTCTAGGAACCTGAAAATATTTTTAAGGCTTTACACATCTCAAAGCAGGGCAGTACTATGCCCACATTCTTTTAGAAGTAAGGCCTCTTCAGTCAGTATATTCCAAGAAGTGTAAGTGTTGTATGAGGTGATGTGATATGTATTTTAAAAAATGGTTTTTACTTTTATGTGATTAAAAATCTGTCAGTTTTATACCATTTTAGTGTAAAATTAGTTGAGAGAGTTTGTATTGCTTAGTTTTAGCAGATAGCAGATGCATTCAATTTTTATGAAATCTTATAAATATGGTGGGCCAACAGTAAGCAGAAAGGAATAACTATATTAGACTTCTATATTCTCTTCAAAAATTTCTGTATTCTAGGGAATTCTATATAACTTTCTTTTTCTTTTAGAATATTGAAAATGGAAGATTTGCAAAACTGAGATACTTTGCGCATGCAATGGTTAATAATACAGATTTGCTAATGGTAACAAAAAGGTAAGGTTTCCTCTTTTTTTCCCTGGTAAATTCATTCCTTATTTTAATTATCAAGTGAACAAAAGAATGGGCTGAAATCCTGTTGGGGTCATACATCTTCATCAGTGGACTTACATCTGCGAGAATTAGAATTGTGGATTTCTGTAACATTCATATCCAGTAGAGGGCTGCTGTTACATTACTACATAGCAGAGCAAGCAAAGTGACCAATGTACAATGAGACTGAATCAGAATGAGACTGATGCAGAACAGGTGGCATTAATCCCAATGCACATCTGGCACCAATGTGCATGAGGCACTCTTTCACATGTCCTGTTACATAGCTTCATAAATCAATAAAGGGTTTTCTTACTGCCTCTGCTATGTAGCTAAGTACACATACAACTACATATTGTAACAGGTCATGTCCATGTGTTTCAATTACCTTTTACATGAGTGTCCAGTTCATGGAAATACAAACTTCCTGTAAATTTTTTCATATAATGGGTGGCCAGAGTGTAGCCTACCTGACGCTGTTGGACTGCAATTCCTATTATTGTTTGATATTGCTTCTGCTGGCTATGGCTGAAGAGAATTGCAGTCCAACATTTGGGAGGCTTCACTTTGCTCACCCTTGGACTATATAGAGTCAAGTAAAAACAGGGGATTCCATTTAAGAAGCTTAAATTATAAGCTTCTTGAAGGCACTTGTCTGGCATCTCTACAGTGACTAAGGATGGAAGTTGTGTGCTAAGATTTATGACATGGTAGTGAAATTCTCTAGATTTCTCTAGAAATTCTCTAGAGTTTAGGACTTTTATTTATTTATTTATTTATTATATTTATTTGTATCCCACTCTTTTCCCAGGAGTGGGACTCAGAGGCTTCACAACATTAAAAATAGCACAATTAAAATATTTTAAAAAATGATTTAACATCCCTGCCTGTCCTCATAACATTTCCTTAAACACCTATGTGAACAAATAGGTCTTAACCTGCCCACGGAAGGCTATCAAGGAGGGAACCTTTCTGATCTCTCTGGGCAGGGAGTCCAGAGTCTAAGGGCAGCCATTGAGAAGGCTCTCTCTCGCGTTCCCACCAACATCATCGTGTTTGTGATGATGTTGGGACGGAGAGAAGGGCTTCTCCAAAGGATCTCGGACTCCGGGCCGGTTCATGCCAGGAGAAATGGTCTGTCAAATAGTGTGGACCTGAGCCATGTAGGGCTTTATAGGTGACAATTAGCACCTTGAATTTTATCCAGAAACAAACTGGCAGCCAATGAAGTTGTTTTGACAGGGGCATTGTATGGTCTCTATAATCTGCCCGTTAACAGCCTGGCAGCAGCTGTTTAAACCAGCTGAATTTTCCGAACACTTTTCATAGGCAGCCCCTATGAAGTCCAAACGGGATGTAACCAAGGCATGTACCACCGTGGCCAGATCTGGCTTCTTGAGGAATGGGCACAGCTGGCACACAAGTTTTAAATGTGCGAAAGCACTCCTGGTCACAGCAGAGACCTGGGTCTCCCAAGTTCAAAGCTGAGTCCAAGAGTATTCCCAAATTGCAAACCTGTGTCTTCAGGGGGAGGGTGATCCCATATAACATAGGCTGGATCCCTATTCCGCCTTCCGACTGACCAGGAGCACCTCTGTCTTTTCTGGATTAAGTTTCAACTTGTTTGCCCACATCCAGTCCATTGCTGAAGACAGATACTGGTTTATGACCAGGACAGCCTCCTTGGATTGAGGTGGGAAGGAGTAGTAGAGTTGAGTGTCATCTGCATATTGATGACACCGCACTCCAAAACTTCAGACAACCTCTCCCAGTAGTTTCATGTATATGTTAAATAGCATAGGGGACAACACAGAACCCTGAGGGTCCCCACAGGTCAATGGCCAGGGGGGTCAAACAAGAGTCCCCTAGTACCACCTTCTGGGTTCACCCCTCCAGGAAGGAATGGATCCACTGTAGAATGGTGCCTTCAAGCCCCATCCCAGAGAGGCGGTCCAGAAGGATACCATGATTGATGGTATCAAAAGCCGCTGAGAGATCCACACATTCCCCCTGTCTAGTTCCCTCCGTAAGTCATCCACCAAGGTGATCAAGGTTGTCTCTGTTCCATAGCCAGGCCTGAAACCAGACTGAAATGGATCTAGATAATCTGTTTCATCCAGAAACCCCTGGAGTTGGGAAGCCACCACACATTCCAAAATCTTGCCCAGAAATGGTAGGTTAGGCACTATAGTTAGTTATTCATTATTGTGGGATCCAAGGATGACTTTTTTTAACAGAGGCCTCACAACAGCCTCCCTTAAGCAGGATGGAATTCTGCCTTGTAAGGAGGCATTGATTACCTCCTTTTCCCACTCAGCCAGTCCCCTTCTGGCCTGTTTAATAAGCCAAAAAGGACAAAGGTCCAAGATATATGTGGTGGCTTTTACTTCTCCAAGGTTCCTGTCCACATCATTAGGCTGCACAAGCTGAAAAGTATCCATTAACACTGGACTGACAGGAGTCAAGGTTACATCCATTGACACTGTATCAACTGTAGCATCCAAGTCGGAGTGGATTTGAGTGACTTTATTTGCAAAATGTTGTGCAAATTCTTCACACCGAGCCTCTGAGTGGTCTGCATCCTTCACTTAAGGGGGAGTGTGTAAAAGACCCCTGACCACCCGGAACAGCTCTGCTGGCCAGCTTCTTGCAGATGCAATGCTGGCAGCAAAAAATTATTTCTTTGCTGCCCACAATTCCACAGAGTAGGCTTTCAAATAGGCTCTAGCACATGTTCTATTAGATTCACTCCAAGTCTTCCGACAACGTTGTTCTAGTCTCTGTTTCATTTGCTTCATCATCATCAACTCCCTAGAGAACCAGGGGGCTGGTTTGGCTCCACTCTGAGAGGGGATGCTCAGGAGTGATTGTGTCCACCACCCTGGCTATTTCCTCATTCCAAAGGCTGGCCAGGTCTTCAATAGAATTGCCTGCCAAAGTGACAGGAAACTCCCCAAGAGCCCTCAAGAATCCACTCGGATCCATCAGCCTCCTGGGGCGGATCATCCTAATGGGTCCCCCACCCCTGCAGAGGTTCTGAGTCCCAGTGAGTCTAAACCTGACCAGATAATGATCTGCCCGTTCCACCACACTAAGATCATCACCCCACCCAGCATGGAAAACAAGGTCCACCACAGTCTGCCCAGCAGCATGAATAGGGCCAGATACCACTTGGGACAGACAGTATAGGACTATGCCAATCTGTATGTCATACAGCCAGAAAATGATCAGGGAGATGCAGGCCACAGACTACCATATCATCAGAGCAAAAGAAGCCACCTCCAAAGAATACAGAAATTCCACTATCAGACATGTTTAAAAAACTGATAGATCTGGCATGGAAGGACCCATTAAACATAAAGAGATTATTGGGGTACAGTCAGAAGCTATAAACACACTAAATATGGATTACCTGAAAGTACTGCTGGTGGATGGCTCACTTTCAGTCCAAATTTATCATGCAGTACTTCCTAGGTGATAATGCCTTTGAAGGATATGAATGGGTATACAAGGGGGTATCGTAAAGTTTTAATTATCACCTTTAAAATTTTTGACAGGAAGTTTGTTTTGATTTGTAGTTATTAACTTATCTCTGTGTAGTCACCATCCAGATTTACACATTTTCCCCAGCATTTCTTGATGCTCCAAATACTATTAATGTAGAACCCTGCAGATAGTGCCTGATGAGGAGTTTACACTTTAGTCACTTCTGGCACACCTAGTCACAAAAATGAAGGATGAAATAAGCTGATTTTCTCAGCAATGTGCCCTTAGGGACCAGTGGTGACACTGACAAAATTTCATCAATATGCCATAATAACTTTTGGGTGATAATTATTACTTTACGATAGCCCCTCGTAAGGTGCAATCTGCAGACTTCTACAATATCAGGTATTTGGAGGGTCAAGATACACTGGGCAAAATGTATAAATCTAGATAGTGACTACATAGAAATAAGTTAACTGCAAATCAAAACAAACTTTCTGCCAATTTTTTAAAAAGGTGATCATTAGAACTTTACAATACCGCCTTGTAGAACAGAGGCATCATTGCAGAAGGCTCATGAAGCCTAAACATTTTCCATACATTCAACAATTGCTGCTTCTGTTTGGTAGAGCAGCAGTTTTGTGGACATAAGAAATTATTGAATTCCAGGACATTAATATGAGATCCTTGCACAAATCAATAGGGTACAGCAGATTTCTAGTAGATGCAGAATGTGATACAACTGCTTTTGCAGCAAAGAGCATAGTGACCACTACTGTAGCCAAAAGATTTGTCTGGCCCCATCACTGGTAGTTTGCTCAAATACTGAGGTCAAATTTAGCATGCATCCTATTCACAAAACAGTTAGTATTTGGAGAGAAAGCCACAGAGAAGGTTTTAGTGGAGAGTAGAGATAAGGGGGAAAAGTTATGACTGTAATCCAGAGAATGAAATAGGAAAGGAAATCATATAGCAACCAGTATTATTTCTTTCAAGGAAGCAGGGGTAATGCAAGATAAGTGAAGCTAGATTTGGAAGGCTGCAATGGGGCAGGTCATACTTCCATTACAGAAGGCAAGCTCATCATCAAAACCAAAAAGGGAGGAGCCAAGCCAATAGATGCAGCTACCAGCAATATTGACGGAAATGAAATTCCACTAGGCAGAAGTTTTCTGCCTTTCATTTGGCTGTGGACACAGGTAACAACAGGTCACTGGGTAAATCAGGTTGTCAGTCCAGGTTACAAAATCTTATTTGTCCAGAAACTGAGTGGCAGGTACCTTCAATCACCAGCACCAAAAAGACAAGACAAAACAAAAATAATATGAAAAGAAATAGAGCATCTCCTAAAAATTGATGTTTATACAGATGATACTCCATTCTCCAAGATGCAAAGAGGTGTACCCAGTTCTCTTCACAGTACCCAAAAGCAATGGATCTTTCAGACCAGTTTTGGATATCAAACACCTGAATGCTGTTCTTCAGTATCAGAAATTCAAAATGGAGACACTCCAAACAATGAAAGAAAATTTGCAGAAGAAGATTTGAAAGAATTTGAAAATCTGAAAAAAGCATATTTGCATGTTCTGATAATCCAGTCTTCAAGTGTGTTTTAGCTTCCACTTGCAAAATTCACATTACCAGTTCAAGATTCTTCCTTTTGGCCTTGCATCAACACCCCAGTGTTTATCAAGGTGGTGGTCCCACTGGTGACTGGAGAGTAGTTTTTCTAAACTGTCTGATTTAAAATAAGCACAATATGTATATTGACAAACACATAAGATTAAATAATAATAATAATAATAATAATAATATTTATTTCTAGCCCGCTCCTCTGTGAAGCACAAGATTAAAACATACAGATTAAAACACTTCATCAACCCATTACCAGCCACCCACCCCTTAAAATAGATTAAATTAACAATAATTTAAAACAATAACAACATTAAAAGCATAATTCATCCTCGATGGTTCTTAGTTGAGGAAAGAGATAGCACCAAGCAAGGGGTCAGATTCAATTAATAGGTCCCGTTTTGGAGCCGGGATCTAGGAGGTTTCAGGGAAGGCCTGCCAGAAGAGATTCGTCTTCAGAGCTTTTTTAAAGCAGTCAAGAGATGTTATAAGACGCAACTCATCTGGCAGACCAATCCAAAGCTTGGGAGCGGTAGCAGAGAAAGTCCTCTGGGAGGTGTGCGACAGCCTAGTTTTCACAGACTGTAGCAGGTTCCTCCCAGAGGATCAAAGTGTGCAGGGGGGGGGGGTTCATACGGGGAGAGGCGGTCCCTGAGATAAGATGGACCCAAGCCATGTAGGGCTTTAAAGGTTAAAACCAACACCTTGTACTGCGCCCGGAAACTAATCGGCAGCCAGTGGAGAGCCTTGAGGTATGTGCTCTCTCCTTGATGTTCCAGTTACAAGCCTGGCTGCCATATTTTGGACCAGTTGGTTTCCGGGATAAGCACAAGGGTAGCCCCATGTAGAGCACATTACAGAAATCCAGGCGTGAGGTACCAGAGCATGTATCACAGTTCTGGTGCAGTAGTGCTCCTTGGAAAAAGGCTTGTATGATGTCCATAGGTAGAGAGAATGTCAAAAAGAGTGATCTAGAGGCCATTTAAAAATATGTGTGCATGCACACAAACACCAGTAATTGCAACATGGTTGTATTTCTACATGTATTATTTTAATACTTCCTTTTGCATTCTTATTTAGTGGCATATTGTTTGTGACAAGAGGTACATTTGGACAATTAACATGTGAATGGCAGTACACCTACGATGAATTTACCAAGGACCCATTCATTGTTGATGGACGGAGGTTACGCATTGAAGCAAAGGTATGATGCTCTTGACATGTAATAAAACAAAGGCTAATGCACATTATGTGTGCTGTAAATATATCCCAGCATAGTTACACTGGATTGCACTTCTGTACAACCCAGTGTCATGGCCTGGAACTTCCTTTTTGTCTAAGGGATGGTTGGCTCCTCACTCAATGAGGCTTTATCCATACTGTAGAAATAATCTAATTTGACACCACTTTAACTGCCATAGCTCAATTGAATTGAATTATGGGAATTATAGTTTGTTGTGGTATCAGAGCTCTCTGACAGAGAAAGCTAAATGTCTCATACAACTACAATTCCCAGAATTCAGTAGCATGGAATGACAGTTAAATGACAGTTATTAAACTGCATTATTTCTGCAGTGTAGATTCAGTCCAGGTCAAAGGCAAAAGAGAAGGTTGTGTATGTGTTTGAGAAATGATTGGCAGCATTAGAGGACTACACTTACATAATAACAACTATTAACAAAATGCAACAACTTAACAATTATTTTTATAATATAGCGGTCTAGCAAGAGTTTGTCCATTATATTAGCTGTAGAAAGTAATACTTCCAGTGAATTTTTAAAAGGCTATTTAAATCCTAATTTTATATGGCAACTTGTTTTTCTTCTTTTGCTGATTTACTGTACTATTTCTATAGCCATCAAATTTATCAAGCCAGTGGAGTACCACCTATGAACGAATAGTTTACTGAATAAATATGGGGGGAAATACACACAGAACAAGTACATGTGAAATTTCACTGTAAAATCAAGGGTTGGACTTTTACCTTTGCTACTGCAGCACTTTCCTTCCCTTCTTTAGCTCTATTCCACTAATGTCACTTCCTTGCTTTTTGTCACAGAAAATTAGCCTTTGGGAAGGTACTCTTGTTTTCTCTAGGACAGTACTTTTATTAAACCTTGGAACAGTGGTGTCACTAGGGTTGGCAGTAGAGTTGGCATCACCCGGTAGCTCATGGTGTCACTTAATAATTTTATTATTATTATTTTGTACTGGTGTTAATTATAAATACCGGTAGTAATTCCTGTATAACGTTGAATATAATGGCAATATTTGTGACATAAACAAGTAGAAAACTTAAACCATTAAATTACAGTATCATATACACAGCCTTAATTTATTTACACACACATGTGCTTTTATGTGGTTAAAGTGGAAATTTGGTAAGATGTCATTTTTTAAAGAAAATGTAAAGAAAATGTAAAAAGAATAAAAAATTCAATATTTTTTAAAAACTTAATTTAAAAAATATATTTTAAAAAATTAGGGCCTCTCCTTTCTCCCACTGAGCCTCATCCCACTCACAACATCTATTTCATTCAGCTCCAGCATTTTAAAGAGATGCAGGATAACTCCACAGCCCATTTCTGCCCAAAGGCATATGTTTAGGGAGCGGTAGTATTACCCCTCCTTGGGGGTGTCACATGGTGCCATCTGTACTCCTTCCTCCTCCCCCCCCCCCCACCAAAGATGCCCCTGACTTGGTGAAGTGAAGGAAGGAAGCAGGAATAATTTCCATTGCATTTCTTTCTGTAATTGTACACCAGTCCCAAGTTCTCCATTCTCATTTGCCATGATATTCTGGTGTCTCATGGAAGAAATAGTTTTTACATGGTCAATTATATAAAGTAAATATTTTTATTAAAATTGTTCTGCAGCTATATTTTTCACCATTTTGGAACACTCAGTTTTACTTACCATTTCTTTCTAAATTACTGTTTTCAAAAAGAAACTTTAGTCTGTGCAACTCCCCACCCTCATCCTAACACATACACTTTATATAACATTAATGCAAAATCACTGCACTTTGCAGTTTATTTATGTTTTAGTGGTTTCTCTTTTTACTGGCCAAATAGCATGTGTTTGTGTGCAGGCTGGTATGGTGTAACTATTCATTTTCCCTAAACGAACTGTTCCTTCTGCAAGTTCTCTGCAAGTGACGGCTAGGCAGATGTCTTTAGCAATCACTGTGAAGTTGAAAACTTTCATGGACGGCATCCATAGTTTTTTGTGGGTTTTTCGGGCTATTTGGTCATATTCTAGAAGAGTTTATTCCTGATGTTTTGCCAGCATCTGTGGCTGGCATCTTCAGAGAAATCCACAGCTTGGAGAGGAAGTTGCAGGGGTTTTGCTTTTGTTTTTGTTTTGTTTTGTGTTTTTTTGTGATTAAAGGGAATGTTTGGAGTTAGGCATCCCATCCCACATTCCTAGCCAGATGAGGTGAAAAAAGAACCTGGAAGAGAGGAAAGAAGAAAGAGAAAAAACAGAAGTGGCTTGAGAAGGAGGACATAGCCATATAATGGCTGGTGGAGAGCAGGGAATAATTGAGAAGTGGTTGGCTGTGAGACTATACCTAGACATGTAATGATATCATCTTCCAGCACCTCCAGAGGACTTCAGAGGAAGTCCCAGAGAGTGTCGTCTTCATTAGGCACCTGGCTGTATGAACCTAGCCAGACACTTGTCAGTAATGGCTCCACATTGGCCAGTACATGGGGGTGTTGAGGAGGAGGAAGCATGAATGGGAGTTTTTAGAGGGATTGGGTATTTCTACCATTGCAGAAACCTTCCCCCTATAAAAAATTATGCAACCATAAGTGGGATTTTGACCATTGTTCATCACTAAGAGGATGTCAGCCTAATATTAAGTGTGCATATAGTTTTGAAAGGTGCTCTGACCTTTTTGTTTTTTATTTTGTAGGAACGAGTAAAGTCTGTGTTCCATGCCAAAGAGTTTGGGAAAATAATTAATTTTAAAACACCAGCTGATGCAAAGGTAAATATTGCAGACTTATTATTGAAGTGCTATGCATTTATAACCTGAAATTTCCCTGGAAATCACAGGCAAACACAATCCTTAATCCAGAGTCACCTGCTCTCGCTAATGTGTGCATATTGAACAAGCAGTCATTCCCTATTCCTTTAGCATAAAAACAACATCTAGACTTCCATAGTTGTTTGTAGAGATACCTCTTCCAGTGTAAACTCCTTGAGAATGATAATAATAGGTGTCAAGGAACTGCAGACAAATAGGACAGTTAATGAGTAATTTACATGTAACCTTTCCATGACTGAATGTGGTGCATGGAGCAGCTTCCAAATTTTTAAACTGAGTTGTCCATGTAAATGCATAATGATTTAGGAAAACCAAAATGTCCATGCTGGACTGGTAAGTTCTCTGATATATCATGTCCATATGACATATTCCATAATCCTTATTCTCAGAAATGTCATCTCATTTAAGAGTTTGACTCTGGCCCTAATTGTGTCATTTGTGAGATATGAAACAAGATCCTGAGTTGTGGAGAAGTAGCAGAATAGTTCAGCAAGCAGTGCTAAGGTAAATCTCCCATCTCCACCCTGCCCCTTTTCTCTGCTGTAGCTGCCCAAAGCAGCCAGTTCCTTGCTGGTAGAGAATGAGGGAGCAACAGAAAATCCTATAGGTGAATGCACAGTGACAAGCATATTCAGGAGCCTGTAGAGGACCCTGGAAGTTACTGAAGATTATGTCATTTCAGAGGGAAAGTGGGTTTTGGTAGACCTCTGACCTCCATAATGACCACACACAAAAAAAGGAGTGGGGGGGGGGGATGGAATTTACCATTTTAACTTCATAACAGGAAGCCAACCAAGGACTGTCATTTATAATGGTATGTTGTCTTATCTAGTGATGTACTATTGTAATCTAAATGTGTGTTTTTAGTGAAATGCATTTTCTTTTGAATTTTCAGTGGATTCTTTCTAAGTTGGAAGAAGTAAGGGAGAGCCAGACAAACTTATGACCTTTGGTGTAAGGTTTACAAGATGGACAAAATGAAGATGCAGAGCTCAGACTACTTTACACTTGATCACAGCTTGGCATGTTGCATTGTTGGCATATGAAGGGAAATGCGACTGTGATTATTCATACAAATTGATTTTGATTGAAATATCTCCATTGGTCAGTGCTATCCAAACTGCTCTGTCAGTGAGAATCTGCCAAATTGTGGATTACTGGATGTATTATTTATAAATAATACAAAATTGTTTAAATCAGGAATTTAAAATTAAAGGTTTTTTTCTGTTGATTCTATCACATAGTCTGCAAAAGATTTAAAGCCTTGAGCAGTCTTATGATGTTATGTGATAATCAGGGTCCTCTCTCTCACTTATCATCTGAGCTTTCTTTCACCTGTCAGCATTTAGATTAATTTTAATTTAGTATGTTATAAACTGATGCATCACTTACTAATATTCACTTAAATTCAGTTTAATCATTCAGGGAAAGACTGATTTAACCAGCACTGCTCTTATATTATGGATGACTTGCTGACCAGTTTATTTAAAAAAGCCTTTTTATTTATTAATATGTATAAATCATGAGGTTACTTACGTTTTTTATACAAATAAACAATTTGTCGTACTGTAATATCATTTTTAACTTTCACTTTTTTATACAATACAAAATTAAACAAAATATTCTGGTGCCTCATGATGAGTAGATGTACAAAGAAAAATATGAATTTATTGAAATAACATGAGTATGGATGTGCCTTGGCAATTTGCTTTGAATGGCATGGTCTTTTAAAAGTAAAGAAGTAAAGTAAAACTAACTTGAAGTAAACTCACAAAAACCTTGTACAGCAGATGCACTGAAACAGTATTTCATTCAATGCTTTTTTAATCTCTATAATACAATCGCCCGCTCAACATTTGCAGATTTGACTATTTGCAGATTACTGTATTTCTGCTGCCTCCACTGCTGCCCTTTATACACCCCAAAATATGTTCTCTAGGGATTTATATGGTCCTCCAGCATGATTCTAAGATCCACTTCCACTGGAGGACCTCCAAAGCCTAGGGAGAACAGTTCTGTAAACATTTATAGGTTCTCCATTGCAATTAAGCACTGGAAGACCTGGAAATGCCTAGAGTAATAATTACCCCAGGTAAAATAATTAGGGACCTATATTCATGGTTTTCTACTTTCATGGGGATCCTGCACCCCAACCTCCCTGACAGTTGAGGGCTAGCTGTATTTTGAGCAAACTTTTTTAAAAATTCCATTGCCATACTGCATGCTTCATTCTCTAATTTAAAAGAATAATAATTTGGAGAACTTCTATTAACATTTGTCTTACCATTTAAATTCAGAACAGCTGATAACATTTTTTCCATGCAAAACTTTAGAATCAAATAACAGCTCAATTGTGGAAGGTTATATAATTATTAGTAGTAGCAGTATTTTGGTAAGGCTATGCAATAATGTGTACACATGGGTATCTGGAGAAGTTACCTCATGAAAGAGAAAAGGAATGCAAATGTCTAAGTGTATTAAATAAGTGAAATGTGAATAGTTTGATGCATGTAGTTAACGTCTGCTGCCAGAATATTCTTTTCAAACTGCTGTTTGGAAGATTGTGGTGAAGGAGATTAGGCCTTGCTGATGGTGCTTAAGTTACCCAACCTGTAGCTTTGTTGTAAAAGCTAAATAAAGTAAATGTCACGCCAAATAAAGTAAATGGCATTTCAAATTGTATGTATTTATATAAACTTATGCTTGCTACCTGAGGTGGTTACGATAATACATTGTATTTTATTCCTTGATATAACATTTTATTCCTTGATAAGCCACAATGTAAATTAAATCAACAATTCCCAGAAATGCCAAAGTATTAATTGTATCAAAAATATGAAAGTTGTCCTTATTCATTAATTTAATTAGCACTGTCATCAGACTTGAGCATATGCATTTACATTTTCATCTTTAGTTACAGGCAACATATATTGCAACTTCTAAGTGTATACAATAAATATTTCAGTGGCTCTTACACTCTTTAAACTCTTCTTCCTTTCATTTTGATTCTGTATTATATTTATCTGTATCTCATGCATTTTAGTTCTTCGGTGCTTCAAGAGATGGCCTGGCAAAAAGATTCTAAAGGGGGAGTCTACATGATTTTGGACAATGTCCTTTGACATGAGGCCTTCCTAGTTTCGTCACTAGAACTAAATAACAACAACAAATTGCAATGACTAACCCTCACACAAAGTTTCTTTGTAAAGGCACTCATCATTTTACACCTACTCTATTTGAGTGTCACTAAACAGAAAATAAAAAGTAAAATAAACAAGTAAATCAGACTGCCTTTACTCTTTAGTGACCATTTTTCCAAAGATGCCTTTAGGCTTCAGTCCATAGGCTGCGAAACAGAAACTTTTTATTGGCACTGGAGCTGGGGACAATCTAATATGCAGACATGTATATGAACTTTACCAGTTGTCTTTTATAGGTTCCAGTCACAGTGGATGGGAGTTTTGTTTCAATTTAATTAATCTGAAAATCCCAAATTGTAAACCTCTTGGCAATTAGCTATAATGCAATGTTTGAAACAATGTAGCCAGTTACGTATCAGAGAAAATGAATTTAGAACATGTTCTTGGAAGACAGTCACAGTAAAAATGTGAAGTACTAGTTTTAATAAATCTTTTTTTTTTAATTCAGACCCAAACAAGTAATCTCTTTTATAAAGAATTTAATCTGAAAATGTTGTAGCAAGGTATTTTGGTTTAAATACATAACTCAAATACAACAAACCTTGGGTGTGCCAGACTTATATAAAGAAAGGTTTTTCTTCAATCATCTAAAACACAAAAATTAAATATAAAGTACAGTCACCCCTCCATTTTCGCAGACTTGGGATCCAAGTCCCTCGCTTATATGCGAGTGGCAAATGGAGGGGGATAAAATGGGAGGGGGGGTGTGCCACCATTCAAGTCAATGGGGCTTGAATATTGCCGGTTTTCGTTTTTGCAGGGTGGTGGTGGTCCAGAACAGATCCCCTGCGAAAACGGAGAGACGACTGTATATACATTAAAAACTGTATATAGATTAATCATCCGTGGAGTTCATTTCTGTTCATTGAAATATTTCCATGGTTAGCAAAGACACAAGTGCTGAAAATGCTGAGCGAGAGAGCCATCTTTTGTAACTGTTAAGTACAAAGTATTTTGGCCAGTGAATGTAAATGAGCAGATAGAGCAACGGCTCCCTTTTGCTTATGCCAGGTTGAATTCCTTCAAATTCAAATGCAGGATGGTGTCTTTCACAGCAGCAAAGACAAATCGAATGTTCTCTGTGTCAGTGGCACATGTAAAATGGGAATAGATTACTTTCTCTTTGTCTGGATTCTGTTCCTGGTATAAATTCAGAATGAACTCTTTAGCAGCATTGACATCTTGCTTGGGACCTGCTCGGAAGCAAAACAGCTAGTTTAAAAGACAATCCTTGCTATCTTACTTTCTCCATTACTTGCTTTGTGTTTTTGCATATGCAGTTACTTAGAGCCAGCATGGTGCAATGGTTTGAGAGTGGGATTATGACTCTGGAGACCAGGGTACAAATCCCCACTCAGCCATGTAAATCCACTGGGTGATCTTGGGCAAGTCACATTTTCTGAATCTCAGAGGAGGGCAAAGCCAGCACCTCCCCTCTAAACAAATCTTGCCAAGAAAACCCTGTCATAAGGTCACAACTGGGGCACCATGAGTTGGAAATGACTTGAAAGCACACAGCAATGCAGTTAGTTATATTCAGGCAACCATATTCAGACTGGCTAGGGCAGGGAGATGTTAACATCTTGAAAATTTGCTATAGTGATTTGTTTACTGGATTCAAAAATCTGACATCAAATGCTGCTGCAATTGAGATGATATGCATTGACTGTTCTATGTGTACAGTGTCACCAGCTGTGTCCTGATAATGTGGCAGATAACTAAGGTAGCTGACATACTGAGCATCAGTGCTTAAAGCTCTCCACTGGCTGCCAATCAGTTTCCAGGCACAATACACAGTGTTGGTTTTAACTTTTAAAGCCCTACATGGCTCAGGCCCATCTTACCTCAGGGACCGCCTCTTCCTGTATGAACCCCTCTGCACACTCCGGTCCTCTGGGAGGAACCTGTTACAGCCTATGAAAACTAGGCTGTCGCAGACCTCCCAGAGGACGTTTTCAGCTCCCAAGCTTTGGAACAACCTGCTGGATGAGATGTATTACATTACTTGCTAGTTTCAAAAAAGCTTTAAAGACGCATCTCTTCCAGCAGGCCTTCCCCTGAAAAAATCATCAATTCCCGGCTCTGAAATGGAAATTGAGTATATAACCTCGGTTGTCCCCTTTATTTAACTTTCTTGATTTCTTTCTTATTTGCACAAGAATTATTCATGAGATTGCACTTTGTTTTTAACTGCTGTCAATTTTAATATTTGCTGGTTTAATCTAATTTTAAAGTGGGGGGGGGGGTTGGGAAGGGGCATGATAGTTGTTTTAGTCTGTATTTTTAACCTTGTTGTACCCCGCTCCGATTACTTTGCTAGAGGAGCGGGTTGTAAATAAACATCATGATGATGATGATGATGATGATGATGATATATGCCAGAGCAGGGAACACTGAGTATGATAGCTAGGACTAATGGGAGTTGGGGTCCAACAAAACTGAAGTGCTAACTATTCCCACCTACCTCCAATTGATGTAAGTGGAATGAAAAAAGTGAATTGCATAAAAGTCCAAATGCATCTGAAGAAGTAGACTTAAGTCTACAAAAGCTCATGCTGCCAACCTCTTTCTTTAGTCTTACATGATCACTCTACATACTGATTCTATAGACTAACATGGCTATATCTGAATAAAGCAGATTTGCATTCTGCATTCGTAACTTGACAGGGAGAAACACTTGGAAAGACCGTTTACCTGTGAACTGTGGAAAATAGGTAACTAAATGAGAATACATAATCTTCTCTTCTAAAAGATCTTTTTTATTTAGAAATAAAATGACTGATGAATTCAAAAACCAAGGGTATGTGATGATTGTTTTGAATAAGGCCTTGCTTTCTTCTAAACGGTTCTGCAAAAAAAGTGTGATACAGTAAAAAAAATGCTTTGCTACAGTATTGTTCAGTGTTGAAATTAAGTGCATTTTATACTCAAATCCTATTATATTCTATCTAGTTTTCTACCCTGACAAGTGCTTCAAGTTTAATAATTAATCCTGGACAACACATTAGCAGCTTTAAATCAGTCCAGCTACCTGCCATCTAGGCTAATCTCACCAACCACTGGTCTAGGAAGAACCACACATCCTCTTATGCCCCAAACTGAAAAAGGAAAAGATCTTAACTTATCCTAATAGAGAGAAGGGGTGTCTGTAACATGGCAAAAATAACCTGTCTTTTCCCACCATATCTTGACCCTCCAAATACCTGAAATTGTAGAAATCTGCAGATTGAGCCTTACGAGGGGGTATCATAAAGTAATAATTATCACCCAGAAGTTATTATGGCATATTGATGAAATTTTGTCAGTGTCATCATTGGTCCCTAAGTGCATGTCGCTGAGAAAATCAGCTCATTGCATCCTTTATTTTTGTGACTGGCTGTGCCAGAAGTGACTAAAGTGTAAAATCCTCATCAGGCGCAATCTGTAGGCTTCTACAATATCAGGTGTTCAGAGGGTCAAGATATGCTGGGGGAAATGTATAAATCTAGATAGTGACTACATAGAGATAAGTTAACAAACTATAAATCAAAACAAACTTTCTGTCAATTTTTTTTAAAGGTGATCATTAAAACTTTTGGATACCCCCTCGTAGTTAACTTTTGACCCTCCAAATATTTTGACCTAGAGCATCCAACCCAATATCCCCAGTGGCAAGAGACTATATATTTCTAGTCCTTAAACATTAGAAGGCCAACGACTTCACCTCCTTCCTCTATGTTTTTGAGATGACTTCTCCCATATGCTTTGATCAGAAGCCAAGTTCCCCTGCAGACATGCCTTAAATTGATATAGACAATATAATTTACAAAAATAAAACATGTTTGTCTGAAATAATCTGAAAAATTATTTTTGTTTTACCTCATTGTCAGATTCTGCCAAGACTTGGTCATACTCGCTCAGGGCAACTAAGAATATAATTGAGGTAACACTTTCAAAACAGTGAATCCACTTCCTCCTTTCTGATCTCTGTCCACCAACATCGACCATCCTGTAAACAGAAAGTTAAGTAATTAAGTGCAAACAACTTCCAGGGCATCTTCCAGACACAAGAAATCAGTCTTCTTTACTATGAAGGATATCTGATAGTAGGAGCACCTGTTGATCCCCTGCCACAGGGACAGCAAATCTACATTTGGTTTTATGTCCGTTCCTTCCCTAGCTGCTCTAAGATATATAGCCACCCTCCCAGTGCAAGTCCCTTCTGAGTGTAGCACCAGTAGAGCTTCCTAACAATTCATAACAGCTACAAAAAGAGCAGCTGTAAAATCTAAGAGGGCATGTCCAGATTTGCTAGATGTATTAGGTGTTAGGGCAGCAAAGAATAACCCAAGCCAACATAATGGAGTCGCAATCCAACAACATCCAGAAGGCCATTCAGTTCCCACCACTGCCCTAGCCCCTGTACACTGGACAACTTTGCCCCATGTGAGAAACATGGAAGCTAAGGTTGCCACAGCTCTTAGACAAACTACACCACTAATAGTTCCCATTGTTATCTAGCACAGCAGGGACCAGTTGATGGTATTTAGTTTTCCAGAGATGATATTTCACTTTTGGAAATTTGAAGTATATTATCGTATGTACATACAACACCCTGGTAAACTCTGTCAGGAAGCTGTAAATAAGGTAATAAGCAAATATTTTAGAGGGAGCATAGTATGGTATAGATACTGAGTGGATCAAGTGTCTGATTACTACAGTGCTGTTAAAATTGAACCATGTTTTTCACATCTTCCTTTGGCAGAAATGCTGGTATGAGTACTTCATGCAAGATGATATGGAGGACCATGTGGGGAATGATTTTAGGATTCCATATGTAGAATAACAGTTCCCATATGCTGCTATGTTTATATACAGCCACATGCAGATTTTGTTATGTACCTTCACCTTGACTCTGGATTACAGTGACCCTGCTATAGGGTTTTCTTGGTAAAATTTATTCGCAGGAGATTTGCCTGTGCCATTGCCTTGTTCTGAGGCTGAACAAACATGACTTGTCCAAAGTCACCCAGTGGGTTTCCAAGTTGAGTAGGGGATTCAAAGCCTGGTCTCCATGAGTCCTACTCCAGCAGTCAAACCACTATACCATGCTGGCTCTTCACATGCTTGTTTGCAAAAGATACGTTTGTGTACAATAACCCCATTTTTTCTTTGCTGTTCTTGAGCACACTTCCAAGCACTACTACAGCTAGTGCTGAAAACAGTCCTCTTCATTAATGAAATAATGTTTAAATGCCCATTTTATTTTGGTATTAAGTTATGCTAGGTTAAATCCACTTGCATTCATGGGGGGGGGGGGATACTCACTTTGAAGAACTACTACAGTATTGTCTAAATGTCCCTAAAAATCAAAAAGTGTGTGTTTAAAGAATATAGACACCTTTAGCAGAAATATGACTGGAGTTTTATGGATTAATTCTATATGTCATTAATCTAGATAACAGGTACATACAAAGAATGGAAAGAATGGCTGTACCAGTAAATTGTTCAACAGAAAAGCATGTTACAATCAAAGTGTACCAATAATTACCCATGCCAGATATAGTACAAAAAGGAAATGGGTAGAACTGAAACGGAAGCAGAGCAGGCATAGCCTAACATAGCAGAGAATGTGGAAGACTGAAGAGAATTAATTTACTCTATATACTCATGTATAAGTCTAGAAATGTAGGTCAAAAAATTGACCCAAAAAACCTGAATCGACTTATCCACGGGTCAATGTAAGTACTGTATCTTAACTCTTATTTAAAAGAAGGAACTATCCAATGGTGAAAAGCAAGAGTATAATCTGTCCTGGAAGCACTGACCCCCTTTATTCTCTCATCCATCCAGTCTTAAGAAGAAGCACAAAGAGTTATGTCTGATGGACTTTTGGCAGTTATTTGACATTGTTTTGCTTTGCTTCACCCTTTAGATCCTTTCCTATATGACCCTAAATTTTACCCTTGACTTATCCACGGGTCATAGCAAAATCCATAATTTTGGCCCTAAAACTTGCCCTCAACTTATACATGAGGTGGACTTATAGTCGAGTATATACAGTATGCAATTTCCTAGCTGTCTATAAGTCCAAACATAGCTTGGGGATGTCATGTGCTTAATGTGTTGTGTGGTATTTGCCTATCGGTCAACTTTAACTTCTGGCAACCCTATGAATGAGATACCCCTAAGGCGCCCTTCTGTTTACAGCCCTGCTAAGAGTTAACAGATTCAGGACTATATGTTAATTAATTCTATTCACCTGTAATGGGGTCTTCCTCATGTCCTACTGCCTTCAACTCTGTTGAGCATTATAATTTTTTTAATGAGCCATGTCATCTCATGATCTGTCCAATGTGCTTGATAGATTGAACGGAATATTAATACAATACAGCTTGCACATCCACAGATTAGGTATCTGCGATTTCACTTATCCACGTCTGAAAAAACAGGTTCTCTCTAGGCATTTGTTTAGTCCTCCTGTGTAATTCTATGGTATGTTTGGGCTGGAGCCATTCATCTAATTGATAATTCCATATTACCGACAGTTTCAGGTACCCACAGAGGTTTTGAAACATAACCCCCATGTATATGGGGGGGGGGGGTTTATACTGTAACTAACAGTAACAGATGGCTTTATAAAACAAACATGCCCATTTGCCATGCATTTGATGCTGGTGTATCTAGTAATTCAGTATCATTACTCTATGCAAAGTAGCTAGATAGATAACCAAACTTACCTAAAAATAACATTTTCCAGCTCAAAAGGATATTCTATAATTCCAGTGGTGGGTACTCTCACTCTGAGAACATCTTGCTCAGTTGGCAAAAACGATGGCATGGCAATACGGTCTAAATCTGATAGGTAACTGCAGAGCCAAACGTACATTTGTAAAGCATTATGTTACCATAAATTAATTTAAGATAGATTTAAACTAGACTATGTTCACTACAAAAGTATTTCACAAATCAAATGATAGACAGCATAGCATGAAAAAGAAACACAATCATGATCTAGGAAATCAAGATATTCTGAGGTATGGATGTGGCAATACTGAGTTTTTATTTCACTGCACTTCTGCAAAACTCATCTAAATTCCAGCCTCTCCCTGTTCATACCAGATTTTCTGATATGAAACGCTAGTTTGTCTTCCCTTGTGGAAATCTGTATGCAGTTTCTGTAATCTATACAATTGTACTTTTCAGGATATGCATATTTTTATAGATAAAACATCGTTTTATGGCTTGTAATAAAAGGCTGTTGTATATATTTCCTCCATTAACTAACATGTGTATGTGCATTTTTCAATTCGATGCATTTCATGCATTTGCAGTATTGAAATACAGTATATTTATGACTTTGTCCATACAAAGCACACCAGCATTGCAAATGTGCAGATTTTTGAGGTAAGGAACACTGAATGTCAAGATATTAATTATCTTACTTGTTAATTGTCTTACTAGTTAATTGTCTTATTAATTATGAATCTTGAAATAGTCAAAATTCATAATTTCAACAAAAATTTTGAAAGCACCTATAGGGCTTTTCTATCCCTAGTCTTAGGATTCATTTTTTCCCATCATAAGCTCCTAGGCAAACATCAGACATAAAAATACTGTGGGCCCTCCACATATACTGGGATTAGGGACACTGTACATGCATGAAAGTGGAAAAACTGCAAAAACCCACTAGTTTTTAACTTGAGAAAATATTTTTCTAGAAAACTGTAGGTCTTCCAACACAACACTATGGTCAACACCTGCCATAACATGATCATAGAATTGTGCTGCAGGACCAACAAATTCCTAGAGAAGTGTTCTCTCAAGGAATTTCCACATCTTCCAGCTCAACCTCTGGCAAAAGGTGGCCATAATGGCCTGAAACAGATGATCCAAATAAAGCAACTTCCAGCCACTTTGGGGGCGTGGTGTTTACATGACACATGCTACGCTGCATGGAGGGTGCACCAAGGTAGCAAGAGTTGGTCCTAAAAGGAGCAGATTAAAACCTCTCTTGCTGGTGGCCTGTTCAGCACCATGGTGGTGGCCTGCTTTGGGAGCAGACTGTGCAGTCACTGTGCAGTCACTGCAGTCCTGGCTCAATCAGTACCGGAGTGGCCAGAGTCTGCTCATTCTGTGCCATCTACTTCAGCCCAGAGTCACACTGGCAGACCTAGAGATTCCTAGAGAGAACATATTAATCAAATCCACAAAAGTCAAAGTCGCAAATGTGGAGGGTCAACTGTCATTATATGCAGCTATTGTAAAGATAACACACTAATATAAGTGATGCTGTTTGAACATGAGAAGCATTATATAAATGCTTATCATTATTACTGCTGCCATTACTTAATATGTTTCATTTCCAATTGTGTCCAATTTTTTTTAAAATCACATATTCCATGAAATATATTCATTAAAATATTATTATTATTATTATTATTATTATTATTATTTGCGCTGTAAGTTTAAACAGTGCTGTATATACAATCTTATAGTTAGACGGATCCCTGCCCACAGGCTTACAGTCTAAAAGACAACACAAAAGGAAAAGGGGAAGGTGGTGGGAAGGGGGTGAGGTGCAGTGGTTCTTCTCTCCCTCTGGGGCCAAGACCAAGGCAGATGGACTGGAGGGAGGGCTTGGGTTCTTAAAACATAGTTAAGAGGAGGCATCCTGAGGCAGATGGCACAATCCTGGGAATGCTTTCCTAAACAATATAGTTATAATAAAATTGTTGATCAAAGGTCATATAATCAATATATATATTTAAATCAAAATTTTAACTCTTGGTTGAGAGGAAGTGATTTACATATTAATCTGTGTGTTGGTATGTTGGGTCACACAGTATATATATCCCACACACCTCCATGCTGCCATTCTCTGAAGATGCCAGCCACAGATGCACATAGCATAAAAAACCTACATAGCACAAAAAAAAAACCCCCCCACACACACAAAACTATGGATGTCAGCTGTGAAAGCCTTTGGCTTCACATTGACTAGAACAATTTGGCCATATTGTGATTTATGAAACCTTCCCAAAGGAAATCCTCCCCAGAGGACAGTACAACCACAGAAAAGGGATACAACTAAGGCACGCATCATCCTGGCCAAATCTCACCAGAAGCAGATGCAGCAGATGCATCAAATGTATTCTGAACCACTGCCAAAACTGGGCATCCAGCCTCAAGGCAATGTGAACCTGAGTTTTGGGGAGAACTGGAATCCACCTAGCACAGTTTGGATCTACATTTCTGAATTGGCCTTTGGCTGATCGAAAGCACATCTGTTTTGCATGGACTGAATTTCAATTTATTCTTCCTCATACAGTCCATTAATGATATTCCACTGGTTTAGAACTAGAACACCTTTTGATATATTAGGAGTAAGACCAGTTGCTTTGAAATTCCATAATTATGAAAGTCAACATCTATTTAGAAATAAAAAAAATTGGGCTCTTTACCCTTGTCATGAAAAAACAAATATGAATTGCATACAAAAAACCCAAAAATACAAAGCAATGAGATGCAGATGAAAACTTGCATGAGGGACCCTTTTATAATAACATAAAGTTTGGCAAAAGTGCTGTACATACTATTTAGCCGAATCTGACAACTGGTATTCTCTTCGTCTATCATAGCATTCTTGGATTCCGGAGTCCTCCCACAACCTCTTTATTGCTTCCACGTGTTTGATTTCCAGTGTTGTTACTTTGTCTGCATCCACTTTTTCAATCATCTGGCCATCCTCCTGGGTCAGGGTGGAAGAGGAAAATTGTACATTATCAATTTAGTCAGCATGAAACTGCAAAATCAGACTGCACCAAGGCATGCAACAAAGAGTAACCAGCAGCGCCCAAGTACCAGCTGCACCCTTCTCTATCTCTCATGTAGGAACAAGGATAATCTTACACCTAACATAGACTGAGCAAACAGCTGTATGTCAAGTCAATATATGATCAATCAATTGGGGGGAAAAACAGCTACATTCATCCCTCCACATTCCCTGGGGTTAGGGACACGAAACCTAACCGCAAATAACAAAAACACTATGTTTTTACCTGAGAGAACACCGCTCTAGGAATCTTTAGGTCCTCCAGTGCAGCTCTGTGGCCAACATCTGCCAATCACTGACCACAGAATCGGTCAGTGAAGCCCAGTGGAGTGTTCTCTCTAGGAAGCATTTAGTGGGACTTTTGGATATAGTTGACCATAGACTTGCACTGGAGGACCTACACATTCCTAGAGAGAACATAAATAATCAAAAGTCAAAGCCACAAATGTGGAGGGAGGGGTGTATTAGTAAAATCCAGGAACAAGCAAAACCACAAAAGTCAAAGCCACACACATGGAGAGATGAATCTATTCCATTTTATCTTTGTTGCATGGTCAGCATTCACATACAGAATTCTGGGATTTGTAGTTTTGTGAGATACTTAGCCTTCTCTGTCAGAGAGCTCAGGTGTCACCAAAAACTACAAATCCCAGAATTCCATAGCATTAGCCATGGCGGTTAAAGTGGTGTCAAACAGCATTAATTCTGCAATTTAGCAGCAGCCTAGGAATACAAATACTTGTTCAAAATGATGGAAATGTCATTAGAAGGCTTAGCCCTGCACTTCATATACCAGACCAAAAATGCTGGATAAGGAACTCAAGCTGGCTTTCTCACTCTTTTCCTATTAATTAGAATGTGATTCTCAGGAGCAAAAGAATGAGTCAACGGGCAGCAGATGAAAGCATTCATTACCATTGTTAAGTAACACAATTCTGCATTATCCACATCAAATGTGTTTCCTATGAAAACGAAGCCAGATTGACCAGCATGCGATGTTTCCTATTACTGTGCCTATATTTATTTCCAGGAAAGCAGGGGAAGTACAGAAACTGGGAGGGAGGGAGCCTGGATTTCTGTTCTTCAAATCCACAGTACTCCACTCTCCATCATGAAGCATGATTTCAGCAAATCATGGTTTCACTGCAGATTATACAGAACAATTCATACACAGCCTTACTTCATCCAATGCAAACAGGCTTTGTAAGGCTTTTGACTACCTGTAATCACAGTAAGAACTGTTTACCTTAAAGCAGGGACAAGCAACTTATGTGCCTCAAAATGTTGTTGGACTGCAGCTTCCATCAGTCTTAGTGAACACAGCCAATAGTGACAGTTCATGGGAGTTGCAAACCAACATCATCTGCTTTAAAGGCGATACAGACACAAAGACAATACTTTGCTATTACAGTACTTCCAGGTGCACAAACATATTATATGCAGTAAGAACAGATACACAGGACTATAATTTGGTGGTTTATATTAGATAAGATTCCAAACTTCTTGTCCCTCAGCATTTAGCATTAACCCTGACAAATGCTTTATACAGAACAAAACAAGAAGAACGGGCATTGACATACAAATGAACAATGAATTGAGATAACTGTGGAAGCAAGCACCTATACCTCCCTCTTGCCTCCGGAAAAACATGTCAGAATTCTCTGTTTAAAAAGTCAAATACAGGTTGCCATGGCAACTAAGTACTGCCATTTTGTATGGGTCCGTGCTGCACTGAACATTTCACCTCATAATGAATGCACAGTAGCTGAGATACACCAGAACGGTTGCTCGGAATGCAACATTTCCACCCCAAGTAGCTACGGTTGTTTGGAACTATGAGATACACCTGAACCAAACCTATTAGATCACAGCAACAGGGGAAGTATCCATACACTTAGGGGGTGGGTGAGGAACTGGCTGGCCACAGAGCCTTCCATCCTTCCCAGGCCAAATAAATGCCCTGTCCTCTAAACACTTACTGGTATGCTGAAGAAAGCCTGTGTTTCCAATTTCACCCTAGCTAGGAATCCCAAACCTCAGGGCCTTAGTTTTCAGGGTGATAGAGGAATCTAAGGTCAAGAATGCTGCCTTGAGCTACTACTACTACTACTACTTCTAAATTGTATGCTGCTGGCCTTTGCTGCCTTGTCTGGCCCCATCCTACCTCTCTCAAAGTTCATCGGGTCATGACTGGCTCCAGCTTTCAACTTGGAGGGGATGGTCTATACAGGTTGATACTGTGCTTCCTGATTATTTGCTGCCTTAGGAGTCACTGAAGGTGGTACTACAGGGTTGACGATTTCTGGCTTTTTCTAATTTTTTGCTAATATTAACCACTTCTCTACCCACCTCCCTTTTATTGAAGTTGTTTGACTTCCGTCATTTTTTACTTATGGCAATCCTAAGGAGAACCTATCATAGGATCTTCCGGGGCTGAGAGTCTGTGATTTGCCCAAGGTCACCCAGCGGGCTTCCATGACCAATCGAGGAATTAAACCCTGGCCCCCAGAGTCATAGTCCAACGCTCAAACCACTACACCACAATGGCTCTCCCCCACCTTCCAGATTGTATCCTAAATGGTTGGAGCCACAATACATTTTCCACCATGGTCTTTCATATTCTTTCCCCTTCTACCGTCTCTTCTGCTAGTGACATTTTTTCTTTTCCATCCCCTTCCCTTCTGCTCTGTCTTAGCAAATCTTTTTCCTCTAACCCATTGCTCAGAAAAACAATGCTGTGATTGGCATATGTCAGAGCCTTAGCATTTTAAAGTGGTAAGTCTTTATAAATCCAACAGGGCTTGTGTCTGTGAGCTGATGAAAGCTGCTGCTGGTACAATTATACCATGTGGAACACATAGTTTATATTTTAATAATTCTATAAGAGTAATTATCATCACACTGGCTTGTCATTGTGTGCAAAGTTTTAAGGCAATCTCCCAAGGCTTCCAATGCAGCCGCCAAGGTGCTCCAGAATCCCCCACACACACACACACACTTTACACACCCGCCATTGCAACAACAACAAAAATCACTCCCCTAGTGGAAAATTGCATCTCCAAAAGCATGCCTGGGTTGTAATCCTCCATTTTAAGACTATTTTACATGCAGCAATATACTTTTTTTTGGCCTCAATATCCCCCCTCCCCCCAAAAATCAAAATACTGTCACATCTGATTTTGAAAAAAATCACATCTGGTTTTGAAAAAATGGGGGGGTGTAGCCTGTTGGGGTCTAGAATCCAAAAAATAAAAAATCTGCCATCCACTCCTGTTCTAAAGTACCAAGGTATGAGACCACAGGTGCATCTACACAGTAAAATATAGCTTGACACAACTTTAACTACTTGGATCTGTAATTTTGACAACACTCTTTGGCAGAGAAGACTAAAGACCGTGTAAAGTTACAAAGACCAGGATTCCATAGGATGGAGCTACAGCACTTAAAGTGGTGTCAAACTGCATTACTTCTACAGTGTAGATGCACCTCACATAGCAAGTCAGTCCAGAGGTGCTTAAACAAAGAGAGCCTGGAAATTCAAACAAGCATGAACATGTTTTCACTTTTATTCCCTCTAAATGAAAGAAAAGATGAAAGTACAGCTTTTCCTAAAGTTCCAGGAAATCTAAGCTGACATTATAATAAACAGAGCTACACTAGAATATGGACTAATTATCTTGAAATGGATTGGCAGAACATTGACCACTTGAAATTATATCTTCTCAAACAAATATTCATATTTAGCAATGATGAAAGTAGCCTCAGAATTTTTTTTAAATCCAAAATCAGTTGTTTAATTTGTTTGTTTGTTTTTTTTGACTGCACCATGTGTGAGTTGAAAGAAGGCACTCCATTTTAATTCCTTAGTTAAAAACCCTGATTCAAGGCACATTTCTAAGTTCAGTTTCAACCAGTTGGATATATTGGAGAGATTTATACATTTGGAAGCAGTTTGTGAAGTGATCATAAAATCTCTGGATTAGTTTATTAATGGACATACTTATTTACGGATTAAGGTTGTTGGATCCAGACTAATTTATGCAATATGCTATCCCATGTTAATAGCATATCGTCTCATTCACACATCCCAAATCCAAACCCTCTGCAAAAAAATTTGGACCACAGTTCCCCAAATTCTGGGAGTTGCAATCCAAAATTTCTCCAGGTTATGCCCCCAGTTCAAACTTTCCTGAGAGAATATTGACCACTTGACAGTTTATTTTGTACTTCCATGCATCCTAACTAAACTGGTTGTGATTGTTCTCTTTCTTTTTCTCCTTTTAAAATTATGTTTTCTTAATGTAACCACAGTCCATGTGATGGGTTTTCCTTTAATTTCCAAACTATATTCAGCCCATGCTCACAGTACTGAAAGGCTTTTATTTAAAAAGAAATGTATTTTTAAATCATACATTCAAAATTAAATTCTTACATGCTTGCAGATACACAAGGACCTTTTCTTTTTCTTAAAACCCTCCAAAGAGGCTTTCAGCATCTTCAGATTATACAGATAAACCTCTATTAGCCTCAAAATCACAGTGGGAATAATGTGGATGTCAAGGGATGATTAAATTGCAACTCCCAGCAGATTCCCCGAGCCAACATAAAGGTGAAGAAAACTTGGAGATGCACTTCAACAACATCTGAAGGACTGCACAGTCCCCAGCTTTGCTTCAGATGCTTGTATGATTTCTACATCAAAGAGTATCTCTATGGGAAACATTCATTGGATTTCATTCAAAGGCCAGGGGTTGTTCCTGCAGTAAAATGGAACCCCACTTTCAGAGACTGGCACCAGAGAAAATTAGGCCCACAGCAGAGCTTTGAGAGTTAATTTTAAATGTAATTACAACTTTAAGAGCCACATTGGCTCCTAATTCTTGAGTTACTAGGGATGCATCTACACTGTAGAAATAATGCAGTTTGACACCACTTTAAGTGCTTTAGTTCCATCCTATGGAATCTTGGTATTTGTAGTATTGCAAGAACTTTAGCCTTCTCTGCCAAAAAGTGCTAGTGCCACACAAAACTACATTTTGTAGGATGCAGTTTGACACCACTTTATTTCTACAGTGTAGATGCGAGGATCTGAAACAATCTATTGTGGTGTGCCTTCATTTACAGTGTATTTGATTGTGGCGTTGCTGGATCAGGTAAACACAAACAGTTAATATTAAACAACCAAAGAACAATCAGTAGAAGTATGATTTCTTACATCTAGTCACAATTGACAACTCATATTTGCATAGCCATTATAGTAGACATCGAGAGTTCCTCAATTTCTCTTGAGACTCCATCCAGACACAATACTTTGGAAATAAATGTCAAAATCAGATGTGCATTTTCTGTTTCTTTGGGCACCAACATAATGCCTCCACACAAAAACACAGAATTTGCTACTGTGGAAAAACAACTTTAAGTAAACAACTGGTAACGTTCACCTGCTGCAATTTGAGCCCACTAAGTAGATGTTTTTCTGGATGCTTTAGGAATGATTGTGGAATTATCTGCCATCTTAAAAGGATTGTGGAACATTTTACTCAAAGTGCACTCCTGCCATCATAGCAATTTTCACTCACATTGTATTATCCCTCATAAAAAATCAATATTTCCTTGTGCCTTATATTATTTGTATGATTTAATCTCTTTTTTACTGCTCTTATTTGTATTGTCCCCACCTGCACATCCTAGTGTATCTTAACCGCAATCCTATTCTTTCTTGTTGTTCTTTGTTGTTCTGTGCCCTTCACTCATTTCTGACTTATGGCAACCCTAAGGTGAACCTCTTCCAGGATTTTCTTTGCAAGATTTGTTCAGAGAGGGATTGTCTTTGCCTTCCTCTGATGCTGAGAGAGTGAGGCTTGGCCAAGTTCACCAGGTGGGTTTCCATAGCTGAATGGAGATTTGAACCCTGATCTCCAAAGTACAGCCAGTATGGTGTAATGCTTTGAGTGTTAGACTGTGACTACGGTATGGGAACCAGAGTTTGATTCCCAGCTCAGCCAATAAAACCCACTGGGTGACCTTCGGCAAGTCACATGCTCTCAGCCTCAGTGAAAGGCAATAACAAACCCCCTCTGAACAAATCTTGCCGAGAAAACCCCATGATAGGTTCCCCTTAGTGTCACCCTAAGTCAGAAACAATTTGAAGGCATGAACAACAACAGTGCCAGAGTCATAAGTCAATGCTCAAAATGCTACACTATCCTGGCTCTGCAGTCTTCCAGAAATAAAACCCATTAAATTTAATGATTCTTACTTCTGAGCCAAAATGTATGGGATTGCCTTGCTGAATGTGCTCTTCTACTACTGCAAATAAAATATTTCCACTGGATTGTCTTTTAAAAAGAAGCATTCTGTAACAGAGCTGATATCGGTATTTTAAAATTAATTCAGGGAGACAAAAAGGTATAATCATATCTCAAGAGAACTAGGTTAGAAATTTGCTAAGGGGACTCCAAAAAGTAATGGGCTTGCATCTTGATTAGTCATATGGGCTTCCTTACTTAGCTTTGAGACTTCATTTAATTGTGATTCGAAAAGAAGTTTATGACTTCTCCAAGCTCTTTTTAATCAGGGATTACAACAGTGTGTTGGACTGATATGAGTAGAAATACTGATGATAAAAAAGGAAGGAAAGAAGCACACATCTCTTTCTCCACCTACTTTGTGTCTCTTAGCCAAATTCCAGTATACCCAGATTCCTAAAAATGCACCATCTTCCCATAAGCTCATTCTTTGAATCTATTTGTTTTGCCATCCTATTATTTCTTTCCAAAAAGGAATAAATTTCAGTTGAGTGACAGCAGTTTATGCACATGTACCTTGCACTGCTCAGATGAATATGGTATTTGTAAATTATCCATGGCTCTGATCATAGCTTGCATAGCAGAATAAATGTTTTGATAAACCAATTTTGTGAAACCTTTCCGGTCTTCTTCTGTATAGCCTGTTCCATGAATAATCCTCATCTGCTTAATGAATGTACTTTTTCCACTTTCTCCTGTACCTGTAAGAAACCACAACAAGACGGCAAGTGAGCCTCCTCAAAACAACACAGAGTATTCAGCAAGGCAGAAGTTCCAGGAAGAAAAGGGGAGTAGAGTGAGATTTAACAGATTCTCTCTTACATATGAAAATCAGCTGATGGACACATCACAGTCTTGTGGCTAGAGTACTAACATTTAACCACTGGATCACCAGGGCTCCCAAAAGAAATGTCTTCTATTAATCCTCCCCGAAGACCTGAAGAAATAAGCACATTTGGGGTGGGGAGAATCCCAACACACTTTGTCTGCTGGACAACACAGCAAATAAATCTCTGCAGAAAAGGTGCTTCTATTGAGAAGACACATGATTATATCATGTTTTAAACTGTTGAACTTACCATATATACTCGTCTATATGTCTAGAAATTTATGCCCAAAAATTGAACACAAAATCCCAGGTCAACTTATTTACAGGCCACTATGGAAACGTGATAACAGCTCTCTCAGATTTCCCCATGCTGTGCTGAGAGGAGTTTTGCAAGAAAGAGACAAGCAGAAAGAGTCGTGGGTGACTGATTGATATTGTTGTTTGTTTAAGAGTCCCTCTCTCGCCCATGTGTCTGGCTGAAATAAAAGCTGAAATGATGAAGAAAAGGCTCAATGAGAGTCTCTCTTGCCATACACACACATACACACACTGAAGGAGCTTCCAAATTTTACCCTTGGGCTGTCCACAGGTCATGGCAAAATCTATAATTTTGGCCCCAAAACCTGACCTCGACTTATACATGAGGTCGACTTATACATGAGTTGAGTATATATGATATAATTGGTACTTTTTAACATGACAGTGTTTTTAAAAATGATCCCAGCACAAGTAATTATAACCTGATCACAAATCACACTGAAATTGTAGATTTTACAATGTGAGCAGTGATTGCCAGTACTGTACAGTAGTTCCTTAACTTTAGAATGAAGCAAAGATACACTGTAAATGGCTTGGGGAAACAATTTAGAATAAAAATCCAAGATGAAAACAATATTCAGCTGCAGTTCTAACATCAGATGTTGAATGTTGTGATGGGTGCAGAATTCAGTTCTCTAAGAATTTCACTTTAATTTTTCTTTTAAGGTTTCATCTCCGTATGATTGTGAAATACTTGCTCAAGAGGAAGCCTCAGATGCCATGACTCACAAAACTAGAATTATGCATAATCTCAAAAACTACTAAAGCTATGAAAATGGGAGAAATTATGAACAAATACTCCAAGCGGCACAGTTTATTAAGATTGTACAACTGAATTTTGATAGCAAAAGCATGCATCTTTCCCTCACCTCAAACTGAGTGTACACAGCCCTGATTCCATTACTTTAACTCCATATATATCATTTGGAGCTTTTAAACATGTAGTGGTTTGAGTGTTGGACTGCGACTCCAACAGTAAGAGCTGTTCAACAGTGGAACACAATCCCTCGAAGAGTGGTCCTTCATCTCCTTCCTTGGAAGTCTTTAAACAGAGGCTGGATGGCCATCTGTCAGGAATGCTTTGATTGTGATTTCCTGTATGGCAGGGGTTTGGGCTGGATGATGAGAGCAGGGTTCAATTTCCCACTTGACCATGAAACCCATTAAGTGACCTTGGGCAAGTCATATGCTCTCAGCCTCATGGGAAGGCAATGGCAAACCTCCTCCGAACAAATCTTGCCAAGAAACCCCATAATAGGTTTGCCTTAGGGTCTCCATAAATCAGAAACAACTGGAAGGCATACAACAACACATGAAATAGTGTCAGGAATGGACAATATTCAAATATAAACCAATATTCAAAGATAAACAAAAAATCATGGGACATGTATCTAGTTATGCATTTATTTATTTATATGTTAGATTTATATTCTTCCTTTCTTCCAGCTCTGTGAAGTTAGATGAAGAAGGATTAACTAACTCAAGATCACCCAGTGAGTTTCATAGCTTAGCGCCCTGATGGCGAACCTATGACACATGTGTCAGCACTGACACATGTAGTCATTTATGATGACATGTGGTTGCAGAGGTGGCTGCTGAGGCGGCCGCTTGCCTAGAAGGATGTTTCATCCTTGGCTCCTGCACAGCCAAGTGCAGTAGCTGAAGATGAATAAGAAACAAATGTTTCATCCTTGGCTACTGCCCTTGGCCATGCTGCGTTCCACTGCTCCCTGCTCTCCTGGCAGAAGTGAGGGCAAAGATCCCAGCTTAACCAGAAGTCCCAGAACTAGATGCTCTGTGACGGACTTCTGTTGTTTTGACCTACAGACCTCTGGCACAGAATGTCTAATAGGGGAGGATGAAGCATTTGCTGCTCCTAAGGATGAAACAAGTCACAAATGTTTCATCCTCCCCATTAGACATTCTGTGCTGGAGGTCTGTAGGCCAAAATAAGAGGTCCGTCACAGAGCGTCTAGTTCTGGGACTTCTGGTTAACCCGGGATCTTTGCCCTCACTTCTGCCGGCAGAGCAGGGGCAGCAGAATGCAGCGGGGGATGCATCTCTGGGGGCTCTGCCATTACTAGTAACCAACAGTTAACCACAGCAACCATTATCTTCTGTTCTGGGGTGTCATGGATTTCTAATCCATCATTACTGAGATAAGTGATTTAAACTATAAATATATAAACTATAAAAATAAGTGATTTAAACTATAAATATCGCGAAATAACGTTTTTTCCTCAAAGAGACACACCACTTGAGTTATGCTCAGTTTTTTGGCCAAGTTTGACACACCAAGCTCAAAAGGTTGCCCATCACTGGCTTAGCAGATACTTGAGGCTGGACGTCCACCACCCCATCTTGAAGCCACAAAAATAAAGACATAACTGAAAGGCAAAATAGGATATAGAAACATAGATGTAATTCTTCAATAACTTTCTTCTCAAAGAAAGCAGCAAGTAGTTTTAGCAATTTTCTATCAAAAACAATAAATTTTGTTAAAGCCTATTTGAAATTCAGGACTTATTCTGTGCAAAGTTTGCACATGATTGTTTGGCACAGAAAACTGCAAGGAACAGCATTTTTGTAGAGAAAATGTTATTTCTGCAAAGAACTGTTAATTTTATGTGCAGAAAATGCTATTTTCTGTGTACAAAATGCTTCATATTTCATGTGCCGAAAAAAGATATTTTCTGTGTAGAAAATGCTGTAACTGAGGATTTAGTCAATGCAAAATTCACATGTGGTTGACTTGCATAGAAAAAAAAAAAAAACATTTTCCCAAATTGCAAAGATTGTATTTAGTCCAGGATTCTTCTCACAAGGTTTGTTGACACTCAAAAAACATTCTCTTAAACCATTTTTATTATTTTGTCAAATATTCTTTGTATGTTTATTCAAGTGGAAGGAACAAAATAGAATTCACTGGCACTGAAAATCCAATGAAGGATTCATATTGTCAGCACTGAAAATCATTGGAGAATACAATCAAGGAAGTCTTGTTGTACTCCTTCCTGTCCAGGATCATCCAATAGCTGGTTTAGATGGGACTCCCAGATTTTGTCCAGCTTTAGATTTGCTAAAATTTACCATGTTCTTCACTCACAAAGCAGAAGTGCAATTGAAAACCCACAACTACTATTTGGGTTTTCAAGTGAAGGATAACCTATCACCTATCACCTGCCAGGGATATCTGTCCCACTGTGCAATGGCTTTCAGAATTAAGAAGTTCCTTGTTACATTTAGATGAAATCTACTTCTTTCCATTGTTCACCAACTGGTTCTAGTTCTAGAAACACTGCCAAGCTCTGGTATAGGGTGGCTTCCTGGACAGATAATACTACTCAGGTTTGCTGTGCATTCATTCAACAAAGGCCCCCATCCTGCTTTGTTTCTCACCCTCATCACATACTGTATGTGATATGTGTATATGTAAACTTGTGTGTGTGTGCATGTATCTGTATTTCCCAACTTGAAATTTCTAAAAGATTATCTGCCTTAAAAAGCCAAAAATTAGTATTTTCTCTATATTACCACTAGAGGTCACAAAATACTTCTGAGCAAGATTTTAAAAGGTTGCAAATGCTTGAATGACATCTTATATATGCATTTTTGATACAGGTTACAACTGTTCAATGTTTTCTAAAACTGAATACCGTAATAAACTCTAATTGTACCTGGGAAAGTGTTGCTGAACAACACTACGTGTTTAACTGACTGCAGTAACATGTTTTGGACAGCTCTTGCTGTAGCAAGTTTCTGTTTCAAACAAAGAGACCATCTTTCATTGGTCAATACAGCATAAAGGAACTGTAAAAGAAACATGGTAAACTTAGTGGACTTAGTCCAAGGGGAGAAAGCTTTGTTTTGAATGTTGTCTAACAGCCTACATAACTAAACGCCCTGCTACCTTCACACAATCAACCTCATACCTAAAAACAAAAATACTATGACGTCAGGGTATCCATGTAGCTTTATTTCAACAAAAACAAAGACAAGTTCTATTTCATCTTAAAGAGTAACACATTTTATTATGGTATACGTTTGTGTGGGGTTTTTTAAATTTTATTTTTAAACAACCCTAAATAATCTAATGAAATGGGCTATAGTCTGTGGAAGTCTGTGACACAAATAAGTCTGTTAATTTTTTAGGTGCCATAAATCCTCTTTGTTTTTATTGTTGTTATTGTTTTTTTAAAAAAACTTTCTGCTTGACCTCTCTCTGTCATACAGAAGGGGCATCTTTGTGCGTGGCCTGAAAAATCCATGAAGCTATTTATGTGAGCCTCCGCCTGCCCAAAAATGATAGAAAAATTAGCAACCAGTGAGATACCGCCCATGTCCACTTTGAATTTCTAAGAACTGAAATGTTCACTAAAGTTGCTATTTCGGCTATGCAATTTGTATTATCACACTGAATATGAAGTTTATTGTCAAAACATTTGGCATTACCCTGAAATTTCACCATGGACTGAAGCAGGAGTGGACAACATGTAGCCCTCCAGATGTTGCTGAGTTGTAATTTACTTTATCCTTCACCATTCACTGTCTACTGGGTAGGGACGATGGGATTTGCAGTCCACAACATCTGGAGATCCAGACGTTCTTCTTCCCAGATTAAAAGGAAGATCACACATCTTAGCAGTTTCTTGCCACTCTTTTTAGTCAACAGTATCAAGTGTCTCCCAGTCACTGTGCTCCCCTCCCCCCATTTTGTAGTAATGCTATCATCATGATGATCTTAAGTAGAAGTCATCATTTTCTCATACACTGTAAATCTTAATACTGATGGCTTCTTATACACTTTGAAACCCAGCCATTATCCTTTAGTGTCAGGAATACAGATTCTTGCTGAAATAAAGGGCCTTTGCTTTTCCATTAATTGGGGTTCATCAATTTATGATGAAATAAGACTTTCATGACACATCTCAATGCAACATTGTTTTAATGCCTCTCAACAAGTGGCAGTCCTTTTGGAACAAGCCTCAAGGCATTCAGGTACAGTGTGTACTTACAGGAAATCTATGTCCTGTTGAGAAAAAAAGAGCTTTACAAGTAAATGTATCACAAGAACTAAAGTCTCAGTTTTAGAGTCATAGGCCAGGATTGAGCCAGATACATCAGCTAAAGGAAGATGCTTTGTCAGTTGATCCATGAGGTGATTTTCTCTCTTCCTGTGCAGCACCTGCATGCTTGCAACAAGATGGTGTTCTTTCCACCCAAACCTCTGCGCTGGAGGGTCTTCAGCCATCTGAAGTGATGTTTACAATGCTCTGGAGATAATTCAGTTCCCATTGCACCCACTGATTAAGCATCTTCCATCAAAGGATGCACTCAATTGGATCCTGGCCACACTATATCCAACTGTGGTAGCCCGCTCTACCAATTAAAGAGCCTAGATCTCTAAAATCAAACAAATATAGTGGAAGTATCAATGGACTTCTGCTTTTCCCAGGTCTTCTCCATACTGCTAGTTGCAGGGAGCTGGGTTTGTTTTGGCTTTCTGGCAGCTGGTGAACACCAGCTGCCACCAATCCCAGTCAATGGATAGGATGGGAGTAGAAGTTCACTGACATCTAGAAGTTCATATGGTTCCCATCCCTGTTGTAGCTTTCACACAGATTGCTGCAACTCATCAAGCATCTAAAGCTAGGATTCAGGTACATCTACCACATTTGTCCAACATGCGGAATCACTGGAATTTAGATATCCTAAATCCTACTGTTGATCCTTAAGAGAGCAAATGCATTAAATCAGTTGGATCTACCTACACACCACTTCACCATGGAACAAATGATTTGATGGTTTTCCTCTAACTGAGACAAACCGAAAGGATCCTAGTCAGTTTCCCTAAATGCAGTTCAAATCATGAAAAAAGAACATGAGGAATCAGTGGAATGCCAGGAGAGAGAGAGAGTTACAAAGCATACCATTTCATTACCTTTCCAGGTAGACTAGCTCCATTGTGAATCTCCCTGCCTTCATTACAAATTGGATTAAACCAGAGGAAGAAATAGGAAGCAAATGCCTCTTCTGCCACACTTCTGTGTTGCAAAGTAGCCATTAAGGAGAGTAGCTCAAATTAGTTCCCTCAAATTAATCAGGGCATGTGTCATCTGGATGTGATGCCCCCATGCTGGCCTTTCAGGCCGGCCTGTACAGGGCTCAAGAGTTTTAGTTAGACATCACTTTAAGTGCCAAGAGTTTGACACCACTTTAACTGCCATGGATCCATCCTAAAGAATCCTGGGATTTGTAGTTTTGAGATGCACCAGCTCTCTTTGCCAGAAAAGGCTAAAGACCTTATGAAATTACAAATCTGGGGATTCCACAGGATGGAGCTACAGTACTTAAAGTAGTATCCAATGACATTAACTTTATAGTGTAGATGAGCTGTGAGACCTTAAGTGGAATACTGTTCTACTGAAAAATAATATTCAAAGACACACAGAGAAATGAGTAATAAAGCTCTGGTATCACTCTTCCCCTCCAAAACCAGCACTTTCCAGAAGAGGTGGTTGAAGAATCAGAAAGCTGAATTCTGTTCATGCCTGAAGTTTCTTTCTGGAATCACGTTCAGCTTAGCAAACTTTGGGGCTTGACAGACTGTCCTGAAAGGGTGGGCTGGAGGCAACCATTTTTCCTGCGGAGGAACGCCACAGCTGCCAAATTGTGTGGCGTCCCTCTGCAGTAAAAATAAACCTGCTAAAAGCAGGTTCTTTTTATTGTGTGCACTGAGCACCATAACTGCGCCATTGGCGTACTGGTGCACATCAATGATGAACATGTGGTGATGTGAAATGTGGACAATGTGCCGTGCTTGCATCACCATGGCGGCCCCTGTGTGGTTGGAAGGCTGCCATGATGCTGCTGCTGTTATGGACTAGGGTTCGGGAGCATGCGGTTGCTGTGCGCTCCCAAACCCTAGAATCAGTACCAGGACAGCACTTCGCATCCATTTGTACCAGGCCATACAGGAGAAAAGGGGCTTTGGGAGGGTAATTTGCAGCTGAGGAGGTGGCGAGCAGAAAAAGGCTTGGAATTGACCCAGCCCTTCTGTTGTCTGTCATCAGACATCATGAGGTTGTTTGTTTTGAACAAAGAGAATATAAAGAGAAAATAGGCATAGGTTTCATACACTACATTTGTCATAATTATGTCTAATACTGTATGCAGAAGAATTGGAAGTTGGAACTTGAGAACTTCACTCGCAGTTTAGAGAACTTTATTTTTAAATAAGTACTCCGCCCCATACAGTTCCAAATATAATTTGAAAATAAAACAAAGATTTAAGTGAGAGAATATGTATGTGTGTGTCTACCCATGGGTGCATGTACTGAAAAAGAAGGTTCAGTTAAAGAGAATCTTACACTTAATGTCCTTAATCCTATTATTTCCAATTAGAGTAGGCCTACAGAATTAATGGGATCTGGATAAATCTTCTTACCATTCAACAGGGCTATGCTAGTTGAGACTACAAGAAGTATTCCGGCTAGTGTTTGCACATCTAGCTTTCATAAATTAACTTGATATGGATTTTGCTTACATAGCTGTCATTTAAAAGCAAGTGTAGATCAAACTTGATGTTATGTAGGAATTGTACAATCATGGGTTTCCCAAATTATGTTTTATTAAATATCACCTTCACCTCCCCCATTGTGCTGGGTAGGAGACATTGTGGGCAGGAATGTTTTCTCTTCCACCTCTTCTCTTACATTTCTGTAAGATGCAAGGAGGCTTAGAGACAATCCTAGTGAGAGCTCGCACTTCAAAATTTAACCCTACATCAGTGACCTCGCAAAGAATATCAGAGTTGGAAAAGGTGCAGAGAAGAGCAAAATGTTTAGCAGGGGGATCCAAATTAGAAGACGCTTACATCACTTGGGGCTATTTGGCCTTAGAAAATGGGCTAGTGACACACAACAGAGGTGGAGAAAATTGTTCATGGCATGGAAACAGCAGATGCATAGAAGCTTTTTCTCTTTGTCTCATAATACTACAGTTGTAGAACACCCACTGAAGCTGAAGGAAGATTTAAGGCAGATAAAAATATTTACTCACACGGCACATACTATATATACTGTATAAGTTGAGGACATGTTTTGGAGAGAAAATTGTGGAATTTGGCATGACTCCTGGATACGCTGAGGGTAAAACTTGGGGCTCAGCATGGTCCTGCTTTGCTGCCCATCGGCCCACCCTCAGTTGTCTGCAGCTGGCCACTTATCTCCTCACACAAGGTAGAGAGGAGGCTGAGAACACAAGTGGGCTGGCTACAAACCACCGACAGCAGGTGGACAGGTGGCAAAAGAGCCTTCAGGGGTGAGCATCTGTACCCTTTCCTCCTCTGCTGCTCAGTACTCTCCTTGGGAGAAAGCCTGGCAGCAGAGGAGCCTTGAGGGGTGAGCATTCATCCTTTCTTCTTCCTCCTCCTCCTCCACCTGGCTCTCTTCTCAGGAAAATCCCTAGTGGTGAAAGAGCCTTGAGGGGGTGAGCATTCACCCCTCTTCCTACTCCATTACCCAGCCTTTTCCTTGGAAAAAAGCCCAGCGACAGAGGCACCTTGAGGGCATTCGTTCCTTTTCCTCCTCTGCTACCCAGCTCTTTCCTCAGGAGAAAACCAAGTGGTGGAGGATTTTACCATATTGACCCACCTACCGTATAGGTCGACACATATTTTGGATCACTTTTTTGGTGTAACTTTTTCTACTTATACATGAGTACATACCGTATCATAATTAAACTATGTAATTCACTGTCCCAAGATATAATGAAGGCCTGCTTGAATTTGAAGAGCTTCAAAAAGGGACAGGAGAATTTCATGGAAGATGAAGTTATTGCCAGCTCATGATGGTTATGTGTTTCCTTTAGTACCAGAGGCAGTATGCTTCTGTATTATCACTTGCTGGGCAACTTGAGAGTAAAGGCACAGTTGCACCCATGTTCTGCTGGCAGGCTTTCCGCAAGCATCTGGTCAGCTATTGTGTGAACAAATTCCCAACTAGATGGGTTTTTAGTCTGACTCTGTGGGATTCTCTTTGTGTTCTTAATGAAGGCTAGATGATACATTGCAGAACACAGAATTCATCAGCTCCCTCGCATCCAACTCATAGGGAAAACCTGGCACCAAAAATGTCAGATCTCTCCTTTGCACCTTTTTCAATATTAGTGTCACTGAAAAACTGATAAACAATTTTAAGTGAAGATTTGGGAAATCTAACAAAAGCACACCTAGAGACTGTATCAAGCACCACATTTATGCTTAGTGGAATTTTTAAAAACCAGCTGCTCTTCTTGTTACCAAGGAAACATACTGTAGCTCCCTCTTCCCTCCTGAATATATTTTTTTAAAATATATTTCAGGAAAAGCGCCCATTACAGCTAAAATGGGTAAAGCTGATGCAGTCATAATGCTCTCTTTCACTTACAATAGGCAAGATCTGGAAGAAAGCAAAACAGTTCTCCTTAATGACCTAAAACAATTATGTGAGGGTATCAAAATAGTCCTTATTGCAAAGGGTCTGTGAGTTACTCTAGAGAATATTCTAGTTCCTTATCTGAGGATAATGTACCAGCAGAAAATTCTGAAGCATTAAGGCAAGCATGTCTTTTTTGGGAAAAAAATTTTTTTTAAAGAGTATTATATTGATGTTTTAATGTGGCTCAGATAAAAGCTTAAGCCACAAGAGCCTTTTCAAGTACTTGAGATCACCAAGAAATCTTCTCCAGCTTCACTTCTTATTACCACCATTCATCAGTTGTCCTTATCTAGTTTCAAATGGCAGGACTTCCCATCTGGCTAGTACAGGATTAAATATGCTCTCAGGTTACACAATAGTTCCCTACAGCTTGTCTCAGATAGAATCCATCATGTCATGGTTGGCGACAAGATGCAATCCTTCCCTTCAGTTTCTACATTACTTGCTCATCTACCCCTCCATTCCCTCATTCTCTCTCTGACCGCCACGCTTAGAATCATAGAATCATAGAATCATAGAATCGTAGAGTTGGAAGAGACCACTAGGGCCATCCAGTCCAACCCCCTGCCATGCAGGAAATCCAAATCAAAGCATCCCTGACAGATGGCCATCCAGCCTCTGCTTAAAGACCTCCAAGGAAGGAGACTCTATCACCTTCCGAGGAAGTGCGTTCCACTGTCGAACAGCCCTTACTGTCAGGAAGTTCTTCCTAATGTTCAGGTGGAATCTCTTTTCCTGTATCTTGCATCCATTGTTCCGGGTCCTGTTCTCTGGAGCAGCAGAAAACAAGCTTGCTCCCTCCTCAATATGACATCCTTTCAAATATTTAAACAGGGCTATCATGTCACCTCTTAACCTTCTTTTCTCCAGGCTAAACATCCCCAGCTCCCTAAGTCGTTCCTCATAGGGCATGGTTTCCAGACCCTTCACCATTTTTGTCGCCCTCCTTTGGACACGCTCCAGTTTCTCAATGTCCTTTCTGAATTGTGGCGCCCAGAACTGGACACAATATTCTAGGTGGGGCCTGACCAAAGCAGAATACAGTGGGACTATTACTTCTCTTGATCTAGACACTATACTTCTATTAATGCAGCCCAAAATAGCATTGGCCTTTTTAGCTGCCGCATCACACTGTTCACTCATGTTCAACTTGTGGTCTACTTGGACTCCTAGATCCCTTTCACATGTAGTTTCATTCAGCCAGGTGTCACCCATCCTATATCTGTGCATTTTATTTTTCCGCCCTAAGTGCAATACCTTACATTTCTCTGTGTTGAATTTCATTTTGTTAGCTTTGGCCCAGCTTTCTAGTCTATTCAGGTCACTTTGAATCTTGATCCTGTCCTCTGGGGTATTAGCTATTCCCCCTAATTTGGTGTCATCTGCAAATTTGATTAGTATGCTCCCAATTCTGTCATCCAGGTCATTGATAAAGATGTTGAATAGCACTGGGCCCAGGACAGAGCCCTGTGGGACCCCACTGGTCACTTCTCTCCAGGATGAAAAGGAGCCATTGTTGAGCACCCTTTGGGTGCGGCCAGTCAACCAATTACAGATCCATTTAACAGTTCCTTTGTCTAGCCCACATTTTACAAGCTTGTTTGCAAGAATGTCATGGGAAACCTTGTCAAAGGCCTTACTGAAATCAAGATATACTATATCCACAGCATTCCCTTCGTCTACCAAACTGGTAATTTTATCAAAGAAAGAGATTAGATTTGTCTGGCATGACTTGTTTCTCTGAAACCCATGTTGAGTTTTTGTGATTATGGCATTGCCTTCTAGATGTTCACAGACTCTTTGTTTAATGATCTGCTCCAGAATCTTTCCTAGAACCGATGTCAGACTAACTGGACGATAATTGTTGGGATCCTCTTTTTTCCCCTTTTTGAAGATGGGGACAACGTTTGCCCTTCGCCAGTCTGCTGGGATCTCTCCTGTTCTCCAGGAGTTTTCAAATATGATTGCCAATGGCTCCGATATTACTTTTGCCAGTTCTTTTAATACCCTTGGATGGAGTTCATCTGGTCCCGGAGACTTAAATTCATTTAGATTAACAAGGTGTTCCTCTACTATCTCTTTACTTATTCTGTGCTGAAATTCCCCTATTCTGTTCTCTGCTCCATTATCCTCAGGTTGAGCACCCTTTGCCTTTTCTGAGAAGACTGAAGCAAAGAAGGTGTTGAGTAATTCTGCCTTTTCTCTATCTCCTGTTAGCATTTTGCCATCTTCTCCACGCAGTGGCCCTACCGTTTCCTTCTTCTTCCTCTTGCTGCGGACATATCCAAAAAAGCCCTTTTTATTGTTCTTAACCTCTCTAGCAAGCCTGAGTTCATTCTGCGCTTTAGCTTTTCTGACTTTACCCCTACACATGCCTGCTATTTCTTTGAATTCCTTTTTCGTGATTTCCCCCTTTTTCCATTTCTTATACATGTTCCGTTTCAAACTTAGCTCGGTTGAAAGTTCCTTAGTCATCCATCCTGGTTTCTTGAGACACCTCCCGTTTTTCTTTCTCACTGGAACTGTTTGAAATTGTGCCTGCAGTATCTCCCTTTTGAGAAAGTCCCATCCGTCCTGAACTCCTTTATCTTTTAGTATTTCTGACCATGGAATCGCCCTCAATACTTCTCTAAGTTTACTGAAATCCGCTCTCCTAAAGTCTAGGATGCGTGTCTGACTCTGCCTGGCTTCTCCTTTCCACTGTATTACAAACTCCAGGAGAACATGGTCACTTCCACCTAATGATCCCACCACTTGCACCCCATTAACCAAGTCATCCTTGTTGGTTAGGATCAGATCTAAAATAGCTGACCCCCTTGTTGCCTCTTCCACCTTTTGGACCATGAAATTGTCTTCCAGGCAAGTGAGGAATTTGCTAGACCTTGAGGATTTTGCTGAGTTTGACTTCCAGCAAATATCAGGATAGTTGAAGTCGCCTATCACTACTACATCTCTCTTTTCTGACTGTGTGGTCATCTGTTCTAGAAAGATATCATCCAATTCCTCAGTCTGACTTGGGGGTCTGTAGTAGACTCCCACCGTAACACCCTTGTTGTTTCCCTCCCCTTTGATTCTTATCCAGATGCTCTCCACCTGGCTTCCATGATTGATGCCCAGGATCTCTTCACTGGTGTAAATATCTCTGACATATAGTGCTATTCCTCCTCCTTTCCTGTTTGGCCTATTTCTCTTAATAAGGTTATACCCCTCTATTTCCACATTCCAACCATGAGACTCATCCCACCAGGTTTCAGTGATGCCTATTATATCATATTTGCTTTGTTGTACTAGGAGTTCGAGTTCATCTTGCTTATTTCCCATGCTCTGTGCATTAATGTAGAGACATCGCAGACCATGGTTCCCTTTTACTTGCTGCCTGTGCAAGTTTTTTTGCCTCCCACTATTGGGTCCTTGCACTGTTTGCCTTGTTTCCTCTATGTCAGTTTGACTATTTTCGCCATCCCTTTTGCCTTCCTTAATATTGTCTCCCTTCCCCTCGGAACTCAGTTTAAAGCTCTCCTGATCAAGTTCTTGAGACTGTTGGCAAAAACATTTCTTCCAACTGGCGTGAGATGCAACCCGTCTGTTGCAAGAAGTCCCTCCTCATGGAACCGCAGCCCATGATCCAAGAATCCAAATCCCTCTCGGCGGCACCATCTGCGAAGCAGGTTGTTCACATCTGCTATTTTCCTCTCCCTTCCTGGACCATGCCCTTCAACTGGCAGAAGAGACGAGATGACAACCTGTACATCCATTCCTTTCAGCTTCCTACCAAGCGCCTCGTAATCCCTTTTGATGTTCTGAATGCTGTGTCTTGCAGTATCATTAGTTCCCACGTGGACCAAAAGGAAGGGGTATTGGTCAGTAGGCTTGACCAGTCTTGTCAGCCTCTCTGTCACATCCCGGATCTTTGCACCTGGAAGACAACACACCTCTCGAGACATCTTGTCAGGCCTACAAATCACTGCTTCTGTACCCCTCAGCAAGGAGTCCCCCACTACGACCACACGCCTCCTCCGAGGCTTAGCAGCGACTGTTTCCTCGGGTGGGACTCTCAGGCTCCCCTGCTCCGTCCCTGAAGTCTGTCCATGCTGCTCTTCTTCATCCTCCTTGATAAGGGAAAGCGCTTCGAATCGATTCTCTAGCTGCAAGCTCCCCGAACAATTCCTTCTTGGTTTACTTCTCTTTGTGACCTTCCTCCAGCTGTCTGCCTCCTCTGTTTGGCAAGTGACCTCTTCCACCCTAGCATCTTCCTCTGCATGGTACTCATCCAAGATGGTTAGTTCTATTGTGTCCAGGAAATCCTCTTGTTCCCTAATCTGCTGAAGTGTAGCTACTCTGGACTCCAGCTGTTGCACTTTCTCCTCCAAGAGTGCCACCAACTTGCACTTGGTGCATGTGAAGTTCTCCACTTCTGTAGGCAAGAAGAGAAACATCCCACAAGAGTTGCAGGTGACTGCGGCAGATCCCTCGTTGTCCATACTGCAAAGTCTAATGCCACTTGAGCAGAGTTGTTCAGTTAAAGAAAACTAAAATTCTAAAATTCGCGCGCCTAACAGGTGGTATATAAAGCTAGTCTGCTAGCTCCGCCCCCTTGTGACTCACAGATGTGACTCACAGAAGCTCCTCCCCTTCAGCAACAAGCACACGGTCTCAATCACACGGTCCCAAAATGGCTGCCAAGCAGCTCCTCTCCTTCTCCTCTCTCTGGCCGGACTGTTCTGGAAGGCTCTGGAAGGTGGTATATAAAGCTAGTCTGCTAGCTCCGCCCCCTTGTGACTCACAGATGTGACTCACAGAAGCTCCTCCCCTTCAGCAACAAGCACACGGTCTCAAGCACACGGTCCCAAAATGGCTGCCAAGCAGCTCCTCTCCTTCTCCTCTCTCTGGCCGGACTGTTCTGGAAGGCTCTGGAAGGTGGTATATAAAGCTAGTCTGCTAGCTCTGCCCCCTTGTGACTCACAGATGTGACTCACAGAAGCTCCTCCCCTTCAGCAACAAGCACACGGTCTCAAGCACACGGTCCCAAAATGGCTGCCAAGCAGCTCCTCTCCTTCTCCTCTCTCTGGCCGGACTGTTCTGGAAGGCTCTGGAAGGTGGTATATAAAGCTAGTCTGCTAGCTCCGCCCCCTTGTGACTCACAGATGTGACTCACAGAAGCTCCTCCCCTTCAGCAACAAGCACACGGTCTCAAGCACACGGTCCCAAAATGGCTGCCAAGCAGCTCCTCTCCTTCTCCTCTCTCTGGCCGGACTGTTCTGGAAGGCTCTGGAAGGTGGTATATAAAGCTAGTCTGCTAGCTCCGCCCCCTTGTGACTCACAGATGTGACTCACAGAAGCTCCTCCCCTTCAGCAACAAGCACACGGTCTCAAGCACACGGTCCCAAAATGGCTGCCAAGCAGCTCCTCTCCTTCTCCTCTCTCTGGCCGGACTGTTCTGGAAGGCTCTGGAAGGTGGTATATAAAGCTAGTCTGCTAGCTCCGCCCCCTTGTGACTCACAGATGTGACTCACAGAAGCTCCTCCCCTTCAGCAACAAGCACACGGTCTCAAGCACACAGTCCCAAAATGGCTGCCAAGCAGCTCCTCTCCTTCTCCTCTCTCTGGCCGGACTGTTCTGGAAGGCTCTGGAAGGTGGTATATAAAGCTAGTCTGCTAGCTCCGCCCCCTTGTGACTCACAGATGTGACTCACAGAAGCTCCTCCCCTTCAGCAACAAGCACACGGTCTCAAGCACACGGTCCCAAAATGGCTGCCAAGCAGCTCCTCTCCTTCTCCTCTCTCTGGCCGGACTGTTCTGGAAGGCTCTGGAAGGTGGTATATAAAGCTAGTCTGCTAGCTCCGCCCCCTTGTGACTCACAGATGTGACTCACAGAAGCTCCTCCCCTTCAGCAACAAGCACACGGTCTCAAGCACACGGTCCCAAAATGGCTGCCAAGCAGCTCCTCTCCTTCTCCTCTCTCTGGCCGGACTGTTCTGGAAGGCTCTGGAAGGTGGTATATAAAGCTAGTCTGCTAGCTCTGCCCCCTTGTGACTCACAGATGTGACTCACAGAAGCTCCTCCCCTTCAGCAACAAGCACACGGTCTCAAGCACACGGTCCCAAAATGGCTGCCAAGCAGCTCCTCTCCTTCTCCTCTCTCTGGCCGGACTGTTCTGGAAGGCTCTGGAAGGTGGTATATAAAGCTAGTCTGCTAGCTCCGCCCCCTTGTGACTCACAGATGTGACTCACAGAAGCTCCTCCCCTTCAGCAACAAGCACACGGTCTCAAGCACACGGTCCCAAAATGGCTGCCAAGCAGCTCCTCTCCTTCTCCTCTCTCTGGCCGGACTGTTCTGGAAGGCTCTGGAAGGTGGTATATAAAGCTAGTCTGCTAGCTCCGCCCCCTTGTGACTCACAGATGTGACTCACAGAAGCTCCTCCCCTTCAGCAACAAGCACACGGTCTCAAGCACACGGTCCCAAAATGGCTGCCAAGCAGCTCCTCTCCTTCTCCTCTCTCTGGCCGGACTGTTCTGGAAGGCTCTGGAAGGTGGTATATAAAGCTAGTCTGCTAGCTCTGCCCCCTTGTGACTCACAGATGTGACTCACAGAAGCTCCTCCCCTTCAGCAACAAGCACACGGTCTCAAGCACACGGTCCCAAAATGGCTGCCAAGCAGCTCCTCTCCTTCTCCTCTCTCTGGCCGGACTGTTCTGGAAGGCTCTGGAAGGTGGTATATAAAGCTAGTCTGCTAGCTCCGCCCCCTTGTGACTCACAGATGTGACTCACAGAAGCTCCTCCCCTTCAGCAACAAGCACACGGTCTCAAGCACACGGTCCCAAAATGGCTGCCAAGCAGCTCCTCTCCTTCTCCTCTCTCTGGCCGGACTGTTCTGGAAGGCTCTGGAAGGTGGTATATAAAGCTAGTCTGCTAGCTCCGCCCCCTTGTGACTCACAGATGTGACTCACAGAAGCTCCTCCCCTTCAGCAACAAGCACACGGTCTCAAGCACACGGTCCCAAAATGGCTGCCAAGCAGCTCCTCTCCTTCTCCTCTCTCTGGCCGGACTGTTCTGGAAGGCTCTGGAAGGTGGTATATAAAGCTAGTCTGCTAGCTCCGCCCCCTTGTGACTCACAGATGTGACTCACAGAAGCTCCTCCCCTTCAGCAACAAGCACACGGTCTCAAGCACACGGTCCCAAAATGGCTGCCAAGCAGCTCCTCTCCTTCTCCTCTCTCTGGCCGGACTGTTCTGGAAGGCTCTGGAAGGTGGTATATAAAGCTAGTCTGCTAGCTCTGCCCCCTTGTGACTCACAGATGTGACTCACAGAAGCTCCTCCCCTTCAGCAACAAGCACACGGTCTCAAGCACACGGTCCCAAAATGGCTGCCAAGCAGCTCCTCTCCTTCTCCTCTCTCTGGCCGGACTGTTCTGGAAGGCTCTGGAAGGTGGTATATAAAGCTAGTCTGCTAGCTCCGCCCCCTTGTGACTCACAGATGTGACTCACAGAAGCTCCTCCCCTTCAGCAACAAGCACACGGTCTCAAGCACACGGTCCCAAAATGGCTGCCAAGCAGCTCCTCTCCTTCTCCTCTCTCTGGCCGGACTGTTCTGGAAGGCTCTGGAAGGTGGTATATAAAGCTAGTCTGCTAGCTCCGCCCCCTTGTGACTCACAGATGTGACTCACAGAAGCTCCTCCCCTTCAGCAACAAGCACACGGTCTCAAGCACACGGTCCCAAAATGGCTGCCAAGCAGCTCCTCTCCTTCTCCTCTCTCTGGCCGGACTGTTCTGGAAGGCTCTGGAAGGTGGTATATAAAGCTAGTCTGCTAGCTCCGCCCCCTTGTGACTCACAGATGTGACTCACAGAAGCTCCTCCCCTTCAGCAACAAGCACACGGTCTCAAGCACACGGTCCCAAAATGGCTGCCAAGCAGCTCCTCTCCTTCTCCTCTCTCTGGCCGGACTGTTCTGGAAGGCTCTGGAAGGTGGTATATAAAGCTAGTCTGCTAGCTCTGCCCCCTTGTGACTCACAGATGTGACTCACAGAAGCTCCTCCCCTTCAGCAACAAGCACACGGTCTCAAGCACACGGTCCCAAAATGGCTGCCAAGCAGCTCCTCTCCTTCTCCTCTCTCTGGCCGGACTGTTCTGGAAGGCTCTGGAAGGTGGTATATAAAGCTAGTCTGCTAGCTCTGCCCCCTTGTGACTCACAGATGTGACTCACAGAAGCTCCTCCCCTTCAGCAACAAGCACACAGTCTCAAGCTCACGGTCCCAAAATGGCTGCCAAGCAGCTCCTCTCCTTCTCCTCTCTCTGGCCGGACTGTTCTGGAAGGCTCTGGAAGATGGTATATAAAGCTAGTCTGCTAGCTCCGCCCCCTTGTGACTCACAGATGTGACTCACAGAAGCTCCTCCCCTTCAGCAACAAGCACACGGTCTCAAGCACACGGTCCCAAAATGGCTGCCAAGCAGCTCCTCTCCTTCTCCTCTCTCTGGCCGGACTGTTCTGGAAGGCTCTGGAAGGTGGTATATAAAGCTAGTCTGCTAGCTCCGCCCCCTTGTGACTCACAGATGTGACTCACAGAAGCTCCTCCCCTTCAGCAACAAGCACACGGTCTCAAGCACACGGTCCCAAAATGGCTGCCAAGCAGCTCCTCTCCTTCTCCTCTCTCTGGCCGGACTGTTCTGGAAGGCTCTGGAAGGTGGTATATAAAGCTAGTCTGCTAGCTCCGCCCCCTTGTGACTCACAGATGTGACTCACAGAAGCTCCTCCCCTTCAGCAACAAGCACACGGTCTCAAGCACACGGTCCCAAAATGGCTGCCAAGCAGCTCCTCTCCTTCTCCTCTCTCTGGCCGGACTGTTCTGGAAGGCTCTGGAAGGTGGTATATAAAGCTAGTCTGCTAGCTCCGCCCCCTTGTGACTCACAGATGTGACTCACAGAAGCTCCTCCCCTTCAGCAACAAGCACACGGTCTCAAGCACACGGTCCCAAAATGGCTGCCAAGCAGCTCCTCTCCTTCTCCTCTCTCTGGCCGGACTGTTCTGGAAGGCTCTGGAAGGTGGTATATAAAGCTAGTCTGCTAGCTCCGCCCCCTTGTGACTCACAGATGTGACTCACAGAAGCTCCTCCCCTTCAGCAACCAGCACACGGTCTCAAGCACACGGTCCCAAAATGGCTGCCAAGCAGCTCCTCTCCTTCTCCTCTCTCTGGCCGGACTGTTCTGGAAGGCTCTGGAAGGTGGTATATAAAGCTAGTCTGCTAGCTCTGCCCCCTTGTGACTCACAGATGTGACTCACAGAAGCTCCTCCCCTTCAGCAACAAGCACACGGTCTCAAGCACACGGTCCCAAAATGGCTGCCAAGCAGCTCCTCTCCTTCTCCTCTCTCTGGCCGGACTGTTCTGGAAGGCTCTGGAAGGTGGTATATAAAGCTAGTCTGCTAGCTCCGCCCCCTTGTGACTCACAGATGTGACTCACAGAAGCTCCTCCCCTTCAGCAACAAGCACACGGTCTCAAGCACACGGTCCCAAAATGGCTGCCAAGCAGCTCCTCTCCTTCTCCTCTCTCTGGCCGGACTGTTCTGGAAGGCTCTGGAAGGTGGTATATAAAGCTAGTCTGCTAGCTCCGCCCCCTTGTGACTCACAGATGTGACTCACAGAAGCTCCTCCCCTTCAGCAACAAGCACACGGTCTCAAGCACACGGTCCCAAAATGGCTGCCAAGCAGCTCCTCTCCTTCTCCTCTCTCTGGCCGGACTGTTCTGGAAGGCTCTGGAAGGTGGTATATAAAGCTAGTCTGCTAGCTCCGCCCCCTTGTGACTCACAGATGTGACTCACAGAAGCTCCTCCCCTTCAGCAACAAGCACACGGTCTCAAGCACACGGTCCCAAAATGGCTGCCAAGCAGCTCCTCTCCTTCTCCTCTCTCTGGCCGGACTGTTCTGGAAGGCTCTGGAAGGTGGTATATAAAGCTAGTCTGCTAGCTCTGCCCCCTTGTGACTCACAGATGTGACTCACAGAAGCTCCTCCCCTTCAGCAACAAGCACACGGTCTCAAGCACACGGTCCCAAAATGGCTGCCAAGCAGCTCCTCTCCTTCTCCTCTCTCTGGCCGGACTGTTCTGGAAGGCTCTGGAAGGTGGTATATAAAGCTAGTCTGCTAGCTCCGCCCCCTTGTGACTCACAGATGTGACTCACAGAAGCTCCTCCCCTTCAGCAACAAGCACACGGTCTCAATCACACGGTCCCAAAATGGCTGCCAAGCAGCTCCTCTCCTTCTCCTCTCTCTGGCCGGACTGTTCTGGAAGGCTCTGGAAGGTGGTATATAAAGCTAGTCTGCTAGCTCCGCCCCCTTGTGACTCACAGATGTGACTCACAGAAGCTCCTCCCCTTCAGCAACAAGCACACGGTCTCAAGCACACGGTCCCAAAATGGCTGCCAAGCAGCTCCTCTCCTTCTCCTCTCTCTGGCCGGACTGTTCTGGAAGGCTCTGGAAGGTGGTATATAAAGCTAGTCTGCTAGCTCTGCCCCCTTGTGACTCACAGATGTGACTCACAGAAGCTCCTCCCCTTCAGCAACAAGCACACGGTCTCAAGCACACGGTCCCAAAATGGCTGCCAAGCAGCTCCTCTCCTTCTCCTCTCTCTGGCCGGACTGTTCTGGAAGGCTCTGGAAGGTGGTATATAAAGCTAGTCTGCTAGCTCCGCCCCCTTGTGACTCACAGATGTGACTCACAGAAGCTCCTCCCCTTCAGCAACAAGCACACGGTCTCAAGCACACGGTCCCAAAATGGCTGCCAAGCAGCTCCTCTCCTTCTCCTCTCTCTGGCCGGACTGTTCTGGAAGGCTCTGGAAGGTGGTATATAAAGCTAGTCTGCTAGCTCCGCCCCCTTGTGACTCACAGATGTGACTCACAGAAGCTCCTCCCCTTCAGCAACAAGCACACGGTCTCAAGCACACGGTCCCAAAATGGCTGCCAAGCAGCTCCTCTCCTTCTCCTCTCTCTGGCCGGACTGTTCTGGAAGGCTCTGGAAGGTGGTATATAAAGCTAGTCTGCTAGCTCCGCCCCCTTGTGACTCACAGATGTGACTCACAGAAGCTCCTCCCCTTCAGCAACAAGCACACGGTCTCAAGCACACGGTCCCAAAATGGCTGCCAAGCAGCTCCTCTCCTTCTCCTCTCTCTGGCCGGACTGTTCTGGAAGGCTCTGGAAGGTGGTATATAAAGCTAGTCTGCTAGCTCCGCCCCCTTGTGACTCACAGATGTGACTCACAGAAGCTCCTCCCCTTCAGCAACAAGCACACGGTCTCAAGCACACGGTCCCAAAATGGCTGCCAAGCAGCTCCTCTCCTTCTCCTCTCTCTGGCCGGACTGTTCTGGAAGGCTCTGGAAGGTGGTATATAAAGCTAGTCTGCTAGCTCCGCCCCCTTGTGACTCACAGATGTGACTCACAGAAGCTCCTCCCCTTCAGCAACAAGCACACGGTCTCAAGCACACGGTCCCAAAATGGCTGCCAAGCAGCTCCTCTCCTTCTCCTCTCTCTGGCCGGACTGTTCTGGAAGGCTCTGGAAGGTGGTATATAAAGCTAGTCTGCTAGCTCTGCCCCCTTGTGACTCACAGATGTGACTCACAGAAGCTCCTCCCCTTCAGCAACAAGCACACGGTCTCAAGCACACGGTCCCAAAATGGCTGCCAAGCAGCTCCTCTCCTTCTCCTCTCTCTGGCCGGACTGTTCTGGAAGGCTCTGGAAGGTGGTATATAAAGCTAGTCTGCTAGCTCCGCCCCCTTGTGACTCACAGATGTGACTCACAGAAGCTCCTCCCCTTCAGCAACAAGCACACGGTCTCAAGCACACGGTCCCAAAATGGCTGCCAAGCAGCTCCTCTCCTTCTCCTCTCTCTGGCCGGACTGTTCTGGAAGGCTCTGGAAGGTGGTATATAAAGCTAGTCTGCTAGCTCCGCCCCCTTGTGACTCACAGATGTGACTCACAGAAGCTCCTCCCCTTCAGCAACAAGCACACGGTCTCAAGCACACGGTCCCAAAATGGCTGCCAAGCAGCTCCTCTCCTTCTCCTCTCTCTGGCCGGACTGTTCTGGAAGGCTCTGGAAGGTGGTATATAAAGCTAGTCTGCTAGCTCTGCCCCCTTGTGACTCACAGATGTGACTCACAGAAGCTCCTCCCCTTCAGCAACAAGCACACGGTCTCAAGCACACGGTCCCAAAATGGCTGCCAAGCAGCTCCTCTCCTTCTCCTCTCTCTGGCCGGACTGTTCTGGAAGGCTCTGGAAGGTGGTATATAAAGCTAGTCTGCTAGCTCCGCCCCTTGTGACTCACAGATGTGACTCACAGAAGCTCCTCCCCTTCAGCAACAAGCACACGGTCTCAAGCACACGGTCCCAAAATGGCTGCCAAGCAGCTCCTCTCCTTCTCCTCTCTCTGGCCGGACTGTTCTGGAAGGCTCTGGAAGGTGGTATATAAAGCTAGTCTGCTAGCTCCGCCCCCTTGTGACTCACAGATGTGACTCACAGAAGCTCCTCCCCTTCAGCAACAAGCACACGGTCTCAAGCACACGGTCCCAAAATGGCTGCCAAGCAGCTCCTCTCCTTCTCCTCTCTCTGGCCGGACTGTTCTGGAAGGCTCTGGAAGGTGGTATATAAAGCTAGTCTGCTAGCTCCGCCCCCTTGTGACTCACAGATGTGACTCACAGAAGCTCCTCCCCTTCAGCAACAAGCACACGGTCTCAAGCACACGGTCCCAAAATGGCTGCCAAGCAGCTCCTCTCCTTCTCCTCTCTCTGGCCGGACTGTTCTGGAAGGCTCTGGAAGGTGGTATATAAAGCTAGTCTGCTAGCTCTGCCCCCTTGTGACTCACAGATGTGACTCACAGAAGCTCCTCCCCTTCAGCAACAAGCACACGGTCTCAAGCACACGGTCCCAAAATGGCTGCCAAGCAGCTCCTCTCCTTCTCCTCTCTCTGGCCGGACTGTTCTGGAAGGCTCTGGAAGGTGGTATATAAAGCTAGTCTGCTAGCTCCGCCCCCTTGTGACTCACAGATGTGACTCACAGAAGCTCCTCCCCTTCAGCAACAAGCACACGGTCTCAAGCACACGGTCCCAAAATGGCTGCCAAGCAGCTCCTCTCCTTCTCCTCTCTCTGGCCGGACTGTTCTGGAAGGCTCTGGAAGGTGGTATATAAAGCTAGTCTGCTAGCTCCGCCCCCTTGTGACTCACAGATGTGACTCACAGAAGCTCCTCCCCTTCAGCAACAAGCACACGGTCTCAAGCACACGGTCCCAAAATGGCTGCCAAGCAGCTCCTCTCCTTCTCCTCTCTCTGGCCGGACTGTTCTGGAAGGCTCTGGAAGGTGGTATATAAAGCTAGTCTGCTAGCTCCGCCCCCTTGTGACTCACAGATGTGACTCACAGAAGCTCCTCCCCTTCAGCAACAAGCACACGGTCTCAAGCACACGGTCCCAAAATGGCTGCCAAGCAGCTCCTCTCCTTCTCCTCTCTCTGGCCGGACTGTTCTGGAAGGCTCTGGAAGGTGGTATATAAAGCTAGTCTGCTAGCTCTGCCCCCTTGTGACTCACAGATGTGACTCACAGAAGCTCCTCCCCTTCAGCAACAAGCACACGGTCTCAAGCACACGGTCCCAAAATGGCTGCCAAGCAGCTCCTCTCCTTCTCCTCTCTCTGGCCGGACTGTTCTGGAAGGCTCTGGAAGGTGGTATATAAAGCTAGTCTGCTAGCTCTGCCCCCTTGTGACTCACAGATGTGACTCACAGAAGCTCCTCCCCTTCAGCAACAAGCACACGGTCTCAAGCACACGGTCCCAAAATGGCTGCCAAGCAGCTCCTCTCCTTCTCCTCTCTCTGGCCGGACTGTTCTGGAAGGCTCTGGAAGATGGTATATAAAGCTAGTCTGCTAGCTCCGCCCCCTTGTGACTCACAGATGTGACTCACAGAAGCTCCTCCCCTTCAGCAACAAGCACACGGTCTCAAGCACACGGTCCCAAAATGGCTGCCAAGCAGCTCCTCTCCTTCTCCTCTCTCTGGCCGGACTGTTCTGGAAGGCTCTGGAAGGTGGTATATAAAGCTAGTCTGCTAGCTCCGCCCCCTTGTGACTCACAGATGTGACTCACAGAAGCTCCTCCCCTTCAGCAACAAGCACACGGTCTCAAGCACACGGTCCCAAAATGGCTGCCAAGCAGCTCCTCTCCTTCTCCTCTCTCTGGCCGGACTGTTCTGGAAGGCTCTGGAAGGTGGTATATAAAGCTAGTCTGCTAGCTCCGCCCCCTTGTGACTCACAGATGTGACTCACAGAAGCTCCTCCCCTTCAGCAACAAGCACACGGTCTCAAGCACACGGTCCCAAAATGGCTGCCAAGCAGCTCCTCTCCTTCTCCTCTCTCTGGCCGGACTGTTCTGGAAGGCTCTGGAAGGTGGTATATAAAGCTAGTCTGCTAGCTCCGCCCCCTTGTGACTCACAGATGTGACTCACAGAAGCTCCTCCCCTTCAGCAACAAGCACACGGTCTCAAGCACACGGTCCCAAAATGGCTGCCAAGCAGCTCCTCTCCTTCTCCTCTCTCTGGCCGGACTGTTCTGGAAGGCTCTGGAAGGTGGTATATAAAGCTAGTCTGCTAGCTCCGCCCCCTTGTGACTCACAGATGTGACTCACAGAAGCTCCTCCCCTTCAGCAACAAGCACACGGTCTCAAGCACACGGTCCCAAAATGGCTGCCAAGCAGCTCCTCTCCTTCTCCTCTCTCTGGCCGGACTGTTCTGGAAGGCTCTGGAAGGTGGTATATAAAGCTAGTCTGCTAGCTCCGCCCCCTTGTGACTCACAGATGTGACTCACAGAAGCTCCTCCCCTTCAGCAACAAGCACACGGTCTCAAGCACACGGTCCCAAAATGGCTGCCAAGCAGCTCCTCTCCTTCTCCTCTCTCTGGCCGGACTGTTCTGGAAGGCTCTGGAAGGTGGTATATAAAGCTAGTCTGCTAGCTCCGCCCCCTTGTGACTCACAGATGTGACTCACAGAAGCTCCTCCCCTTCAGCAACCAGCACACGGTCTCAAGCACACGGTCCCAAAATGGCTGCCAAGCAGCTCCTCTCCTTCTCCTCTCTCTGGCCGGACTGTTCTGGAAGGCTCTGGAAGGTGGTATATAAAGCTAGTCTGCTAGCTCTGCCCCCTTGTGACTCACAGATGTGACTCACAGAAGCTCCTCCCCTTCAGCAACAAGCACACGGTCTCAAGCACACGGTCCCAAAATGGCTGCCAAGCAGCTCCTCTCCTTCTCCTCTCTCTGGCCGGACTGTTCTGGAAGGCTCTGGAAGGTGGTATATAAAGCTAGTCTGCTAGCTCCGCCCCCTTGTGACTCACAGATGTGACTCACAGAAGCTCCTCCCCTTCAGCAACAAGCACACGGTCTCAAGCACACGGTCCCAAAATGGCTGCCAAGCAGCTCCTCTCCTTCTCCTCTCTCTGGCCGGACTGTTCTGGAAGGCTCTGGAAGGTGGTATATAAAGCTAGTCTGCTAGCTCCGCCCCCTTGTGACTCACAGATGTGACTCACAGAAGCTCCTCCCCTTCAGCAACAAGCACACGGTCTCAAGCACACGGTCCCAAAATGGCTGCCAAGCAGCTCCTCTCCTTCTCCTCTCTCTGGCCGGACTGTTCTGGAAGGCTCTGGAAGGTGGTATATAAAGCTAGTCTGCTAGCTCCGCCCCCTTGTGACTCACAGATGTGACTCACAGAAGCTCCTCCCCTTCAGCAACAAGCACACGGTCTCAAGCACACGGTCCCAAAATGGCTGCCAAGCAGCTCCTCTCCTTCTCCTCTCTCTGGCCGGACTGTTCTGGAAGGCTCTGGAAGGTGGTATATAAAGCTAGTCTGCTAGCTCTGCCCCCTTGTGACTCACAGATGTGACTCACAGAAGCTCCTCCCCTTCAGCAACAAGCACACGGTCTCAAGCACACGGTCCCAAAATGGCTGCCAAGCAGCTCCTCTCCTTCTCCTCTCTCTGGCCGGACTGTTCTGGAAGGCTCTGGAAGGTGGTATATAAAGCTAGTCTGCTAGCTCCGCCCCCTTGTGACTCACAGATGTGACTCACAGAAGCTCCTCCCCTTCAGCAACAAGCACACGGTCTCAAGCACACGGTCCCAAAATGGCTGCCAAGCAGCTCCTCTCCTTCTCCTCTCTCTGGCCGGACTGTTCTGGAAGGCTCTGGAAGGTGGTATATAAAGCTAGTCTGCTAGCTCTGCCCCCTTGTGACTCACAGATGTGACTCACAGAAGCTCCTCCCCTTCAGCAACAAGCACACGGTCTCAAGCACACGGTCCCAAAATGGCTGCCAAGCAGCTCCTCTCCTTCTCCTCTCTCTGGCCGGACTGTTCTGGAAGGCTCTGGAAGGTGGTATATAAAGCTAGTCTGCTAGCTCTGCCCCCTTGTGACTCACAGATGTGACTCACAGAAGCTCCTCCCCTTCAGCAACAAGCACACGGTCTCAAGCACACGGTCCCAAAATGGCTGCCAAGCAGCTCCTCTCCTTCTCCTCTCTCTGGCCGGACTGTTCTGGAAGGCTCTGGAAGGTGGTATATAAAGCTAGTCTGCTAGCTCCGCCCCCTTGTGACTCACAGATGTGACTCACAGAAGCTCCTCCCCTTCAGCAACAAGCACACGGTCTCAAGCACACGGTCCCAAAATGGCTGCCAAGCAGCTCCTCTCCTTCTCCTCTCTCTGGCCGGACTGTTCTGGAAGGCTCTGGAAGGTGGTATATAAAGCTAGTCTGCTAGCTCTGCCCCCTTGTGACTCACAGATGTGACTCACAGAAGCTCCTCCCCTTCAGCAACAAGCACACGGTCTCAAGCACACGGTCCCAAAATGGCTGCCAAGCAGCTCCTCTCCTTCTCCTCTCTCTGGCCGGACTGTTCTGGAAGGCTCTGGAAGGTGGTATATAAAGCTAGTCTGCTAGCTCCGCCCCCTTGTGACTCACAGATGTGACTCACAGAAGCTCCTCCCCTTCAGCAACAAGCACACGGTCTCAAGCACACGGTCCCAAAATGGCTGCCAAGCAGCTCCTCTCCTTCTCCTCTCTCTGGCCGGACTGTTCTGGAAGGCTCTGGAAGGTGGTATATAAAGCTAGTCTGCTAGCTCCGCCCCCTTGTGACTCACAGATGTGACTCACAGAAGCTCCTCCCCTTCAGCAACAAGCACACGGTCTCAAGCACACGGTCCCAAAATGGCTGCCAAGCAGCTCCTCTCCTTCTCCTCTCTCTGGCCGGACTGTTCTGGAAGGCTCTGGAAGGTGGTATATAAAGCTAGTCTGCTAGCTCCGCCCCCTTGTGACTCACAGATGTGACTCACAGAAGCTCCTCCCCTTCAGCAACAAGCACACGGTCTCAAGCACACGGTCCCAAAATGGCTGCCAAGCAGCTCCTCTCCTTCTCCTCTCTCTGGCCGGACTGTTCTGGAAGGCTCTGGAAGGTGGTATATAAAGCTAGTCTGCTAGCTCTGCCCCCTTGTGACTCACAGATGTGACTCACAGAAGCTCCTCCCCTTCAGCAACAAGCACACGGTCTCAAGCACACGGTCCCAAAATGGCTGCCAAGCAGCTCCTCTCCTTCTCCTCTCTCTGGCCGGACTGTTCTGGAAGGCTCTGGAAGGTGGTATATAAAGCTAGTCTGCTAGCTCCGCCCCCTTGTGACTCACAGATGTGACTCACAGAAGCTCCTCCCCTTCAGCAACAAGCACACGGTCTCAAGCACACGGTCCCAAAATGGCTGCCAAGCAGCTCCTCTCCTTCTCCTCTCTCTGGCCGGACTGTTCTGGAAGGCTCTGGAAGGTGGTATATAAAGCTAGTCTGCTAGCTCCGCCCCCTTGTGACTCACAGATGTGACTCACAGAAGCTCCTCCCCTTCAGCAACAAGCACACGGTCTCAAGCACACGGTCCCAAAATGGCTGCCAAGCAGCTCCTCTCCTTCTCCTCTCTCTGGCCGGACTGTTCTGGAAGGCTCTGGAAGGTGGTATATAAAGCTAGTCTGCTAGCTCCGCCCCCTTGTGACTCACAGATGTGACTCACAGAAGCTCCTCCCCTTCAGCAACAAGCACACGGTCTCAATCACACGGTCCCAAAATGGCTGCCAAGCAGCTCCTCTCCTTCTCCTCTCTCTGGCCGGACTGTTCTGGAAGGCTCTGGAAGGTGGTATATAAAGCTAGTCTGCTAGCTCTGCCCCCTTGTGACTCACAGATGTGACTCACAGAAGCTCCTCCCCTTCAGCAACAAGCACACGGTCTCAAGCACACGGTCCCAAAATGGCTGCCAAGCAGCTCCTCTCCTTCTCCTCTCTCTGGCCGGACTGTTCTGGAAGGCTCTGGAAGGTGGTATATAAAGCTAGTCTGCTAGCTCTGCCCCCTTGTGACTCACAGATGTGACTCACAGAAGCTCCTCCCCTTCAGCAACAAGCACACGGTCTCAAGCACACGGTCCCAAAATGGCTGCCAAGCAGCTCCTCTCCTTCTCCTCTCTCTGGCCGGACTGTTCTGGAAGGCTCTGGAAGATGGTATATAAAGCTAGTCTGCTAGCTCCGCCCCCTTGTGACTCACAGATGTGACTCACAGAAGCTCCTCCCCTTCAGCAACAAGCACACGGTCTCAAGCACACGGTCCCAAAATGGCTGCCAAGCAGCTCCTCTCCTTCTCCTCTCTCTGGCCGGACTGTTCTGGAAGGCTCTGGAAGGTGGTATATAAAGCTAGTCTGCTAGCTCCGCCCCCTTGTGACTCACAGATGTGACTCACAGAAGCTCCTCCCCTTCAGCAACAAGCACACGGTCTCAAGCACACGGTCCCAAAATGGCTGCCAAGCAGCTCCTCTCCTTCTCCTCTCTCTGGCCGGACTGTTCTGGAAGGCTCTGGAAGGTGGTATATAAAGCTAGTCTGCTAGCTCCGCCCCCTTGTGACTCACAGATGTGACTCACAGAAGCTCCTCCCCTTCAGCAACAAGCACTCGGTCTCAAGCACACGGTCCCAAAATGGCTGCCAAGCAGCTCCTCTCCTTCTCCTCTCTCTGGCCGGACTGTTCTGGAAGGCTCTGGAAGGTGGTATATAAAGCTAGTCTGCTAGCTCCGCCCCCTTGTGACTCACAGATGTGACTCACAGAAGCTCCTCCCCTTCAGCAACAAGCACACGGTCTCAAGCACACGGTCCCAAAATGGCTGCCAAGCAGCTCCTCTCCTTCTCCTCTCTCTGGCCGGACTGTTCTGGAAGGCTCTGGAAGGTGGTATATAAAGCTAGTCTGCTAGCTCCGCCCCCTTGTGACTCACAGATGTGACTCACAGAAGCTCCTCCCCTTCAGCAACCAGCACACGGTCTCAAGCACACGGTCCCAAAATGGCTGCCAAGCAGCTCCTCTCCTTCTCCTCTCTCTGGCCGGACTGTTCTGGAAGGCTCTGGAAGGTGGTATATAAAGCTAGTCTGCTAGCTCTGCCCCCTTGTGACTCACAGATGTGACTCACAGAAGCTCCTCCCCTTCAGCAACAAGCACACGGTCTCAAGCACACGGTCCCAAAATGGCTGCCAAGCAGCTCCTCTCCTTCTCCTCTCTCTGGCCGGACTGTTCTGGAAGGCTCTGGAAGGTGGTATATAAAGCTAGTCTGCTAGCTCCGCCCCCTTGTGACTCACAGATGTGACTCACAGAAGCTCCTCCCCTTCAGCAACAAGCACACGGTCTCAAGCACACGGTCCCAAAATGGCTGCCAAGCAGCTCCTCTCCTTCTCCTCTCTCTGGCCGGACTGTTCTGGAAGGCTCTGGAAGGTGGTATATAAAGCTAGTCTGCTAGCTCCGCCCCCTTGTGACTCACAGATGTGACTCACAGAAGCTCCTCCCCTTCAGCAACAAGCACACAGTCTCAAGCACACGGTCCCAAAATGGCTGCCAAGCAGCTCCTCTCCTTCTCCTCTCTCTGGCCGGACTGTTCTGGAAGGCTCTGGAAGGTGGTATATAAAGCTAGTCTGCTAGCTCCGCCCCCTTGTGACTCACAGATGTGACTCACAGAAGCTCCTCCCCTTCAGCAACAAGCACACGGTCTCAAGCACACGGTCCCAAAATGGCTGCCAAGCAGCTCCTCTCCTTCTCCTCTCTCTGGCCGGACTGTTCTGGAAGGCTCTGGAAGGTGGTATATAAAGCTAGTCTGCTAGCTCTGCCCCCTTGTGACTCACAGATGTGACTCACAGAAGCTCCTCCCCTTCAGCAACAAGCACACGGTCTCAAGCACACGGTCCCAAAATGGCTGCCAAGCAGCTCCTCTCCTTCTCCTCTCTCTGGCCGGACTGTTCTGGAAGGCTCTGGAAGGTGGTATATAAAGCTAGTCTGCTAGCTCCGCCCCCTTGTGACTCACAGATGTGACTCACAGAAGCTCCTCCCCTTCAGCAACAAGCACACGGTCTCAAGCACACGGTCCCAAAATGGCTGCCAAGCAGCTCCTCTCCTTCTCCTCTCTCTGGCCGGACTGTTCTGGAAGGCTCTGGAAGGTGGTATATAAAGCTAGTCTGCTAGCTCCGCCCCCTTGTGACTCACAGATGTGACTCACAGAAGCTCCTCCCCTTCAGCAACAAGCACACGGTCTCAAGCACACGGTCCCAAAATGGCTGCCAAGCAGCTCCTCTCCTTCTCCTCTCTCTGGCCGGACTGTTCTGGAAGGCTCTGGAAGGTGGTATATAAAGCTAGTCTGCTAGCTCTGCCCCCTTGTGACTCACAGATGTGACTCACAGAAGCTCCTCCCCTTCAGCAACAAGCACACGGTCTCAAGCACACGGTCCCAAAATGGCTGCCAAGCAGCTCCTCTCCTTCTCCTCTCTCTGGCCGGACTGTTCTGGAAGGCTCTGGAAGGTGGTATATAAAGCTAGTCTGCTAGCTCCGCCCCCTTGTGACTCACAGATGTGACTCACAGAAGCTCCTCCCCTTCAGCAACAAGCACACGGTCTCAAGCACACGGTCCCAAAATGGCTGCCAAGCAGCTCCTCTCCTTCTCCTCTCTCTGGCCGGACTGTTCTGGAAGGCTCTGGAAGGTGGTATATAAAGCTAGTCTGCTAGCTCTGCCCCCTTGTGACTCACAGATGTGACTCACAGAAGCTCCTCCCCTTCAGCAACAAGCACACGGTCTCAAGCACACGGTCCCAAAATGGCTGCCAAGCAGCTCCTCTCCTTCTCCTCTCTCTGGCCGGACTGTTCTGGAAGGCTCTGGAAGGTGGTATATAAAGCTAGTCTGCTAGCTCCGCCCCCTTGTGACTCACAGATGTGACTCACAGAAGCTCCTCCCCTTCAGCAACAAGCACACGGTCTCAAGCACACGGTCCCAAAATGGCTGCCAAGCAGCTCCTCTCCTTCTCCTCTCTCTGGCCGGACTGTTCTGGAAGGCTCTGGAAGGTGGTATATAAAGCTAGTCTGCTAGCTCCGCCCCCTTGTGACTCACAGATGTGACTCACAGAAGCTCCTCCCCTTCAGCAACAAGCACACGGTCTCAAGCACACGGTCCCAAAATGGCTGCCAAGCAGCTCCTCTCCTTCTCCTCTCTCTGGCCGGACTGTTCTGGAAGGCTCTGGAAGGTGGTATATAAAGCTAGTCTGCTAGCTCTGCCCCCTTGTGACTCACAGATGTGACTCACAGAAGCTCCTCCCCTTCAGCAACAAGCACACGGTCTCAAGCACACGGTCCCAAAATGGCTGCCAAGCAGCTCCTCTCCTTCTCCTCTCTCTGGCCGGACTGTTCTGGAAGGCTCTGGAAGGTGGTATATAAAGCTAGTCTGCTAGCTCCGCCCCCTTGTGACTCACAGATGTGACTCACAGAAGCTCCTCCCCTTCAGCAACAAGCACACGGTCTCAAGCACACGGTCCCAAAATGGCTGCCAAGCAGCTCCTCTCCTTCTCCTCTCTCTGGCCGGACTGTTCTGGAAGGCTCTGGAAGGTGGTATATAAAGCTAGTCTGCTAGCTCCGCCCCCTTGTGACTCACAGATGTGACTCACAGAAGCTCCTCCCCTTCAGCAACAAGCACACGGTCTCAAGCACACGGTCCCAAAATGGCTGCCAAGCAGCTCCTCTCCTTCTCCTCTCTCTGGCCGGACTGTTCTGGAAGGCTCTGGAAGGTGGTATATAAAGCTAGTCTGCTAGCTCCGCCCCCTTGTGACTCACAGATGTGACTCACAGAAGCTCCTCCCCTTCAGCAACAAGCACACGGTCTCAAGCACACGGTCCCAAAATGGCTGCCAAGCAGCTCCTCTCCTTCTCCTCTCTCTGGCCGGACTGTTCTGGAAGGCTCTGGAAGGTGGTATATAAAGCTAGTCTGCTAGCTCTGCCCCCTTGTGACTCACAGATGTGACTCACAGAAGCTCCTCCCCTTCAGCAACAAGCACACGGTCTCAAGCACACGGTCCCAAAATGGCTGCCAAGCAGCTCCTCTCCTTCTCCTCTCTCTGGCCGGACTGTTCTGGAAGGCTCTGGAAGGTGGTATATAAAGCTAGTCTGCTAGCTCCGCCCCCTTGTGACTCACAGATGTGACTCACAGAAGCTCCTCCCCTTCAGCAACAAGCACACGGTCTCAAGCACACGGTCCCAAAATGGCTGCCAAGCAGCTCCTCTCCTTCTCCTCTCTCTGGCCGGACTGTTCTGGAAGGCTCTGGAAGGTGGTATATAAAGCTAGTCTGCTAGCTCCGCCCCCTTGTGACTCACAGATGTGACTCACAGAAGCTCCTCCCCTTCAGCAACAAGCACACGGTCTCAAGCACACGGTCCCAAAATGGCTGCCAAGCAGCTCCTCTCCTTCTCCTCTCTCTGGCCGGACTGTTCTGGAAGGCTCTGGAAGGTGGTATATAAAGCTAGTCTGCTAGCTCCGCCCCCTTGTGACTCACAGATGTGACTCACAGAAGCTCCTCCCCTTCAGCAACAAGCACACGGTCTCAAGCACACGGTCCCAAAATGGCTGCCAAGCAGCTCCTCTCCTTCTCCTCTCTCTGGCCGGACTGTTCTGGAAGGCTCTGGAAGGTGGTATATAAAGCTAGTCTGCTAGCTCTGCCCCCTTGTGACTCACAGATGTGACTCACAGAAGCTCCTCCCCTTCAGCAACAAGCACACGGTCTCAAGCACACGGTCCCAAAATGGCTGCCAAGCAGCTCCTCTCCTTCTCCTCTCTCTGGCCGGACTGTTCTGGAAGGCTCTGGAAGGTGGTATATAAAGCTAGTCTGCTAGCTCTGCCCCCTTGTGACTCACAGATGTGACTCACAGAAGCTCCTCCCCTTCAGCAACAAGCACACGGTCTCAAGCACACGGTCCCAAAATGGCTGCCAAGCAGCTCCTCTCCTTCTCCTCTCTCTGGCCGGACTGTTCTGGAAGGCTCTGGAAGGTGGTATATAAAGCTAGTCTGCTAGCTCTGCCCCCTTGTGACTCACAGATGTGACTCACAGAAGCTCCTCCCCTTCAGCAACAAGCACACGGTCTCAAGCACACGGTCCCAAAATGGCTGCCAAGCAGCTCCTCTCCTTCTCCTCTCTCTGGCCGGACTGTTCTGGAAGGCTCTGGAAGGTGGTATATAAAGCTAGTCTGCTAGCTCCGCCCCCTTGTGACTCACAGATGTGACTCACAGAAGCTCCTCCCCTTCAGCAACAAGCACACGGTCTCAAGCACACGGTCCCAAAATGGCTGCCAAGCAGCTCCTCTCCTTCTCCTCTCTCTGGCCGGACTGTTCTGGAAGGCTCTGGAAGGTGGTATATAAAGCTAGTCTGCTAGCTCCGCCCCCTTGTGACTCACAGATGTGACTCACAGAAGCTCCTCCCCTTCAGCAACAAGCACACGGTCTCAAGCACACGGTCCCAAAATGGCTGCCAAGCAGCTCCTCTCCTTCTCCTCTCTCTGGCCGGACTGTTCTGGAAGGCTCTGGAAGGTGGTATATAAAGCTAGTCTGCTAGCTCCGCCCCCTTGTGACTCACAGATGTGACTCACAGAAGCTCCTCCCCTTCAGCAACAAGCACACGGTCTCAAGCACACGGTCCCAAAATGGCTGCCAAGCAGCTCCTCTCCTTCTCCAATCTCTGGCCGGACTGTTCTGGAAGGCTCTGGAAGGTGGTATATAAAGCTAGTCTGATAGCTCCGCCCCCTTGTGACTCACAGATGTGACTCACAGAAGCTCCTCCCCTTCAGCAACAAGCACACGGTCTCAAGCACACGGTCCCAAAATGGCTGCCAAGCAGCTCCTCTCCTTCTCCTCTCTCTGGCCGGACTGTTCTGGAAGGCTCTGGAAGGTGGTATATAAAGCTAGTCTGCTAGCTCCGCCCCCTTGTGACTCACAGATGTGACTCACAGAAGCTCCTCCCCTTCAGCAACAAGCACACGGTCTCAAGCACACGGTCCCAAAATGGCTGCCAAGCAGCTCCTCTCCTTCTCCTCTCTCTGGCCGGACTGTTCTGGAAGGCTCTGGAAGGTGGTATATAAAGCTAGTCTGCTAGCTCTGCCCCCTTGTGACTCACAGATGTGACTCACAGAAGCTCCTCCCCTTCAGCAACAAGCACACGGTCTCAAGCACACGGTCCCAAAATGGCTGCCAAGCAGCTCCTCTCCTTCTCCTCTCTCTGGCCGGACTGTTCTGGAAGGCTCTGGAAGGTGGTATATAAAGCTAGTCTGCTAGCTCCGCCCCCTTGTGACTCACAGATGTGACTCACAGAAGCTCCTCCCCTTCAGCAACAAGCACACGGTCTCAAGCACACGGTCCCAAAATGGCTGCCAAGCAGCTCCTCTCCTTCTCCTCTCTCTGGCCGGACTGTTCTGGAAGGCTCTGGAAGGTGGTATATAAAGCTAGTCTTCTAGCTCCGCCCCCTTGTGACTCACAGATGTGACTCACAGAAGCTCCTCCCCTTCAGCAACAAGCACACGGTCTCAAGCACACGGTCCCAAAATGGCTGCCAAGCAGCTCCTCTCCTTCTCCTCTCTCTGGCCGGACTGTTCTGGAAGGCTCTGGAAGGTGGTATATAAAGCTAGTCTGCTAGCTCCGCCCCCTTGTGACTCACAGATGTGACTCACAGAAGCTCCTCCCCTTCAGCAACAAGCACACGGTCTCAAGCACACGGTCCCAAAATGGCTGCCAAGCAGCTCCTCTCCTTCTCCTCTCTCTGGCCGGACTGTTCTGGAAGGCTCTGGAAGGTGGTATATAAAGCTAGTCTGCTAGCTCCGCCCCCTTGTGACTCACAGATGTGACTCACAGAAGCTCCTCCCCTTCAGCAACAAGCACACGGTCTCAAGCACACGGTCCCAAAATGGCTGCCAAGCAGCTCCTCTCCTTCTCCTCTCTCTGGCCGGACTGTTCTGGAAGGCTCTGGAAGGTGGTATATAAAGCTAGTCTGCTAGCTCCGCCCCCTTGTGACTCACAGATGTGACTCACAGAAGCTCCTCCCCTTCAGCAACAAGCACACGGTCTCAAGCACACGGTCCCAAAATGGCTGCCAAGCAGCTCCTCTCCTTCTCCTCTCTCTGGCCGGACTGTTCTGGAAGGCTCTGGAAGGTGGTATATAAAGCTAGTCTGCTAGCTCCGCCCCCTTGTGACTCACAGATGTGACTCACAGAAGCTCCTCCCCTTCAGCAACAAGCACACGGTCTCAAGCACACGGTCCCAAAATGGCTGCCAAGCAGCTCCTCTCCTTCTCCTCTCTCTGGCCGGACTGTTCTGGAAGGCTCTGGAAGGTGGTATATAAAGCTAGTCTGCTAGCTCCGCCCCCTTGTGACTCACAGATGTGACTCACAGAAGCTCCTCCCCTTCAGCAACAAGCACACGGTCTCAAGCACACGGTCCCAAAATGGCTGCCAAGCAGCTCCTCTCCTTCTCCTCTCTCTGGCCGGACTGTTCTGGAAGGCTCTGGAAGGTGGTATATAAAGCTAGTCTGCTAGCTCCGCCCCCTTGTGACTCACAGATGTGACTCACAGAAGCTCCTCCCCTTCAGCAACAAGCACACGGTCTCAAGCACACGGTCCCAAAATGGCTGCCAAGCAGCTCCTCTCCTTCTCCTCTCTCTGGCCGGACTGTTCTGGAAGGCTCTGGAAGGTGGTATATAAAGCTAGTCTGCTAGCTCCGCCCGCTTGTGACTCACAGATGTGACTCACAGAAGCTCCTCCCCTTCAGCAACAAGCACACGGTCTCAAGCACACGGTCCCAAAATGGCTGCCAAGCAGCTCCTCTCCTTCTCCTCTCTCTGGCCGGATTCTTCCAAAGAATCTTGTCAGTTTGACCAATCCTCCTTCTCCCAACAATGCTTAGATATGCACCAACGCTGTTTCATACATACATTGTTGTCTTGGAAGAAACATTGACCTCTTTCCTACTACACAACTGTAGCATTGTGATATAAGTACTACAGTTGCACCCAATAGGACTCTGGGGCATATAGCTGGATGAGGAATTAGAGCTAATTGCAGAGCAGGTAATTCTAAGTATCCACAAAACTAAAAATCCCAGAATAAGATGGAGCCAAGACAGTTAAAGTGGGACCAAAGCGTAATGACTGTATAGTGTGAAAGACTGAATCACTTGAAATGGCAAGCGGTGGCAGTGAAGAACTGACCAAGCAGCAGATGTGCAAAGGTGAGGGGTGCAGGGAGGAAGAAGGCTGAACTGTGCCTACTAGTAGTCACTCTCATAGAGAGAAGAGAGGATACAAATGTACAAACAGCCATTCTGAAATGTGCATAATGTTTCTGGGGAAGGGAAGAAGGTGTTAGAAGAGGCCTAAAATATGGTTCATATTGACTCTAGCTGTAAACATATGACAATTATAACAAAGTAGTAGGAAGGCTGAGGTGCAAATGTAAACCATATTCTCCAACTTCCCAATTTGATTGGGATAGCCCCAATTAATCCTCTGTGGTCCCACTTATTCAGCTGCTTTTAAAACGCCACTGTCTCTCATCACTTTCCCCCTTTGTTCTGTTAGTTCTGTTACTGCAAAGTGAGTTCAAGGTACAAAAGTGGTTTGCACTCAATTAATTCAGCCGAGTGAGCAGCAGTGTTCTTCTCAGTAGACTCAGGCAAAAGCAAACTGCTGCAGCCTGTCCTAGCTTGTGTTCTTCCTCATGAATAACTTTTGTCCTATCAAAAAACAAAACAAAAACACTCTAATGTTGCTTGACCACACATGTCCTAACTTTAATCTGTGAAAGGCTGAAGGATATGGCAAACCCACGTTTTGAAATAACAGGAAAGGGCTTAGCACAGCTGGCTGCATATCGGGAAGCATGAAGAAGCATTAACATAAGAGCTTTCTTTCCAACCTGCAATCTGCCAGTTTATTATTTTTGTTTTGGCTCTAATTAAAACATTTGGTTGAGTACACAGACTCCGCGCCACTCTCCTGAGCCAATCTGGCTTTGGCCTAGATAAAGCATCTACCTTTGCTTTACAAAAGAGGGTTGATGTAGAATGATAGACTGTACTGAAAACAGTACATAGCAAGAGGTCTGCTAAGGATGTCCATAATTGGCATATTGGACAACAAGGCCAGTTGTTCTGTATGGTTGAAGAAATTGATATTGCTTACAGATCTGAGACTCTTGGAACATTAAGGCCATAATTTAAAATTTGGATGGTGTGGTTTTCTCTGGGATGATAAAGTCAAGGAATATGTAGAATTCAAAAATCACTGCATTGGAAAGGCTGTCCTTTGAGCTTGGAATAAGTATAAACAGAGGCTTTTTCCTAAGATAAGGTTAGCTACCTCATTATAGGAAACCTTTTCTTAGGAAAGAATAGGTGAAAAATTGGAGATGGTTGCTTTATGATGATCTTGGGTATTTTGAACAGGAGAGAGAGAGATCAGGAGAGATTATTTTTAAGGAAGTCAAAGATCTTAACTGGTTTGTAGAGTCGAAGGCTTTCATGGCCGACATCCATAGTTTTTTGTGGAGTTTTCAGGCTATGTGGCCATGTTCTAGAAGAGTTCCTTCTGGAACATAACCACATGGCCCAAAAGCTCCACAAAAAACTACATAACTGGTTTCTTATACAGAACAGACATATCTAAGATAAGAGAAATGCAGATTCAATATAAAGACAGATGCAGTCATAGAGCTTGGAAAAAATGAGTTAAACGGTGTATAAATGGGTTCTGAAACTAGAGATAGAAGATGGACCTATAAAAGAGTACATGATAAGAAGGGCCGAAAATTTTTGGACATAATATCCATATGCATTTATGGGGGGGGGGGGGGGAGTGGTTTAAAGATATAAAATTTACTTTGTGTAGTAATTTAAAAGAAAACCCATATAAAATGATGTATAGTTGGTATTTCACCCCAAATAAGCAGTGTAAAATGTCTCAGAATGTTTCAAACCAATGTGTCAAGATAAAGAGAGATCTTTTGTACATATATGCTGGATTTGTAAGGAGGCAAAAAGTTACTGGTCTAAGATTTGCATGTTAATCCAAAAAATTCTAGCTAAAGATTTTCTGAAAGACTGGAAACCATTAACGGACTTTTGAGCAATAAGAAATCTAATGATTTAGTAATATGTGGTTATGATTTTTAGTAATTTTAGTAGGACTATTTAGGTGGATTAATAAAGGTGGAATTATAATGTCATTTTCTTTTAATTACAGTCAGGATTGGGGGATCATAGTTCTATTGTGTATTCATTATATGTCTTTCCCCCTATTTTCTCCCTCTCTTTCTTCTTTCTATCTTTCTATTTTCTGAATGTATATTGCTTTGGTTGTACACTAGATTTTATTTAAAAATGAATAAAAAATAAATATATGAAAACAGAAGATTGTACATAATACAAGAATGTTGATCTGGGAGAAGCTGGAGATGCCTGGAACTCCCAGTATCTGGTTCCCATAAATTTTGGATGGTTTTGGGTATTCCGACATTACAGTGCATATTTTTAGCTCATCGGAAGCTATTTTTCATGTTATTTTCATGTAGGTAAGGCTATATCATTTTATTTATACCTATATTGACTGAGCAGAGTTAGGTATACAGTATTTACATGCGTACCATGCACACAATATAATTCATTTGCATAAGGAGAAATGAGGTAAATCAGTGACATCCCCTTTATAAAAAGGCTGCGTCCAATCTGAGTCCTGTTGAAATCAGTAGGACTCACATTACATTGGTGGTGGTAGCTAACAAGTATCCTTATTCCATGTTGAGGCTAAAATTGGATTTAGCCACCAAAGAAATCAGCAGGAAGGCAAGTACAGTGGGCCTCCACATATGCTGGGATTAGGGGGTGGAGGACCCCCATGATTGTGGAAAAAACACAAATAAAAAAAACACATTTTACTCGATTTTTTAACCTCTCTAGGAATCTCCAAGTCATCCAGCACAACTCTATGGTCAACATCTGCTAGAGGTTGGTCACAGAATCATGTCGGAGAGCCTATAAATGCCTGGAGAAGTATTTTCTCTAGGAACTTCTAGGTTCTTCAACACAACTCTATGGTAAATTTCTGGCAGAGTTGCGCTGGAGGATCCAATCAAAATCGCAAATAATAAAATAAGCAAAAGTCAAAGCCACAAATGTGAAGGGCCAAATGTAGATCAAGACAACAAGTCTGAACCTCTTTAAAGTTTTTTTCTCCCCCAATATCAACCATGTAATTATTGCTTAAGCTGCATCTGCACTGCAGAATTAATACAGTATAATAATGCTTTAACTGTAATGGGGCTCAGTTCTATGGAATCCTAGGAGTTGTAGTTTCTTGTGGCACCAGAGTTTTCTGACAGAGGAGACTAAATATCTCACAAAACTACAAATCTTAGAATTTCATATCATTGAGATATGGCAATTAAAGCAGTGTTAAACTGCATTAATTCTGCAATGCAGATGCGGCCTTAGACATAAGTAATGAGTGGTTACACAAAAGACTCAATTGTGTGACAGTGCTATAGTCATGAATACTGAATACTGTACATAGAATCATAGATTCATAGAGTTGGAAGAGACCGCAAGGACCATCCAGTCCAACCCCCTGCCATGCAGGAACTCACAATCACAGCACTCCCAACAGATGGCCATCCAGCCTCTGCTTAAAGACCTCCAAGAAAAGAGACTCCACCACACCACACTCTGAGGAAGTGTGTTCCACTTCAACCAGGTCTTACTGTTAAGAGGTTCCTCCTAATGTTGAGGTGGAATCTCTTTTCCTGTTGCTTGCATCTATTGTTCCGTGTTCCAGTCTTTGGAGCAGCAGAAAACAAGCTTGTTCCAGCCTCAATATGACTCCTCTTCAAATACTTAAAGAGGGCTATCATATCACTCCTTAACAGTCTCTTCTCCAGGCTAAACAAACCCACCTTCCTAAGTTCCTCACAGTGCATGGTTTCCAGACCCTTCACCATTTTGGTTGCCCTCCTCTGGACACACTCCAACTTGTCAACAACATCCTTTTTGAACTGTGGTGTCTCGAACTGGATACAGTATTCCAGGTGGGGCCTGACCAAAGCAGAATAGATTGACACTATTACTTACCTTGATCTAGACACTATACTTCTATTAATGCAGCCTAGAATCGCATTGGCATTTTTAGCTCCTGCATCACACTGTTGACTCATTTTCAACTTGTGGTCTACTACGACTCCTAGATCCCTTTCACTTGTAATCTTGTTAAACCAGCTGTCTTCCATCCTATACCTATGCATTTCATTATTTCTACCTAAGTGCAGCATCTTACATTTTTCACTGTTGCAACTCATTTTGGTAGTTTTGGCCCAGCTTACAAATTTATTAAGGTCATTTTGAATGTTGATCCTGTCCTCAGCTACTCTTCCTAATTTGGTGTCATCTGAAAATTTCATAAGCATGCCCTTTATTCTTGTATCCAAGTCATTAGAGTTTATCACATGGGAAGAATTTCTCTCAATTTCGAATGGAGCCAATTCGAATTCTAATGAATTCTAATTGCGTTCGGAATGCGTTCAGAATGACTTCCCATTTCCCAAAAATGACCTCCATTGCCTGAAATTGCGTGAGATACTCTAATACACAATTACGTGAAACCCCATGATTGCGCTCAGAATGACTTCCCATTGCCTGAAATTGCATGAGACACACTCATACGCAATAATGTGAAACCCCATGATTGCATTCGGATTGCCATTGCATTATATCCCCAAATTCCGTTGTATGATAAACTCCTTTGATAAAGATGTTGAATAGCACTGGGCCCAGGACAGAACCCTGTGGCATCCCACTAGTCACTTCCCTCTAGAATGAAGAGCGCCAATTGTTGAGCACCCTTTGGGTTCAGCCACTCAACCAATTACAAATACACCTAACAGTTACATTGTCTAGCCCACATTTTACAATCTTGTTTGCAAGTATATCATGGGGGACCTTGTCAAAGGCCTTACTGAAATCAAGATATGCTATATCTACAGCATTGCCTTCGTCTACCAATCTGGTAATTTTATCAAAAAAGGAGATCAGATTAGTCTGGCATGACTTGTTTCTCAGTCTTTGACTTTTTGTGATTATGGCATTGTTTTCTAAATATTCACAGACACTGTTTAATGGTCTGCTCCTGGTATTGATATCAGACTAACTGGACGATATTTGCTGGGATCCTTCTTCCCCCCCCCCTTTTTTTAATTTTATTTTTTAAAATTTTTTTTAAAGATGGAGACAAGATTTGCCCTCCCACAGTCTACTGGGACTACACCTGTTTTCCAGGAGTTCTCAAAAATTATTGCCAATGGCTCTGAGATTACATTTTCCAGTTCTTTTAATACCCTTGGATGTAGGTCACCTGGTCCTGGAGACATAAAATAGGTGGCATCTATCTCACAGGACTGCCATGCTGAGAAATTCACCATGGTTTTGTAGTACGTCTCCTGCACTCAAAGAACTCACAATCCCTATAGCACAGAAGGCACTTACTGTAACCTCGCAGGTGGTCTTGGTTCCTGCCCAGATGTATTGATTCTCAAGCACTCATGAGTGATCAGGAAAAATGGTGGACCAAAAGGGATGGTGGGGGGTATGCTCCATATCCTGGTGCACAAGAGAAGGGGATCCAATGCTGTCTCTCCAATTCTCCCGTCCCTCACTGATGCACCAGGAAAGAGAAGAAGGGATGGGCTGTGAGGAACATGAATCAAGCAGAAGACATTCTCCTCCTTCTCTTTCTCCCTTTCTTGGAATTTACCTTGACCTAAAGGTAATGAATGAATGAAATGAAACAAAGAGGATGTTTGTTTTTTATCCTGATCATTTGGAAGAGTCCTAAGTAAATTTGAGAAAGGAAAGGGCATTATCACAGATTGCTAATGACTGCTAATGACAGTCCCATTGTCAATTTCTCCACCTTCTTCTCATAAGGTTTAAACATTCATATACCTATGCATGTTTAGTCATCCCCAAGTCACCAATTATTTGGCATGGTGGAGGAGGAAAGGCATAACATGGTCATGGAACAAGAAGCCTAAATATGGCTTCGGTTCTTCCAGCCATACTGCAGATTGAAACCAGAACCTTTTTGCAAATAAAGCACATGCTCAGCCAGTGAATCGTAGTTCTTCTCTTTAATTCTGCAATAAGAACAGCTCATGCATGAAGATACAAAGCACACATTATCAACTACAATAACTACTACCAGACGTTGAGGTTCTTTTTCCAAGTCTTTTAGTATTGTTGCTGTTGCTGCTGCTGCTCCTGCTTTTAATCAAAGCACTCACTGAAACATATGGTAAGAAACAAATCAACAGTTGTTGTGTGGCTGTGTTCTTTCAAGCCATTTCAGATTTATGGTGACTCTAAGGTGAACCTATCATGGGGTTTTCTTGGCAAGATTTGTTCAAAGGTGGTTTGCCTTCTCACGTGTCTTGCCCAAGGTCACCTAGTGGGTTTCATGGCCAAGCTGGGAATCAAATCCTGGTCTTTGCAGTCATTATTCAACACAAGAGTTTATCACATGGGAGGAATTTCTCCCAATTTCGAATTGAGCCAATTCAAATTCACGTAAATTCGCTAGTTTAGCGAATTTATGTGAAATCTAATTGTGTTCGGAATGCATTCAGAATGGCTTCCCATTTCCCGAAAATGACACCCCATTGCCTGAATTTGCATGAGATACTCTTATACGCATTAACGTAAAACCTATGATTGCGTTCAGAATGACTTCCTTTTTGCCCAAAATTGCGTGAGATATACTCATACGCAATAACGGGCAACCCCATGATTTCCTTCAGATTGCCATTGCATTATACCCCCAAATTCTGTCGTACGATCGACTCCACTCAAACCACTAAACCACACTGGCTCAAATCAACCGTTATTCTTTACTAAAGTAACTAGGGAAATGTTTTTATGTGTTCTATCCAGAGCATTTTAAAGACGTATGTTGGTATTCAACAGCGGCACCAAAATTACAGTTGTCATCCTTTGACTGCCCAAGGATGAACCTGGTTTAAATGAAAAGAGTACCAAAACAAGATTGTAAAGTTTGGCCACATCCAAACAGAAAAATATACAATGACTGCTGATGAGTCATGAATTACTAAGGGCAAACTATGCGCTACTGCCCTTTCTGCCCTTTCACTCTTCCCTCTAGGGCAAACATGTAAAAAGAAATGGCTTGTTTTGAGTTATATTTAAAGACAAGTCCTGGTTCTTCGCTCAAAGCAGAATAAAAATCCACAAGCCACCCCTCAAATCCCAGGTTGGCCTTGGCTTGAATTCTTGCTTTTTCAGGAGCAACAAGTTAGGATCCTTTTCAGACATCATATAAAAGAGAAAATGGGGCTTTTTAGATTGGCAGGAAAGTGTGACATGAAGTTGCACTTTCCTTAATGCTTAGCTGCTAGACTGCAAGCTCCAGGTGTGCACTTAAAAGGTACAGGGCAGCTAGACTGAGGGGTTTGGGAACGACTTATCTGAGGTCTTTTCTGTGGCTCATCAGCTACATGGGAAGCTCTCAGAATGCTACAAACACAGGCGGAGCAGCTACATGAGCGGCAATGAACGTGGCTTTTAGCCGTGGTGAACCTTTAAATTTTTTTTTTCCTTGCCAGCTGTGAACTGCGCAATTCCACAATGCCCTACAGGTGTAAAAGCTGGGGTTTATCCGCGAAGTTTTTTAAAGCTCCCAAACCCTAGCTCCACCCCTAATCCGAACCCTAGACATGCGCAGTAGGGACTCTGGGATGCCGTTACTGTTATTCTACTGTGGATAACATGTCAATTCATTCACAAAATAAAGGGGTTCATTCATGATGCACCAGTGCAACGGCACAGTTTAAAAAGGCAGAGGAAACGCAATGATAATTTCACGGATCCTCATAAGTATACATTTGTGCTGCGCAACTGCGCAGGTTTGCGAACTGCGCAAACGCAGTTACACCATACAGTCAAATTATCATTGCCGGCTGGGAACTGCGCAATTGCGCAGTTCGCAGCTGGCAGCCGGCAAACCTGCGCAGTTGCGCAGGACAAATGTATACTTATGAGGAACCGTCAAATTATCATTGCGTTTCCTCCGCCTTTTTAAACTGTGCCGTTGCACTGTTGCATCATGAATGAACCCCTTTATTTTGTGAATGAATTGACATGTTATCCACAGTAGAATAACAGTAACGGCATCCCAGAGTCCCTACTGCGCATGTCTAGGGTTCGGATTAGGAGTGGAGCTAGGATTTGGGAGCTTTAAAAAATTTCGCGGATAAACCCCAGCTTTTACACCTGCAGGGCATTGAGCGTTTTAATTAGAAGTGAAGTCCACACCACGCATGCTCCCAACCCACGATCCATTATGATCCACACCTGTATCGCTGCCTTTAAATGGGCGCTTTAAAGAGACAGAGCCCCATTTAACCGTGCAACTACACCTTAGCCTTTAGATGCAATAGCAATGTTGCACTCTTTTTGAAAAAGTAGTGGGGAAATCAAACTACTTTTTAAAGGCACTTCTTCTCCCTTAAAACTCCAAAATAGTGTTTTCATGGCACACTTTCCCTTTTTCTCATCTAAAGGCTGGGCTTTCATGCAGCCTTCAACACACCTCTTTTTGCCAATCTAAAATGGGCCAATATTTCTCCAAAAAAAAATTACACACTCTGATCAGTGGAAGAGGCAATGTGGAAATAAACAGGATGTGTGCACATAACTTATTCAGAGTAAACTAGGATTTTTCTTAAATCTTGTCTTACCATTCTGTACGACTGTGACCTTCTCTCAGTCTCTTATGTACATTAAGGGCAGACAATTTGACTTCTAAATAACACTTCTGCAAAACAGCTAACAGGATGGCCTATTTTTGTTTATGGAAATCAAAATCTTTCCCTCTGCCACCAAAGACAACCATGTAGTATCAAAAGATTTGAAAGACAAAATCATGACATCATTAATCCAAGGGCCAATAATATTTGACAAGGACTTCCTATCTCTCTGTTAGTAATAAATGCTTTCCAGCAACAGGATATGACAATGAAACATTTGTTTACTTAAATAAATGACTACAAGCAGAATGTTTACAACCTTCTTACAAAGGCTTTCCTGTCTAATTCCTATGGAAATCAAGGAAGAGCAAATTCTTATTATTTGAGTACTAGAAGGTAACACCAACGCAATCAAAATAAATTATTTCCCCTTGTCAGGCAATGAAGATGATGCTCTCAATCACAAATCACAAAACATGAAAATGGAGTAATACAAAATAAAATAGTTATGACAGTCACAAACTAAAAACAACTCTTAAATATATCCACATCATGCCTGCAAAAGAAGATTATTTTTTCCCAGATCAACTGCATTATCTCTAATTTCTCTGCTTTTATGTTCATACCAGAATAATGGCGAAGACAGCAGTGAGATAAAACAACCCAGAATAAAAGGTAAATCACTGTATTTCTACTCTGCTTCACAAAAGTTCCCAAGTTTAAAAACTGGCCATATTTTCCCCCATACTAAAACTGGTTAATATTTCTGTAGCCTGTATTTTAATTAATGCCCCTTCTTACATTTAACAAAGAGGAGGTTACTCTCCTGACTGTTGTACAGCTGGATGCATCAAGAACATGAAAAGCTGTGCTGGTTCAGATAAAAGGTCTATCTAATTGAGCAGTCTGTTCAGATAGTACCCAACCAGATGCCCACCAGCGAGACATGAATACAACACTCTCCCACAAATACTCCCCAGCAACTGATAGAGACATACTGGCTCTGACACTGGAGGGAAAATATATTCATCTTGAATAGCTGCCACTAGTAAAGCTATGCTCCACAAGTGTATCTAATCCCACTTTATAGCTATCCAACTACTTTTTGTAATAACGAATTCCACAGCTTAACTATGTGGCATGTGAAGGACTTCATTTCATTTGTCCTGGACTTCTTATCGTCCAACATTAGTGGATAACCCAGCATTGAAATACTGATAGGATGTCGTCCAACCTACACTCCATGCCATGCATAATTTTATCTCTATCTTGTCTGCTTTTCCTCCATTTTTCTCTGAACTCAGTGGCCTCATAGGTGTACATCATGGATGACATCTTGTTCAGCATTTACAAGATCTGCAAACCAGATTTACAATCTCATAACTTTCAAGACTCATGTTTACAGTCATCAATTACCAAATGGGATCCCCAAAACCTACCTCTTAAGCCAAGCAGTGCCAAAACTGAACGGTTTTCAAGGTGCTGCAGACTAAGGCGCTGGAAAATGAAAACTGAACTGTTCTCCCAGCTGCAGGGTGCTTTGAGACAAGTAGATGTGGCAGGATCTCAAGGGGTCTCTCCAGCTGCCTGTCTCAACACATCCTGTGACCATAAAAGCAATGCAGTTACAGTATGACCCCCATATTCATGGGGAATATTTGCCAGGACTTACTGTGACAACACAAAACCACACCTAATAGCAGACCCTATTGAAATTAATGACTTCTGAATGACATTGATCATAGAATCACACTAAATAACCTAGAGATTCCTAGAGAGAACACCTCCCTAGGCATCTCTAGGTCTTTCAGCATGACTGTTAGAAGTATACCACAGAAGCATGATGGAGGACCTAGAAAATGCCTAGAGATAACATATATTTTCAGACATGGGAAAGTGAAACCCTGAGTACCACACCTACAGATTTGGGGCCACAGTGTATTTCCAAGCACCCCCATCTGCAGCACCTTGGAAGCCCTTGATCTGGAGTACGGCTTGACTTAAGAGAGAGGGTTTTTCATGGGTAGCATCAGCTGGTATAGTTATGATGACAGAATGTTGTAGTTGTAATAACATCTGTCAATGCAGAATCACAAAAAGTTTTTAAACAGAATATATCTGAGGAGACTCAACCTGTACTAGGAAATGGATACATAATTTTACTAGATCACCACATCTACATATCAAGCCTCTTCAAAACACTGATACAGTATTTTTAATAACAGATGCTCTTTTGGGGGAGGGGGTAGAGAATATCTTTATTTCTGTTTGTCTATGCCTATCCATTTTATAATATTGGCATCTCCTAAAAACTAGATTTAATATTTCCCAGAAGAGCAGTAAAATGTGCAGGTCTGAGATGGATGAGAAGCAAGGGCAAATGGTTTTATTGAAGTTTTGAGAGCTGTATAGGTGTTAACTTCTCAGTATTGGTTTTATCTTTGTTTTACTGCATGTAGGAAGGCAGCTACAATGTACTGTTTTGTATGTTAACTTTTTAACTTTTACATACACTGTCTGGCAGACTCTGGTTATTGGGCTGTTTAAAAGCATGATCAGTGAAAAAATAAATATGTGTGTGTCTGGGTGATGAACCTAGATAATATTGTAGGTCAGCTCCCAAATTGGGTTGGCTCCCAAATTGCTTGCATCTAAGCGTCAAAAGGTTGGCTTCTGTGAAATTGGCACTTTGTTGTGCTATATGTGCTATATGTAGCATAGGTGGCTCAGTCACAATCTCTACCTCATCCTCAGCTTTAGGACAAGTTACTTGGTTTTTGCTACTAACCACATCTACAATGGAGCTGTTTCATGGTGGTGCCCACCGATGGTACCCAGCATTCCAAAAGAGCCTACAAGGCTTGAGAGGATTGGCAATCTTGATCTATATTAAGTGGCAATGGCTGCCCACCATTCCAAACAGTGGCATTACCAGGCATACCTGTATTTGTCAGGGGTTAAACCTAATAGCTTTTGCTAGAAAAACATACATTGTACCACAAAACAAGAGCCCTTAACAACCTGCTACAGATTAGGTACACACCAGGCTGTATTACTGAGGAAGGCGGAAACCCAAATGCTTATGTATATACAATTAAACTTCCTTCTCCTCTCTCTCACACACATACATGAAAAGCAGTGGCCCAGTACATCCTTCCAGTGTCTAAATGCCATGCACCCACTGTTTGTCCACTGCTGTTGCTGCTGTGAGCCTCCAAGTAGTTTCCAACTTATGGCGGCCCTAATTCCATCTGCCATTAATAGCAGAGGTTGTTTTTACTCCTTTCCTTTGAGAAGGATATTTTTATTTTTGCTGGAATTACACAACAGCAAAAATTAAAATAATAAATGTAGAAGACATAGAGTAAAAACAACATCAGACTTGTTGCAATAATGAGGGGAAGAGGAGGTGAATCATGCCCCCTCATGCTACATGACTGCCTTTAATCATTACTGTCGTGGAAGAGACATATTGCACCAGGGGGACTAATGGAATAGCAGAAATATTAGTAGCCTATTGACAGGTTTTCCCCATCAATGAAAAGACGCATTACAGAAATAAAGAAAGTGCAAAGCAGCAATTGAATATATATGACCTCATGTGGTAAGTACTGGCCAACTTTTAATTCTGATCATGTGATAAAATCCCAAGTGAGGGAGGAGGAAAAGCAAAAGATTCAAGAGGCACAATTGTGTGGCCAACAGGGCAACATGAATCCTGTATGTAAACAAAAAAGAAGCACGCTTCATATCCGCATCCTTTGGAAAACAGATTGTAGACTACTTACCATCTGTTATACAGTTCTCTGCAAACAAAGCAGATGGGGTTTTGATGAATTCACTTTAAGGAAATAAAAGTAATTTGGCAGAGGAGTCCTGATTCAACTATAGTAAGTCATGTTCAAGGAGTGAGACTTGAGGGAGTCTTCAACTTTGCTCTGTTCATCTCAAAGTGGACAGAAGCCAAAATGTTTATTTATAGTAATGAAAAAATACAACTTATTTCTGTTTGATTTCTTACAGAAAGTCCCTGCAGTGCAACAACAGATGCAACGTTCTGTACGTGAATAAATAAAGAATAAATAGGAAACTATACATTTTCAAGCACCCAGAGAGCCATGTGTATCTGAGCATGTTTGTTCACACTCAGCTCTGTTTATCCTCAACAAAACTTACTGGGATTTTTCATAAGGCGTACTCTGGAGTTCTGCATATGAACACTAAACGTGGGTTTTAAAGAGTTTTTCCCCAGTATGACTCAGAATGTATATAAATGTCTTCAGTTCATTACTCCATTGTAAAAAAATAACTACACTATCATTTTCACAGATTGTATATTTTGTGGTTCCACATTAAAGAACAGGAACAACTGAATGTATTGTGAAGTACAATGTGAAGTGGGGGGGGGGTGAGTGACTTGGTCTTGAATGGGCAATTAAGAGCCATTAGCTTTACAAAAGATCTGGTCTTAATACAGACAAAGGCTAGAATCCTGTTGGCACAATATATTGGCTACAAGCACACTGGATAGGAAGTAAGGCACTGGAGAATCAGGCTGCTTGTACAGTAGGCCCTTGTTAGCGGCTGGGGTTTGGTTCCAGGACCCTCCATGGATAACAAAATCCATGTATGCTCAAGTCCCATTAAATATAATGGCACAACAAAATGGTGTCCCATATATAAAAAGGGAAATCAAGGTTTGCTATTTGGAATTTATAGTTTTGGAGGATACTTTCGAGCCGGGTGTGCTCAAATCCGTGGATAAAAAATCCATGTATAAGGAGGGCCAAATGTATATGGCACTCAAGACATTTTGTAGGCCTTCCCTTGCTACCACAGTGCAATCACAGAAGCATTACCATGTAAAACAGGATTCTGGCTTATACATGTTAGAACATGTTTGTTGCCTTTGAGATAAAATGTTTCTCCCTGTTGCAGTGGGGGGAAAGCCTAACAGAAGTCTTGAGCTGGTCTGGTGGTCTTATTCTGTTTGTGGAGGGCATGGGTTATATGTCCCTTCCCTCTCTTTTCTCATGTGACCTCAGGTCTCACTGGCCAAAGTCCAACATGCTAAATAACCCCTGCACCTCCCTTTGCCAGCTAACTTACTATTCTATGAATGTCAACTGATTGTCATTAAACATGTGCATAACAGTATGAATTGCTGCTCTTTGGTTTGTATGTATATTCATACGTGTGTGGATCAGCACACAGATGCTGACGAAACATCAGAAAGGAACTCTTCTAGAACATGGCCACATAGCCTGAAAGCTCCACAAAAAACTATGGATGCCGGCCAAAAAAGCCTTCGATTCCACATTACTCTGTAGGTTTAACTGCAGTTACAGAATTGTCAATTTATAGTGATATAGTCAACTATATGGAAGAGTAAGAGATTAGTACTGCAAGGTAACATCGTCTTCTCAAATAATCCCTTCCAAGTATAGCTTGGTCCACATGTTTGATTGTACAACCATTATGCACACCTCTGCAAGTTTGTATAACAGGAGCAGACTATCTGATGATTTATTGCAAGCATGAATTCCTATTAGCAGTCCAGTATGCTAATAACAAAATCTCAGTATGTGGTTCCAGGCAAATAATTCAGACAAAACATCACCATTCCCCCCTCTCAGTATGTGGTTCCAGGCAAATGATTCAGACAAAACATCACCATGCCCCCCTTTTTAATAATAATGCTTCCAAACATAGCTTTCAGTGTGTAATTATATTGCCTTATTCATTGATTTTTACAGTCCATTATGTCTACAGTTTAAATTGCAACCTACTGTCTCAGTTTCTTTCATCTGTTTCTCTTACCTCCTTCCCCTCAAAGAATTTCAATTTCAAACAGTTCCAATGAGGAAGAAAAATGGAAGATGTCTCAAGAAGCCAGGATGGATGACTAAGGAACTTTCAAATGAGCTAAGTTTTAAACGGAACATGTATAAGAAATGGAAAAATGGAGAAATCACGAAAGAGGAATTCAAACAAATAGCCAGCACATGTAGGGGTAAAGTCAGAAAAGCTAAAGCGCAGAATGAACTCAGGCTTGCTAGAGAGGTTAAGAACAATAAAAAGGGCTTTTTTGGATATGTCCGCAGCAAAAGGAAGAAGAAGGAAACAGTGGGGCCACTGCGTGCAGAAGATGGCAAAATGCTAACAGGGGACAGAGAAAAGGCAGAATTACTCAACACCTTCTTTGCTTCAGTCTTCTCAGAAAAGGCAAAGGGTGCTCAACCTAAGGATAATGGAACAGGAGACAGAATAGAGGAAATTCAGCACAGAATAAGTAAAGAGGTAGTACAGGAATACCTGGTTAACCTAAATGAATATAAATCTCCAGGACCAGATGAACTACATCCAAGGGTATTAAAAGAACTGGCAAAGGTGATATCGGAGCCATTGGCAATAATCTTTGAGAACTCCTGGAGAACAGGAGAAGTCCCAGCAGACTGGAGGAGGGCAAACGTTGTCCCCATCTTCAAAAAGGGAAAAAAAGAGGATCCCAACAATTATCGTCCAGTTAGTCTGACATCAATTCCAGGAAAGATTCTAGAGCAGATCATTAAGCAGAGAGTCTGTGAACATTTAGAAGCCAATGCCATAATCACAAAAAGCCAACATGGGTTTCAGAAAAAGAAGTCATGCCAAACGAACCTGATCTCTTTTTTTGATAAAATTACCAGCTTGGTAGATGAAGGGAATGCTGTGGATATAGTATACCTCGATTTCAGTAAGGCCTTTGACAAGGTTCCCCACGACATTCTTGCAAACAAGCTTGCAAAATGTGGGATAGACAAGTTAACTGTTACATGGATTTGTAATTGGTTGACTGGCCGAACTCAAAGGGTGCTCAACAATGGCTCCTTTTCATCCTGGAGAGAAGTGACCAGTGGGGTCCCACAGGGTTCTGTCCTGGGCCCAGTGCTATTCAACATCTTTATTAACGATTTGGATGACAGAATTGGGGGCATACTTATCAAATTTGCAGATGACACTAAACTGGGAGGAGTAGCTAATACCCCAGAGGACAGGATCAAAATTCAAAATGACCTGAATAGACTAGAAAGCTGGGCCAGCGCTAACAAAATGAAATTTAACACAGAGAAATGTAAGGTTCTGCACCTAGGGCGGAAAAATGAAATGCACAGATATAGGATGGGGGACACCTGGCTGAATGAGACCACATGTGAAAGGGATCTAGGAGTCCAAGTAGACCATAAGCTGAACATGAGTCAACAGTGTGATGCGGCAGCTAAAAAAGCCAATGCAATTTTAGGCTGCATCAATAGAAGTATAGTTTCTAGATCAAGGGAAGTTATAGTGCCACTCTATTCTGCTTTGGTCAGGCCCCACCTGGAATACTGTGTCCAGTTCTGGGCACCACATTTCAAAAAAGATGTGGAGAAACTGGAGCATGTCCAAAGGAGGGCAACTAAGATGGTGAAGGATCTGGAAACCTTGCCCTATGAAGAACGCCTTAGGGAGCTGGGGATGTTTAGCCTGGAGAAGAGAAGGTTAAGAGGTGATATGATAGCCCTGTTTAAATATTTGAAGGGATGTCATATTGAGGAGGGAGCAAGCTTGTTTTCTGCTGCTGCAGAGACTAGAACGCGGAACAATGGATGCAAACTGCAGGAAAAGAGATTCCACCTCAACATTAGGAGGAACTTCCTGACAGTAAGGGCTGTTCGACAGTGGAACACACTCCCTCGGAGTGTAGTGGAGTCTCCTTCCTTAGGGGTCTTTAAGCAGAGGCTGGATGGCCATCTGTCAGGGATGCTTTGACTTGGAGTTCCTGCATGGCAGGGGGTTGGACTGGATGGCCCTTGTGGTCTCTTCCAACTCTATGATTCTATGATTCTATGATTCTATGATTCTATGAATTGTTAGAAGGACGAGAAGGAAGAGAGCTTCTTCACATTGCCTTTTAAAGTGACTTAGTAGATAACAACACCTTATAAATGTTTAGGCCATCTTCCAAGTCTATGATTCTGTGAATCCACTGGTTTGTGTTCTTGTCTCTGCAGCAGCAGAAAACAGGCTTGCTCCATCTTCTGTATGGCATCCCTTTTCTCACAAAAGATGAGGAAGCTTCTTTTCTTCAGCCATGCTACTAATAGTGTGAATCCTGTTGGTTAATCCCAATTGTAGACCCACTGAATCAGTGGTTGACTAGCGAGTCAGCTTTTACATAAATCCCATTGATTCAATGGGTCTACTCTAGTTGGGGCTTACAATAGGATGTAGGCCATTATAAACTGTTGAATAGGAAAAGTGGAAAACTGACCATGAGATTTGTTGTTGTTGTTGTTGTTGTGTGCCTTCAAGTCATTTCTGATTTATGCTATCCTTCATCTCAAACACTAACTTTTTTCAGAGCTCTTCGGCTGTTATTTTTCTGGATTACAACTCTTACAATGGCTGGAAAAATTTAAGAGTTATGACCTCTTTTTCCAAAGCTCTTACAAAGAAAAAACAATTGTCAGTAGTTTGTGTACTACAACTTTTCTGATTTCTTCACTGAAGGTAATTTTGCCCCTTCAGGACAGCTGCCATTTAATTGTGCTAAGGCTCTGGTGAAGACACTGACGTTACATCTGACGACTTCATCTGCACTCTATAAAACAGCCATAATAAAGGTGCTTCAAGTCTATTTGTTGTTTCTGCTCCAATAAATTAATATAGCTACAGACTACGACTGAAAATTTTGACCAAATTTTGATTCCAAATTCTTACTGACAGGTACATGTTAAATGTTACACAGCATTTGACAATGTGCAGTTATAGTTTTTTGTGGGTTTTTCAGGCTATGTGGTCGTGTTCTGGGAGAGTTTATTTCTTATGTTTTGCCGGGATCTGTGGTTGACATCTTCAGATAATGCTGGAAGGGAGTGGGATATATGTACTGTGTGACCCTTGGTTGAGAGGAAGTGACTTACAGGCTAACCTGTATGTTGGTCTATGGTTGAATGGGAAGGCCTCTGGATGTCTGTAATTATTAATGTGCAATTATTTCTTTAACTTTAAACAGGAGTTGCTGAGAAAGAGATCAGCACCATTGTGCAATCCTAATGCATATCATCCTGCTGACTATTTGCCCCATTAAAAGCACCTCCGGATTGAAACAGTGTCTTGGGCCAGATGACGAGCTTGAGGAAGTTCATTTTTGGAGTACAGTTCTCACATTCCTCTAGCCAGCCTGACCACTGGGAGTTGTAGTCCAAAAACCTCATTTTCCCAAGCTCTGGGAAGGGAACATGGTGAGGGTAAAGCATGGAAGCATAAAACTGCTCTTCACCTTCGCCAAGATAACAATACCCAAAGAGCTTTTTTAAAATGTGAGAATCAAGGACAAGATTATATAAGGCCATATGTTTTGCTTTCTCACAGAACTAGTTTCCCATTCTGCTGTGGGTTCCTCTCAACTGATGTGGCATGGTCCCTCACATAAATTTTTGTGACTTGGCATAGTACAGATGCTGCAGAATTAATGGTGATTACAGTCAGCCCTCTGTTTTCATGGGGATCCGTTCCAGAAACACCCCCCCCCCAAAAAATAATGGAGACTCACATATATTCAGCCCCATAGGCTTGAATGGGATGTGTGCCCACGAGTGCGATGAGGTGTGCGTCTGTGGTGCATGCCCCATTGAGAATAACAGAGGTTGCAAGTCCACGAGAAAGGAGGGGTGACTATATTACTATCACAGACTGAGACTCCTTTATCTTAAGTGCTTGGGACTAGAAGTGTTTTGGATTTTGGGTTTTAAAAGATTTTTCCAAAACTTGCATATACATAATAATATATCTCAGAGATGAAACCCAAATCTAAAGATGAAATTCATTTGTGTTTTGCATACACCTCATATAAATAGACTTAAGGTAATTTTATATGTAATTGGATTTTGGAATTCTGGATAAGGGAGACTCCACCTGTAATTATTACTACATTTTTATCCCAATCTTCTTTCAAGGTGGCACATAGGGGTTTTTTTCTTCCTCCTTCCTCTTTTTGTCCTCAGAGCATTCCTGAAAGATATGTTAGGCTGAGGAACAGTGCCCAAGGCCACCCATTGAGTTCCATGTGGAGATCTGGGCCATTTGAATGGCCATACCAGCTCGGCTGCAATCCAGAACTCTCCTAAGTGGTCTGGGAAGGAGCATCTCATGGGAAGCCCCCCAAGACAGGAAGGAGCAACACAGTTATAGCTCCAACACCACTCAATCTTAGAGGCACCACTATAAAAGGTCGAAGAGTGTTGTAGAAATTATATGGCTACAGTACAGTACACAAGTTCTGACCACACTCCCTTAAGAAACACTTTTGGCTCACTTTAATTCATGTGCATGATTGCCCTACAGAATTACTTAGTCATGCCACACAGAAAGGATTATTGTCTCTCCATAAGTACCCCCACAATTATTCAGACAACTTCCTCCATTTTGCATTCTGCAGAGATGCATTGTACAATTATCTTATCCTTTGGGCCTCAAATTTCTCAGTCAGAGAAACTGAGAATAAGGCTGCTATAATATGCAGAGTAGGAGCAAGCATGAGATAGTGGTTTGAATATTGGACTATGACTCTGGAGACCAGGGTTTGATTCCAAGCTCATCCATGAAACCCACTGGGTGGTCTTGCTACAACCTCTCAGCCTCAGAGGAAGGCAATACCAAACCTCCTCTGAACAAATCTTGCCAAAAAAGCTAAGAACAACAACCCAAAAACCCAATGATAGGTTTGCCTTACAGCTGTGCTAAATTGGAAATAACTTGAAGGTATAGAACAATACACAGAACAGGCTTGAGGGGGGGAGTGAATATCAGAAGAAGGAATAGCAACAATCTAAGATATGCAGATGACACCATAATACTAGCAGAAAACATCAAAAGACTTGAAATAGTTACTAAAGAAAGTCAGAAAAAAAAGTGACAATGAAGGCTTGCTTTTGAACATTTTTAAAAAATCACCATGGAGGAGATACAGGGATTCAATTATAGATGAAGATGAGATTGAAATAGTTAATGATTGAAATAGTAAATGATTGGGAAGAGCAGCCATGAGGGAACTAGACAGGACCTTAAAGGGCAAAGATATCAAGCAGAGTAACAAAGTGAGGCCAGTCCAAGTCATTGTATTTCCCACCACCATGTACAGATGTGAAAGTTGGGTGGGGAAGAAAGTTGATAGACAGAAAATCAGCACATTTGAAATGTGGTGCTGGAGGAGAGTGTTCAGTATACCACGAATGGCCAAAAGGTCAAATAAATGGGTCGTAGAACAGATCAAGCCCAAACACTCCCCGGAAACCAAGACGACTACATTGAGACTGTCATACTTTGGTCTCTTCATGAGAAGGCATGAATCACTGGAAAAAACAATAATGCTAGGAAATGTAGAAGGCAATAGAAAGAGAGGAAGACCACATGTGAGATGGCTAGACTCGATCAGAAGGTCATGGGCCTAAGTTTCGAGGACCTGAGCTGAGCAGTGGAGGACAGGGGGTCTTGGAGATGTCTCAGCCACAGGGTTGCCACCGGTTGAGGCTGACTGGAAGGCTATTGACAACAGAGTTTATAACGCTGGGGCTAATTTCGGCACTAAAGAGAGATTAAAGCGTATTTAAAGCATCCCACAAATAAAGCTAAAATAGTGGGTAACTGCACAAATGATTATCACACGCAATTGTGCAAATAAAGTGATATTGGAAATGCATTGTCACTGAAATCCCAAAAGTAAAAAAGATGCTTCTTTGTGGCCACTTTAATGGCGGGTTTAGTGCGCCGTCGTGTGAAATTGTTTCGCCTAATTATGCAATTTTTCCCGGATATTTGTGGCACAAACCTCCAATCTCCTTTGTGTGATAAACTCACACTGATTCAATTTACAAATTGCAAGACCAAAATTGTTCCCTGCTAGGCATCCAACATCCCCCACATACACAAACCCCTTAAGAGTTAGGAATAAGTAAGTTTGTGAATTATAGGTATTACCTGTTTTTACAGTTTTGTGTTTTAATTTTAGAATTTGCTTTGTTACTGTACAGTGTTATACTTTATGATTTTTAGATTGCGCCATTGGCAGGTTTTAATGCTGAACTGATGCTGTCAGTAAAATGCCATGTAAATTTATGGGGCTAAATCAATCAATCAATAAATACATTTTTGTGGGCACTGTGACCATGTTCTAGAAAAGTTTATTCCTGATGTTTTGCTAGCATCTGTGGCTGACATCTTCCAAGAATGTATTCTCTGATGAACTCTTTTAGAACATGGCCTATATATAGCCCAAAAAACCCACAAAAAATTATGGATGCCAGAGATGAAAGCCTTCAACTTCAAATAATAATAATAATAATAATCATCATCATCATCATCATCAAAAAATGTGTTAAGCTTGAAAATCACTCTGCAAAGGGATCTTGCATCCCCTTTGAGACTGACTGAAAGGAAGAAGCCGGCAGCAGGAGTTTTCCTAGACTTCAGTCTCCACTCCATGCCTGCGAAGAAGTAAACTCAAGTCTAGGAAAGCTCTTGCTACCAGCTTCTTCCTTTAATTTAAAATAAGAATAAGTTAAAATAGATTTTTTAAAAAATTTGCATTCCACCTCTCTATCAAAGAACGTTGAGGCGGCTTACCATATTAAAACTCCATACATTATTATTATTAACCTTTATTTATATAGCGCTGTAAGTGTACACAGTGCTGTACGTACAATCTTTTTAATTAGATGGTAAAAATCTTCTCTTTCAGCTCGTCTCACAAACAAATGTGCAACCAGATCCTTAAATGGATTACACCTCTTGAGTCTGTTTTTTTTAGCCCTAAAGCAGTGGTGAGCCCTTGGAGAGAGCTGTTGGACTTCAGCTCCCAGGTGCCTCAGCCCTGTGGGCCAACAGCCTGGGATCCTGGGAGGTGAAGTCCAAAATCCCTGCAAAGAGCCTGGCACAGGTTGGGGGACCACTGCCCTGAAGGGATGCAGGAATGGATGGACCACTGAGTCAGGGAGGGAGGAGGAGTGCAACTCTGCAGCAGCAGCAGCAGCATCCCCTTCAGAGCAGAAGAGCATCCCTGGAAGCGCACAGGAGTGTGCAAAAGCCCTCTCTGCACATGCTCAGAGGCTCAGCAGTGGGAATAATTAAAGATTAATAATAAATAATAATATTAACAATAATAAAATCAAGGGAAAGGGCTCACCCAGGAGCAGGAGCTTGAGCTCCTTGCGTGCCTCCCTCTTGTCCTGCCGCAGCCGCCTCTCGATGGCCCGGCTCAGGCTCCGGTTGGCTCGCTCCTCGGCTGAGAAGCAGCAGCAGCAGCAGCACCTGAAGTAGCACCGGTCCCACCGCGCCCCCATCATGCCTCAAGGGAGCCTCCTCACCTGAAGCAGCCGAGGGGAAAGCCAATGGCCCCACTGAAGAAGAAGAAGAAGAAACCAAGCTCAGGGCCTCCTCCTCCTCCTCCTCCTCCCAGCCCCACCCCACAGAGAGGCCGGCCCAGACATTGTTTGTTTATTCTTTTTAGGATTATTATTATTCAAAGATAATAGCTGTGTGTTAAGTCTGTAGGATCAGCCTGTATGTAGAGAGATCTTGTGGCCCCTTTCAGACACACTGAAGGAAAGGAGTTGGCAGCAGGAGCTTTCCTAGACTTCAGTCTACTTCCTCAGAAACATATAAGCCTATAAGTTTATATATATATATATATATATATATATATGCATCAGAGGAAGTAGAACAGAGTCTAAAAGAAAGCTCCTGCTGCCAACTTCTTTCTCCCAGTGAGCCTCAATGGGGCCACATGGTCTCTCTACAGACTGATTCTTCAGACTAACACAGCTACATCTTTGAATTGTATCTTTATTGTCTATATTCATATATATATATATATATATATATATATGACCAAATGCATCTGAGGAAGTAGACTGAAGTCTAGGAAAGCTCCTGCTGCCACCTTCTTTCAGTGAGTCTCAAAGGGGCCACAAGCTCTCTCTACAGGCTGATTCAGACTAACATGGCTATATCTTTGAATTTTATCTTTATTTTCTATATTTCTCTCTCTCTCTCTCTATCTATATATATATATATATATATATATACATATATGGCCAAATGCATCTGAGGAAGTAGACTGAAGAAAGCTCCTGCTGCCAAATTCTTTCAGTTTCAGAGTCTCAAAGGTGCCACAAGATCACTCTGCATATTAGTAGTATTAGTATTATTAGAGACAATTAATATTATTAATTAATATTATTAATATTATTATGAGAAGAGACAATAGTATAATGTTGAGTATATCTAGCATTATTCTGTTCTAGGAATAGCTCCTGTCACCAACTTTTCTTTCTTTCAGCTAGTCTCAAAGGGGCCACAAGATCCCTCTAAACATTATTATTATTATTATTATTATTAGAGACAATTATTATTATTATGAAAAGAGACAATAGTATAATGTTGAGCATATCTAGCATGCTCTGTTCTAGAGAAAGCTCCTGCTGCCAAATTTTCTTTCTTTCAGTTAGTAGTTAAATTGTTCCCTTCAAACAATGAGAGAGAACTCAGCATCCTACTATTTAGGGTGACCAGATGTCCTAACTACAAAGGGGGACAAGGCCTTGCAAAATGGAGGGCACGTAAGGGAAAATGGAGGACCTGACCAAAGACAAGGCTGAGAACACGCATAGACCTATAAATCCATGCTTCTTAGTCATGCTCCAAAATGGAGGACATTTTGGAATTCCACCTGAAGAGAAGGTGGAAATGGAGGACATGTTCTGGAAAAGGAGGATGTCTGGTCACCCTGATCATATTATTCTCTTCCTCCTGGAGGTAGTGTTGTTAACTGCCCATGAGTTGACCTCGACTCATGGTGACCCTATGGATGAGACATCTCCAAGGGCTGCATCCAAACTGCAGAATTAATCCAGTTTGACACCACTTTAAGTGCCGTGACTGAGAGCAGTAGCACTGACTACATGTTATAACCACAAAGGAGGACTGGACAATACATACAATATAGCAGATGCATTTATATGAGATACCCAGATGTTATGTCCCACTAATGTCATACCAGCCTACTTGGGTACAGCACTCAGGTTGCTCACCAACCCTTTATCTAAAATGGGTTGGGCAAACTTTGTTGCCCTTTGGGTCAGTGGCCACCTTTTTCCTTATACAAGCCAGCATTCTAGGGCACTAGCGTCACTTTCTTCCCAATGTCCTTATTTTCTGTGTCTGAGGTCCAATCTGCACTGCAAGAAATAATGCAGTTTGACTCTTCTTTAACTGCCATGGCTCCTTGCTCTGGGACTGTGGGATTTGTAGATTGGTGAGATGTTTAGCCTTCTCTGTCACAGAGCTCTGGTGCCACAACAATCTACACATCCCGCGATTCCACACAATGGAGCCATGGCAACTAAAGTGCTGTCAGTCTGCATTATTTCTGCAGTGCAGATTAGACTTAAGAAACCTTATATTTGTGTGGAGATTTCATCATGTGACTCTGTACCAATAGTCCCCAAAGTGGCAGTTTGTATTCTAAAACCCACTGCAGACAATAGCTCCAACTCAGCATCTTTTTTTTTTAAAGGTTAGTTTTTTTAATTCTTTCCTGGTGTTTGCTACTTTTTCCAGTTTTGCTCTTCTCGTTTCCTTTTGTCTTTCAGTACTTCCCTTGGAGTAGGGTTGCCACCGCAGGTCTCTGTTGAACAAGACAGACAACCAACCAAGCATAACAGAGCTGAACTTATGAACTCTCACACGGTTTGGGTGGATGCCATCGTAACTTTGAGGTTACCTAACAAAACGTTGGACACAGTCCTTGAAGCTCCTGCAAGAAAGGCAAAGCAAACATAATGAAAAGTTGACCTGTGAGAGCTCTGCTTTGCAACATTCAGCTCAATAATTGTGACAATAATAATTTAGAGCAAGGGTGGTTAAAGTGCAGCTTGCAATGATGTCCTTGTGGCCCCAAAGACTCCTAGGACGACCCTTGTTAGAGCTGCAAAAGGTTGAATTCCCTCTCCTGAAAGCCACCCGGAGAAAAATTCATTGTCTAAATAGGTTCAAGTCCACCCCCGCTCCCAAACGCACGTCCTCTTTTCTTACTGCCTTCTACCTTACCAAGCATTAATGTCTTTTCTAGAGAGTAATGTCTTCTCATTATATGTCCACAGTATGACATTCTCAGCTAGTTCACCTTGGCTTCTACAGACAGTTCATGCTTGGGGTGGTCTAAGACCCATTTATTTGTGGTTTTGTCAGTCCATACACATTTTCTCCAGCACCACATTTCAAATGAGTTGATTTTCTATCAACTTTCTTCACTGACCAGCTTTCAGAATCACACATAGAAACTAGAAGCTTAGTGGTGCAGATAATCCTGACTTTGGTATTCAATGATATGGTATCCAATGATAGTACTCAATTTTGATATTAAATTATTGCTTATACTATTAGGCAACTACTATCAAATGTCACTATCCAGCTCATCCGAGGATAAGCTATTGTATCACTATTTGTTTTTCCTATGTGTCAAAGAAAAATTCATCTGGACAACATGAAATAACTTGTTTCTATGTTTATTTACAAGCTTCACACATATGCTTCTCAAGGGTGCAGTTGTGGACTACAGAGGTTCAATTCTATAAGTTTAAACATTCTACTTTTCTTGTTACTTAAGAATTGGCATGCTTTGCTTCAGAACTGGCGGTGGTTTGTGGTAATATTATTTTTTTACATGGTGATAAAAGTTGCAGTCAGGCCTCTCCTATTTTCCTAATCCCTTTGCTTTCACCATTCTGCACTTTATGAGAACTGGATTCCTTAAAAGGAATAGATTCCGAGAAAACTTCACACTGGCCTAGTCAATTTGGCAGGTTGAGTAATCTAAAAACAAAAACCAACCCAGAGCCTGTCATGTTTTAAATACACATCACTGCACCAACTTTTATCTCCACTTTTGGCAGAAAAATTAAAGGGGAATGAAAATCAATACAACCCGATACCATCTTTGGATAGATGAAAATAAAATGTAACATTGCTGGGGTTAAGTACGAGACAGTGTCATTAAGGTGTCTTGAATATTACATTCCAGAATTGTAGACTGAAGCAGACTTTTGTTACTGGCATTGGTTTGATAATGGTTAAGAAAAGGGTTGTAGCTTGATGGAAGGGCACGTGTTGCATGCCAAGGGCCACAGGTTCAAAGTGTTTCTTCACAACACCATTATAACAGTTTGATCTCACATTAATTGTCATGGCTCCATCCTACAGAATCCAGGGAACTGTAATTTGATAAATTAATTAAAATTTCCTGCCAGAGATCTTAATTCCACTGAACAGTATACTGAATTACAATTTCCAAAGCATTCTGAAAAATGACTCTGGGGATTAAATCAAAATGTTACCTTGACACTGAAGCTCTCTTCTGAAGAATTCTAAGTACTTCTAAGTAGTGCACAAACTATGTATCCCAGGATTACTTAGGATAGAGCCAAAACAGGTTGTGTTATCCACCTGAAGGTTGTATAGTACAAATATCCTTTCAGTCGCTGATATCTCATAGAATGGGGAATGAATCTTGCCTCAATTCCTGGAGAGCCACTGTCAATCAATGTATGTGATGTTGAGATAAATGCATCATAGTCTGACTTGATACAAGGAGATTGCCTGCATATTTCTATTTACTAGACCCTAAGCCTGTGTAGTTGTTAGAATGAGGGACTGGACTGTAGGTGATCTAGTTTCTAGTCCTCACTGAGTCAGAAAGCTCACTGGGTAACGTTGCCCAAGTCACTCTCTGTCAGTCTGAATGGGTGGGATACAGTGAGAAGCTAGGAAAGGAGAGGAATAAATGCTGCAATGATATAAGTGTAAGTAATCACCAAGAAATAATGCTGTCTACTAGGAATCCCCATGCAAAGATTTAGCTTTCAGGTCTTCATTCAACCACTCCACTGGAATCAAAGCAATTGGTACTTTAGCAGGAAGTGACCGTGTAATGCTATAATTCATTATTGTATCAAAAATGAGCCTTGGATTTCAGAAAAGATGATTTTATTAAGCTCAGGGAAATACTGGGCAGAATCCCATAGAGAGTGATGCTAAAAGGAAAAGACTTCAAGCATGGATGGAAGAAGGAACTGCTAAAAGCACAATCGCAAACAGTTCCATGGAAGAAGAAAAATGGGAAACATCTGAAAAAGCCCACGTGGATGCATAGCAAACATGAGGAGGAAGTGATAAGCATAAAGAACACATCTAAAGAATAGAAAGGAAGGATATAGATATATAGAAGGAAGAATATATATATGTAGCCCAAGACTGCAGGGATAGTGTAAGGAAAGCTAAAGTTCAAAACGAGCTGAATGTAGCTGGAAAAGCAAGGATCGCCAAAAAGGGAGTTTTCAGACATGTTTGAAGTAAGAGAAAGACAAGGAAAATGGTGGGACCATGGTTCAGCATGGGTGATAAAATGCTAAAAAATCACAAAGAAAAGGCAGAACTGCTCAATACCTATTTTGCTTAATTTTTCTCACAAAAAGAAGACTATGGGCTTCCATTCATCAACAAGGACCTTGGCAAGGATTCCAGGTTGCAAATCAAGATTGATAAAGAGTTAGTCAAAAATCCCCTAGTTAACCTAAATGAGTTCAGATTCTCAGGGCCAGATGAACTGTATCCCAGAGTATTGAAGGACCTTGCTGACATACTTGCAGAACCACTTGCTATCACTTTTGAGAAATCTTGAAGAATGGGTGAGGTGCCAGAAGTCTGGAGATGAACCAGCTTTGTCCCTTTCTTCAACAGAAGAAACATTACAAACCTGTCAGTCAGACCTCAATACCAGGAAAAATATTAGAACAGATTATACAGGTGTCATGTCTCCAAGTGTCTTGATAACAATGCAGTGATCAGGACTAGACAGCATAGATTTGTCAAGAACGAATCCTGCCAGACTAACATGGAAGCATTGGGATGCATAGTTTCCAAGCTGAAGGAATAGTCCCACTATATTTAGCACTGGTTAGGCCTCAACTGGAGTACTGTGTTTTTTTAAATATTTAGATGAGTGAATTCAGGGAAGGGCAACATGGATGATAACAGGTATAAAGAACAAAACATATGAGGAGTTGTTGAGGAAGCTGGCCATATTCTGCTTGGTGAAGAGAGACTGACGGGTGACATGATCACACTCTTTAAATAACTCAAGGGCTGGCACAAAGAGAATGGGACAGGCTTGTTCTCTGTTGCCTCAGACGGCAGTACTGGGTCTAATGGTCTTGTGTGAGATTTTGATTGAACATTAGAAGGAACTTATATGAGAGCAGTTTTGCAATGGAACAATTGCCTAGAAAGGTGGTGGGGTTTCCTTCTCTGCAGGTCTTTAAAAAGAGGCTTGGACAGCTACCTGCTGGGGGTGCTCTAGCTGGAGATCCTGCACTGAGTGTGAGGTTAGACCTGATGGCCCAGAGATCTACTTCTAGTTCTATGAGTATATGATTCTAAGTGAATGTAGTCCTCATAGTGCATTCTTCAACCATTGCCTTCATGCTAGCCACATGTTTATGAATTTAGCTGAAGAATCTAGTATTATGGGGGGCCTTATTATCCTTGGGCCGCATCCAGTATATAAATACTAGATATTAGATTATTTCTGGATACTTTCCTTGAAGTCTTGTAATCCCATAAAGCCAGCACAAACTAAGCTTTGTCAGTTCAGGTTCTATGACTCTCTTCTGGTAAAAAGTAAATGACATACTAAGCCACAGTGCCACGCCTACCAATGTTTGTTTGGTTTTGCTGATTTGAATGAATTAATTAAAAAGAGATTTGTTGTATACTGTTGAAAGATTGCATCTAAAAGTTGCAATGAAAAGGGTTACTTAAATTTGCTGACCATTTTCTCAGCGAAAATACCTCCCATCCTTTGAATGTATGACAGTGATGAGTCATTCTCCTTCTGCAAACATACAGTCAAGGAGACAGCATGAGGAAACTGCAAATGGAACAACAAGGAACATTCTATTGAAAACATAGCAGGATCACAAAGTTTAGCCTGGCAACAGCTTCAAGCCATCATCCAAAGAAGCCCTGTTGCTGCTGCTGCTATTTCAGACTATACCATTCAGATTTCTCCAGCCACTGCAATGCTGGATTCTGAGTTTTAGTCCAGGAATGCTCCCAAACTCTGCAATTTTCTGTAGTAATAGGTTTGTGAATTCCAAAGTGCATCTGATCATCATGACATAACCGTGTCCTTGGGAAGAGTGAAAAAATCCAGGCAAGCTCTGTTGACTCACACACCAGCTCAGGATATTGCAGAGGTTTCTTTCTATAGTTCTAGTAGGAAACACTTTATCTCAAAGTCAACAAATGAGTTCTAGAGGTTCTCCCTCACTACCCGTACTGTGGGGGCTGCAGCTAAACTAGGCCAAGAGCTCCTCAGGGAGATCTAAGAGAATAGCTTATATCACCACAGTGTCTGCACTTTCAAAAGTCCTGGCCCCTTCAATTCTACAACTCCCAGTTCTGCTATACCACTACTGAGCTTTAGAAAAAGAAGGTAGGAGATCTGTGAGGAGAAGGAATTGCTGTCATATATCCTCAGGATCTTTTCACTGTTCCCATAGAAGCCAGCCTGGGTTCAGAGGTCTCTGGAGGAAGCCTCTCAGTCTTACCACTTCAGCTGAGATTCTCCAGGCAATGCATAACCCTATGATGGAGCTATGTCACCGAGATAACACCCAAACATGTTGGATAACTGAGATATGGTGTAATGTGGCACTGTGTAAGATGTCCCATTGTGGAACAGGGACTCCCATCAAATAACAGGGCACCACCACCAATTGTACCCCCACCTCTGGTATCACCTGGTGCAGGGCGGGGGTGGCAGAGGCTGCCAAAAGCATGCTTAGCCATCTCCTTTGCCACTGCAGTGGAATTCTCCTTATGAGGAGGCCTTCATTGCCGTGGCAAAGCTGGGAAGGGCATACACAAACCTCTTCTCTGTCAACAGGAGGAGGGCGTCACCCAGTGTTCCACATCCCCTTGCAACCTGTTAGTGATGCCACTGGGCACCATGTATGATGTCCAGAAGCACTACAGTGAGGCAGGGGTGGGGAGATTCCCACCATATAAACAGTTTGCAGTGAAAATCAGGGAATTTTTTTCCATCTGAGCACAGGGTACCCATGGAATACTCATACTCAGCTCAAGATTTTACCTCTATCAGCAATAAAAACAACAGCACCTGATATGATATGTCTAATTCCCCCCTCCATTTCTCTCCCTCTTTACCCTCTTTCTTCTAAACACAAGTCACCTTAATCACCTCTCGCTTATCTGTCCTTTTTTTGTCCTCATCTAGCTCCTTCCTTTAAGTAAATAACCTTTTCGTTTTCTCATTGTACTTTTATGCCACCATTTAATGCATTTCTCTCTTTAGTGCATTCAAATGCATCCTTTAATTTCTCTTTCTTAAACAAGCAAAGCACTTGACCCACCCTACAATCCTTGTATCAACTACTTTCCTTTCTGTCATTTGCCTCCAGACACATAACCACCCTCCTTGTTCCTTCCACTAACATGGCTTTCCCTCTTTCAACTGTTCTGTTGATCCTGACAACAAAATGCAGTAGCTCCCATTCCTTTACTAAATTGTTATCAAGATCACTAGAGGTCTCCTTGCTGTCATCTGCAAAGGTTTCTTCTCCGTAATGATTTATGTTGTTCTCTCTCCTGCCTTTAATTCACCTGATCAAAACAGTGGCCCAAGATCTGAGGTACCTGAGGTAAGAGGTGTTGTGCCCCTGCTCACATTTTTGCCAGTGCTGCCACCTGCCCTTTATACCACCTCAAGCCGGAATTTAATATTGCCTAATGGTAGGGCTTCACTGGGGGGGGTGGTGGTGGTGGTGGTGGTGCAAGGATACAGAATGCACCAGGTGACACCCTAAGGGAGGTTTGACACCACTGCTTCCCAGACATCTGTCTTTTATTACAATCCATGGATGCTCAAGTCCCACTAAATACAATAGATAGTAAAATAGTCTCCCTTATATAAAATGGCAAAATCAAGGTTTACTTTTTGGAATTTATATGTATTTAAAAGTATTTTCAAGCTGCGGATGCTTGAATCCGTGGATAAAAAATCTGTGGATATGGAGGGCCGACTGTATTTATTATTATTATCATTATTATTATTTGTATTTATAGCCTGCTTGGGCCTTGGTGTTTCCCTGCATCCCTTTAAAACCCTGAGGGGATGGTGTGAGTGGGGCAAGGCTTTGGGAAGAGAAAGGAGAGACCCCAGGTTTTATTTAAAATAAAAAATAAAAATAAAAAAATGTGCAAAACTATTCGTTTTCAATTTTCTTTTTAAAAAATCACATCTTACCAAATTTTCACTTTAGCCACATGAAACAATGTACATGTAAATATGTTTAGGCCCATGGCGGCGAACCTATGGCATGTGTGCCCTCTCTGGAAGGCGAAACCATTTCTAAGGGTATGCAGAGAGATGGGAGGATGGGGGAAGAATAGGAACAGGCATGAATCTGTTTCTCCTCTTCCTCCACACTTCTGGTCTTTCACCTGTCTCCGGGGATGTCCCGCCCCCAGAAGACAGCAGTCCTGTCCCCCCAGAAGTCCTGCCCCTGGCACTGGGTAACATCCGGTGCTGGTACGCCCTTGAGTTTGGACACTTGGTCTCTAAAAGGTTCACCATCACAGGTTTAGGCTGTGTGTATGATATCATAATTTAAAGATATAATTTTAATTTTGTGACTTGTTATAACTTATTGCAATTACATTCACTGATATATGGGAATTACTATTTATGAGTAACAGTAGTATAAAAAAAACATGACTAAGGATTCTGTATGGTGTGGCCTGGGAGGAGGTCAATGGGGTGGGAGGCTAATACCATTGGTTACTGCACTGGGTGACGCTAACCCTAGTGATGCTACTACCTAAAGAGAAAGCTGACTATGCTCTATCATCATCTTTTTCATGACTCCAAACCTTGTAAATAACACAATAAAACATGTTATATTCTAATTCACCAGGTTTTGTTTTTTAAGAGGAAATTAAATTCATATTTTGTTTTGAATTAAAAAAAACCCACAATGAATCACAATTTTGCATAATGAATCATGAGTTTTGACTCCTTTTTTGTTATTCTTCTGCCCTTATCTTCAATTAGTAATCAGAGATAAGAAATTATTTAAAGTCTGGCATCTTTGTAGTGAAATATTATCTGGATAGCAGCTCTTGAAGGTTTTGCTTGGAGCAGGAACTCTGGTGTTAGACTGGAAACATTTTGCATGGAACAAGGACTTGGGTGTGCATACAGACAAAATGTGCATGGAATAGGATCTGTTGCCTGTAGACAGCCTAGGGTTTGTAATGTTTACCACGATTAATGCAACAAACCAAAGACTTTGCTACTTACATGGTTTTTGTGATTGCTCTCTACTGGTTAAATTTAATTCCACAGGAGTGCAGAAAGGGCTGGTTGTTCAGCCTGTCTTGGGATCTTTCGAGATTCTGTTCATTACACTTTCTTCTTCTTTCTCTATCACTATCCCTCAGTAGTTGTACCCAATTCTAGTTTTCAGCACCACATATGAATCTCAGGACTCTTTTTGTTCTTCCAGTCTTGCAACTCCGTTTCTTTGTATTTTTCCTTTTGGATGTTTTCATTACCATTTCAGTGTCAGCACCTCAGAAACTGAACCCATGGAAGGCATTCCATGGCTGAGCAAGAAATTGAACCCTAGTCTCCAGAGTCATAATCCAGTGCTCAAACCACTATACCACACTGGTTCTCTCCATACCTTCCCATTAATTCTTGCCTCAGTTCTTCCCATCTCACTCCTTTTTAATTCCTACGACATAGGTTGAAATTGTAAAGTATTTGGGAGAAGGTTCACCCTGATTGCTCTCCTCTGAGGTATTGTGCTCTTTAATGATGCTATGTATGTAGGAGTAAGAGACAGATACCAAATGCAGGGAGTTATTCAAGGTTTTGGGGAGACTTCATACATGCCTGGAAGACTGCAGGTTCCCCTAATTAATCATCATTTTAACTCTGAGGCAGGGTAAATTGGAAATATTCCTGTAGTTTTCAGCCTGTAGATTCAGTCAGAAAAGCCAGGGCTCATGGGAGTTGAAATGTGATGCATCTGGAGGACCAAAGTTTGAGAACTAAAAGTAGGACCCTCCCTGCTAGTTTAACAAAACCAATTAGTTTTGATTGTTTGTACAGTTTACTTCTGTAGACCTATTTAGTGGAACTGAACTGAAGCCTCCCATCTGTGGATATTTGTATCTGGAGAGCAGGTGTGGATTGCAGGAATGTCTGGCTAAGTCCCTGTAGACAGATGTAAAGCTATTTTTTCAGCTATTAACCAATTATTATTAATTTTATTATTATTATCTAGCATGTACCCTTCCTCTCTTTCTACTTCCCTCCACTTTCCCTAACATTATTATCTTTTCCAGTTATTTCATGGCTTCTTATGATGTGTGCAAAATATGAATCTAAGTCTTCGTCATCTTAGCTTCTAGGGATATTTCTGGTAATACCCATTAGTTTGTCCTTTTGGCTGTCCATGGGATCCACAGTACTCTTCTCCAGCATCACATCCCAAATGAGTTGACTGTCCAGCTCTCACATTCATAGATGGTAATAGGGAATACAATGGCTTGTATGATTCTGACTTTTGCGCTGAGTTGTATGTCTATGCATTTTAGGATTTTTTCTAGTTCTTTCATAGCTGCCCTCCCCATTCTTAATATTCTTCTGATTTCCTGACTGCAGTCCCCATTTCTATCAATGTTTGATCCCAGGTATGGGCATTCTTTCACTGTTTGTTTCCTCGTTGTCTAGTCTGAATGTGTATAAATTCTCTATGGTCACTATTTTTATTTTCTTTTTGTTTCTTTATGTTCAACAGTAAGCCTGCCTTTGTACTTTCTCTTTGCCTCAGAGGACGGCAATGGCAAGTCCCCTCTGAACAAACATGCCAAGAAAGCCCCATGATGGGTTCGCCTTAGAGTCACCTTGTCAGAAATAACTTGAAGACACACAACAAGGATTGTTCTACAGATCCAGTACTCAACTGGGATGATAATTTATTGGGCATGTTTGTTAAATTTGATAGAGAATAGAATGTAGCCCTTTCCTTAAATAATTTAATGGAAATTCCAACTGCACCTGAATGTTTTATCACATCATTGGTTACACCTACCTTTATTTTTCTTTCACTGCATTTTAAGAATTAGGCTGTACAACACTGAGATGTATTTTAAATATGATGAACCAATATTAAATCAGATAAAATTCTGATTAAGAGTTTGCTCAAATGCAAGATCAATTTGTGCCACTTGACAAAGAAGGAAGATATGGTCCAGCAATCTGGTTTTTCTCTTCTTTCCTTGCTATATTCATACCCACTTTTCTTGAAGGTACTCAAAGCAGCATGCAAATTTTTAAGAGACTTGGAATTTTAAAAATCCAGTTTTACAATGCTCATCACATGGAAGAGTAAAACCTCCATTCTTTACAGTAGGGGTGAGAACTATGCAGCAGTGTCATTGTATTACAACTTCCAGCAACCCCAGACAGCATAGCAAATAGTGAGGAATATTGGTAGCCACAATCCAACATCCAGAGGATTCTCATGAGTAGCACTACCAGCCCTTCTGTACAGAATATTCATCTATGAAAGAATGTAGCTAGGTTTAGCACTCCTGGTAGCAGAAAAATGAGCTCAAGCTTCTAGTAATTCCTAAGGTAGCAGTTGACCTTCCATATCCATGAGTTCGTTATCCAAGGATTCAACTATCTACAGTTTGAAAAAATTCCAAAAAGATGTAACTTCCAAAAAGCAAACTTTGATTTTGTTATTTTATATAAGGGACATCATTTCACAATACCATTGTATTTAATTGGATTTCGGTATCCGCGGATGGTCCTGGAATCACACCCCAGTGGATACCAAGGGCCTACTGTATAAACTTCTGGGTTTTACGCTGTTCGATTTTATAGATAATACTTACAAATGCAGAAGTGAGAAACATTTGCCTCCCTCTCCAGTGCTTTGGAGTTCAATTCTTAGAAACACTAGCTAGTGGCTATGAGAATAGCAGGAAAAACACACTGAAGGCCAAAGATTCTCCATTGCTGTGTAACAGCGTATATTCTAGAGTGAATGCTTTTTACCAAGATCTAGGAGGACCTTTTATCATTTTCATTAATGAAATAGTCATGATGAGGTGTAGTGGTTTGAGCGTGGGATTACAACTTTGGAGATCAGGGTTTAATTCCCTGCTTGGTCATGGAAACTCAGCGGGTGACCTCGGGCAAATCACAGACTCTCACCCCCAGAAAACCCCATTAGGGTCGCCATAAATTGGAAACAGCTTGAAGGCATACAACAACAAGAATAAATAAATAAGCAGCTGCAATTTCAAAAACACATTGTCAATACACAATACAAAACTATCATTCTATTAAATCCAAGAAAAGAAATGTATTCTGCTCTTACTTTGGATTTGTCCTTTTACCAAGTAGGTTTGCTCCATTCTCTGTTAATAGCACAATTAAGGCTGTGACCCCATGCACATTTTCCTAGGGACAGTTTTCACTGAACTTAGTGGGGTCAACCTTTGAGTACATGTGTATAGGATCATGCTTTGAGTATACCCTCCAATGCAGGGGGAATGGAACCCTTCAGCAGTTCATATACATTCAGGAAGAGTAAATTTGCTATTTATACCTGAGTTTATCTAGCTATGATAAAGCATTGCACTATAAAATATTCATTGGAATAAAAGTATTTATTCCATTATTATAATAAAAAGGCATTTAAGGAGAACAATAAGCCATAAGTACTTCAAGATATGCAAATGTAAAGAAATGAGGATACTAATGTACAAAATTTTGGCCAATTATGTTATAATTTTAACTAGCACGGTCATTGAGGGAAGTATTTGTACAACAATAGTTCTAGTCAAAAACTATCAATCCCCAAACTATACACAATACATGCATTTGAAGAACATTAAGAACAAGTGCAATTTATAAAATACTGTTAAAAGTTCAGTCTCTCCTGTTAAATGTTCCGCTCCAGTAAGGTCAACTCTGAAGATGGTGGTAAAATGAAATTACTAACAAAACGGCATCATAGTGTATCCTTTGGAGAGAAAATGTTTCTGTACAGCTAAATCTTCCCTGCTTGGCATTTACAGTCTTGTACAATCTGTGTTAAGATGATCTTCTTTACCTCTGGAGAATAAGTTCTTACAGAACATGAGTGGTGTTGACTGAAACATTTCAAAAATTGCATTCAAATGTCTTTAGAACGAACCCACAATATAAGCAGAGTCATCTACTTGCATTAGCAGAGGCACACTAAACATGGGACTACATTGTGAAGTGGCCCCTAGGTGACCCATACGTAACAGTACTTAAAAAGGAACAATTCTGTAAGAGACAAGAGAAGAAAAACATTGGTTTTTGAATAGATGATCTGGTATTTTCTTCCATCCATGACATATTTGCACAGTGTGATTTCTGGGTCATAAATAGAGGAGGCAAAATTGAAATAATCCTCAGGTCTATAGTACTGGAAACAGCACTCTGGATTTGGGTCTATTTATTTTGGTAAAAATCACATGAAGCAATCTCTGAATTAACATAAGGCTACACGAAGAAAAGAAGATATACATTTAGTGCATATTAAGATGTATAAATGTGTGTTGAAAGGGCTGTTACTTACAAAAGCTGGCATCTGGATCTCTGTAAATAGAGCAGACAGCCATATGTGACACAATCCATGTCATGACAGTGGTAACGGGATGGAATCCCAAAATTACAAATGGATTCTACCATTACATTTTGGCTAAAGCAGGGCTTTGGTGGGCCATGTTGTCATCCCAAGCACAGCATTAGTTACATGAAAAATATTGTTATTGGCATGGAAAGATACATCTTTTTTTCAAGAAGAGCAGAACAGCGTTATAAATTAATTGGGTAGATTTTATTACTTTTTCATGTGTGTTATAACATTTTCGATGTTCTAGCATTTTAGTCGTTTGTGAAGAATGCAAAACAAATGGGAAGGGTCAGTGGGTAAAAGTTGTTTGCATTTTACAAAGTCTGAAAGACCCTAGCAATCTCTTATTGTGCAGCCCTTCTCCCATGATTTAATCTTTTTTTTTTTTTTTTGCAAATTCATGCAGTCATTTCTGAATTATTATTCTCAATTTTTTAAAAAAGTCTGCTCATTGTTTAAACTTTGAAATGGGAAAACATGATGAAATCACTTTAAAAAACTGTTCATATAACCTTGATAGTTCTAACCAAATAGTTCTAAATTAAAAAGAAAAAGAAAAAAAAGAAAACCAACTGCTTATGTGGTTATCCTTTTGGAGAGCACCAGTCCTCTTCAGATTCCTTTCAAAAAACCCAAAACTCAACTTCATATATGTCTTAGCAAAAAGTCATCCAGATCCTCCAACCTTGAATTCCCATTAAATAAATTGAATTAACAATTTCCCAATAATAACATGAACTGAGCACAATTTTCTAGAGAAACACACTCCTAAAGAACACTAAGAAGACACAATTCCAAGAAGCCTCCTTTTGTTGTTTGTCTATTTAGGACAATTAATTGTTAGCAAATATATATTATGTTTATGTTGTTTTCTCCTTCTCGGTTAAGAGGCACTCATGTCTCAACTCACTTCTGTAAGGCATAGGAGAAAATAACCATTTATCAAACAAACAAACAAACAAAAATAAATTACAAAGTGGGGAGAGCAGGATCATTTTTTTTAAAAAAGGCTTGTGGTGCATTTATACATGCTAATACTGTGTTGGAAATTAAAGGGATGCGTGCCTCTGCATGTCAAAGCCCTCCTTATTCAAACACAAAACTTAGTTTAATGATGTACACGTCTCTCACATGTCTATCTTACCTAGAATATTCTAATGGTACAGTCTTGAACATTTTTCTTTTACAAGTAGAAGACACAAAGTAAGCTTTTGAGTCTTTTAAAATACGTTTTAAAACCTTCCACCTTCCTTCCAAAAGCCACAGAATATAAACGCCGCTCACTCCAAATAATTTTTGACTTATGTTCTTTTTTTGTAATCCTCCAGTACTATTTGAAGATTTAGCCCTAAATCCAAGTGCTAGTCCCAGCTAGACACACTGAATCAGCTGATTTTATGTAAATGTTGATTTACCAACAAACAATTTATTTAATTGGTTTATTCTAGCTGGGAATAGCATTTGGATTTCGGCATCAATTCTCACAACAGCAATACATCATACAGAATTCTTGTGAGGAAAATGATGGTAACACTGAAAATAAAATACTACATGCCTGATAAAATGCTAGTACAGTGGTCCCCCGGGTTACGAAGGTAATCCGTTCCGGATTACCTTTCGTAACCCGGAAACACGGGTATCCCGGGGAACCAATTTAAAGGGGCCGCGCGGTTTTTCCCTTTCGTTCCCCGGGGGATCCTTCGGATCCCGGGGGAATTTTAGCGGTCCTGCCGGTTTCGGATCCCAGGGATTTCATTCCCCGGGGGATTCGCAAACCGGGGGACCACTGTATAGGCCTTACCTGAGCTTAGTCGACCCAAATGGCAGTACTTGCTTATATCAAAGTCACGACAAATTTCATAATGTTTTAAGTAAAGACTTAGGTTTCCCTTTTAGCTCATATTGTACATTTTAGTGTCACTTCTGACGTTATATGGCATATAATTTAGGTTAGCTGTGCAACACACAATACCTTAAGGAAAAACCTATAAAACATTAATCAGTTGGACCTGGTAAATTAAATATTGGAGTATGTCACAGTTAAAGAAAAATGTCCACACAATAATTTTCATTGAATAATGGATGAAGACTGTTGCAAAAACCATCTCAACAAGGTCCCTCCAACAAAGTACTGCTTCTGCACCTCAACTTTCCATCATGTATACTCCAATTTATAAGCTATGTGACAATATATTAGTATGGTTATTTTTCCTACATTTAAATAAAATTCATGTGATAAAATTATGGCATTTGAGATATGGCAAAAGGGTGGATCCCTTTCCAATCCAAAGTATTTTTCCCCATCACATTATTTTATCTATGTGGCTTTCTCTTGTGTGTGTGTGTGTGTGTGTGTGTGTGAGCCCTCAAGTCAATTTATGGTGAGCCCATGAATTTCATATGGTTCTCAGGCACAGAATACTCACAAGATCTCCAGCACCTGGTATTTGTTGGCAGTCTTACATCCAAGTACTAACCAGGGCTCACCCTGCTTAGTTTCCAAGATGAGATGGTATCTGATGCCTGTAGGATATTTAGGCCTAGACACATTTCTCATCACCACTTAGACAGGTATGGCTTGGAGAAAAAAAGATGTTTGCAAGTCAATCTAACAATCCAGAAAGGTACTGAAATCATTCCCAAGAGCAAGTACCACGCGGAACACAAGTATTAAGGCAACAGCAGAGCATCTCCTGGTGGTAAAAACACGGTAATAGCTTGTGAAAAAAACAGCGAGGGTATCCTATCCTTTCTTTTCATTGGCTAAATGCAACCCAGCTGTTTACAACAAAATTGTGTTCTGTCTTTGAACTTGAATTGTAAACTCAATTCAAACTCAGAGTATATACTCGCTGTCGACTTCTAATCAGGATTTGTGCATGTATTTACGCATGTATATTTTCAGCTCACTACTAATTCAGAGTTGTTCAAATGATTTTACACAGCATGATGCCAGTACCACTCTGCATTATAATAACTGTTTTTGTAAATATTTTTTTAAAAAACCTAGTCAGAAAAAAATGACAAAAAATTTACATTCTCTTTAAAAAGTAAATAAAATAACATTATTTGAATTGTGAATTATCTATGAGACATACATTACAATTACATAGATACATATTGATATAGCACATTCAATCTGCCAAAAATTAATGATTACAAAGCCAATATGGATGCTGCCATATATATATATATATATATAATTTATATTTATATATATATAGTTGTATGTACAATGACTATAGCATTCATAATTGCACTATACCTACAACCATTTTAAAATTACAAGATGTCTTGTGATGAACAAAATAAAAAAGCAGTTCAAACTTTCAATTAATGTTAATGGAAAAGGTTAAAGGTGAGTGACATCTTATTAGTAGTTACTAAAGATTATCCAACAAGCATTGCTGCTGTACCATCCATGTTTGTGATAATGGGAATCCTATGTCAGGGCCACTGAAATCGATGTACCCATTATTAAACTTTGGTACTAAATTTATTAAGTCACTGTTACTGTCCCGCCTTCTACAAATATTGTCATAAAGCAACAGTTTCAACTGAAGTGCTGGAATCTGGGATTTCATAAAAATTAGCCCAGTTATGTACCTGACCCCTCTGACCCTCATACATGTTTCTGCAACTTGATGTCAATCTTATTTACAAGATTGTTTACACAAAACCTGAAAAAAATTATCTCAATCCAAGATGCAAAAGAGATGCTCATCGAGGCAGGTGCAGTCTTTTTTTTTTAAGTTTATTGTTAAAATGTTATATACTTAACAGTGCAATCCTATGCATGTCTACTCAGAAGGAATTCTGACTGAGACCAATAAAACTTACTCCCAGGTAAATGTGCATAGGACTGCAGCCTTAGCCTTCCATTATGGTTTGTTCAGCCATTTCATAAATAATAAAAACTCTCAAGAAATGGTCTCATTTAGAAATCTCCAAATCCATTAAGCATATGTAATTTCATATTTTTTTTTCAATTCAAGGTGCCTTAAAAAAGGGGAGCCATCCCACTGTGCAATCCTATGCCATCTTTGATAAGAATAAAACTCAGTTTGAATTAATAGATTGTATGCATGTGTATATATAGCACCAAATAACATTTTCACTCACACTGCTATTTCTTTTGTCTGGAGAGAGATGGCCCTGAAAATGGAACACTTCCTAATTCAAAGAGGGAACATAGGGAACTGACATCTACTTGCTTAAACATTTGGCAGTTCTTTGGAACAGACTCTCAATCAGTTAACTTGGCATTATAATCAGCTAACTTACATTTCAAAGTTAATGCTTTTATAAAAAAAAAAGTCACATTTGGCAACGTGAAACTTTGTAGACAATAAAATAGGTCTGAAACTGCAGTGAGAAATCTAGCCAGTCTGGTTAATTAAAATAATAATAATACTAAGAACAATTCCAGGTTATTGTAGTGTCCATGACATTTGTTTGGCATCTGCGATTAGGGGAGAAAAAAAAAGAACAAGAAAGGAAAAGGAAGTATGAGTCTGAAAAAGAAGAAAATGTAATGGCACGTGGCAACTAAAAAAAAAGAACAAACCAAAAAGTTATCCTACTTCTTGAATTGATTTTGTGTCTTAGTAGTTTGTTGTTCTGTTCTTGTAGTTTGCAGAGCTTCCGTGATACAATTAAAGGTAAAATTCATTTAACACTGCTACAATTAATATTCCCACTGAACAACACTCCCAGCCTTCAGTGCAAAGACAGTACCAAAAAGCAAATGCATTTTGACATCTCTTCCAAAAACTAAAACTAAAAAATAAAAATAGAGTATCAATAGACTTAATCCTTTAAAAAAAGTAGTTAATGAAAAAAATCAGACAAATGGATGGCTTAAATTCTAAGTGACATGTTGGGTTTTTTCCTGACCAGAATATTATAGAGGAAACTAAAGAACAAAACTTGGGGGAAAGGCCATTTGTACCTTTAAAAAAACAAAACAAAGGAGGACAGAGATGACAAGAGGAACAATTAGGCTTCAGTAACCTAAATCCCCCAAACAAAAACAGAACAAGACCCCAAGCCTATTGTTTGTGAGTGCACAACTGAGGATTTAAAACACATTGAGTCACAAGGTTTTGACTAAAAAATGAGGAAATGTGCTGTGAATGTAGTTCAGCATCTTTCATTTTTCCTCTTGTAAAATTTAAATAAAATCATAATATTTACTATAAACTCTGTGAACTTTAACAGAGTCTCGGCCAGCAATAAATTAGTATTATGTGGATCATTTTCACAGATAATACAGTCCCCTCTTGAATATCTTCCATTACCCAAATTGGGGTGAGGATGAGTGGAGACCTAAGAGGCACAGTTAGACCAAGTTATACTCCTTCAGGTTTAACTGTAGGATAGTGTCCTTGACTGCAGCAAAGACGAAACGGATATTCTCCGTATCTGTGGCACACGTGAAGTGGGAGTAAATAATTTTTTCACTCTCAGGATTCAGGTCGACAAACATCTTTAAGATGAACTCTCTTGCTGCCTGTGCATCTCGCTGAGGTCCTGTTATAGGAAGGAGAAAAAGTTTAATTTAGTTTTAGCAAAGAAAAGAAAATTTCTGCTATCCAAAATCTAGAGTGTAAGGCTCTCTGTGTAAGAAATATGTAAGAAAGAAATTGTTTTAAACATTCAACACTGAATAATAATTACAGTAATAGTAGTAGTATTAGTACAGTCAGCCCTCCACATCCACTGGGGTTCAGGGCACAGACCCCTGTAACAGTGGAAAAAATTTGAAAAACTCTAACCTCTCCCCCAGATTCAACCCATCGCAGCTAGCTTTAAAGGGGGGGGGGGGTTCTCTTGCAATGCAGAAATGGGCAACTGGTTGGGCTTGCCACCATCTCCACTGCTGCTTTACCAGCTTCATTTTCAGTCTCTTAGGCCCTATGCAGGCAAGCAGGATAGCACGGATGGGCAGTATGGCGACAGGCAGGTATTTATATGCTCACCCACCTGATGCCCCATACCTGCTTCTGCCATGTCATCTTCTCAGAAAACTCCCATTGTGCCACATAAGGGTGAAAATGGAACATAAGGCTACATCCATTTCGCAAGGAACTCCCATCTGATGTGATAGGCTGCAACAGGGGTCTTCAGAGCAGTTGTGATGGTGGAAGCAGGTACAGGGTGCATGGAGCTGTCCTGTCTGCTGGTTGTTGCTGCGGCAAACAGCTGGTCTTTTTAGACCTAGTTAATGCCCCTTTTGGCACAAAAGTGAAATCTGCAATGTGGAGGGCCAACTGTAGTTGTATGTCAGTTTCAATCTATCATATCTTATGCATTGGGTTTTTGGACCATCAATTATTTGGATTCTATCCAAGAATGTAGGAATCAGTATTGCCAGATAATGTGGCATGTTCCAAGTGGTGTCACCATTTAAGACTGCTTTTGTATAATATAGTTCCACTATTTTTGTTACTCTTTTGTAAAAAAACAAAAACAATCTCCAAACACTTACAAAATACAAAAGTCTATTCCATCAAACAAAACAAAACATTCTCAGCCATTATGTTACTTTTTAAAATAACAGGGTTATACTTTTTTAATCCTAAAAAATTACTCCATTAGAAATAACACTCCTATCTGCAAGTCTACTCAATCCTCATTAACACAGACACCAAAATCCAAAGCTTCCAGCCCTGACCATGAAACACTGGAACGGTTATTGTGATAGTCCTCCATTCTAAACCTTATCCAGGTGAATGAAAGAGGTACAGCAGTAGTCTTCAGGGCTTGTTTCTTTGGTTACCAAACTACCATCTGATGTTAAGGACAGATGCTTAACAATACAGTAAGCATTTAATTGAAAGCCTTATTGTATAAGACAAATGTGTGTGTGTGTGTGTGTGTGTGTGAGAGAGAGAGAGAGAGAGAGAGAGAGAATATGTTTCTTACCATCATATTCTGGGAAATAGTCAACTAGATGAGAATACATTATTTTTTCCTCTAGAAGATCTTTCTTATTTAAGAACAGAATGACTGAAGAATTCTGGAACCAAGGATATGTAATAATTGTCCTAAATAGTGCTTTGCTTTCCTCCATCCGATTCTGGAAGAGTAAAAAGTATATAATTGTTATATATTTATGCAGATATTGACATAACTATAGTAAATGTTTCAGAAGCATAATCTATAAATGAAATGTGTTACCTTAAGTCACATTTACATATATACATAGTTCTAGTTAAACTCTTAAGTCTCAATTCAGAGTCAGCTAGAAAGGAGATGAGAACTGGCACACCCACGTCAAAGCTCCGAAATGGACACTTGCTTTTTTGTAACTGACCCTTCCTATACCCTCACTTTTCCTTATTTTCCTGGAATGAGCAAAGACCCTCTACCTTGCCCTGGTCCCTCTATGAGCCATCTGAATTTTTCTTTTGGTACTTCATCATTCTCATGGTGGCTCAATGCAATGTGTTTTTATGTGTTATTACAGAAAGAGTCAATGAAATTACAGTTTGTTTTTCATTCTGTGTTTGAAACTGCACATGAGGAATGACTAATGAGCTAAATATTTATGTGCACCATGCTGAGATTTCTGGCAGAAGGCACGCTACAGAACATTGGTGGTGGCTTTGGCAACTAAGATGACTAGTGAATATAAATTGGTCTGGTACTATGGGGGTGCAGTTGAAAAGAAACAAGACAAATGACTGTTCGGCACATAACTTCTTTTCTTCAAATTTCATAATCAAATAGACGAATTACTGTATCTAACATTAGATGCTCTGTAAGTCCCTGTGAAAGCCTGTCAGAGAACAGGAGACAGTTTATAATACGTAAACCAGCTATCAGTTAATGATTAAAACTACAATAACATTCAAAATCCATAAAACAGTGATACCTTTATTGGGACAACCAAAATGTACAACATACATGTTGCAAGCTTTTGAAGCTTCACGGGCTTCTTCATCAGGCAAAGATGTAAAAAATCATGGGGGGGGGGTGATTTTAGTCCCTAGCTTGCATTTTGCCAAGATGTGGCTGTTCTCAGTTCAGGTGGTATTGGAGGGACTTTTATGCAGGCAGGCTCCTCCTCCTTCTAGCCATGTGGTTTCTCCAGGAAATTAAAAACAATTAATTACCATTAGAAAGACAAAAAATAGATGCTGCTCTTGAGATTCAAGTCGCCTTGGTCCTTTGTAAAGCTATAAACATCTTTTAGTTCAGAGAACACCGAATTTTTAAATAAATTTTCTATGTTTTTGCATTAGGAAACATTTTTTAGGTGCTGTTTTGGTAAAACATACCAAATGTAGCCTGGTTTTTAAAGAAAAATGTTCTATCTTTGTTGGAGGTAGAAACCTCAAATGGTCAAGTACCAGTCCAAGGCACTCTCTTTAGGTTCCCACCCTCTGGTACGATTTTTTAAAAAACATCTTTCAAATGAAGAAGCCAGTGGAGCTTTGAAAGCTTGCAAGGAGTATTTTGTGCATTTTGGTTATCCCAAGTATCACTGTTTTATGGATTTTAGATGTTATTGTACTTTTCTACATGGTCAACACAGCTACACCTGGATATAAACAAAATTAGTCTGCTCTTCTGCCACTTTAGGAGTCTCAAAGCACAAGATGTCTTGGGAGGTGTGTGGTCTCCCTAAGGCAAAGATCCATGATGTGACAGAGAGGCTGACAAGACTGGTCAGGACTACTGACTTATACCCCTTCCTTTTGGTCCATGTGGGAACCAGCGATACAGCAAGACACAGCTTTCAGAATATCAGAAGAGATTACGAGGCTTTGGATGCAATGGATGCAAGCTCCAGGAGAGGAGATTCCACCTAGACATTAGGAGGAACTTCCTGACAGTAAGGGCTGTTAGACAGTGGACACACTCCCTCAGAGTGTGGTGGAGTCTCCTTCTTTGGAGGTCTAAGCTGGATGGCCATCTGTCGGGGATACTTGATGGAGAGTTCCTGCATGGCAGGTAGATGGACTTGATGGCCATTGTGGTCTCTTCCAATTCTACAATTCTAAGATTCTATGATCTTCTTCATTACTGACTTCATCATCAGTCCTGAGACACTGGAAAATAAGAGATACAAGTACCATATCCCAAGTCTTTAATACCAGTACTGTTCTCAATCTTACTGCATCAGAGGAGAGCTACATCTCTCACTGTCTAACCCAAACTGCCAGTTAATGGCATAAGCAACAAACAGGATGGGTCAACACACAGGAAATTTGCAACGGGGAGACAATAAAAGACCAAAGAAATATGAAGCACTGTTGCTGGTCCCAGGCAATTCATCCTCACCATCTGCATTTGGGCCTGAAATACCAAGTATAGGTATGTGGAAAATATATTCTGAGCAAGCACCATTTCTGACACTACTTAGCACCATACGTGATCCCAGGACATTTCAGACTCTGAATAAAGGTATCAACCTTAGCATCTAATTTCTTGGCTGGTACTCATATGAGCTAGCAACTTTAGTCCTTAACTGGTAGATTTTTTATTCCTGAATAAAAAAAATAGCAATGTGCTTGTGAAGGGCATGATCTGATACTTCATTGTAACTCATACAACACACTGAGCAGTGTTGGATATCTACAAATAGAAAGGTGAGAGGAGGGTTATTGCCTGTTCCTATAGCAGGGAAAGGAGGTTCTAATGCATGGAACTGTAGTATCAGCATCATAGTGGATTTCGGCCATGCTATGTAGAATATACTGTACACTTATCCCTCTTTATTTTAGGTATGGAAATAGAAGATTGGAGTCAATCATGCTTCTTCTCACAACTTTCATGTTCTGGACTTTTCTTACAAATGGATTGTGTTTTTGCACCTACTTTGATACATCTGCTATCACTTCCCAGGTGGGTTGTTAATTCTGTTCCAGCAAAAAAATTGCAAAGGATCTTATGGACCTTAATTGCTGCTTGGGGCTGTATGTTATTTGGGGAAGGATAGTGTGACTCTTGGATCCCAATTCCTCAACAACCTCCCAATTTTTTACAGCCCAAATCTACCATTTTTTAGCCAACCCTCACCACTTGAAAAGACTTTAAAATATTATATGTTGCTTTGTGAATTCCCAGTGCTGCAAGACAACCACTCCAAATAGCCCCAAAGCTGCAACAACAACAACAACATTTATTGATATCCCACCTCTCCAAGCAGAATGAAGCAGCTAACAATATTAAAACATTAAAATACAGTAAAACATCATAACCTAACAACCCATCCAACAATAATAATAATAATAATAATAATAATAATAATAAATTTTAATTATAAACTAAGCCAGAGGCAATTCAGGGGCAATTGATGGGAGGCCACTCAGAGGCTAGTCTGGGAAAGCCTGCTGGAAGAACACTTCTGGAACATTTCCAGAGCTCTGGAGAAGTTCAAAATCGGTTGGTTCAATCATGTGGGCTCTTAGGTATGCCCCACCTGTGTCTTAAACACTAACCAATTTTTATGACATGAGCTGTTGTAGACTAGAGGCCATATCAGAGATGCAAACTGGATCTCGATACTACTGATTTTACCATAGAGAACTGTCTGGTTAAAAAGACATGTCTATTACTCATGGAACACAACATAATTGGAAAAAGGCATCCTAGCACAGATGTGTCTTCACAGAAGAAACAACCAATTCAATAAATATTAACTTTTCAAAAGCAACCATTTACAAATTTAAACTGGAGGAAGAGATGGCAATGGATGTGTAGTGGGACAACAACTGCCAACTGTGTGTTAATTAATCCTTATTTCAATAAAAACCTTTGATTTTTAAAATTAAGAATTGTTCTTAATCTGTTTTAAGAATATTTTAAAATCTATTTTATTAGCCATTTCTCTGGAGCCGTCAAGTGCAGAAAATGATTAAAAATACTTTGAATAAATTAAAAATAATAATTTCTGTTGTAAAGATTTAACTGCTCTTCCAAACCAGTTATGTTGAAACTAGTCTATTATCAGCTTGATCTAGCATTACTGTTAATATCATTCTCTTTTTCTTTTTTTAAAATTCAAAGACCTCCACCCTGTCTAGTGTTTAAACTACCCTGCACAGATAATATCACTTAACTATAAAATACAGTAAAATGACTGTACAGTATTTCATTAAGCATTCTCACTATATACTACAACCACATAGATAGAATATATGATAATTTGCACCATTATTCCTGGGCAGTTTGATGAACTGTGATACAATGCTGCTGAGAAAGGACACAGGTCCTTTCTCAAGAATAATTCTGCCATCAACCACATTTGTGTATAGTATATCACAAACCCTTTTTAAAAGTCATGAACATAGACTTGAAGCTACACATCTTGCCTCTAAAACACACAAATATCTCTTTCTAGACTAATACATACTCAAATAGATAACCCCCTTTCCCTATATTAAGAATGTACATTTAAATTATGACCCTTGTGGCACTTAATATAACTGACCCCCTCCCCGCCAAGTCTTCATTAAAAGTTCAGCATTTGGCTAAACCTCTTCGATAATGCAGAAGTCATCCTGACAACTCAGTGTAACAGAATTCAAGTGTGCCAGTTTGCTTACTTTTGTGATTCAAAGTAATGGAACACATCCATTAACCTGTATTATGATGTTTTATATGCATATACAATGATACATGGAGGAGGGCAGGCATCAAAATCTTTATGCCACATACTGGTAATATCTGACTGTATAGGTACTGATGTCAGTCCTATCAGTCTCTTTCTCAAACAAGGAATGTTAATAACTTAAGACTAGCCAGCCCTACTGGATTAGACCAAAAGACCATCAAACACCCTATTTCCTACAATGAGCAACTTGGTAGTTCTGGGAACCCCAAAAGCAGGACAAGAAGGTGATTTTTCTCTTTTTCTGCCCCCCACCCCCACCCCACTCTTGCAGATATTTTGTATCATATGGTCTCTGAATCTCACAACTAAGATTAGCAGTTTTAAGACTTATCCTTGCCTAATGTTAGCAGAAATGAACAGTGGTGCAGTGATAAACTCTGAGTGGCAGCCCTGAGCAGGACAATCCATCTAGCAACACTACAGAGAGTCAAACAGACAGGCGGTTGTGTTGCTCTAAAATAATTTCTGGCTGTTTTCATTTCTACCAGATACAATGTAGTCATTCTAGATGTAGTGTGTATGAAATGTGGGTAGCTCCAAAAGTGGACTTATCTATATTTGTTATTACTGCCCTTGAGTTGACTTTGACTCATGGGGATTCTGTGGATGTGACATCTCCAGGTCCCCTTGTCCTCACCCTCTCTGCTTAGGTCCTGCAGGCCCAGGCATGTGTTTTTCCTGATTGTCTAACCATCCGGCCTGTGGTCTTCCTCTCTTTCTACTGCCTTCTACCTTTCCTAGCATCATTATCTTTTCTAATGATTCATTTTTCCTCATGATGTGGCCAAAGTACAAAAGCCTCAATTTACTCATCTTGGCTTTTGGAGAGTTGTGGCTTGATCTGTTCTAGAACTCATTTGTTTGTCTTCTTGGCTGTCCACAGTATTTTCAATACTTTTCTCCAGAACCACATCTCAAATGAGTTTATTTTGTCCCCATCAGCTTTTTTCACTGTCCAGGTCTCACATCTATACATGATGGTGAATACAATGGCTTGAACTATCCTCACCTGTGTTCAGAGTTGTGTCTTTACACTTTTATGCTCTTCTCCAGTTATTTCATAGCTGCCTTTCCCAATCCTAGACTTCTTTTGATTTCTTGACTGCAGTCTCTATTATGATCAGTATTTGAACCAGGATACGGGAAATTCAGAGTGCATGATTCTAGGTACAGTCTTAGCATCGTCCCAACTCTAGGGGTCACTAGACAACACTGAAGGCAGCTGCTGAAGAACTATGTCATAGAAACGGTCTTACATTTAAGTACAATTTATTTTTAACAGCTGAAATATCAGGGAGGAAACAGAACAACAATTATGACCTCAAAATGCACAGGAAATAATCAACAACTGCCTGATGAGGACTGGCCATTTGGGATGAGCATTCCAACCTTTCTGTGACAGATTGTCCTCTTGCCACTTATGTAACTGAATTAAATAAAGCTGCCATTCATTTTGAGTTGATCTAGGTTCAGGATGACTAAAACTCAATTTTACTGAGAGATTTTGTTCACCAGCCAGATCAACTCTGGTTTTTTCTTAGACAGTAACAATCATCGCCCAAGCTCAAGCTATGAATTCTTAACACTTCTGTATGAGAGTTTCCAGTAAGAAATGGAAAGTACAGTAACAAATGAATAAAACTTATACAAAACCTTTTAAATAATTGCATTACACTATGTTTAATACCTGCACTGCACATTTGCACTTTCGTCGTTCTCAGAACCATGTATTTTGGAACTTGTCCACACAAAGTACAAATCATGTTATTTGACTGCCCTAATAATTATGCAGACAAAGGATGTATTCAACAAACTAAAAAATGTCTATTCCATGGGGTTTCCACTTTTCATAAAATTCCTACTGAAACACTATGATTTTTCTCTTGATAAGAAATGGCAATTCATGGAGAACATGGGGAATGAACCAAGGATCTCTGGTTTTAAAGTGCTGGGGGAGAGGGAGAGAAGAGAAGAAAGGGGAAAAAAACTCTTACCAGGACTACTATAACATAAAAAACGTTTTTCAAGAACCCGGGAAGAAGAGAAACTTGGCCAATCTTAGTTGGCACTACCATACTGCTTTTCTGCTTTACCTCAGCAGAAGATTCATACATGTACTCACACCAGCAATATTATATTAATGAACCACCTCACTGAGGTATATTGTACTGGGATGTTAACATGAAACAGATTTTGTGTATTCACACTTGACAGATGGGTCTCATAGTACTTGTAGTTCACACTTGCTATCAATTTCCATGCCCAGCTTGCACCCAGGGGATACACAGATTGCAGGAAGATGAGCTGCCTGGCAGCTTTCATGTCGGGGTGCCTTTGTGAGAACCAGTCCACATTAACAAGGACTTCCTACAGAACACTGCAGTGGTTGTGTGGGTATGTGCCTTCAAGATGCCTCGTGATGTCATCTGTGCCTATGAATTTCATAGGCACGGAATCCACACGCAGTTTTGCCTGTTCATTTCACTGAAATATAGCCTACAGCACCCAGTGTTCCATCAGGATTAATCAGGACTGCCTCTGCTTAACTACCAAGATCAGATGGGATCTGGTTCCTTTAGAGCATTTAGGCCATAAGATTATTGTAGTGATTGTGGCGAGTTCAAGAAGAAGGTGGCGAGTTCAAGACCAGCAAAGGGCTGAAGCTTGACTCAGGCTTGCATCCTTCCGAGGTCGCTAAAATGAGTACCCAGATTGTTGGGGGCAAATAGCTTACAATTGTAAATGAAGCTGTTTGTTTAACAAATTGTAAGCCGCTCTGATAGTCTTGGCTGAAGAGTGGGGTATAAATAAAACATTATTATTATTGTTGTTGTTGTTGTTGTTGTTGTTGTAGTGGCCCAAAAGTAATGCACAGATATAGGATGGGGGACATCTGGTTTAACAAGCCTATATGGGAAAGTAATCTAGGAGTCCTAGTAGACCACAAGTTAAACATGAGTCAACAGTGTGATGCAGCAGCTAAAAAGACCAATGTGATTCTAGACTGCATTAAAAGAAGTATAGTGTCTAGATCTAAGAAAGTAACAGTGCCATTCTGTTCTGCACTAGTCAGGCCTCACTTGGGATACTGTGTCCACTTCTGGGCACCACAATTCAAAAAGGATGTTGACAAGCTGGAGCAGGTCCAGAGGAGGGTGACCAAAATAGTGAAGGGTCTGGAAATCATGCCCTATGAGGAGAAGCTTGGGGAGCTGGGCATGTTTAGAATGGAGAAGAGACAGTTAAGATGTGATATAATAGCCCTGTTTAAGTATTCGAAGGGGTTTTCTGCTGCACCAGAGAATAGGACCTGGAACAATGGGTGCAAGATACAGGAAAGAGATTCCACCTAAACATTAAGACAGTACATTCCTGACAGTAAAAGCTGTTTGACAGTAGAACATACTTCCTCAGAAGGTGGTGGAGTCTCCTTCTTTGGAAGTTTTTAAACAGAGGCTGGATAGCCATCTGTTGGGAGTGCTTTGACTGGGCAGGGGATAGGACTGTAGCGAACAGGCCGATCAATCAGCCAATCACAGAGCAACATGAGACCAGCCGATGGGAAGCCGGCTGGGCGGGGCTGGGGAGAAGCCTTGCAGAGAGAGTAAAAAGGAGTTTAGTGGGTTTTGGAGGGAAGGAGTCACTTCAAAGGGAGGGTGTGCTCTTAGGGATCCTGAGGGAACAATTTAGTGGAGTTTTGGTGACCAAGAAGGGTCTTAAATAGTCCAGGGAGAGACTAGATAGGCTTTAGGGAGTCTAGTAGGAAGGGACTCAGGACAAGCCAGTTGTGGAACAGGAGATTTTGTTCTGTGTACCTGAGATAGGAATGCCTGTGTGGCTGAATTAGTATTACTGTTTTAGGACAACCTTCTGTAACTAAGCACTAAGACAATAGTAACATCTTTGAAACTGATTTACAATTTATTTCTTATATTTTATAATAAACTTTGTTGATGTTTTCAAATACTACTTGGCCTCCGTTTCAACATTTAAAACACGCTACCAAATATTAGTGCCTCAGTGGAGAATAGGTTGTGGGTGAACTGAGAAACTGGGAGTTCACCACAAGGTCTGGCTGCCCCTTGTGGTCTCACAGAGACTACATTTGCAGTATGCTAAGATAACAGAAAATGTGAAAAGGAGGGTCTGTGTGTCTTTCACAGTTACATTCTAAGTATATGTAAATAAATAAATTTGATTCTTGTATTTATAGCAAGAACAGATAACTTCAGAGGGCTGCATTACAAGCTTTAAAATCCTCCTCCTCTACCATGTTTTCTTGGGAACCTTTAAAGAAGGGGGAAATTATCAGAACACGCTCATGTCAGTTAATAAACTCTCTATAAGCGAAGTGCTTTTTAAAAAAATAAAGGTTTTTGGGCATACATGGCTAGAAGCAGTATTTTTCACTCTCAGTGGAAGAGAACAACATTCTAGTAGTGGCAGCCTAGGGGATCCCACCCACTAGGATTAAAACAGTAGTCAATCCCCCATATCTAGCCAGGGATCAGATAGGAAATCGGGTCTGTGGGTGTTGTTAGCAAAGGCATACTGGAACAAAACATATCTGTAGTGTAGACTTTGTCCTTGGAGAAAGAGAAAGAGAGAGAGAGAGAGAGAGAGAGAGAGAGAGAGAGGAGTGATTACTGCATTTAAGGATCCCCCAAATTGCCTCCCACCTCAGTAAATGAGTCCTCCAACAGAAGCCTTGGAGAACTTTCAAAACTTTTGAGTGCTATATTGGGATAAAAGGAAAGGAAGATATCACTGCATTGTGTTCTGTGGAAGGTTCAGACTGTTTTTCTTTACTTATGCAAGGCTTCTCTAACTTGGTTTCTTCATTTCATGCATGCATACTGATAGCTCTGAATATAAAATTTCCTGCAACATACTGAGTTGCTCTACCCAATTCTTTCCATGTATGCCTATTTTTTTCCCATATTATTTCTGCCTCTGTTAGCAAACTTTCTGTTCAGGGATGCATCTACTTTGTTAGCTCAGGTATATCTATATTGCTAAATGCAGCAGCATCCCTTCAATTAGTCCCAGGTCAGACAACAGAACGTGTCACCTGGAAGTAAGGGACCTTGAGACCATAGTACATGCACTGGTAACCTCACACCTTGATTTTTGTAATGCACTCTACATGGGGCTACCCTCGTGCTTGGTCCAGAAACTTCAATTAGTTCAGAACATGGCAGCCAGACTGGTCTCTGGTACATCCAGAAGAGACCATATAGCACCGATCTTAAGATCACTTCACTGGCTGCCCATTAGTTTCTGGGCCCAGTACAAAGTGTTGGTTATCACCTTTAAAGCCCTAAATGTCTTGGGTCCAACCTATCTTCGGGACTGCCTCCTTCCATATAATCCTCCCCGCACACTTAGATCCTCAGGGAGGAACTTGCTACAGCCTTATAAAACAAGGCTGTCCACAACAAAGAAGAAGAGCCCTCCCTCCATGCCAACTGCCATCCTCCAGCTTGGGAGGGAGTGAAGAGGCAGGCCCAGCTCCATCAGGGCTTGCCTGAAGAAAGAGAGACTTCCCTCCATGCCAACTGCCATCCTCCAGCTTGGGAGGGAGTGAAGAGGCAGGCCTAGCTCCATCAGGGCTTGCCTGAAGAAAGCCCTCCCTCCATGCCATCTGCCCTGGTCCAGGCCTCAGAGGGAGAGAAGAACCATTGGACCTCATCCCCTCTCCCACCACCATCCCCTTCTCCTTTTGTGTTGTGTATTTTTAGAATGTAAGCCTGAGGGCAGGGAACCGTCTAATCAAAAATAATAATTGTAAGCTGCTCTGACAGCCATTAGGGCTGAAGAGCGGGGTATAAATACTATAATAAAAATAAATAAACCTCCCAAAAGACCTTCTCAGCTGTCGCACCCAGATTGTGGAATGGCCTACTGGATGAGATCCTTCATATTACCACTTTAACTAGCTTTTTAAAAGCTGTAAAGATGGATCTCTTCCAGCAGGCCTTTCCTGAATAGTCTCTCTGGCAAAACAAAACAAAACAAAACAAAACAAAACTCTAGAACTCCGACTGCAACTTAGTCACGGTCTATAGTTTGTTGTTATTGCTGTTACAGTTGTTTTAAATTTATTTTAGTTTTTCAAGCATGTTTTAATTCTTACATCATTTAATTGTATTTTAAGGGGGGGAGATTAAGGGTTTTGAATCTGTTTTTTAATCTTTGTAAGCCGCTCCAATTGCATATTGTAGAGGGGCGTGATATAAATAATAATAATAATAATAATAATAAATGTTTTTGTTCAAAATTAGTTTTTACATTAAATCAACCAGCTATGTAATACTTTACTGCATGATAATAAAGGAAACTACTATAATGACTACTACATACTGTAATGTTTGTTCCTTCTACCATATATTATTATGAGTTCAATCATGTTTCTGCAGTTAATTAGGATTTACAGTACACACAAATCCCTTCATTTACAATAGCCATTTGGTGTAGTGGTCTGAGCATTGGATTATTACTCTGGAGATCAGGATATGAATCCTTGCTTGGCTATGGAAAGCCACTGGGTGACTTTGATTCCTCTAAGCAATCAAAGAGCTTATTCCCACTGGTGGAATAACCTGCGTGCAGATTTGGCCCCGCCTCCGCTATCTCAATCGATTCCAAAAGGCCCTTCGTTGTCACTCTGAAAAGGGAGCCTATTTAGAATTGATTTTTCCCGTTGGCTCACTTGTCGTTCCCATTGGAGCCAGGGAAGATGGAGCCAGGGAAGTCGCCACCCCAGAACCCTTCAGACCCTCTTCAACCCCCCCAGACCCTCGTCTTTCTTTCCCTTTCTCTCTTTATTTCCTTCCCTCTCCTCCCTCTTTCTCTTCTCCTTTTACTTCCTTCCTACTTTCCTTCCCTCTTTCCTTCTCCCTGCTGCTGCTTCTCTGGTGCTGGCATGGCTCCAGCGCTACGGCTGTGCCGCCACCACTTGCCCCATGCTGGCCGGCATGGCAGCAGCACAGAAGGCCCCGCCAGCCCCAGGGAAACACTGGCGGCATGGCAGCAGTGCCGCAGGCCCTGCCAGCCCTGGAGAAGCAGCTGACATAAAGAAGGAAAGCGGGAAGGTAGGAAAGAAGGAAGCCAGGATGATGAGGAGGAGAGGATGTTTTTTTTTAAAAAAAAAGCCGAAACTAATCGCAAAATTGGTAGAATTGCTTAGCTCCTACTTGACTTTGCCAATCTATCAATTTTGTCATTAGTTTTATTTTTGGTTTTTTTTAAAAAGGACCCAAAACGGCGGTACTGGGGTGTGTGTAACATATCTGGGGATGAATGACACACCATTTTTCCCTCTGAAAGAATCAATTCCAATCTGGCGTTCCCACTTATTAGCTGCGGTTCGGGATCGATTCTTAGCAAAAGAACCTCTAAAAAATGGCTACCAAAAAACCCCGGAGGTTTTGCATTTGATCTGCTTTTTTCCCACTGGAACTGATCAAATGAGGATCAGAATCGATTTCCAGTGGGAACTAGGGGTATATACATCAAATCAGGATTCGGAGCTTTAGATAGTGGGAATGGCCCCAAAGAAAGCCAGTTCAGGACTACTCTGACATCAACATAGAGGAGATTCTAATAATCTTCTAATCACAATGGAAGCATGTGGTTTGTCTACACTGATAGAATTGTGCTGAACAACAATGATGTCACCATGCTTGTATATCGCTTGTTTTTGACTGTGAGGTGAAAATCCAGAAAGTCACGTTTTTAGCAGCTACTTGGAGCTGATAGGATCAATCAATGAATAAAGGCTTTCAGCGTATTTCTTCCTATGCCAGCTATCAGAAAAAGAAACATCACAGGCTTCAGCCAAAAGCAATGCTCTATAGATTCTTTTAATATAGGACAGAGTAGACAATATGTGGTTGTCTAGATGTTGTTGAACTGCAAGCTTCATCTTACCTAGCTAGTGTAGCCAGGAGCGAGTTATGATGTGAACTGCAACAATTTCCAAGGGACTAGAGGTTGCCCATCCCTTCCCTAAATATTTAATCACAGGGTAATCACTGAAGCTTCTAAGCAGTTTTCATCTGCTAAAGTTATTTTCTCAGGAAATCTATCTGAACAGAGCTTTATACTCAAGAGTCCATGAGTTCTGGCTTGCTTTTTTGCACCTCATTTCAAAACTGTGCTTACTATTGATGCCATGGTCAAAAAGCTGAACTTTTTATCTGGTGTATTATGTTGTTCGAAATCTAACCTAAAAGCCATGAAATTGTGATGTATGTAGGAGATTTCCAATGACTTCTCCCACAATACAGCAGTACTGGAGCCTGGAGCAGAAATTATAGCAAGCCTATTTGGTAAAATCTCAGGCAGCACTGGCCAAGTAGTTTTATTAACATGCTGCTATGATGGTAACATCAGGCAGTCTTTATGTTTGGCTTTCTTATTTAACAGTGTGCCTTTATTTATTGGGCTCTGATCCACCACACTTTTAACTACTGTAAGTAAGGGAATTTTGCTCACTTCTGAGCAAAATGTAAAAGAACAGATGAATTTAGAAACAGGAAAAAGAGATGGAGGGGGTGGAAGCAGCAGCTGCTTGACTTATTTCTGAAGTCATGATTACTAATATTAAAAGGATCAATATATTTAGTTGCATTAAATTCATTATTAGTCTAAAGAGAGGCAAAATCATGTATTTCCATCCAGAGGATTATAGTACCATCTAGTGTTCAAGGATATAAATTAAATATACCCACTGTGATTTGTAATCTATTCCTAAGAGAATAGAAGAAGCAGTGGTGCTTTTTATGATGAGGCACTGTACATGAGAAGATAAACACATTGTAAATATGCTTGGTACCTCATGTTGCACTGACCTATCATAACAAAAATGTATTAATTTTTTTCCCATTCACCTATGAAGCCACATCAAATACTGGTGAACTAGGCTAGTTTGGTAGGTCCATTTGAGCATTACACATATATTATCACAATGCTCATGCTGTTATTTTTTAAATGATTTACCAAAAAATTGTCACATTTATTAAGAGGTTAAGAATATAAACAAATTATTTCAAATCCTAAATATACAATTTTTAGCTAAGATGTCTTCTCTGCCTGTGTTTCCTTTATTTTCTCCAAAGCTTAGAGAAAATAAAAAAATTATTTCTGTTCCATTGGATACATTTATTCATACAGATTTCATTAAACATAGTGCTGCATAAATACTTATTCTTTGTAATCTGCATCAATACATACAGGTGGGAAATCATACGTTGTTGTCTTATCTATATTATTATTGTTGTTGTTGTTGTTGTGCCTTTCTCCCAATATAGGGACTCAAGGCGGCAAGAGTACAATGCAATAGATTTTTACATGTTAGTATTTTTCTTTTTGATTTCTCTACATCTGAAGTTTAACAAATCACATTTTTCAACTTCTGTGGTCATCAAAACACTTAAACAGACTGAATTTGAATGACATTCTGTCAATTAAAAATCATTCAGGTGCTCAAAAGATGGTATGAGCCCGTAAAATATTTCTGTCTCTTATTTTTGGAAACAGTCACATTCACTACATTACACAAAAATATGTCCAATTAATATCACTGGCTAGCAGAACAACGTAACTCTACAGAAAATAGTAAATATTATTTCTGAAGATTACACAGAGAAGAAACTTTGGGATGCATTATGAGGCAATGGGTGCTGGGAACACCGCAGCCTGAAGCGCTAACAGAATTTCATCTTTGAGCCAGAAGTTAAAGTTTTGGGAAAGAAATGCTAAGATGGCCCTTAAAATGGTTGAAATGCTACGATGGTCCTTAAAATGGTTGAACTAGGGCTGAGGAGACTTGGGTTGAACTTCTCACCCAGCCTAACCTTCCTAACTTGCATCACAGTTACAGGGTGCGTAAAATTTTGGTGGTGAGAACTATGTATCCCACTTTAAGTTCTCTGAAGGAAAGACACAATACTAATGAAATAAGTCTCTCTCTTTCTCCTTTAAATTATATTAGAAAATCAAAATTTGTACGTATTTGCCCTATACTGTGGAAAATCAAATGGCTCAAGCATGTACCCTACCTAAAACTCTTTCATAGAAAATGTTGGGATTAGATCTAGGACCTTGGACTGAAAAGCTATCTTCTATCATTGAAGTATGGGCCTCTCCCAGATAATTTGAAATACAAATGGCTACCAAAATTCTCACATCAGCTTCATGCTGACATAGGAGAGCCAGCATAATCAGTTATGCTGTCAACAACATTAGAAAAGCAATTACTCACATTTCAAGAAACTTTCAAAACTAAGTCAGATATAAATTATTTTCCTGACACAAACACACACGTGCACATACTCACATATGCACGCATATACCCACACACAGAGAATAGCCATGCAATTTGCTACTTGTTTTGAACAAATCTCAGATTTTCTCTTCCTACAACAGTTATTTAATCAAATATTAAAGAAGGAACAAAGCAGAGTATTGTTCAATCAAATCTCTTTAATTAAGAATTTAAAAGATCAAACAGATGCAGAATAGGATTACACTATACCATACGCTTGTTCTAGTGATACTAAGGGATAAAGTTAGGTGTTTAAGTTCTCTTTCAGATTTCTTTCTGTTTGGAGATTTTCATAAAGGTTCTTAATTCAAAAAGTTATTTATGACAATATGAAAAAAACTGTCCAAGCATGAAAAAATAAATAAACTGAATTTCATCTTAAAGTTTGTTGCATTAAACATTTCCCAAGCCTGGTGAATGCTTGTGAAATCACATCTTGCAGTAACAAAGGGCTGAAACAGATGGCCTGGATGGTGCTAGCCGAAAAAAGAGCATTTTTCAACCAATTTTTTTGGCTGCAGAAAAGCTGCCTTTAGCAGCCCCATGGCAAATTCTCAAAGTGTTGGGGGCTTGCAGCGTGTAACTGCCATGCCTTCAAGCCACCCAGAAGCCAGCTTGTATGCGGCCGCTCTGGGCACCTTCAGGGCATCATGGGGGTGTGTGGGACGCCATGCCCCCAAGCTGTCCAGAAGGTGGCTTTTAGTGACAATCTGTACTGGCCTAAAATCTCCATTTGAGCATAACTGCTCAAAAATAAGGGTGACCCATGCTAGATTAGTCCCATATAAATTTACATTTAAATACAACACACTTTGCATTGCATGTAGACATAAATCTATACAGTTAAAATACTTCTTACAGTTAAAAAACCTTCAGAGGTAAGTTGAACCATCTGAGTGATGGTCTTTAAAGCAGATCTTGCTTTATGGGTCCCATTATTCTGCTTCTTACAACAACTACTCATCCATTCTTAGCTTAATAGATTATCCTTTTTATATTTTATTGAAAAAAAGGATAGTAGCCAGTAAGTCACCAGACAAGTCATGGCTGTATGATTTACAGGTGGACCTTCATATCCACAAGAGATCCATTCCAGATCGTCCCCCCCACCCCCTGCGGATATGAAAAATGTGAAACCTGAGGTCCTGTTGTACCTACTGGAACTGTGATATATACGTGGCTGGTAATGCGGCCATGTACACATGCCACCATTTGGGACAATGACGCTTCCCATCCATGGATGCTCAGATCTGTGTATGGATAGCGAAGTCCTGTTATACTTTCAAAACTGTTTTTAAAAAAGGCTTTTAAAGTATGTAAATGCGAAAAAAGATCTTAACATTAGTTATGATATTTTTCAGACTCTACTGCAAACAACCCAGAAGAGAATATCATAAGATGAGAGTGAGAATTACATGACATGAATTAAAGTTAATTTGAAGAAGATGCTGCAAGGGAGAGCCTTTATATCCAGTCTTTCTAAAACCTCAGGTGATAAAAAGGTCTTGCTATTCTATTCAGTTCAAGGTGTCTTGGAGGGAAGATTCTGAAAAAACAAAACCTTGTGTCCTTGTGGCCGAGGAGAACCTGAATTGGTGACCCATGTTCTTCTTTCTTGCCTTTTTAAAAACATGATATTAGGAATTTTTAAAATTCAATTTACTTCAATTAGATTGCCAGGATCTTATGACTCTTTTTGTTTCCTTCCACTTCTCTGATGAAAATGCATCAATTATTTTTGGTGCTGCTAAATGTTGTGCTACAATTTGACAAGCCTGTGTACAAGCCCTCACACTCCCTCAATTGGAAGTATAATCTGTTTTATTCCTTGTCTTGCCAATTTATTTTAATTAAGTTTATTATACAGTATACTTTTTCTTCTATGGACCCTTGAGTATAAAGCTCATAGACTGTACTAAAGACTGAAATAAATTGAAAAGGTATTTGTTGGTTTCCAAAGTGCTATGAGAGAATCATATTAGGTGTTTGCTAACAGAATGTCACAGCAGAAAAAAAATTGCTTTCAGATATCAGCATAGCTTCACAATATGATGAGAAAATTGTAATACGTTTATATGGAAAATCTGCTTACATCTTGGGTTACAACCAAGTTTAAGAGTACATTTTTAATCTTTACTTACCTCATTGTCTGACTCCACAAGTACTTGATCATATTCACTAAGGGCTACTAGAAACATAATGGAGGTGACATTTTCAAAGCAGTGTATCCATTTTCTTCGCTCTGATCGCTGGCCCCCCACATCCACCATTCTGCAATATTAGCAAAATGAAGAAAGGAAAAAAATAAGACACAAAAAGTCCTTACCTATCATACAGCACTTATATAGTAAGTACTATATAATATTTGTATAGTACTGTCTTTCTACCATTAATGTGTATTACAGGAGATCCTATCATCTATCCTTTCATGTTTAAACAGGAAGCAGACATACATCTTGCTATTCACTCTGTTTTATGAGCAAGAGACGAGAGGAGGACCAGACTAACTATGCGGGCAGTCTATCCATTAGAAAAGTACTGTATATACTTGACTATAAGTCAACCTCATGTAAAAGTCAAGAGCAGGTTTTGGGGCCAAAATTATGGATTTTGATATGACCCGTGGATATGTTGAGTGTAAAACATAGGGGCATGTAATGAAGGATGTAAAGGACAAAACAAAGGAAAACAATGCCAAAGAACTTTAAAAATTCCCTGCAGGGATAACTATTTGTGCTCGTACTAAAGGCTGGATGGATGAGACAGTAGAAGGGGACCAATGCTTCCAGGGCAGATTAAACACTTGCCTTTTACCAGGGGATGGTTGTGTGTGTGTGTGTGTGATTTAAAGTAGATACTTACACTGACCTGTGGATAAATCAACTCAGGTTTTTGGGGTCAATTTTTTAACATAAATTTCTAGACATATACATGAGTATATACAGTAATAGTCACTGTGGGCTAGCAGTCAGCACTATGTACTGAGCCAAGAAGCTCACTGGCAACACTGAGCCAATCTTTCTTTCCTGATCCACTGCACAGGGTTATGAAAAATTAGAGAGAGGTGTCACGCGTACCACTCTGAACGCAATGAGAAAGAGCCTGGCTACTTCCAAAAGTAAATAATATACTTAATCAGAAATTCAATGTAACTATTCCACAGTAAATTCATTGGCGTGCAGACTTATGGCTTTAAGGACTGACAACTTTGGGGCTCGACAGATCGCCCCGAAAGAGTGGGCTGGAGGTGCCCATTTTTGGTCCTGAGGACGCCCACACCAACCAAACTGTATGGGCTCTCTCTGCACCAAAAAGAAATCACTAAAAGCAGGGGTTTTTTGATGCACACCTCCGCTGCTGCCATGAGTGTGCCACTGGTGCACCGTTGAGCGTCAACGCAAGCATAGCACAATGCTGTGTGAACATTGCCCCTTGCTTGCATTATCATGGTGGCCCTCAAGTGGATGGGGCTGAGCCACGATGGCGCCACTGCCATGTACTAGGGCCTGGGAGTGTGTGGATACTCCACACTCCTGGGCCCTAATTTTGGCCCCAGGCCGCCGCAAACTGGCAGTTTGTACTGGGCCTTTGTTGGTATCTAAGCTACCATGATTAATGCTGCTATTATAAAAGTTTTCGAAAGGAGCTGGTCAACCCATTGTATAAAGTCTTTAACTCTATTAATGAAGAAGGTACCCCTCCATCATGGGAAATTGCCAGTATTACTCTAATACCCAAGGAGGGGAAGGACAATTCTATAATGGCCAATTATAGAACCATAAGTCTCCTTAACATTGATTATAAGATATTCACACAAATTTTGGCAAGCAGACTGAAAAAGATATTAACATCAATAATTGGGAAGGAACAGAATGGTTTCCTACTGGGTAGACAGATCAATAACAACATAAGAATGATTCTCAATAGTCTGGAATACTATGCAGTAAATAATGAGTAGAAATGTGCACTGGTGGCAATTGATATGGAGCAAGCCTTTGACAGTGTGAGGTGGGATTTTTTGCTGGAGGTTCTAAAAAGAATGGACATGGGTGAGAAGTTTATAAATTTGGTAAATCAGCTATATAAGTATCAAAGATCCCATGTATTTATAAGCCAGATCATTAGATTTTGATATTTTTAAGGGAACGAGGCAAGGTTGTCCAATTTCACCACTTTTGTTTATCATGGTAATAGAAATTTTGATTACATCTATAAATAATAACCCCAAAATAAAGGGAGTAAATATTTGGGTTTGAGAATAAATAAAAATAAGACAGTGATGATTACCAAAAATATGTCTAAACAGGACGAAAAAATCTTAAACGATGAATCAGGCTGTAAAAGAGAAGAAAAACTCAAATATTTGGGGATATGGATATCTAAGGACAACTTGAGATTGTTTGATAACAATTATGTAACAACTTGGAAGGTGATTAGAGCACATTTAAGGAGATGGAATAAGCTAAATCTCTCACTGCTAGGAAAAAACGCGGTGATCAAAATGGCAGTATTGCCCAAATTAATTTTTCTTTTACAAAACCTTCCAATAGAAATTAAGGACAAAATGTTTAAAGAGTGGGAGTTGGAACTTAAAAGATTTGTGTGGAAAGGGCACAAACCAAGAATCAAATGGGCTGTTCTTAAGGATACAAAAAAAGAGAGGTGGTCTCTCTCTCCCAGACTTTAAGTTGTATTACTGGGCATGTAGCCTAACATGGATCCAATCTTGGATAAAATTAAAGGACTCTGAATTGCTTAATCTAGAAGTGGTACAATTAAGGTTCGGTTAGCACGCTTTTTTGTGCTATGACAAACTGAAATGCAATAAAGATTTTAATAACCATCCTGTTAGGAGATCTTTATTGAATACATGGGCAACAATTAAAAGTCTTTTTTTACTTTAAGTTACCGCACTGGACTTCTTCTCAAGAAGCTTTTTTTGGCAGATGGTTAGCAAATCAGAACTGGATTAGATATGGTGTTTTGCTTAAATTGGATCCAAGGGGGAACTTAGACTTGAAATCAAGAGAAGACCTTAATTGGGAAGGATATAATACTCAGTGGTTTAAATACTACCAATTAAACCAAAGATTTCGGGATGACAATTCAACAATTGGAATAGAAATTAAACAAAACGAACCAGATAAAGTATTTTGGCAATCCAATAAGAAAAAAAGTCTAAATTTTATAACCTATTACTAGAAAGGAATTTAGAACCCGAGACAGTGAAAGATTACAAGGTAAAGTGGGTGAAAGACTTGGGCCAAAGAATTGGTTTGGAGGAATGGCAAAATTCTTGGAGGAAAACTGATAAATTTACAGTGGCTCAGGACTTAAAAGAAAATCTTTTGAAGGTCATTAACAGGTGGTATTATACCCCATGGAAGCTCAAAAAGATGTACAATCTGCCCCAGGGTAGGTGTTGGAGATGCGATTGTGACAAGGGCACAATTTACCATATTTGGTAGGCCTGTGGAAAAAATTTAAAAATTCTGGAAAGTAGTCCACAAATCAATCCAGCAAATCCTGGAAATTAAATTTCCAATGAATCCAAAATTATATCTGCTAAACATGACTTCAGTTTTGACCCCCTCCCCCAAGATGAAAAAAAATATTGGCAAATTATATTATATATGGTGACAGCAGCAAGAATTGTAGTAGCCAAATTATGGAAATCAGATGCAATCCCATCATGGGATAATTGGATGCAAAAGATAAGTGAATATAAAGAATTGGATAGGTTATCTTTTTGTGTACAAAACCAGAATATGTCTGAGAGGAATGATGGTTGGATAAAAATTCTAAAATGTTGGGAAAGAGAATGGGGCTTGAACCCAAACTTGATAGATAGGTGACAGCTGGAATAATCTCCCTTTTGTTCTCTCATTTTTTTCTTCACAGTTGTCAGTATGTAGGGAACATTATGACTCCTCCGCTTGAGCAATTCGTTATGATAGGAGATATAATTTTCTTGTGAATGCATATTATGTGCTACAGGAGTAACTGATATTGTGTATGTATTATGGGCTATAGGAGCATTTAATATTATTTAAGTCAGTTCCGGGAACTGTACTTAATTTTTTTATTTAACTATAAGCAAATGGAAATCCAGGGAACTAAACAGTTGAAATTAATTTGCTTGACTTACCGTTGTATATATTTTTTGGTATACATTCAACTATGTGATTTCGGATTACTTAATACATATCAATTATCAGGGTTCTATATTATAATACGCAAAGTTTACTCTTCAAGATATCAATTATCAGGGTTCTATATTATAATACGCAAAGTTTACTCTTCAAGAATCCAGAATCAAAGGAAGTTTATCTCAAGGGTCTTTCCAAGAAGAGAAGATGATTGGACTCTGTCTTTTGTCTTGTTAATAGTTGTGCTTGTATTTTATTATATTTTGAAATAAGGACTATATATTTTAAAAAAATCTAAATGGGGTAGAAATTAATTTTGGGATAGAGCTGGTGGAAGATCATTGTGGACAAGTGCCACAAAGGAACATTTTTATTGTTTAGTAATTGTAATTCTTAAAGAAACTGAGTAAGCTCTAAGTTATTAGGAGGCCTACTACATTCAATGAAAATTTCAGTTTTTTAGTATTAGTGTGCCACATATAAATGAGAAAGGAATATGCCCCATGGCTCACACAGGGATGTATCCATTACTTTTAGTTGAAGTAAAACAGGGCTTGTAGAAGATGACATTAGATCACTATAAACATATTATAGCTAATTATAACTGCAATTAAAAAACCTCAAAAATGAAACATTCTTCTTGATATGATAAACAGTATGCTTCCTTTCAAACTGATTATGATAATTTTTGAAGTATTTTAAACAGGATAAACTAATGACAGCATAATAAGGTGGTAAATGCATAAAAAATGCTGAGATTTCTATTCGCCAACAAGTTATCTGCAGAGAGGATTTGGCACATGGTTAGAGGATGCAAATCATTGAACATATCTGATATTACATGTATGAGAATACACTGTTTCACTTTTTTTAAAAAAAAGCTGCTTGTGTACAAATTATTGTTTTGTTATACATACATGAAAAACACTATCTGCTCTGTTCTACAACCTTGACAACATGCAGCCAGTTCATCTAATTCTGAGCAGATGAAGATGATAAGGTGAATTCAATTTATTTGAATGTGCAACCACATGGAAATGGCTGCTTTAAAAAAAAATAAAGGAGGAGGAAGAGGAAGCAAATATCAAATAATTATTTTTTATTAATTACATCAGGCTAACATCAAAGGAACCAACAAGTTGCACATCATATTATTGAAAAATTTTAAAAAACAAAACCTTTTGTCTACCTGAAAATGACACTTTGTAAGTCAAATGGATATTCAATGATTCCTGTAGTTGGAACTCGAACTCTAAGCACATCTTGTTGGGTTGGCAGATAGCCAGAATCAGCTATACGGTCCAAGTCATTAAGGTAACTATAAGCAGGGAGAGAAACAACAGGAATAAAATCTAGGGATACTATAATCCCACTGAAGGAGGTTAAAGGAAGAAAAAGGTCCAGATGGCATGGAGTAATAAATAGCAAACTATAACAAGAGTGAATTAATTATTCAGGAATTGTTGCAAATATGCCAATTTCGACAACAGACTCAACAAAATCTGTGTAACCCAATTTTCTCAGTTTTTATCACTTGTGATTAAACATAGCCATATTCCTACAAAAATCAAAGTCTCAGGGAAGACAATTGAAACCTGAAGTTGATTTGTCATGGTGAATGCTAACTCCTACTTTGGTAATGGAATATTTGAATCGAGGATGTTCAATATATAAAAGGCAACCTAAGATCCAAATTGGGGGTGCATATAATACATATTAAACTGGAGTGCCTGCTACAGTATATGGCTTGAGATAATCAAATGCTGGGGGGAAAAAAAACTATTTTGTTTTCCCTGTTGTAAACAGGTCAAGCCTTCAAAGTTTTCATAGGTGCATAAGTAGCAATAATGCTCACTTATCTAAAGGCGGATCACCATTTAAAGCCCGTCATGGCTTGGGCCCATCTTATCTAAGGGACCGCCTCCTCCCATATGAACCCCCCCGCACACTCCGGTCCTCTGGGAGGAACCTGCTTCAACCCATGAAGACCAAGCTGGTACAGACCTCCCAGAGGGCTTTTTCGGCTGTCGCCCCCAAGTTGTGGAATGACCTGCCGGACGAGATGCGTCTCATTACATCTTTAGAAGGCTTTAAAAGAGCCCTAAAGACGCATCTCTTCCGGCAAGCCTTCCCAGAGAATGTGAATATCCCCAGCTCCATACCTAGGTTTTAAGGGCTTTTTAAATCTTTTCCTGCATTTTTCCCCATACAACCTAAGCTGGGTCCGCTCCCTACTATTGAGTGTTGCTATTTTAATCTATTATGTTTTAACTCTATTGTGATTTAATTCTTTTTTAAGGGAGGGTGGTAAGGGTAAGGAAGGGGTATTTTAACTTGATATTGTTTTAACCTCTGCTGTACTCCGCCCCGATTGCTTGTTCAGAGGGGCGGAATAGAAATAAATATTATTATTATTATTATTACCATCAATATGTCTCTTATATATTTGACTATAAGTCAAGAAATTTCTGTCCAAAAAGTGACCCAAAAAACCTCGGTCAACTTAAAAAAAGCCCCCAGGATCCGAAAAAAAACCCAGGTTGCGAAAAAAAATTCGCAACCCGGAAGCTTTAAAACAGCGCGCTTCCGGCGCACTGTGCATTGACAAAAGCGGTCCCCCGGGTAACAAATGACTTCCGGGATACGAAGGTAATCCCGGAACGGATTACCTTCGTAACCCGGGGGACCACTGTATTGCCAATGAGCTGACCAGCTGAAGCTATGCCAAATCCAAAATCTTTCAGCATATGGATTACTTTGGGCTACCATCCCCCTGGCCCAAAGTTGTTCAGGCACTGTAGCTATGTGGCTGGAAGAGTTTTGGATCTGGCATGATTTGGCTCCCCTTCCTCTCTGCACTTTTTCTGGATCTTCTGCTGGAGGATCTTAACTGGCAGACTAGTTTTGCTGAAAAATAATATATTTTTTCTCATCTGCTCTATCATTTTTCTAATACTTATTAAATTTTATTTTGCTAATCCTTTTCCAGCACTGGTCAATGACTATGTCTGTGAGGCAACTAACTTTAGTCAGAATAGTAGTGTAGACTAGACTGTTTCTGAATTAGACATGAAAGCGACTATAACTTTTATGGAATTTTCTTTTATATTTTGATGCTGACCTGATGCTGACCTGAAATTTAAGTAAGTCTATGCATAAATGTTCACTTCTGCATGAACCTGTTCCTTTCCCCAACATATACTTTATTATTTATTTAAATCATTTCTTCTTTCAAAGATTACATGATAGTACAGAAAAATATGCATAAAGATAACCACACAATATAATAAAATGGCAAATTATCAAGAATAAAATACAAAAAGCAAATAAGTATGATCAAAGACACTTAAACATAAAAATCAAATACAATATCCTGTTCTCTAAAATTACTGAGCAGTATTAAATAACCTGAACCCAGTAAGATTGTTCTTTTGCTGCCAAACAAGCCTTAGGAATTACACACCTGCAGAAAAAGCTTTTTCCTATGTGAAAACCAGGAAGGGAAGGAATATTTAAAAACAAATCCTTTTCTGTTTCTGTTGACGGCACTTCTATTCAACCGGTTCAGCAAGCCCGCAGTCTTCGTTTCATCTTTGACTCCTATCTGTCATTTATTCCCAAGATTCAGGCCACCGCCAAGACCTGTAGATTCTCTTTCTACAACATTGCTAAAATCCGTCTATTCCTCTCAGCCTCCACTGCCAATACTCTGGTCCATGTCCTAGTGGTTTTACGACTAGTTTACTAGTCCTAGGAGCCCTGGTGGCACAGTGGTTAAATGCCTGCACTGCAGCCACTCACTCAAAACCATAAGGTTGCGAGTTCAAGACCAGCAAAAGGGCTCAAGCTTGACTCAGGCTTGCATCCTTCCGAGGTCACTAAAATGAGTACCCAGATTGTTTTTGGGCAAGTAGCTTACAGTTGTAAACCACTCAGACACTCCTTAGGCAGTATAAAGAAGTATATATATTTATATAAAAAAACCCTTCTTCTGACAGGGCTTCCTCTCTCTCACCTCCATCCTTTAATCTCTGTCCAGAACTCAGCCGCACATCCGCTCGCCGCTTTGACCATGTTTCTCCTCTTTTATCCTCCTTTCACTGGCTCCCCTTCCCCTTTCGCATCCAGTACAAGCTTTTGTTATTGACTTTCAAAGCCCTCCACGGACTAGCCCCTCCTTACTTGTCTGAACTTCTTTCTCCTCACACTCCTTCTCATACCCTCCGTTCTGGTAGTCAAAGTCTCCTGTCCCAGCTGAGGATTTCCACTGCCCTGTCCCAGATTCGTCCCTTCTCACTTGCTGCCCTGCACTCTAGAACCTTCTTCCCCCACATATACGCCTCATCACTTCTCTAACCAGGTTCAAAAGTAAGTTAAAGACTATTTTGCTTAGGGAAGCATTCCCAGGATTGTGCCATCTGCCCCAGGATGCCTCCTTTTAACTATGTATTAAGAAGCCGTGCCCTCCCCTCCAGTCCATCTGCCTTGGTGATTTTCAGTCACTACAGGTGTTTTTGAAAATAAAAAGTGGTCCATGGAAACCCTATAGCACAGTCTCCTGCCCTCATCCTGATTTCTGAAATCCAATCTGAAGGAGGGGAAGAGTGACCATATAATGTTGTGTGCCTTCAAGTTGTTTCTGACTTATGACTTACTGAGCTGTTAAACCATGAAAGCACTGTCAATGGTATCAAAAACCTATGAGAGCAGAGAGGGTCATATTACCCAATCTCCTAAAAAAGAATATAAATCAGGATAATCAAACCTGTTTTCACATAAAACCCAGGGCTAATCTTGAATTGAAAAATTTCCACTGAATAGTTTCCCTAAAGCTTAATATTGTGAAACTGCTTCAATATCACCTACTATTATATTCCTAAAAATGTATCTTAAGCTAAATTAAACACACGTCTAAGAAGGTATGTTTCCCCCTCCAATATCCATGTGATGTTTGGGGAGGGAGGAATCTAACCCTTTCTCCATACATAGGCTTTTCTTTAATACATGTAAACTATTTGAATGGCTTCAAAAATGCATTCTTATGCACTTTCATGTGACAGTAAGTGTAAGTATGTAGAATCGTAATCAAAGTAGGTGCCACCAACATTTTGTTGCTCATGTTATGTAGTTGCTAAACTGGTGCACTATCAATCTCAGTTTTTCTGGCATATACAAGAAGCCCCTGCTTTGCAGTGCTTCGTTGTTTAGACACTTGTAAATTACAAACAAGTTCCATTAATTCAATGAGGGGTTCACACTTTCGTCACTTCTTCTTGCTTATGAAGCTCACTTTGGACTGCTTGACTGCACATGGTCCCAAGGCTTGCCTATGGAAAGAGTAGACTCTTCCCTGAATTAACAGAACGGTGGGCAGTGCTCCTTCATCTGTGTTCAGTTTGTGGTGCTCCTGAGATTGTAGGAAGCACATTTCTTCCAGTATTACCATAGTACAGTATTTGTGCTTACAATATTCATAATGGCAAATAAATGCAGTGATTAAGCTTAAAGAACCAGTAAGATTCTCAATTTGCAAGAAGCTAGAAGTAATCAAACCTAGTGGGGAATGTGTGAGTGTTACAGGCCATAACCAAATATAACTCACTCAACAGTTAATTCGAGAATAAAGCCAAAGTGTTAGATGAAATTAAAAACACTATACCAGTGCATAGTAAAGTTATTAAACTTGTTTGAAGTTGAGAGCAGGACATTATCTTTGCATAAACCGTGTATTATTTAGATTTTGCACACATTAAAAAGTGATATATAGTGTGTTATTTACTTTTTTCAGCAGCCACAATGCATTTGCAAGTTAAAAAAAAACTTTTTTACAACCAGTTACATTTTCTGACAGTGCTCCAGTCCCTAAGCCATCAGATAAGCAGAGGCTTCCTGTAGAGAAAATTAACTGTGTTTTACTCTTTAACTACCGGTATTTCATACAGCACATAGAGTTACTGTGGAATTCACTACTACAAGATATAGTGATAGTTGGCAACCTGGACAGAGCCAAAGTGGATTTGAAAAACGTTTGGGCAAAACTGTTAGCGGGTACCAGCTATTATGACTGTCTGCCTCTGTTTGGCCAGATTATCAGTAGTTCAATTGGTGCAATTGTTCCAGGCTTCTCAATGACTAGGGGCCCAGTGCTCAAGAGGAAATAAAGTTATAACCTGTTTCCTTTTCTTCACTAATCATTTCATGAATTATCATCTACATTTTTATGTTTTACTTGTATTTTATTAAATATGCACAGAATCAGGTTACCAGTCTTACCTAATCTTACCTAAGTTGCAGAACTGGAAATTGGTTCAGGTTGCTCTCTATTGTTCTATGTATTTTATTTATTGTTGTTTCACTCTTATGCTTGCACTTCTAAAATAGTCCATACACCCACACAAAGGAAACCCTGTTTCTGAAACTGCTCCAGAGCAGTGCTCTTTGTGGCAGACTTTAGAAGACTAACTTAAGAGTGTGAAGAGGCCAAGACGCTTTACACAGTTATGACTATAGCAGTGTAGGATGTAATTCACAAATGCTACTGTCGCAAAGATTTAGGGATGACAAATGTGTGCACCTTAGCATTAAGATCTTGGTTGGCAAAGAAATCTGTTTAGATAAGAAACATCTGAAATAGCCGGTCCAAATAAATAGTATGCATATCTCCAATTATGTTTTTCAGTCCACACTGCCAATCTGTGAGCTCCCCAGGGAACAAACCCTTCCCTCTGGAAACCCTTGAGTTATGTAGCCCTGACCACAGGTTCACATTCCTTTTCCATGTTCCACAACAGCTTGTCTTGACCGATCAGAAGTGTTCATACAAGATCAAAGCCAGGTTAGCAAGGCCTAATGAGGGGACTGTTACACAAAGAAGGAGAAATAACAAACTCTGACTTGCTTTTGGGTCTGCTTCAAGTTTTATTTCTACAACAATGAGTGTAAAAGTCAGGCATGACATATTTCTCCTATCTTTGAATTTACCATGAAAAGCCAGACATGGAAACTCACATAATTTGGCATCCTTAAAAATATCATCTTTCATTGTAGCTTTCACTCATGCCAAAGAAAAAGAAAAGCACACTGACTGTGGAAGCTGAGAACTCAGAAAAGAGATTTCTTCCCCTGGTCAGTTTGGGAGCTGTCTCTCATACAATACAGTGGTCCCTTGGGTTACGAAGGTAGTCCGTTCCGGGATTACCTTCGTAACCCGGAAGCTTTCGTTTCCCGGGGGACCGCTTTCATGAACGGACCGTGCGGCCGATTTAAAGGGGCCGCGCGGTTTTTTTTATTTCGTATCCTGGGGGATCTTTCGGATCCCGGGGGATACGTTAGCGGTCCCGCCGGTTTCGGATCCCGGGGTTTTCGTAACCCGGGGGATTCATAAGCCGGGGGACCACTGTAAGATGCTTCTTATTGCATCCCTCCGCACAACTACACAACTGAATGTTTGTTTTATGATTTACAAGAGCTCTGTTTTTGATGGGGTTGCTTTCTTTTCTTTATGAAAAAAAGAGTAAAGGTTTCAGTGCATATGCAGAGAGAGTCTTCTCTCAGGAAGCTTTTTCACAGGCCAGAACCACAGAAGCAACAGCTCTTCCAGACCAGTTCATCTGTACCCTCCATTACCTGACTCACTATGATTGTTTGGAAGACTTTTCTTATAATGTGTGTGTGCATAGGAGAGAGAGTAAATGAATACAGCACCTCATCATATGCTTTTCCTTTCTTTTCTTTTTCAAGTGACAGAACTAGACTGGAAAAGACGACTTTGGAGCAAGAGGATATCTGCAAGCTACTATCACTAAGCTCTTCTCCACAATCTCACTGAGGTACTTACATCTAGGTATGCCTGAATGGGACTGCAGCTTCAACTACTTACAGACCACATTAATAAACATTTATTCAGAACATCCCCACTGTGTTCAATAGTGCTTATTTTCTGCTAAGTGTGCACATGACTGAAGTCTTAAGAAACTGCGCCATAATACAACGGCAGGACTTGGTTTCAGGCAAAATTATGGTTAGAATGGTAGTATTAATTTGAAATACAATCGTTGTATTTATCTTTGAGAAATCTGAAATCTGGAACATGGATTTACCCCCTGGAAATACATTTTGCCCTTGCCACCTCCTACATGTTTATGCAAAATAGGTCCCATTGAATTGAATGAGTCTTTCTGCTTGGGAATTTATAAAGGACTGTATGCCTATTTCATTAGACACTCTGACAAGAGTAATATATTTGAATAGTAACTCACCTGTTTCTGTTTTCACCTGGTCTCTGTTTAATATAGAACCCTTCTAAAAATATTCTAAATCCTTTGAATGTGTTACCACAATCTTACATTTGTCTACACAGCAAATGAGTTCCACTGAACTTAGCAGGGCTTAACTCTGATTAGATTTATCTAGGATTGTTTTGTGAGCTTTGCATTCAGAAGCAGGTAAATGAACATGATTAGTATACATCTATTACAGGATAAGGTATATTTGGTTCAAAAAGGATACACAAGGTCTTATAATATAAACACTGACTTTTGAAGTTCATAAAGACTGCAGTCCCAAAAGACAACTAAAGAATGCATCAAATAAAGTTAATTCTTTCCACTTGTATCTGTCATGTTCCCTACCACTTCTTTTCCTAAACAGATCTATAACCTATTTAAGACCATTTAATCTTTGTCTTCATGGAGGTTCAGGCAGGTGATAGTAAAATCTACTATGATACAGGTTGAGTATCCTTTATTTGAAAATCTATAATTCAAAATGCTCCAAAATCTGAAATGGGTGGCTGAGATAGTGACACCTTTCCTTTCTGATAGTTCAATGTACACAAACTTTGTTTCATGCAAAAATTATTTATAGTATAAAATTACCTTCAGGCTGTGTATATGAGGTGTACATGAAATATAAATTAATTTCATGTTTAGACTTGGGTCCAATTCCCAAGATATCTTATTATTTAATATGCTAATATATCTCCCTGCAAAAAAAACCCCAAAAACCTCTTTCAGTCCTAAGCATTTCAGATAAGAGATACACAAGCTATAATGTTTCTCTGTACTCATTTTAATGGTAATTGCCTAAATTAGCTTTGAACTACTCTAAATAACCCAGAGATATTTTATAGGCATTGAGACATGCCTCTGACAACATGAATTCTGAGAGAAGGATGTCATAAAATGCAGATCTCCCTTCCTACACTGTCAATTGTAAGCTTTGAAAGTTCTTTTTGAAATTTATGGGGCAAAACAGATGAGCAGGAAAAAGTGCCTTGAAGCTGCCTTTTCTAAAGCCACATTGAAACTCCATCAATCACACCACTGGCTCCCAAGGCAGCTGGAGTGCTCATGTCATGACTACATGACATGGCTTCAAGCCAGGAAGAAGCAGGAAAAATATCCTTTTTGAAATGGATTTTCTCTGCATAAGGCGCCTATAGGGCATTTTCCTGCTGGCTTCAAGGCTAGTGTAATCTAATTGCCACGCCTTCAAGCCAGCCTGAAAGTACCTTTTTCTGCCTGTCTGTTTAGCCCCTATGTTTTTTCTCCTACTAATGCAGAGGGTCCCACTGCACTAGTCTTTTACACTTGAATCAGCATGATGGTGTTTTTATTTAATTAATTAATAAGTTTATGGGATTTATATTCTACCTTTCTCCCAAAATCGGATTATCTAAACAGTAATTGTAACTGTTATCCCCATCTTCCTAGACAATATACTATATGAGAATTCTGAAGCTGCGTCACAAAACAGTGAGAGTGTTATGGCCAACAGCTTGTTCCACATATATTACCTTGGTAATGCACCTCAGGCCTACATCTCTATGGCAACCCAACAGAATTGCCTCAGCAGCCATTCCAAATCATTTTTACAGAACAAACTACAGCCATAATTAACATTTAAAATGTGAACTGTACTACAAATACATTAAAATGTGCAGTATTTTGGTTTGTTTTTTTTTTCAAAATAGGTCCCTTTAAAAAAAATCCCTGCTTAAATGATTAACTAAACACATGCAGTAAAAGAACAGATCTACAGGATATTCTATCAAAATATAAAAAGCAAATGACTAAAATACCCTTTGAGTCATCTTTAATGAAAATGAGAGAACCTATGTGTGTGCATGTCTATGCTGCACATCTTTCAAAGGTGCCTAAAATCTTCTAGCCTACTGCAATCTAATGAGATTTTCCAGGAAAAACATTAGAGAGCATTACTGCAATTATAAATTATGCAAAAACTCAAGAGCGTCAGTTCTGAACCACAACAGTCAACAAAATTTCTTGTCTCAGAGTTGAAGGTCATGACTTTAGACTGAAGCTTCTTTTAATGCAGCATCCAAATACAATTTCCAGCATCCACAAAGCAGCTAATTGCAGCAATAATCTTATTACAGGTTTCACAGAGTGTGCAATGATCATTAGTAATACACATGATTAGCGTACGTGATGCCTTCCAGAGTTACATTGACTAGAAGAGAAAGCCATTACGTAAAGTATGGACTTTCGGATTGCATTCCACAGACACTTACTTGTAACTTCCTCAGTAATAGTAATCAAAAACCCACAACAGTTGAACTAGCTTATCCACTACAAACCATACTCTTCAGCAACAGGAAGATACAAGGGAATAGTGGAGCACGTTCAGGAACACCATTTCAGATTGTAAGGCAAAATGCACTCTGAACTGAGCATGCACCTGGACCACACCCCAGAATCCAATTTACTGCCTGCCTACAAAGGTGTCCCATAACAGACAGCTGTGAAATGGATATCCCAAAAGTAAATATTTGAAGGTTATGCATCACTGTTGCTCTGATATTATTGCTGATTTAAGATGAGGTGGGACGAATAAATCCCCTCACATTGTTGAACTGTAACTTCCAGCATTCCTCACTACTGACTATGCTGACCATTGCACAAGAGGTGCACTACTATAGGATCTTTACCCAACAAATTTATTAGACTAGAGTCCACTTCATCAGTTACATCTCATAAAATGGAATGTCATCCGCGAAAGATCGCCATGTTTTTAAAAAGTCTTTTAGTGCTAGAAGACTGCTACTTTCAGTAATTGCTGAGATGACTTCTGATGACATGTGTAGTCTCTGCTCAACTAGTACGATATTATAATTTGATGTAACATAATGTTCAAATGAGATCTGGCCATGTTTACCTGTATGTGTCAATCTAGCAATCCGCATCTATTCTTGTGGTGAGACTGCAGAGACAGGAATACCCCTGTATGGTTTTGCTCCAAAGTTATGTTTTACACATAGTAAAGGGATGTGTGTGCTAGTTGTAGTTTGCTTCCAAGTTACTGTGTTGACATTTTCAACATGAAACCACATCTAACACTTACTTATATTTGAATTCATCAACATGTGCTTAAACATAAATCTCAAGAAGCCTTTATCTAATTTTTACCCTTTCTTGTCTTCTTGGTATTCCAATATTTGGTTATACCAATGAAAAGCTTGCACATTACCAGGATAGTCTTTTTTGACACCAAGCAATCAGATAGATTAAATTGTTTGACAAAATTATACAGGTCTGACCACAATTGTCACAACAGCGATGCAAGGGAAGTTATATAATTGTAGGCTAAAATAGGCACATCATTTGACTGTAACACACTGCCTAGAAAATCTAATTAGAGTGTGGGAAGACATTCACCATTTCTAGTCATTTTCAACACAGCAGGTTCCATGTATGCTGTTTCTTCCATACTAAACATAAGGTTTATTCATTTTTAAAATAATATAATTCAATGATATATTAACACAAAAATGTTTGAGGAAGCACAAGACACTACAATGCACAACCCCAACATTCTCCTATATACATATATCCCCCACTCAAAAAAGAAAAAAAACCCCTAAACTAAACAAAATGGTAAATCAATAAAAATAGAACAAATACTGACTTCCCATTTGCCAAGACAGACCTAGCAAAGTTTTTGTATATAAATATATATACAGTATATAATAAATGTTCGTATTTTTTTTTATTCAACAATAAATGTGAATTCTTCTTCATGGAAAAATAAGACATCCCCTGAAAATAAGATCTAGCACATCTTTGGGAGCAAAAATTAATATAAGACATTGTCTTATTTTTGGGGAAACATGGTAGCTGTGAGAGGTTTCTATTCTTGCAAAACGGTTTTCCGAGTTTCGTTTTCATTAGTTGTAGTAATTTATCTATCACCGCAATCTCTACTAATTTATATATCCACTTATCCTCAGTTGGAATCTTTGGTGTCTTCCAATATTTGGCATAGATCATTCTTGCTGCTGTTACCATATGCCGAGCCAGTCTACCCATCTCTTTTTCTATCAACTTGTCAAAGCCAAAATATTCCAGCAAGAATCCTTCAGGCACCCACTAAAGTTTCTGAACTGCTTCCAAAGGCAGCACCACATAAAGTGCATTTCAATAGTCCAAACTGGATGTAACAAAGGCATGTGTCACCATAGACAGATCTGACTTCTTAAGAAACGGGTGCAGCTTGCACACTAGTTTTAACTGTGCAAATGCACACTCCTGGCCACAGCTGAAACCTGGGCTCAGGCTCAGATCTGAATCAAGGAGCACACCCGAGCTGCAAACCTGAGATTTCAGGGGGAGTGTAACTTCATCTAACACAGTGTGAGTCCCTGTTGCCTGATCTGCCTTCCAACTGACCAAAAGTTTGGCTGGATTAAGTTTCAATTTGTTTGCCCTGATCCAGTCCATTACTGACAACAGGCACCGGTTTTGTACAGAGACAGCTTCCTTGGAGTCACACAGAAAGGAAAGACAGAGCTGGGTATCATCAGCATACAGGTGACACCACACCACAAAACTCCTTATGACCTCTCCCAGTGATTTCATGTGAACATTAAATAACATGTGGGGCAGAACATAACCCTGAGGGATTGTTCAATGGCCAGGAAGTCAAACACGAGTTCCCCAACACCACCTTCTGAGTTCTGCCCTCCAAGAAGGACTGAAGCCACCGTAAGACAATGCCCCAAGTCCCATCCTAGAGGCAACCCTGGAGGATACCATGATTGATGGTACTGAAAGCCACTCAGATGTCCAGCAGAACCAACAGGGACACACTTCGTCCAGTTCCCTGCTTAGGTCATCCACCAAGGTGACCAAGGCTGTCTCTGTCCCATTGCCAGGCCTGAAGCCAGACTGGAATGGATCTAGATACAGTAATCCATTTCATCCAAGAACACCTAGAGCTGGGAAGCCACCACACATTGCAACACCTTGCTCCAAAAGGGGATGTTTGAGACTGGACAATAGTTCTCCAACCTGGTGGGATCTAAGGCCTCTTTTAGCTGGCAACCTGCCTTGCTAAAGTGAAGCATATATCCAATTGGCCAGTCCTTCTCTGGCTGTTTTCAACAGCCAAGATGGGCATGGATCCATCTCTCTCTCTCACCTTTCCAAAGATTCTGTCCACATCCTCAGGTTGCACAAATTGAAATGTATCTAATAACACTTGGCAAGCAGGGTCACATCCACCAAACCTGTATCAATTACAGCATCCAAGTCAGAAATCACTTTAACCAGAAAGTGGTGTGCAAACCCTTCATACTGGGCTTTTGAGTGGTTTACATACAGCTCTTGTAGGGAAGAATGCAGAAGGTCCTGGCCACTCGAAACAGCACCGCTGGATGACAGACACTGTGCGGATGCAATGGTGGCAGTGAAGAACGATTTCTTCACTGCCACAGCATAGACTTTCCAATGATTTCTAGCCCATGTTTTTTGGACTCACTCCAATTCTTCTGCCATGGTCATTCTAGTCTCATCACCATCAGCTTCCTGGTAAACCAGGGTGCTCACTTGGCTCCACTCCATGGGAGGGAAAACTTAGGACCAATTGTGTCCACTGCCCTGGACATTTCCCTATTCTAGGGATCAGCCAAGGCTTCAGCAGGATTACTTGCCAAGGCAACAGGAAACTCCCAAGAGCTATCAGGAATCCTGGGGTCAACTATCTTAATTGGCCCCCCCACCCCTGCACAGCTGTAGTGATCTGTCCGTGACAATGGAACTACTGAAAGTTCCTCCACACGCATATCATCAATATCCTGCCCTGCACAGAAAACTAGGTCCAGAGTGTGTTTGTCTACCCAGGTGGGACCATATACAACTTGGGACAGACCCATGGTCATCATGGAGGACATGAAGTCCTCAGCTGCTTCTGACAGAACAGTCTCTGGATGGATGTTGAAGTCCTCTAGCACAACCAGCTCAGGAGACGCAAACACCAACACCAACTCAGCCAGCTTAGGTAGGGAGACTGTTGAGCAGCAGGGTGGGTAATCATCAACAGAATTCCTATTCTGTCCTGAACACCCACCTTTAAATAGACACATTCATATCCAACAGACTACGGGACAGGGCACCAGGTGAGGGAGATGAAATCCCGATAGACCACTCTGCCTCCTAGCCCCCCAGGCCAGCTCCATAGAAAACCAAGGTGGGCAAAGCTGGAAGAAATTAACACACACACACACAGCTTCATCTAGCCAGCTTTCCATGATACAAGCCAGGTTAGCATGCTCACTCAGGATTAAATTCTGAATCTGCTGAACTGCATGCATTAATAGTTGGATAAAGACATGAGAAGGGAGGAGGCACAAACAAACTAAAATCCTAATTATTTCATCAATACAGTTCCACATTTTTCATTTTTTTACACTTTGGGATTAGTGCCATCACAGCAGCTATTAGGGGGTAAACATTTGCCCATTCTAGAAGTAGGGGAAACTTTGCCTCACTTGCACAGAATGGCCTGTTGCTTTGTTTTTTGCACAAACCAAGGGGAACTCATTTGCAGCAGGTTAGATACATATTTAGTCACTTCTCAGAGTTACTGAAATCAGTGGAATGTAAATTAATTGTATTTTCAATTGATTTATTTAAAACACAGCTAAGGGTGCATCTACACTATAGAAATAATGCTGTTTGACACCACACTGCCATGGCTCCATCCTACAGAAGCCTGGGATTTGTAATTTTTGGTAGAGAAGACTAGGACTTTGTAAACTACATATCCCAGGATTCCATAGGATGGGACTACAACACTTAAAGTGTTGTCACATGCATTATTTCTTTAGTGTAGGTGTACCCTGTGTCTGGATGAAAAACACAGTGTTGAATTTGAGGAACATTCCATGCTTGGCCCACTCACAATAAAATATTAACCAAACTCAAACTCTCTCTGGTTTTTACCTTTTATACCATCTAAAATAGCTGTGCTTATTTCTCAATACAAACTACCACAATGTATGAATAAATGCACACATGAGCAAAGACAGCATACCAAAGGTATGGTGCAGCCTTAAAGCTTGCCTGCACCAGTCTCCATTTAGGAGACAAGGAGACCCACATTTCAGCAGACTATCGCCTGCAAACTGTTCCACCACTTGTCTACTTTTCAGATCACAATGGCTCCTTAGAGCCTGGCTAAAAAAATTGTACTGTTAAACAGCTGAGCAAACCTGAACTCAGACAGGTACCAAGACAGCTGACACTGAGTATATTGAAATAAAGACCTGCATCCATTGGAGTTCAGCTTTGTGGAGATGTTTTTCTGCTTTCCCTCCACCCCATCCAGGAGACAAATGATGCCACTGAGAAGACCAAGGGGTAGGTGCGAGGGGAGCAAGAAGGAACCTCAGAGGTAAAAGGGAGGCCCACAGCCAAGCCCTCCTGTTCCACCCTCTTTCATTTCTTCTCTCTGACTTTCTTCCTTCTGAGCTGAACTCAAGCTGATACTGAGCACTGAGCCAAAGACCTGAACCTGCATTGGAAGTCCAGCCAGGGAGAAGTAGCAGCCCTTGCCATCCCAACTCCTCTCTGGACATCTGTGCTCTCTCTCTCTTGCATGCTCCCTTCAGTACCTCTCCAGTTGGCCTAGCCAGCGAGCGATGCCACCTATGGGAAAGCTGTAATGACACAAAAACACCATGCCCAGCTCCAAAAATCAGGCTGAGAAGTGGGGAGGGAGGGGAGGAAGGTGTGAGAGACAATAGAGGCAGTTTGGGAGAGAGGTGGAGGTGTTGTAGTGCCAAGGCAGCCAGGGGAGGTATGGAGTGGGAAAGGGGATGGAGAGGAGCAAGAAGGAGGATGACACTGAAGGAGATTTTTGGGGTAGTATTGTTTTCCTAGGAGGCGGAGGCAATGGAGGTGCAGTGGAAGCATAACAATGCAGAGGTATTTTTGTAGCAGCAGTGTCTGTAGCATGCATGTTATTTGGGGGGGGGGGGGGTTAAAATATTTTCAGTTTTCCCACCTTTGCAGGGGGTATGCACCCAACCCTTGCAAATATGGCCAGCTATATGTACATATATGCATGTAGACACACCCACACTCACACATAAGCATATACACAGTTAAATTAAGGCAGAAGAAACAAAATTAAAAGGAAATTAACTGCCTCTGGGAAGAAGGGCTATATTGCTATGGACCTGGCTAGAAGGAGTCTCTCCTTCTATCTCCTAGATGTAAAATCTGTAAACACTATTTTTTTTACTAATCTGTTTTAAACTCCCATAGACATATACTTTGAAAAATATGTATACTAACATTATGTGCTCTCAAGCATGTCAAAAGAATCCCCCCCCCCTCACCATTAGTAATTTACTGTAAATTTTAATTATCTAGGGCAACAGCAAAACAGTGCTGGACTAGGACAAAAGAGCTGCACAAGTCTCTGAAATCCACACTTGACTATGAAGGTAAATGAGTGACTTTGGTTCAGTTACTGCTATCTCTCAGTCACTCATTTATCTTCATAGTCAAGTGTGGATTTCAGAGACTTGTGCAACTCTTTTGTCCAAGTCCAGCACTGTTTTGCTGTTGTCTAACTTCAAATAAAATTGACACCACTGAAGCGCTATACAAATAAAGGTTAATAATAATAATAATAATAATAATAATACAATTGCAATAAATACTATAACTAACAGGAAGATTATAAGGGAAGGTTTTTAACTATAATTAAGAACAAGAACTCCTTCTAATAATAACCTTGGAAAGTACAAAGTTATGAAAAATCCTGTTTTGTTTTCACTGAAAAAAGTAGGAAGATAAACAAAGAGATGAAAATAAAAAAAACAACTGAGATAAGATTTTTATAAGACAAACTGCGGCAACTGAGTAAGTTTGTGTATCACAGGGTAGAACAGTTGCTCTTTTGGGGCAATATTACTGTGGTCTAATCACTCTATAAAATCAGCTCATTTAACTTGTATTTCTTTGTATATACGCCACTCAGTGTTTCTATGTGGAAATTTGAAGATGTGTACTACTCAGTCATTACATATACATATTTAAAGATGCACACACAAACACCCCTTTAAACTTTAAATCAATCATATTATTAATATGTTTTGTGAGTTCAATACCAACAAAAGAGCTCAAGCTTGACTCAGGTTTGCATCCTTCCGAGGTTGCTAAAATGAGTACCCAGATTGTTGGGGGCAAGTAGCTTACAGTTGTAAACCACTCAGACACTGCTTAGGCAGTATGAAATGGTATATAAACAAAGCTGTTTGTTTTAAATTGAGCATAGTATTAATTAATACAGGGTACATACAGTCAGCCCTCCACATTTGCAGCTTTGACTTTTGTGGATTTGATTATTCACAGATTTGAGTAACATGTTCTCTAGAGAGGAATCTTTAGTTCCTTTAGTGCGACACTATTAGTCAACATTCAACGGAAGACATGTTGAAGGCTCTAGATTTTCCCGAGAGAACACATCTCCAGGTATTTGTAGGTCCTCCAGCACAAATCTATGGTCAATGTCTGGCAGATGTTGACTACAGAATTAAGCAGGAGAACCTAGAGATTTCCAGAGGTGTTCTCTCAGATTAAAAAAAAAAGTGTTTTTTTATTTGTGGGTTTTCCACTTTCACAGGGGTCCTGCACCACTAACCCTAGAGAAAGTGGAGGGCCCACTGTATATTAAAATAAAACCAGACATGCATTTCAATTCAGAAAGGAAATCAGAAAGGAAAAGATTCCCAGAAATTACATACACTGGAAATTTCTAGAAAAATGGTTCACCAAGGCATGCATATATCCAATTTCAATAACTGTTCAAATATTTTCCCATTTATACTTACTATTTAGTAGAATCTGACAATTGATACTCTCGTCGTCTGTCATAGCATTCCTGTATTCCTGGGTCATTCCATAAACTTTTTATTGCATCTACATAAGGATTCTCAAATGAGTTCACTTTCTCTATATCAACATCTCGAACTAGCTGTGCATTACTCTGTAAAAAAAGACAGACAAACATCCAATTATAGGCACATTCATCATCAATACACACAGTAAGATATAAATAACACAGATATGTCTTCATTTTAAAAGGGTAATGATTGTTTGCATGAGGAGATTAAGAGGATGTCCTTTCAGAGGCATGCATTAAGGCCTTTTTAATATTATTAATTGTCACTTGGCTATTCAAAAGATGTGAATAAATATAAAGAATTTGTTAAAAAATCACTTATGCTGGATAAAAACTGACACGGGACTAAGACCATAAGAAAACTGTAATCAATTCTGATATCTATTATTGTAGTGGCTAAACTTCCATAACCACAGTTTGGTGTGGTGTCTTAGCTTGGCTGCTTCATACAAATCATGATCTAGGCCCATTCATACTACTAAGAAATTAATAGTTCTATTATTCTACTTTAACTACTATGGTCCATCCTATGTTATCTTTTGTTTGTAGTTTGATGAGGCATTGGAATGCTCTTGGTGAAAATTTTAAATGATTCTCCATAAATTGCCAATCCGAAGATTTCATAAGATGTTGCCATGGAAGTTACAAGTGGAATAAATAGCCCTGTGATATGTTTTGTTCTCCATACCTCTAATTATCCTTGTTGCCCTTCTCTGAACTTGCTCCAACTTGCCTATACCCTTCTTAAAATGAAGCACCCAAAACTATATACAATACTTAAGATGAGGAATCCAAGCAGGATCCCAGAACCAAACCCCAGCAGATGCCAAAGGCCTTCTGTAGTGGGACTATTACTTCTTTTGACTTGGAAACTATGCTTCTATTTATGCACACTAAAATAGCAGCTGCCTTATTTGCTGTAGCATCACATTACTGGCTCATGGTCAACTTGTGATCAACAATAATTTCAAGGTCCTAACTGTATGTAGTACATCTGTGTCAAATATCCCCCATCCTATAATTTGTTTTTTGTGGCTTAAAAGTAAAAAAAAGTTAAAAGTTAAAAGTAATAGCTTACAATTGTAAATGAAGCTGTTTGTTTAACAAATTGTAAGCCGCTCTGATAGTCTTGGCTGAAGAGCGGGGTATAAATAAAACATTATTATTATATTATTATTAAAATTTTGCATTTGTCTGTTTTCATTTGATTAATTTCAACCCTGTTTTCTAGTTTGTCCAGACCCTTTTGAATTCTGTTTCTGTACTCCTAAGTAAGCACTCACAGAATTTCACCTCTAAAAAGAAGAACAGAGGTGGCGAGGATAGATTGATTAGTATATACAAGAGATGGAGGAGGGGGATGGATGGGTCTGTAACAGGAGATGGATCAAGGGTCAGCCTCAATATGTATTTCAGGACCAAATCCAACCTCTTGTCTTATGCTCAGTTTCTTGGGAATATTACTTGTACTTTGTGATTAGAAATAACCTTATGGCAGTCATTTTGTGGTGGTATCCATCAGCTTCTCAAAGTTCCAAATGCACCCACAGGTCCTGATATAAAATACCACATACACCTCCACATATACAATGAACCGGCCCAACTTTCCCAATACAGTCTCTAGTATCCCACAATAAAAAGATGTTTCCCAAACTGGAAGAGCCTCCAGAAAAGCATTTAAAAGTAGCATTTAAAGAAGACTGGACCTGAAAGAGAGAAACGTAGAAAGCACCTATACATATAAAGAGGTATTTTCTGTTTGTGTCTGGACTGTAGTACTGCAAACATTGAATTAAAATCTTGGAATTTCCCCCCTAAAGGAATTACAAAAATTATGGAATATTTAATGACAAAATAACTTATGAAAGATACATTACCAAGATAAAGCTTGCATGATATATTTTATGCTTTAGACCTCCCCAATAAGACCAGTTCCTGCGGGAGAGAAGGAGGAGGAGAGCAGTTCCTGGGTGGCCATTTTTAAGTGGGCGAGAGCTGAATTTTTGAAAACTCTTGGGAGTGTGTGTTGCTGCTGGAGGGGTGGGGCTTCTGTGAGTCACACCAGTGAGTCACTAGGGGGTGGAGCTAGCAGTCTCAAAGCCTTTCTAGACCTTTCTAGAAAGTTCCAGCTGGGGTGGAGCTTCTGTGAGTCACTAGGGGGTGGAACTAGCAGTCTAGCTCTATATAACCCCTCCCAGAGCCTTTCTAGACCAGTTCCTGGTGGAGAGGAGGAGGAGGAGGAGAGCAGTTCCTGGGTGGCCATTTTAAGTGGGTGAGAGTTGAATTTTTGAAAACTCTTGGGAGAGTGGGTTGTTCCTGGGGGTGGAGCTTCTGTAAGTCACACCTGTGAATCACTAGGGGGTGGAGCTAGCAGTTTCAGAGCCTTTCTAGACCTTTCTAGAAAGTTCTAGCTGGGGTGGAGCTTCTGTGAGTCGCTAGGGGGTGGAGCTAGCAGTCTAGATCTACATAACCCCTCCCAGAGCCACGAGCCGAATTTTTATCAGTAACAGTGATTGGGAAAAAGCCAAGGTCACCAGGGGCCTTTAACCTTGGTGTTTATCAAGGGATTTTTTTTTTCTGAGGAGGAAGCCCATAATCCTATTTCAGGGACTAACTAAGACTTCTCAGTATGGACACCGAGGGGACTGCCGCAGTCACCTGCAACACTTGTGGGATGTTTGTCTTCTTGCCTACCGATGTGGGAAAATTCACATGCCCCAAAAGCAAATTGGTAGCCCTCTTGGAGAAAATGCAACAGATGGAGGCTTGCGTAGCTACACTTCAACATATCAGGGAGCAAGAGAGGGAGCAAGATCCCTGGGGCAAAGACCCATGATGTGATAGAGAGGCTGATAAGACTGGTCAAACCTATTGACAAATACTCCTTCCTTTTGGTCCACGTGGGAACGAATGACACAGCAGGACACAGCCTTCAAAATATCAGAAGGGATTAGGAGGCTATGGGTAAGAAGCTGAAAGAAATGGATGCACAGATTGTCATCTCGTCTCTTCTGCCAGTTAAAGGGCATGGTTCAGGAAGAGAGAGGAAAATAACAGATGTCAACAACTGGCTCTGCAGATGGCGTCGCTGAGAACGATTTGGATTCTTAGATCATGGGCTGCAGTTCCATGAGAGGGGACTTCTGGCAAGGGATGGGCTGCATCTCATGCCAGTTGGAAAAAACGTTTTTGCCAACAATCTCAAGAATCTGATCAGAAGGGCTTTAAATTGAGTTATATGGCGGAGGGAAACAAAAGTGCTGGAGAAAACAGTCATACTGTCATAGACGGAACAAGGCAAACAGTGAAAGGACCCAACAGTAGGAGGCAAAAAAAATGTGCACAGGCAGCAAGTAAAGGGGACACATGGTCTTAGATGTCTTTACACTAATGCACAGAAATAAGCAAGATGAACTTGAACTCCTAGCACAACAAGAGAAATATGATATAATAGGATTCACTGAAACCTGGTGGGATGAGTCTCATGATTGGAATGTAGAAATAAAGGGTTATAACATTTTAAAGAGAAACAGGCCAAACAGGAAAGGAGGAGGAATAGCATTATATGACAGGGATATTTATATCAGCGAAGATATCAAACTCAGCAAAAACCCCAAGGTTGAGCAAATTCCTCACTTGCCTGGAAGACAATTTCATTGTCCAAAAGGTGGAAGAGGCAACAAGGGAGTCAGCTATTTTGGATCTAATCCTAACCAACAGGGATGACCTAGTTAATGGGGTGCAAGTGGTTGGATCCTTAGGTGGGAGTGACCATGTTCTCCTGGAGTTTGTTATACAGTGGAAAGGAGAAGCCAGGCATAGTCAGACACACATTTTAGGAAAGCTGATTTTAGAAAACTTAGAGAAATACTGGGGGTGATCCCATGGCCAGAAATACTAAAAGATTAGGGAGTTCAAGACGGATGGGAATTCCTCAAAAGGGAGATACTAAAGGGACAATTTCAAACAGTTCCAATGAGGAAGAAAAATGGGAGATGTCTCAAGAAACCAGGATGGGTGACTAAGGAGAAAAATGGGATAATCACCAAAGAGGAATTAAAACAAATAGCCAGCACGTGTAGGGATAAAGTCAGAAAAGCTAAAGTGCAGAATGAACTCAGGTTTGCTAGAGAGGTTAAGAACAATAAAAAGGGCTTTTATGAGTATGTCTGCAGCAAAAGGAAGAAGAAAGAAATGATAGGGCCGCTGTGTGGAGAAGACGGCAAAATGCTTACAAGGGACAGAGAAAAGGCAGAATTACTGAACACCTTCTTTGCTTCAGTCTTTTCAGAAAAGGTAAAAGCTGTTCAATCTGAGTACAGTGGAGCAGAGGACAGAATAGGAGAATTTCAGCATGAAACAAGTAAACAGATAGTACAGGAATACCTGATTAATCTAAATGAATATAAGTCTCCAGGACCAGATGAACTACATGCTTCCAGAGGACAGGATCAAAATTGAAAATGACCTGAATAGACTAGAAAGCTGGGCCAAAGCTAATAAAATGAAATTCAACATGGAGAAATGTAATTTACTACACTTAGGGTGGAAAAATGAAATTCACAGATATAGGATGGGTGACACCTGGCTGAATGAGACCACATGTGAAAGGGATCTAGGAGTCCAAGTAGATCACAAGTTGAACATGAGTCAACAGTGCGATGCAGCAGCTAAAAAAGCCAATGCAATTTTAGGCTGCATGAATAGAAGTATAGTGTCTAGATCAAGGGAAGTAATAGTGCCACTCTATACTGCTTTGGTCAGGCCCCACCTGGAATATTGTGTCCAGTTCTGGGCACCACAATTTAAAAAGGATGTGGAGAAACTGGAGCATGTCCAAAGGAGGGCGACTAAAATGGTTAAGGGTCTGGAAACCACGCCCTATGAGGAACGACTTAGGGAGCTGGGAATGTTTAGCCTGGAGAAGAGAAGGTTAAGAGGTGATATTGGAGGTCTTTAAGAAGAGGCTGGATGGCCATCTGTCTGGGATGCTTTGACTGGGAGTTCCTGCATGGCAGGGGGTTGGACTGGATGGCCCTTGTGGTCTCTTCCAATTCTATGATTCTATGATAGCCTTGTTTAAATATTTGAAGGGATGTCATATTGAGGAGGGAGCAAACGTGTTTTTTGCTGCTCCAGAAACTAGGACCCGGAACAATGGATGCAAGTTCCAGGAAAGGAGATTCCACCTCAACATTAGGAGAAACTTCCTGACAGTAAGGGCTGTTCGACAATTGATCACACTCCCTCAGAGTGTGATGGAATCTTCTTCCTTGGAAGTCTTTAAGCAGAGGCTGGATGGCCATCTGTTGGGGATGCTTTGATGGAGAGTTCCTGCATGGCAGGGGGTTGAACTGGATGGCCCTTGTGGTCTCTTCCAACTCTATGATTCTATGAATAAAAGTATCACTGCATGGCCAATACAGCTACCCTGAATATGTTTCCATAGTCAAGCCAGTGTCTGTTAATGCTAGTGTCTGCTAATCTCCACTTTAGCAGAAATACAGTGGTCCCCCGGTTTATGAATACCCCGGCCTATGAAAACCCCAGTCTAAGAAAGAGACGGGGCCGGAAAAACGGCCCCGGTTTACGGAAAAAAACCCGGTTTAAGAAAAGAAAGCGGCGGGAAATTCAAATGGTGTGGGGGCTGGTTTAAGGGGCCCCGGTTTACGAACTTTTTGGTTTAAGAAAGGGGTGCTGGAACGAATTAATTTCGTAAACCAGGGGACCACTGTAGGTATATTTCTGCCAGGATTTCAGGACTAATATGTCTTCTTCTTTAATTTCATGTTTGTTTATCATATAAGTTGTCTGGGTAATTTTTTATTATAAGGAATAAAATAAATATTTGTCTCCTTTGTCATTTTTAGAGTGTGATTTTAATACCAACATACACTTAGTAGGCCATCTGTTCAAATGGTTTATCCATTACATTTTGCAAAATCTTTATTCCTGTCACCTCTTTTGTTGTTATTGCTGCTGCTGTTTATGTTCAATAATTTATGATTTATGGTGACCCTCAGGCAAATTTATCATGGGGTTTTCTTGACAAGATTTATTCAGATAGGGGTTCCCACTGCCTTCCCCTGAGGCTGAGAGAGTGTGATGGTCTCCAGAATCATAGTCCAACACTCAAACAACTACCCAACACTGGCTCCCTCTCACCTTTTTTCTTTTCTGTGAGCCTCTAGTCCTTTGTTTGTGGTTTTATGTACTCGGTTGCCTTGAGTACAAAACATCACTTATCTTGTTCAGGCATAAAGCATGTGTGGGTGTATATAATATATTACCACCTCTTTAAAAAATACATGAATATGACCTAAGAAAGGACTAGTTCCTGTTTCTAAGTAATCATTACAAGCATTCAAATACAAGTTTTCATATTAAATAGCAGTCCCAATGCTGTCAAAATCATTTAGGTGAACTCAGAAAGGCTGAAGTGATTTTCATTTGCTTATGCAGAAAATCTTTGATTCCATTCAGTATACTCACTACTACATTATGTTGCAGGGCTAGACTTAGACCAGTGAGGAGTCTGGAATATACAGTCAGTTTAATTCAAATACCAAATGAAACTTTAATTTCATAATCTGGAAATCCCCCTTCCTTGTTTGCTTTGCTATCAGGCACAGCTAAACAAACAATCTCAATTTTTAATTTTTAGTTTCTGTTTGGAGTAACCACAGTAACAGCACAGAGATTTGAACCGAAGCAGTTATCTTTTTTTAAGCAAAGCAGACTGTATTACTGCACAACCCTTTCAAAGAACGGTCTACCAGTTCTCAAAGTTAATGTCAGCAGAGGAGATAAGGAGATTCAGCAATTAGCTTGGGAGCCTAATGAATATCCACTAGAGATAAATGAATTTAACTGTAACATTATATAACACTGCAGTTACAAATACTATACAGTATCTCATAGTAACATAGCATTAACTTTGGCCAAAATGTCTTCATAGTTAATATTCATTGGCTAAATCTGCATGGCAGAAATAGGGACATTGGCTCTTACCCGTGATATGTCCGTTTCCAGTAGGTAAGACCCCCACATCCTGTAGTTTGGGTTATGCTCCTCCCACTAACTCCAAAAGGCAGGAGAGACTCTTGAGACCCTGGAAGGCCAGTTGTACAACAGCCGAATGCTCCAGAGAAAACATAAACAATTTAGTTGCATATCAAACTATACAGAATTGGACAGCCACAGAGGCAGCCCGTGAGCAATCTCGCTTGTTCTCCATAGGACCGAACTATGTGGATTATGAGGCATCCCTATCCCAGCACCCCTGAGGGTGGGCCAGGATGTGGGGCTCCTATCTACTGGAAACGGACATATCACGGGTAGGAGCCAATGTCCCTTTTCCCAGTAGATAAGTCCCCGACATCCTGTAGTTTGGGATTTACCAAAGCCAATCTAAACAGGGTGGGCGGTGATGGCCCTTCAGTGACATAGGCTTGAGCACCTGCTGCAAGACCCTGCTGTAAACAGCAGTCTCGGCCAAGCCAAGGTGTCAAGATAGTGAAACCTAATAAGAGTGTATGATGGCTTCCATGTGGCCACCCTGATGATCTTTGCTATAGTATACTGGTTAGAGGTGCTAATGCACCTGCACTCTTTGGTATGGGTGACTTGGTTTCTGGTGGTAACCTCCCAAGAATACATGGCCGGGAGTAATGCAGGGCCTGATCCACTTGCTAGGCATGAAGGCTGATACCTTCTTGCCCATAGAATAGGACTAAAGGAAACAAAGGGGTATCAGAGGAATGAACGTTGTTTCTCCTCTATGGGTGGCTGGCTCCCCAGCATGGTGTATGTTTTATATTCTTTCCAGTGGCTGGGAGAATGAAGGAGAAGATGAGGGAATATGATTCTGAACCCTGAGGAGGTTAGAGCTATTGCTATTGCTATTATTATTATTATTATTATTAACCTTTATTTGTGTAGTGCTGTAAATTTACACAGCACTGTACATAAAATCTTGATAATTAGAGCTCACCCTGGTCTGAGTCTGGCTGAATTGCCATTGGGTCAGTTCTAATAACATTTAGCTGCTAGTTTGATAGCAGGACCTCAGGCTCCAATCCCCTATGTGCCAAAGGGGGAACAATCATGAAGGGCCCTAACCAGGCAACTGGTTTAGAGAGATCTCCCTTAGGATCTATGACTGTTAGCACCCTCAAGACCCTGTATAAATCCTAGAAGAGAAATGGTGTTGTGCAGCAAGACAAGCAACAAGTCACCTGAGGGACTTGGGATGGAGATGGGATGCTATCCCATCCTGGCCCCTTGCTTGTGTCACAACAGTGAGGTTATAAGAGATGTTTCAAACACTCATGGGGGGAAGGGTTTTTTTCATTGGATGGAAAGGAGGCTGTTTGTCTCCAATTAAGAATTTTCCTTAACCCCCTATATTACAACAAACCTTTTCATAGTAGGAGCTGTATTTTTATTTTCCTTTAACAGCCATTTCTCCTCTGAAAGAAGGGAAGGAGAGGGGAACCACCTGTCTCCTGAGGGCTAGCTTAGAGGTCTCTGTGTATTATTACAGGAACTTGGGCCCCCTTTTGCCCCTAAAGGGGGCTTGGCTGGTCACATTAATCCAATATATATCTATTACCCCATTTGAGATGATTTTCTCAGAGATCCTCAAATGCGTGAAAGCTTTAAAGATCCACTTTATAACCAGAGGATGGAAGTATCTTTCTTCTTGCTTGAGTCCCCCTGCTTATTAAACCTAAACAAATGTGTATAGTTAAGGCCTATGCTCTCATTGAGAAGTGCTAAGGCTGACACTAGTTTGCACAAGGGAGATTAGAACCATGTGCTCATCCTGTGCCTTAGGTTGTCCCAGCTAAGGCAAAGAGAACTCTGGCCTTAATGGAGACAGGGATGGAGGCCTTCTGAGGAGAGAAGATAAGTCATTATGTGGCTTTTATGGTTAGCCACCTCCCTGTAGAATTAGTTTCCAGGTACCTTTTCTACTCTGGCAAAAAGAAAAAAGGGGAGGGGGGGATGACCAGAAACAGGAAACTCTGAGAAGGAAGTAATATAGCTGCATATGGCCTGTAGTCTAGCCCTGATATCCACACAGCATTTTTTATTTATTTTTGAAACAGCTCCAGCTTCAAGATGGAGTTTAGAAGCTTAGCCCTTTCAGTCTCAGACAGGCTTTATACTTTCGTAACCCGGAAATATTCGTAACCCGGGGGACCGCTTTGTTTGCCGGACCGCGCGGCAAATTTAAAGGGGCCGCGCGTTTTTTTTTTGTCGTAACCCGGGGTTTTATTCGTAAGCCAGGGCCGTTTTTGTGGCCCAGGCTCTTTCGTACCCCGGGGTTTTCGTACCCCGGGGGATTCGTAACCCGGGGGACCACTGTAGTAACCTGGTTCCATTATAGAGGCAGGCTTGTTCCTCAACTCCCTTCCCATGTGCATAGGTGAACTGGGAAGGGCACAGAGGGGGCTGCTGTGGGACATGGCACCCCATTTCCTGGAGATATGTCTGGATCCTGAGAAAGGGTCATCTCTGATGGAAAGGAGAGGCCAAGAGCCTCAAGAGTACCACAGTTTGGGGCAGCCTAACACAATTGGGGGTGAAGGGAACTCTCCTCATCCTTCCCACAAGTGTCCCCCCCCCCCTTTTAAGAAGGAGGGAATGCAGGAGGATTTGTATCCATGTGCTCTCAGCAAATCCTTGAATGACAAAATCCTAGAGTTGGAAGGAACCCCAAGGGTCATCTAGTCCAACCCCCTGCCATGCAGGAACTCTCAATCAAAGCACACTCAATATATGGCCATCCAGCCTCTGTTTAGAGGTGGGTGGCAGAGGCCATGTTCCCTCTGGCAAGGGGAAGAAGCCATTTTCTGCTTTCCTTGTGGGATGCTCTGTGGCAGCCAAAAAAGACCATTTCAGAGTTGCAAGCCTCAGCCCCTGCTGGGCCCTATCTAGCTTACCTTAAAGCCATGCAGCCAAGATGGCGGCTGTATATGCCAGAGGAGGAGTCCTCTGCCTCTTTCCACACCATCTCCCCATAAGAATTCAAAGGGAATGTGCAAGAGCCCTGGCAACATCACCATGTGTTTCCCAGGCTGCAATAGGATCTCCCACATCTGTTGGGATCCTGGGTGCTACTGGGGCCAGAGATGGGAAGGAAGGGGGAGACCAAGAGCCAATCCCCTTATCTGCCCTCCTGGCAGAATTCCAAACCTTATGCTAGGCAGGTGCCCACAGTGGCAATGGCAGAGGCCTCTTGGCAATGCCTGCCCTGAGAGTGGGCATTAGATCTGGGAAAGGTTCCTTGCTGGCTGCAGAGGAGTACTCTGGTACTCACCCCTTATCCTGTGTCTTCTGGCTGGCTTGCCTTTCTGAACTTGGCCCTGTTTCAGGCTGGGCAGAGGTGATGCAGAGGGACTCTTTCCCATGGCTTCTGGCTGTCCTGTCCTCTGAACCCTGGCCCTAAACGGATTGGGCAGAGGTGCTGAGAAGGGAAATTTCCATAACTTCTGGCCAGGAGCCTCTTTAATCCCTGGCCCTAAAAGGTCTGGGCAGAGGTGATGTGAAGAAACAGAGACAAGGAGGGGAAACCCTCACCATCTGTTCCCATGGCTCCCATGTGCTGCAAGGCTGTTTGCAGAAATCTCCTGTGCTCCCCTTGAAAGGGGGCAGCTTTGGAGGAGAGAGAGAGTCATTGGCAAAGCCAAGACATTTCTCCAATCCTGGGAGCCCTTGCCATATTAAATCTTTCTCCATGCTTCCAAGGCACCAAGGAAAAGGATTGAAGCAGCTGTAGTGAAGAAGTTGCAGAGCAACAGCAAACACATCCTGGAGTGATAGGCAGGACAAGACTGGCCTTCCAGGGTTAGCTCCACCCACATGGGGTCACCAGAAGGTCTCAAGTTTCAGCCCTGCCTATTGGAGTGAGTGGAAGGAGCATAACCCAAACTACAGGATGTGGGGGTCTTATCTACTGGGAAAAATCCATTTTAACTGCCATGGCTCAGTTTTCTGGAATTCTGGGGGTTGCAGTTTTGTGAGACATTTAGCCTTCTCTGTCAGAGAGCTCTGGTGCCTACAACACACTACACTTCCAGGAATTTCATAGCATTGTGCCATGGCAGTTAAAATGGTGTAAAACTGGATTATTTCTGCAATGGATATTCAGCCATTAACTGTTTTGTGAATGTGCAATTCTGACTTTGTGTCACTATAAAACAGAAGAAGTGGCTAAAACATTTCTAGAACAAGAATAAGCATGTTTATGCAGACTGATTCTCCTTATTCAAAATTTTGAAATATTCCAAAAACTATTACCTTCAAGCTATGTGTACAATGCTTATATGAAACATAAATTAATCTTGTGTTCAGACCTGGGTTCTATCTCCAAGATATCTAATTATGTATGTACTGTATATGCAAATACAAGTATTCCAAAATCTTAAATCCAAAATACCTTTGAGCCCAAGCATTTCAGGTAACAGAACTCAACCTGTCTATAATGTCTAACTCTTCAAGATGATCTAGACCTAGCCAAGCTTGAAGTAAAACATGGTTTTATTGGGTCTACTTTTAGCATAGTAGTTGAATCCACATCCAATCCGACATAACTATTGGCTGCATTGCAATAATTAATTATTACACTAGTGCTGATATTAAAATTAATTAGGTAATACTGGTGAGTCTTAGCTACATTGTTCCAATTTACAAAATCTGAATAACAGCATATGTCTAGGAAAGAGATAAATGACCCACAGTGCATAGGAGGATAAAGCAACCAAAGTCTTGGCACTGCTGGAGGGAACGGATTTCCTTTGTTTAATCAGAAAGGGTAGCATGGCACTGAGGAAGAAACTAGAAGCTTGGAGGAAGAGGTTTCCTTGATCTACTCAGAAAGAGGACAGGATGGGGAAGAAAAAGCTGTAACCCTGCCTTGAAGGAAGGGGTTTCCTTTGTCTGCTTATAGGGGGAGGCATGAGGCAGATGAAGAAACTAGAATCTTGTGAGCTTCACTGTGGCTGGAAGGAGCTTCCTTTGCTTGTTCAGTCAGAGATTTAAAAACTGGAGTCTCATTATCTATAAGGAACTGGCTCCCCCATCTACATCAGTCTCAGTTTTACATCACAACTTTAGGAACATAAATCAAGACTTGCCTTGTCAAGGTGGCAAGAAATACTGATGGTCAATTATAGCAATAAAAAATCCAAACATAGAGGAAAGATCTGAGCTTTTAGCTGGCAAAATAATTTTAATCATGTGCAGACTTAATTACTACCATCCATCTCCTTTTCTTCCTTTTCCTTGAAAAGATTCCAGTGTGAAATACACATACCCATTTTTAAGAAAAAGCTAGTAAAATAGAAGTTAAAATAGATGTTTTAAAATCTCTACAGTAAGAGTCAACAGCCAACAACCCAATTACAAAACAATACCAATCAATATATCTAAAGTCAGTTTGAGATGATATTTTCTTTAATACCTAAGAAAAGAACATTTTGAGTTCTTTTGAGACAAAAAGGCAGTTTGTGCCAATCTGTTTTCTTCTGAAAGACACTCCAGAGTTGGGGTGCCACCAAATGCACAATGCATTCTTTCTCAATTATAGAAAAGCCTTTTCCAAATATCACACACAGGCAGGATATATGTATCCTAACAAAAATTAGTTCCTAAAATGCTAAGAGCTTCAGTGGTGATCAATAACACCTTGAATTGGGCTCAGTAGCAAATTAAGAAGCAGAGGCTGGATGGCCATCTGTTGGGGATGCTTTGATGGAGAGTTCCTGCATGGCAGGGGGTTGAACTGGATGGCCCTTGTGGTCTCTTCCAACTCTATGATTCTATGAGTAAGAATTTTCACCATGAAGCTGTGTGTAAATAAACAAGGCAGAATTATAACAACCAAATTCTGTATCAAATGAAACCTCCAAATCATTGAAAGGGCAGAACCATGTATGACATATTAAAGCAAACCAACCAAGAAGACTAAATCAAATTAAGCAAATGACATTCAGGATGATGGCAATAGCAAGTACATTTCTGTATTGCTTACCAATGTATTCAGCAGGTTACAAAGTGTAAGCTAACTGCCCCCAACAAACTGGGTACTCATTTTAACAACCTATAGAAAGATGCCACGGTGAGTCAACCTGAAGTCTCTGGCTAGTAGTGAACTCACAACCTTGTGGTTTGTGTGTGAGTGTCTGTAGTACAGGCATTTGACCACTGCACCACCAGGGCTCCATAAATAACCATAATCACTTGTGTGTTCTTATAACTCACAAGAAATTTTTTCACAACTCAAAACTCATTTCAGAGAAGCTACAACAGGCATTCTAGTTGAGGCACTTTTGATTCATCCCTCCCCCCCCCCCCCCGTGCTGTTCTCAATCATAAGATACATTATACAAGATTCAATATGATCTCTATAATTTTAATTCAAAATGAAGTTCAAAGAACACTAATTCTTTTATGGTAAAACTGGATTATTATTTTATTAATTGTTATCATAAGATTTGTTCAAAGTATACATTCTATAAATGAATAATCAACATGGTGCCAGTCAGACAAACACTGCACACTTATCTGAAAAGTACAGAGTCTAAATGATTATATGAAATACTTCTAAGGATTATCAGGTAATTGCTTGAAAAAGTAAAAGGTAATAAAATAAGTTCTAAAGTATCTGCTTCGTTTTTTAAAAAAATATGTAAAAGCAAACAGTGTTGTAAAGACATAAATGAAAAATCACATAACTGAAACAGGCCAACAGTATCCACCAGTCTTAAAACATACGAACGTCTGCAGATTTTGAAAGTCTGTTAAACTACTCACTAAACTACTCAATAATCTCAGCAAATTTTAAGCACACAGAAACATTTATAACAATCTGCGTTGAACCTGGCCTAAAAAGAAACCAGCCCCGCCACAGCCCCAGGGTGGTTTTAAGATGTTCTGGCAGTGTGCAGCATGTAAATGCTGAGCTGACAGAGTGTCTTGAAACCACCCACATCTGGGCAGCTGGCTGGCTTTCGGGAGTCATCAGAGCATGTGGCATGTAAATGCTGCGCTCCCAAGATGCCCAGTCTTTAACGGGCAGCCTGTTCTGGCCCTTAGTTTTTATTAATGTAGCTCTGTCATCTATAGCAGACTGGATGACAGGCAGTCTGTGCTGCTGTGGAAAAAGGGCAGGTTAAACATTCAACTTAAAACAGCATGTTTTATATAAGGGGCACAATTTTACTACTCCACTATATATAATGGGACTTGAGCAGCCATAAATTGTGGTATTCATGGGAGGTCCTGGAACCAAACCCCAGCAGATAGATACCATGGGCCCAGTGTAATATCTAGAAACATATATAAATAATCTATATAAAATAGTAAAATCAAGATTTACTTTTTGGAATTAATTAATTTTCCCCAAGTTATGGATGGTTGCATCTGTGAATGCAGAGGCCTGGCTGTATTAAAACCTATAACCTGCAACATTTTAGAAATCTTTCCTGTACGAAAATGCTGTTTCCTGGGAAGAAAATGTTCTCTCTACAAAACAAGTGTGTCTGAATTTTGTGCAGAGTCAGTGCTGAACTGTAAAGATTCTCACCAGTCCAAGTTTCTCAAAACTTGAAAAATATGTTTTTTGATAATTTTCTGAATATTTTAAAATGTTCTCTCTATCCCTAACAGGTAGGCAGCGGGAAAGCTGGGAAATCCTGCTCCTAGCCTGTCACTTCCCCTCCATCTCTCTTCCATTTTTCCTTCTCCCTTCCCAGGTTTCTAAATTAGAAACGATCCTATGTGGGAAAGGGTTTATTGCTGCTTTACATGTGATTACACATGTCAGTTCAACCCTCAGAGGGATAGCTTAAAAGACTGCTAGGAATATAAACACATAAATGCAAAAAATTCATGAGAGTTCCCCCCCCCCCCCAGGCTGAGAAAGAAGTCATAAAGGGGGGGGGATTATACTGAAGGAGTGGGAAGCATGGCATGGTTGCCAATTTAGAATTCCTTGGTTTGCTCCATTAACCACCATATATTTGCAGTGTGGTATCTGGTGACTCTTCCTTTTCTGAAACCTGCTTGCATCTCTGGGATTTCTCTCTCCATGTACAGTGGGCCATCCTTACCTGTGGACCTACCATCCATGGATCCCAGCATCTATGGATGGGAAGCCCCTGGCTAGTGTAGCTGCTACCATTACCCCCACCTTCCTGCTCCTCCTCGCAATCATTCTTGTCATCCTCACTGTCCTCTTCCTAGCAGTCCTTCTCATTGCTGTCCTCTTCCTCCTCCTTGCAATTGCTGCCACTGCTTGAGAAGTGCAACTTCTGCCAATGGCAGCACAGCCCCTCAAGCCCTGTGAGCAGCTGTCCCAATCTGCTATAAACTGCTCTTCTCAGGCAACAACAGCAGCAATTGCAAGGAGGAGGAGGATCAAGAGGACTGCTAGGAGGAGGAGGAGGAGGAGGAAGGTGGCAGCAGCAGCAATTGTAAAGGGGAGGAGGAGGAAGAGGACAGTGATGATAAGGACTGCTAGGAGGAGGAAGAGGAGGAGCGCAGCGGTGGCAGCTGCAAACTGGGTAGGAACTTGAGCATTAATGGATTTTGGTATTCTCAAGGGGGGGGTCTGGAACAGATCCCCCGCGGATACCAAGTTCACACTGTAGGATTGGAGTGTATGCTGCAGAATTTTGAACATTTATTAGTATATTTTAGTTATCACTAGAGTTGATTCTGTCTGTGTAGACTATAGCACTTTTACTGGAATATCATCTATTCCTGGTGATTTATTCTTCCCAATATCTCTTATTGTAGCTTCCATTTTGCTCTCTAGGATTTGGGGTTCATTAAGACTTAAGTGGGTATAGGATAAGGGAGTTCTTTGTTGGTAAAAGGCCACACAGTACATACACTCCAACCATTGTTACTGATTGTTACTGATGAAGACACACCTCTGAACATATTTGTCTGCCAGATGGACAACCCAGATGTATGTCACAGAACACCTAAACAAATCCACAGGTGGTGGCATATTATGGTTGCTGCAGTTTCTTCTCATAACATGCGTAGGAAAAGAAGAGGCAAAAGAACTGGCAGAGCGTTCCTCCCTCATCTCAATAAACATTTAATGTAGGTACAAGTTCATGGATTATGCTGGATAAGTTCTAGAGACTAGGGCTGCTGCCTCACCGAAGAATTAATGCACTTTGACACCGCTTTAACTGTCTTGGTATTTGGAATCCAGGACTGGAATCCTGGCATTTGTAGTTTGTTTTATCACTAGAACTCTCTAATAAATATCTCATAAAACTACAAATCCCAGAATTTAATAGCACTTACTCATGGTAGTTAAAGCAGTGTCAAACCACATTAATTCTACAGTGTAGATGCACCCCAGGAAGCCACACTAGACCCTCTGAAAGACAATGCAGACCACCTTTACCCCTGCTGAATTAATTGCTGCCGTGGTTGTGGCAAAATAACACTTCCTTTTAATCCTAAATTGCACATCTTTTTGTAAGGAAAATAATGCTTTCCAGTGTTTTCTCCTGCACTTCCTGAGGTTTCACTTGCACACATCTCCCAAAAAAAAAGGTGATGTAATTGGTGATGTAGTAGTGATTTTTGCAGGCTGCATGTTCTCTACAGTCTGCCCATTCCTGACCAACGTGATTTAGTAGCTGACTACTGACTACTATTTTTTTCTGGGTATGCCTCCCTTTGCTCCTCACAGGCTACTTTCTCAAAAATACAGTAACAATCCCACACTAAGTTCCATATAAAAGTCCCATCACAGGTCCAGCACCAAGGAACTGGAAGACTACTCTTTCCATGCAGGCTTCTGAACCTTTGGAAACTTGACAGGTGTGCAACAGGTAAAGATGTTCCACTGATATTTCAAGACAGAACTGCTGCCATGTGAGACTCTAAATATGCTATGATCTGTTAAGCAATTGACTAAGTGGAATGGACATTCTCAAGTGAGCAGTTAATAATTATGCATGTCTTCTCTTTTCAGGATCCTTTCAGTCTATTCAATACAGGCAAGTGTGTTTCTTTACTGATATGGAGTGGTGAAAGAATATTTCTTTCCCACAAAGTAGTATGATACATCTTTAACGCACTCCAGGACGGGGCTTTGGGGAAAGGGAGGTGCGTAATCCTATCAAAACCTGCTGAATTATATTGTAAACATGTTTGAACAAGAAACTTCAGGCTTGTACTTAAGATAGGTCTTATTCAAAATTATAAATCTTCATTTCTTTTCAAATTACAGTTTCAGTGTCAATACAATACAGAGGTCAATATTTGTATATTCATGCCTCCACATTTGTTGAGGTTAGGGGCACATGACCCCCATAAATGTGGGAAAATTGCAAAGAACAAAAACATTATGTTTTTACCTGTGAGAACACCTCTCTAGGAATCTCTAGGTCCTCCAGTGCAATTCTGTGGCCAACATCTGACAAGCACTGACCATAGAATTAAGCTGGAGGAGCTACAAATGCCTAGTGGAGTGTTCTTTCTAGGAATCTCTACATCCTTCAGTGTGACTTTTGGTTACAGTTGACCATAAAATTGAGCTGGGGTACCTAGATATTCCTAGAGAGAACAAATTAATAACATCTGTGAATAATCAAAGCTGCAAAAGTCAAAGATGCAAATGTGGAGGGACGAGTGTATATATTTTATATATTTTTACAATACCAGATAACTAGGGTTATTTTAGGACCAGATGTTGATCAGGACCTTAAAAATCAAGCTGAAACCTGATCTCTTGCTCTGGCCATCTACACAGATGCTAGAGTCATAAAATGTTGCAGTTTTCAAATATGAATCTTGGGCTCTTGAAGTAATCTCCTTTTTCTCGTATGTTACAGGAATTCATTTATATGATAGCCGGGCTTCTGTAAGTGCACTGCTTCCTGCAATTATCCTTGGTGATTAATTTCACCACAAAATTAGGTTACTGCTTATGTAATACTATTAATAGTTACATGTCGATATCTTAAAATTGTTGAGATACACAAAGAAGACTGGAGTGTATTTCATCATTTATTTTAAAACAGTAGTTTTACTGTAAGAATATGCCATTTACTGTAAATTTTTAAATAGTATCTTAAGAGTATTATATTCAAAAATCTCTTGTGAGTGAGGTCAATCAGTTGCAGTGAGACCTCAACTAGGCTAAGGAAACTGGAAAGAATAAAGCTTCCCGCTGAGCCAGGGAAGAGATTTAAAAGGGACTGGCAAGCTTTAGAGAACTAGGGTGGATTCCTGTGTATACTGTTGTAGGTTGAGCCTGAGAGAATTACATCCACCTCAGTAGAATGTAGCTGGTAACTTTGTACAGTCGCCACCTGTAAAATGGAAGAGACAGTCTTGATATGAACTGTGACAGCCCACAGAAAATAAAATGGGCTGTATATTATACTAGACAGCCACTTGTAGAAGAGTGGAATCTAGAAAAAATGGGAAGGGTATTCAACTCCTGCTCTGTCACAGAAACCCATGAACATACCTCTGAAAACCTAGTTTTCAGGCAGTGTGGAAAGCTTCAAGGCAAAGGAAATTCTGCAGTGCTGCTGTTAGAGTTTAGAATTTCTCTAATTATTTCTTAGAACCATTTAAACCAAAAGCTATTGTCATCACACTTTGTGGCAGAAGCAATGGGCACATTAGGGCCACGGCAACGATCTGCCCCCAAAAGGAGCTGCGAAATGCAGCTCCTTCCCACGACGCTGCCAAGGTGCCATCAGTACCCTGAGATTGCGTGGTGATGTCACGTGTGTGCCACCCTGTTTGGATGCAGGGCACACGTGACATCATTGATGTGTGTGCCGTGTGGATGGCGCTGCATAAAGATGACACTGCCCATAAGTGCTAGGGTTTAGGAGCGTGCGGTTGCTGCGCATTCCCGAACCCTAATTTTGGTCCAAGGACGGCACTTCCAGCCCATCTATACCAAGCCTACGTGATGCAAACAAGGCCAAGAAAGTCAAAGAACCCAGTGTGCCTCAGCCAAAGGCTCTTGTGGCATCACAGTTCAAAGGGCTGAAAACAAGTGAAAAATCTTACAAGGAGGGGTTTTCAAACTTCATTTCCTTACACTACACAAATCAGTATATAACACTGTACTGTCTTTGCTGGAGGAAAGGCTAGGGCAGAAAGCATCACAGAAATGAGAACTCAAAAGTCTTAACAGACAAACTCTACTCACTTTTTATGCGGCTTTTAAGGTCAACTTCACATATCAACCAAATTTAAAGAGGAAAATTATAAATTATATATCAATAGAAAGGAAGTGAAGAATCACTGTAACAATTCTGTTTGTGGTCCAAAGACACAGCTGTTTTGAGTAATATCTCTCTCCTGTAAGATAAAAGGAGAAATGCTATTTTTTCACAGGGGTAAAAAGTTACTGCCCCGCGCCTGTTGATTCAGTGGTTCTCCATCTTTGGTCTTTCAGAAATACAGTGAGCCCTTCCTATATGTGGGGGATCTGTTCCTGACCCCTCCCCCCACATATGGGAAAAACACATAATGCAAAAGCCCATTTCTTATGGCGGTGTGCTCCCAGAGGCGCACCCACCATTTTGTCCTATGGGGTTTGCTGTACACATAAGCTCAAAGCCACGTACAGCGAGCCTGGGTATGGCACGGGTGCACTGTAGTTTTCAGAATCCCTGACATTTGGACAAGATGACTAGCTGCTCTAGATAACTGGATGAAAACCATGAAATCCAACATAAGCTCTGTAAATAACCAATATTTCCCCATCTTGCTGCTCTCCTGTTGTTCTGGAGTACTGGTTTGATTTTTTTTTTGTAATGTCCCACCCAACTTGCCAAGATTTGCCTTAAAAAATCTTTAAATTTTTTAAAAAATGTTAAAAACTTTACATTCGAGGCTTATCCAATATGGACCACAATGGAAAAGCACTCTGCAATCCCAAACATCTCACCATGTTCTCAGTTGGATAAAGAATGGCTAATTCACATTTTCCAAGTTCATCACAAACCCCTAGGCAAACATATATACAAGGCCACTTTGAGTGCTTATATCACTGCATTGAGTCCCTATATAGGGAGAAAGGCCGGATATAAATTAAAAATGCAATGCATCAGGAAATGTAGCTTTTAGACAAGCTCATGCCACAGCTAAATATATAACATGTATGTGTATTATACAGTCCTATAAAAGGGTGAACAGGATACAGTTTTGATGAACAATTCAACTCAACTGGAGTTTTGTTTAAAACTGATGCAGCTACTATTAAAAACAAACACCACCTTCTGTCCTGGGAAATGTAAATTGGAAAGTCAGGCACTTTCAGTTCTCTAAAAAGTAATATTCAGCCAATAAATGTTTCAGTGGAAGTCAGTTCTACTTTTGTGTCCATAATTCCTTTTCTTACACTCCTGTTTTATTTAAATGAAATTAAGCTTGTATTATGGTGATCACACCCAGAATGTGTGATACAAAGACATTTAATGATACAAATTGATACTTTTATTACTACTGCTTGTTTCTTTTTTTAAGGCAACATGAAAGAAGTTGGCCTCTGAGTTTTTGTTTTCTCTGTATAGTTAATTTTCTGATGGGTAGTATTCTCCCTCCTCTCCAAAAGAAAAGGTTAGAAGAGCATACAACCTGTTATACCACTTGAAAGAATATCAGATCTTCATTAGCTAGACATCAGTTCTCCAGTGTGGTATAGTGGTATGACTACAACTCTGAAGATCAGGGTTCAATTCCCTACTCAAATATAAAAAAACCCTGGATGACCCTGGGCAAGTCACAATCTCTCAGCCTCAGAAGATGGCAATGGCAAATTCCCTCTGAAGAAACTTGCCAAGAAAACTCTATGATAAGTTCGCTTTAGGGTCTCCATAAGTAAAAAAATGACAACAATAAATAATGCAAAAGCTCTGAGGTTTTTTTCATATAAGAGATCAAACAGGTCAAATCCAGATTACATTTCCAATGCTACAAGGGCAAGCATATGAAGGATACAGCTTATTCCACAATAGCACTGGAGAATGGGAGAAAATTAGTATTTTGCTTCTTCAGAAACATCCAATTTAATTTTTGACAAGACAAGTCCTTAAGGGTATGAAAACTAGTTTGAAATCATGTGGTAAAATCTTAGAGACCAAATAAATGAGTAGGTCACTGAGAAGGATTTCCATGTGTTGAATAGCTGAACATTTATTTTATTTGATCTGTATCCTTTATGGGGATCCTAGAATTCAGCTTTCCATGATGCAAAATGTTTTCATTTTTCCCATACTACATACATCACATCATAGACATCTCTTGGCTGTAACAAGCATCCCAAATACTACAAACTTTAAGTGGAAGCAATTGGCCTTATAAACATTTTCATAAATGTTTGCTTGAGGAGGTCAACTGGTGAATTAGTACGGATTTCAACAAAAGCATGTAGCTACTACATAACAAAACAGAATGCTGTGCAGTGATAGCAAGACTTGAAAATGCCACGGGCCTTGTTTAGCTTGCTAAGTAAAGCAGTATAGAACGCACTATCAAAACTAATAATCTTTCAATCTTGCCCTTTTAAACAATGCTTCCTACACTACCCTCTCTATAATTGGTTCTACAATAAACAGGCACTGTCAATTTCTTTATCATTAATGTTAATACATCAACTGTTATTATTAATATGGCAACTTTTATTGTTAATAGCAAATGATAGTGTACGACTTGCACAAGCAGAGATTTGAACCCCGATATTCAGTTCATTCTGCATCCACAGATTCAGCCATCTATGTCTTGAAAATAACACAGGGTTTTGTTTTTTTTCAATTCCAAAAAACAAGCCTTGATTTTGCCATTTTATGCAAGGGACACCATTTTAGTACCCCACTGTATATAATGGGACTTGAACCACAGATTTTGGTATCCACAGGAGGTCCTGGAACCAAACTACAGCAGACATCAAGGCCTACTGTTGTCCAGAGCACAGACCACTACGCTACACTGGCTACAGTTGATTACAGCTATAAAAATCATGCTGTATGTGCGTGTGTTTAATGAAATGAAGCAGCTTTCCTGGTCATGCACTTACTCCAAACAGCTCAGAAATCTGACTGTAGTGCACTTACAATTCAGACAAAGAATTTTAAAAAACACACACACACACACACAAAAAGACATCTTGCTTTCCCCCCCAGGATGCTATTTTCTATGTGATGCAAGAGATTCTGAATTCCTGGAAAATGTGCACCTCATGAGAACTGAGATGTTTTATATGTCACATTTTGTTTCTTCCTGATTGCTTCTATTCTGATATTTAAACAGAAACAGATTAAATCTGGTAGGCATGTATACTAAAAGTTTATTTTAGAAATCATTTTTGTTATTTCACATACAGAAGAACTGGACTGATGTACCTGAAAGACTGAGTGAAACCCAGTTTAATCAATGAGCAGATCCACTGATCAGTGGCAACATTATGCCAGTGCTTACATAAAACAAATTGATTCAATGTAGCTACTCTAGTTAGGACTAACAATTGGATTTAGTGCATTGCTTTATTTGCACTGACTATAGGTACATGTATGCTGCAGAAATAATGCAGTTTGACACCACTTTAACTGCCATGGGTCTATCCTACAGAATCCTGGGATTTGTAGTTTTGTGAGGCACCAGCATTCTTGGGCAGAGAAGGCTAAACACCTTGTGAAACTACAAAGCCCAGGATCCCATAGGATTCAGCTACAGCACTTAAAGAAGTATCAAACAGCATTATTTCTACAGTGCAAATGCACCTAGGATTCCTCCAGTCCATCACACATCTCTTTCATTGGTGGAGAGAGAGAAAAACTATTAACTGTAAATCCCATCAAGCTGAAAGCTGATACTTTTAATACTGCTTAATCCTGAACCTGAATTAATTGGTCACAGGACTCTCCACAATGGTCAATCCATGAGATAAGATTTTTAGACTTTTACTTTCTGGACTGTGTTTTTTTTCCATTATCTCCTGATTTGAAGACTGTAAAGTACGATGAAAAATTCAGTAGAGAATCTGTATTCATTTTGTAAAAAAATTGTAACATTTTAATTATCCAAATTAAAATATATGTTGTTTAACTTACTGATCACACAGCTATTTTGGGGTGTTTTTTTTTTTAGTCTGTCCAATTCATGTATTTTACATTCATAAAAGAAGAATGCCAACTTGAATCTTTTTTTAGAGTTAAGCAATCTTTGGAGCATTCTTTGCATGAATCACAGTAAGGGGCAGACACCGAGCTGTTCAGAATAAATTAACCCTTGTGGCAAACTAGTGGACCCTGTCTGCTTTCTATAATCACTAGTTAAACAACAACAACAAAAATTCAAATAAGGATATGAATTGCAACTTGACATTTCAGCAGTGACCAATGTGCAGACTATTTTAATTGGCATACTTTACTGGACTCTCTTCCAACTCCAAAAATCAAAGTCAAAATTGGGGCGGGGTGGGAGATCTATATTCTGATATGAACTGAATCTGAACAGGATAGACCCAGGTGACTTAGTGAAATACACTTATATTCATTAAAGCTAATAAGTGGACTCCTATCTGCTACAAGCACTTCTTGGTGGCTTGTCACTTTGTATTACTTATTTTATTTTGATATGCTTTATTTTTGATAATACTATGCTGCTTAACATAATAAAACCTCTACGTAGTTGGATGTGGATGTGACACACAGGATTCCACATATTTTGCTTTGGCTGAGTAGATGAATCCATTATTTGCAATTGAAACAGTCACAATTGCAAGCAGAAAACCTGATAAATGTAAGGAACAGAATTATGGACTTTCAAAATAGGTATAAACTGTGTATCTCTGTAGCTGTCTTAGTACAAAAGCCCAAAAGCAAGTCAGATAAATTACTCTTCCTCTTCTTTAAAGGTGGTGGTGGGGGGGGTGCAGGTTTCTTCTCCTTTCAGTTTGGCTTTGTGCCATCAGTGCCATGCTGTTAAGGCATACAAAAGCCCAGCATGAGATTCCTTTGTGGAGAAAAGGAGGGGCTAGTCTTTTTCCCTTCTCCATTGGATTTTGCCTGAAGCAACACCTGCAGGACACTGGCAATACTTCTCCAAATGCCAAGGTTACAGGAAAGAAACAGGCCTCTCTTTTCCTCCACAAAGAATGAGGAGGAAAGGAGGGCAGGATCTCTCTTATGCAAGTTTTTACTGGAACTCTGGTGGAGGGGGTGGTATTGGCAAAAACCACTTCTCAGAAGTCCTTGCCTAAGAAAACACTATGAAATGCATAGAGTTGCCATACAGTGACAAGCCAATTGAAGGCACACACACATACACACACTTTGAAGAGGGAATTTCAGAAACTCTGGTTATTACATATGAAATGGACAAAGATCTTCAATGGCAAACATCATGGATTTAACCCTGATGCCTTTCCTAGCACCAGGCTATGCTATTCTTTTGTATTTGAATATGATTTTCTATGGGCTCTCTGTTGCACAAGTATAATTGTAGTAATTTACCTGAACAGGGAGGGCTGTGTACTGGGGTAGCAGCAATGGGAAGTACAGGTTGCTTACCTGTAACTGTGTTTCTTCGAGTGGTCATCTGTGCCCTCACACAATAGGGGTTTGCGCCTGTGCAGAAGCTCCATTCGGAATGCTGAAAAGCTGAGCAGATTGGCGGGAGCCCCGCCCCTCCCATTCCCTGAGCATGCCCAATGCCGCCAATCTAGCTCCTCCTTCAGTTCAAGTCTGCCGCAAAAAGGCAGGGACCTGACCGAGGGGAGGTAGGGCGGGATTTGTGTGAGGGCACAGATGACCACTCGAAGAAACACAGTTACAGGTAAGCAACCTGTACTTCTCTTTCGTGGTCTCTGTGCCTCACACAATAGGGTGACTAAAAAGCTTACCTGTGGAGGTGGGAAGGTCACTGCAGAATTGAAGAAAGAACAGCACGACCAAAACTGGCATCTCTCCGGGATCTGGAATCCAACCGGTAATGCCGAACAAACGTGGATGGCTGTGACCACGTGGCCGCCTTGCAGACCTCTGGCAGGGGAACACCTCTGAGGAAGGCAGCAGATGAAGCCGTAGCCCTGGTTGAGTGGGCACGTACACCAACTGGAAGTGGGCGTTTAAGCCAGTTCATAGGCCAAGGCAATGGTTTGAGCAATCCACTTTGCAAACCTCTGTGATGAAACTGGGTTGCCTTTCCTGGCACTACCATAGTAAACAAACAACTTATTGGATAATCTGAACTCTTGAGAACGCTGAACATAAAAAGCCAAAGCACGGCGAACATCCAGGGTGTGCATAGTCTTTTCCAGAGGTGAAGAAGGATCTGGATAAAAATTAGGAAGCACAATCTCCTGGGAGAGATGAAACAGAGAAACCACTTTAGGGAGGAAGGAAATGTCCGGTCTGAGGACCACCTTGTCCCTGTGAAAAGTCAAGTAAGGCTCGTCCGAGCGCAGGGCCGTCAGCTCAGAAGCATGTCTGGCTGAAGTTATGGCCACAAGAAAAGATACTTTGAGTGTCAGCAGTCTCAAGGAGGCAGAGCCTAAGGGCTCAAATGGAGGTCTCGTAAGCTGTGTAAGCACTAGAGAGAGAGACCAGGCCGGGGCCAGAGGAGGCAACGGTGGATAAAGGTGACGTAGTCCTGTGAAGAACCTCTTTAACATAGGTGACGTGAAGAGGCGAGCTGACCTCGAGCCAGGTGGCTGGTTGGCTACAATAGCCGACAGGTAGACCTTGAGGGAGAAGGCTAGGCCTTGATCTCTGAGGTGTAGCAGAAAATGCAAGACTGTACTAAGGCTCACAGGTGAGGAAGGTTCAGATCTAGCCTCCATGAAGGCACGGAAGCGCTTCCATTTATATGCATAGGATCTCTTGGTGGAGTCCTTTCTCAAGGCAGACAGGACCCTGAGCAGGTCAGGAGACGCTATGGCTGGATCCTCCACGCCGTCATCCGTAGGTTGACTAGGTCCGGGTGTAGGACCGCTCCATTGGAGTGAGACAGAAGGTCTGGCCACTTCGGCAGGTGGAAGTATTGGCCCTTGGCCAGGTGAAGAAGAGGAGTGAACCAAGGTTGTCTCGGCCAGAATGGAGTCAGCAGTATGGCGTTGGACCCATCCCTGGCCATCTTGGCCACCGTCCTGGAGATCGGAGGGAAGGGTGGGAAGGCATATAGGAGTTTCCGACTCCAACTGCAAAGGAAGGCGTCCCTCATGGATCCTCGTCCTTTGCCCGCTCTGGTGTAGAATGTCTGGCATTGGGCGTTCTCTGGGGTGGCAAACAGGTCCACCGAGGGAGTTCCCCATCGAGACGTCAGAAGATTGAAGGCCAAACTCGACAGAGTCCATTCGTGCTGCAGCACCTTGTCCCTGCTGAGGGAGTCTGCTAGCACATTGTCCTTTCCAACCAAGTGAATAGCTACTGGATAAATGGAGCGATGGTGGCACCACGTCCACAGCTGCTGGGAGAGACGCAAGAGGACTGGAGAGTGAGTTCCTCCTTGCTTGTTGATGTACCAGACAGTGGTTGTGTTGTCTGATACTACCTGCACAACTCTGTGGAGGAGATGATTTCTGAATGCCCTGAAGGCTTTGATGACTGCCAACAGTTCCAAGGCATTGATGTGCAGTTCTGTCTCCTGTGCAGACCACTGTCCCTGTACACACAAGCCGTTGAGATGTGTGCCCCATCCTGACATGGACGCGTCTGTAGTGACCATCCTGGACGGTTCTGGCCTCTGGAAGGGCATCCCCTTGAGGATGTTGGAGGGAGACATCCACCACTTGAGAGAGTCTCTGATATGAGGTGGGCAACGAGAGTCTCTTGGACGGATTGTCCCTCAGGTGATCGAATGAAGCCAGGAACCAAGCTTGGAGAGGCCTGAGCCTGAGACGAGCCAGGTAGGTCACCGCTGTGGTTGAGGCCAGGTGGCCTAGCAGTCTCTGGATGTCCTTTGCAGACGGACGGTGAGTGTAGAGGACGGATTTTAGCTGGTCCCAGAGGGCTTCCGCCCATCTGGTGGGAAGGTAGGCCCGTCCCATTACAGAGTCCAGGGACATGCCTATATAATCTATCACCCTCACAGGGTGGAGAACAGATTTGGGTAGGTTGACTTTGAGTCCCAAGTCGGCCAAGAGGTCCAAAGTGTACTGGACGTCTTTGTAAAGTTGTGCCTTGGAGGACGACACCAGAAGCCAATCGTCGAGGTAAGGGAAAATCTTTATCCCTTGGAGACGAAGGTGAGAGATGACCACTGCCATGCACTTTGTGAATACCCGAGGAGCGGTTGAGAGGCCGAAAGGAAGAACGGTATATTGATAGAGATCTCCATCTATGGCGAAACGGAGATACTTCCAATGTTGCGGTCGGATACTGATGTGGAAGTAAGCATCTTTAGGTCTATGGATGCAAACCAGTCTCCTCGATGCAAGAATGGCAGGATGGATTGGAGAGTCATCATCTTGAACTTGCGAAGCATGATGTATGAGTTGACACCTCTCAGGTCCAAGATAGGGCAGAGACCTCCTCCTCTCTTCGGAACTGTGAAGTACCTGGAGTAGAAGCCTTGGTGTTTGTAGCACGGTGGAACACGTTGAATGGCTCCTTTGTCGAGAAGGGAGGAAATCTCCTCCAAAAGAGGAGGAGAGGAGGGAGTGGAACAGAAAACGCCATTTGGTGGAATACTTGAGAACTCTATGGCATAGCCCAGGCGGATGATGGTAAGCACCCAGGAGTCCGTGGTGATCTTGGACCAGTTCTCGTAGAAATGGCGAAGTCTGGGGACTGAGGAAAGGGTGACTGGCATCAGAAAGTTGGATGTCGCCTCCAAAGGCCCGTCAAAAGTGTGACTTGGAGGGTGGCTTCCTAAAAGGCTGCTGTTGTTGATGTTGCTGGCCTTGCCTTTGCTGCTGTTGCTGTTGCTGTTGCTGCTGTGGCTGTCTATAGGGCCTCCTAGCGTAGGACTGGGTCCTATAGGTGGAGGACGGAGCAGAGCGGGAATGGGTGAAACCAGGTTCGTATGGCCTTTGGCGCCAGGTACGACCTGATGGAGGTTTGTTAGGTGTCAGCCCAAGTCTCTTTCCATTTAGGCGAGCCTTGGCCATGGTGTCCAGGGATTTGTCAGTCTTGGCGGCGAAAAGACCCTCACCATCAAAAGGAAGATCTTCAATCTTGGACTTAGCTTCCTCAGACAGGGAAGTTGACCTTAGCCAAGCAAAGCGGCGGAGTGCTACCGCACCAGCCATGACCTTTGCGGAACAGTCCACAACATGTCTAGCTGAATGCACCTCCTGGGCAATGAGGGACAGTGCCTCGGCATAAAACTCCTGAGCCGCTTCCTGTTGTGCCTGTGGCATATAAGGTATAAACGCAGCCATGCGATCCCACAGGAACCTCTGATAACCAGCCATGCAGCCTTGCATGTTGGCCACTTTCGCTGCCAAAGCCGCAGAGGAGTAAAAACGGCGACCAAAGATGTCCATTCTTCTGCCGTCCTTATCCACAGGGGCAGAATGGGACTTGCCAGTAGACTTACACGTAGATTCCACCACCAGAGAATTAGGAGCTGGGTGGGTGAACAGAAACGGGGCTGCATCAGATTGCACCCGATACAAAGAGTCAAGCTTCTTTGAGGCAGGTGGTGTTGAGGCTGGCTTGTTCCAAGAAGCCACCATGATATCAGAAAAAGAAGGCAAGAATGGAATAACCGCAGGTTGTTGGGGACGCACCACAAGGCCATCAATGGGGTCCCTGGGAGGCTGAACCGTCTGCGCGGTTTGAAGGCCTACTGCTCTCGCCATCCTGTCGACAATTCCAGTAAACAGGTGGAGGTCTTCGACAGGCGAACTAGGAGTCTGGTCCTCAACTTCCTTGTTGGGAGAGGAAATGGCAGGCTGTGGAGACTCGGGACGGTTGTCCGTTTCTCCCGTGGACTCCTCCGTAGACTGGGAGGCTGGCAAATGCGGATCCACATAGGGCTGTGTTGGCGCCGTAAGAAATGTCGACGTTGAGGCATCCGCGTAGCTGACCGGAGTGGAGGCTGTCGATGTCGAGGTGATGGTTGTAGCCGAGGCCGCAGCAGTCATAACGACGCTCGATTCCGGGGGTTTCCACACCGTGGCTGTCGAGGCCGGTGGAGGCGATATGGCCCTGTATTCGGCTCGGGACCGAGAGGGAGATCGGGATCGAGAACGAGGTCGCGAACATGGTATCGATCCCGATACGAAGGAGAGTAGGAGCAGTAGGATGGATGACACTCTCTCCAATAGGATTCAGCCTGATGTTGAGCCAGAAAGGAGGCCGACAAGTGGGGCGAGTCAAAGTAATGCTCCTCAAACGGTTCTGGAGACTTCCGGGGTGGAGGAGAAGGGAACCGCAGCCTGTAAATGCACTCCGAAGAGGCTAAGATTTCTTTCGGTGGTAGGGAAGTCGGTGCCGAAATGGGCGAGACTGTCGAGACCGAGGTCGAGACCGTCCCCGTAGGGGCGAGGACCTGGGTGGATGCAGGCTGAAATGCGGGTTCCAAGGTCTCCGGCGCCGAGTCTAGTACAGTGACCGGGAGTACACTAGTACAGAGAGGTCAATGGCCGAAGGCTGTCTCAGAAAGGACATGGCTAGGTGTGCCTGGGCAGCCGCCAAGGCAACCGAAGGGAGGACCTCCTTATGCTTATGTTTTTTCGATTTCAGCTTTTCCAGCTCGGTGGATGATGGCCGCTTCTTATGTTCTCTGTGTTGCCCTTCGGGGCGAGACATGGTAGCCGGTGTCGAGGCCGAAGCCGAGGGGACCTCCGTCGATGTCGAAGTTGCTGTCGGCGTCGAGGTCGGTTTCTTGATTTTCGGGATTCTCGGGAACTTAGAGATGGGAAGGCGTCCCAAGGGGTCCGTAGACGACTCCGAAGTGTGGAAAACCGAGAGGGCCTTCTCCCACAAGTGGGCCTTGAGCCGATCCGCTCTTTGGCGAAGCGTGGCGGGGTTAAAAGCCTTACAATGCTTGCATTTCTCCGGGATGTGGGAACTGCCTAAGCAGAAAATGCACTTCGAGTGTCCATCCACAACCGGGATTTTACCGCCACATTCAGAACATTTCTTGAAGGGGGCGGCCATAAGAGGCCAGTCCGATCGCGAGGGGCCCGTTCGGGCCAAAACCCTCGAGTTCCGAACAAAAAGGGGGCAGCTCAAGGAAAAATGGGAGTAAAGAAACAAACACTAGTAAAATAAATAAAATAAATGAAATAAGACAGAGTCTTAGCTACTCAGCTTTCGTCGCAGGGAGAGCACTCCGGAGGAGATGTTACTCTTGCGGCGGACGAAAGAGAACTGAAGGAGGAGCTAGATTGGCAGGATTGGGCATGCTCAGGGAATGGGAGGGGCGGGGCTCCCGCCAATCTGCTCAGCTTTTCAGCATTCCGGAAGGAGCTTCTGCGCAGGCGCAAACCCCTATTGTGTGAGGCACAGAGACCACGAAGAAGAAGTGGTGATTACCTAAAATCAGAGATTGGAACCAATGTGTTGATCTTGATTATTTTAATTATGTTATACACATATGTAAATATGCAAAGGAATCTTGTAGCGCCTTTGAGAATAACTAAGAGAAAGAAGTTGGTAGTATAAACTATCATAAACTTTAAGGCTACAAAACCTTAGGCTACCAACTTCTTTCTCTTAGGGACGAAACAGATGGGCAGGAAAAAGTGGCTTGAAGATGCCTTTTCTAAAGCCACACTGAAACCCCACCGCTGGCTCCCAAGGCAGCTGGAGTGCTCATGTCATGACCACATAACATAGCTACAAGCCAGGAAGAAGTGGGAAAAGCTGCTTCTTTTTGAAACAGCTTTTCTCTGCATAAGGCACCCAGAGGGCACATGGCTTCAAGGCATGTGTCATCTAAACGCCACACCTTCAAGCTAGCCTGAAAGCATCTCTTTTTGCCTGTGTTTAGCCCCTTGGTCTTAAAGGCCCATTTTAGATTGGCAAAAAGAGGTGTGTTGAAGGCTGCATGAAAGCCCAGCCTTTAGATGAGAAAAAGGGAAAGTGTGCCATGAAAACACTATTTTGGAGTTTTAAGGGAGAAGAAGTGCCTTTAAAAAGTAGCTTGATTTCCCCACTACTTTTTTTAAAAGGGCGCAACATTGCTATTGCATCTAAAGGCTAAGGTGTAGTTGCACGGTTAAATGGGGCTCTGTCTCTTTAAAGCACCCATTTAAGGGTAGCGATACAAGTGCGGAGGGAGGGAAGGTGCCAAGACAAGAAGAGACCTTCAGAGCCCGGCCAGAGTGCGCCTGCACCTTCCTTCACCTCCTCCCTTTGGCTGAGAGAGTGTGACTTCTAGGGAGACAGCAGGGCATTGGAGGCACTCAGCCAGGCCAGGGCAAGCTGGCAAGAGGAGGAGGAGAAGGGGAGGGACCTGGAGCACCTCCACTGCCCTGCTTCCCTGCAAGTCACACTCTCTCAGCCGAACGGGGGAGGAGAAGGCAGGCCCAGGCACACTCTGGCCAGGCTCCAGGGCTCTCTCCTGGCTGCCTTCCTCCTCCCTTTGGCTGAGAGAGTGTGACTTGCAGGGAAGCAGGGCAGCAGTGGGGCCCCATGTCCCTCTCCTCCTCCTGTTTCCAGCTTGCCCTGGCCCAGCATCAGGAGGACCTGGAGCACCACCGCTGCCCTTCCTCCCTGCAAGTCACACTCTCTCAGCCAAAGGGAGGAGGAAGGCAGCGGGGAGGGAGGGAAGGAGCCAGGAAGAGACCCCCAGAGCCTGGCCAGAGCACGCCTGGCCCTCCTGCTTCCTCTTCAAAAAGAAGGCTGGAAAAGTAGGGCGTGTCCTGGCAAAGGAGGACGTGCCTGGTCAACTTGGAAAAGGGGGGGCCTCTGCTCAAGAATGGAGGACATATGGGAATCCCTCCTGGACAGAGGGCTGAAACCTCAAGACAACTCAATATAATGCTCTGACAGAACACAGACTACAACTCCCATGAGCCTTTGCTACCATTTCCCAAGATGCCTTAATTTGCAACAGAAAGCTGACCAGTATGTTCACATGTGATGAATTCTTTCGTATTGACTCTACATTTTCTTTTTGTGTAGATGCTCTCTTGTCTTGTGTGTGATGAGCTTGTGCGTAATCACGTGCATTTCCGAACTGACCTCACTTTCTCCCTCTTTCGGAATGGTCCTGTACTCCCCCATGTGATAAGCTCCGACTGTATGATGTACCTGCGCAATTGCGCAATTCGCAGCCAGCAAGGGGAAAAAAATCTTTAAAGCGCGGCTAAAAGCCACGTTCCTTGCCATCCATGTAGCTGCTCCGCCTGTGTTTGTAGTGTTTTGACAGCTTCCCATGTAGTTGCTGAGCCACAGAAAAAAAACTCAGTCTAGCTGCCCTGTACTTTTTAAATGCACACCTGGGGCTTGCAGTCTAGCTGCTAAGCATTAAGGAAAGTGCAACTTCATGTCACACTTTCCTGCCAATCTAAAAAGCCCCATTGATGCTACAAGATCCCTTTGCATACTGATCCAGAATATCACAGCTACGTCTTTGAATTCTACATATAAAAATATATAGATATAAAAACAGTAGTACAATACCTTTTGTCACAAGAAAATTCCATGTAATTTTATGGGGCTTTTCCAGGGAAAGATTGAGGAGGATTAGCATTTTCACTTGTGCCCACCTCCCCTGACTCCATTCCTGGGATTTGCCACTTAGTGTTTGGGGTGGTGGCTTTGCTAATGCACTTACAACATGGATAGTGAAAGCACAAAATGAATTCCACTGGCAAGATGGCAAAAGAAGATGATATTCAAACAAATGATAGGATAAAGTGGAGACCAAGCAGCTGAGCAGAAAAGGAGGGGCAAAGGCTGCCTGAATAGAAAATAACAGGATTCATAAATCAGAGATACCTGTACATAATATAACTGATTTTCAGAATTTTAACAAGTTGTCTTTTTGCCATTATTTTACAATGTTTTTAACAGACGTACATAGCTATGCAAGCTATGCAGGTTTTAAAATATTTTTTTTGTGTGTATGGGGAACAGAAACACAGGTAACTATTATGAAATCGTTGCATTTTATGAAGTTTAAAGAGGGTTTCACTAGAGCTTTAATTATCCCTAAAGTAGTCCACTTTATCAAATATGGTTTAAAACTAGTACAGTGGGTCCTTATTATCCACTGAGGTTTGGTTTCAAAACAAAATCCATGGATGCTCAAGTCCCATTAAATATAATGACATAGCAAAATGGTGTTCCTTATATAAAATGGCAAATCAAAGTTTGTTATTTGGAATTTATACCTACACACACACACACACATATGCACACATACATACATACACTGGTGTGTGTGTGTGTGTGTGTGTGTGTGTGTATCTGTGTGTGTGTGTATATACACAAGCCGTGGATGCTTGAATCCGCAGATTAAAAAATCCGTAGATAAGAAGGGCTCACTCTATAGATCAGTGATGGCGAAGCTTTTAGACACCAAGTGCCCCAATTCAGTGGAATTTCCACACTGCATGTGCCAGGGGTGGGGCTTTTGGGGTGGGACTTCTGCATCCCAGGGGTGGGACTTCCACCTTCTAGGGGCGGGACTTCTGGGGGGGGGGAATCCAAGGCACACTCTCTGAGCCTCAGGCTAGCAATACTAAAGCCCCCTCTGACAAAACTTGCCAAGGAAACTCCATGACAGTTTCACCTTAGGGTCACCATAAGTCAGAAACAAATTGAAGCCATCACACACACACACACATCACACTCTCAGCCTCAGAGGATGGAAACAGAAATCTCCCTCTGTCGAAGCTTGCCCTATGATAGTTTTATCGCAGGGTCACTAGGATTCAGCTCTTGGAAGGGTGCTCTGGACCCATAAGCTGGAAACAACTTGGAGGCACACAACAACAACAACCATAATATAGCATAGAAGGCACAGCACAAGAACAAACAGAGCTAGTGGTTTGAGTTTGCGACTCTGGAGACCAGGGCTCGAATCCTGGCTCAGCCATGGAAACCCACTGGGCGACCTTGGGAAAGTCACACTCCCTCAGCCTCAGAGAAAGGCAATCGCAAATCCTGTCTGAATAACTCTTGCCAAGGAAACTTCATGATAGGTTTGTCTTAAGGTCACCATAAAACCCACAGGGAGACCTTGTGCAAGTAACGCTCTCTTAGTCTCAGAAGAAGGCAATAGCAAAAATCAATGCTATTAACCAGTGATGTCATTGTGTAGTTTGGGGTACTTACTAAAAACATAGATTCCTACAAGTCTGAACTCTGCCTACCTTTATTGTTAAAAAACAAAGCTGACTTGTGGCACCAAGAAATAAATCCAGTTTACTTTGTTGTTTTAATTGCTGTTGGTTTTAACTCATTGTTAGTTTAATTTAATTTTAAGGGATGGGAGGGTGGGGAATGGGCTGATGTATCGTTTTAACTTGTATGTTTTAATTCTTGCTGTAACCTGCTCCGATTGTTTTCCACAGAGGAGCGGGCTATAAATAAATAAATATTATTATTATTATTACTACTACTACTACTACTACTACGAAAAGCACTCAGTAAAGGGGCACCCAGTTCAATAGGGCCTGGAACCTTTTCACTTTTTTTTTTTTTTTAAAGAAAAGACTACAACTTCCAGAACCCTCTGGGGTGGGGGAATTCTGGATGTTTTAGCTCAAGGAAGAAGCTTTCTTGTGCTTGGCTACTCTAAACTTGCCTCCTGGGTTGCAGAAACAACGTGGTTGGACCCCACTTGAACTGCTATGGCTCCATTCTACAAAAATCTTGGGACTCGTAGTTTGGTTAGGGACCAGCTCACTTTGGCAGAGCAGGTCAAAGACCTTTGCAAAACTACAAATCCCAGGATGATGACAACGACAATTTGTTGGATTTCTATCCTACCTTTCTCCCAAAATGGGATTCAAGGATGACATGAGATGGTACTGCAGCAATCAATGTGGCATGAAACTGCATTATTGCAACAGATGTACCCCAAGCGAGCATGGCTTTGTGGTTTGTTTGACTATGGCCCAAAACAAACATGGAGAAATGAGAATGCTTTAACTGACCTGGCTCAATGCCAGGACATTCTGGGAACTGTAGTTTTGTGAGACATTTAGCTTTCTCTGTCAGAGAGCTCTGGGGCCACAAGAAACTACAATTCCCAGGATTCCCTAGCACTGAGTTAGGGCAGTTAAAGCAGTCTCAAAACTATTAATTCTGCAGTGAGTTTTGGAGCCTAGTCTTCTTATTTCTGGACTGCAGTTCCTATTCTGGTTAATGTTTGGTCCAGAAATTCTGGGACCTGGTTTGTTGTGGCCCTTCTGGTGAGTGAGAAATAGGGTTTTTCAAAATTCATACTGATGTTTCCTTCTCCCTCAAGCTCAATAACATAAATTATCAACAGGGATTGTGAAGAGAGCCAGAGGAATAACATCATGAATAGGACTTATTTAAAATTTCAAACTGGTATCATCATCACTGCAGGAATATAATGTAAATTTAAACACCAGTTTAGAATGAACATTAACATAATAAACATCTCCTTTCAACATAAGCACCACTGACAGGTTTGTGTGTGTCTGTGTAAATGTAGGCCAGCATTCTGTTTATTATATATGCAGGTGTAACTTTTAATTAGAAAGCCAGTGTGGTGTAGTGGTTTGAGCCTTAGACTATGACTCTGGAGATCAGGCTTCAGTTCCCCACTCAGATGTGGAAACCCCCTCACTTCACCACCAGCTTTTCCAAGGCTCACTGTCTTGGCTTCTCAGCAGTATTACCCTACTGACCCATATATAGGTTAACCCAGGATTTTGGAGCCCATTTTTGGCCTTATTTTTTTTTTACCTGCAGATGAGTATATATGGCAATCACTACCAGAGGGTCAACTCACTTTCCCCTTGTGGAGGTCCTCTCTGACATGGCCATTAAATGGCCCAGGGACCAGAAGGGGATGTCTTCATTACTGTGTGTCTAGTTGTAGCAATACAGTTGGGAGTCCCCTCCTGGGCCACTAAACAGACATGCCTTGGGGCCCCAAAGGAGGAGATGTATTATCCATGTGGAACAAGATGAACAGAGTCAAGTTCCATCTGATGGAACAGTAAACACCAATAATAATAATACTGTAATAATAATTTCCACCAAATAATGTGGAATGTAATGATACTTTTTCATTAACTTTTCTATCTCTGCATAAAATTTGAGTGTAAAAAAACCCTGTAAAAGAACAATTTAAGAAGGGACCAGCTGTCAAAAAGGTATTCCCTAAGTCTTGTTTTCTTTATGAAGTATTACATCACAAACAGCAGGTCCTTTACATCTCTCTCTAGATACCACCTCTTCCCTGCTGAATGGGAAAGAAGCCAGCAAAACACTTTTAGTACTGAAGACCAATTTAAGGCAGGAAAGTACCAGTAAACATTTTTACTTTTTGCATCTAATGTCCAAAAGACACCAATAATCACTGATTTTTGCCTGAAGCTAGCATTACTGTAATTAAATGCTAATGTTCAAACTGTCAAATAAGAAGGTGTGATGAAGAGATGGGAAAGAGTACAAGTCTCAATTCAGATTTTCTTATTTGGATACCAACACAATCTGTTGTCCAAACAATATGAAGCAGAAGTAAGGGTGCTGGGAGCAGAGTTGCTCAAAGCCTTGCCTGAACAAAATTGTGGGGGGTAATGAGAAAATAGATATCTTAATTGACTGCTGAGCTACTTAATTCCTCTGTGGGAAGCTGGCTGTGCTAGTTTTGCAGACCCTGCCCTAGTACAAACATATCGGAACCTGAAGGACTTGTAGATAGAATTCAGGCAACTCTCATAAAACATCCAAGCATTAAACATTTGGAGGAACTGCATTCTTCTAAGTATCAGTTCAGGTGTTATGTGTTGCAGTTCTGGGGGAATGATATCTGTTTTGGTACTGAAAGACTTATCTATGTCTATATGGGTTTAACTGGCTATAATAAAAGGTTTCAGTGGTTGTTTGCATTGCATTAAAAGCCAGTGATGCTAGGAAGAAAGAGGTTTTGTTTTTCTTTTCTGTTTTTAAGTTCCTCCAAGCTTGTTGGATAACTTTTCAGTTTTAAACACTGTCTTTTTGTTTTCTTATAAAGAAGAGAGCTCATCTAGATTCTAAGACACATTACATAAAAAGAGAACAAGGGTGTGGAGAGGGGAGCAGAAAGAAAACACTGACTCTAATCCAGTTGCACATGCCTAGAACTGTGAGAATATCAGAAAATATAGCCATCAGATATTCAGTGGCAAAGGAGAGTGAGCATGGGCAGGCATCCAGAGGATATTGACACAGTCAGGGGGCCAATATGCTCCCCTTCAAACCCATGGCAGCCAGCAGCAGCAGCAGCATCTAATATAGGCAGCACAGATATTGCTCACTTTCTTGCCCTTCTCCTCCCCACTGTCTGCCTGCCCTGCCTGTTAAAATGCTGGGACTAGGACTGGTGCAACATGGGGCAGCTAACCTGCTGACTTGAGCACAAGATCAAGATCGTGCTACCCCTGCAATGATTGCCCATTGTTTTTTGGGTCCAACTCACAACTCAAAGGGATTTTTTTTTCTTTCAAAGTACTAACCAGCTAAGGGACATCTGTCTTGTTATGAACCTGTCCGGATAATATGTATTTCAGGAGGAGACCTCTTAAGAATACTATCATCTGCAGAGGCCTATCTAATGGACATATGAACCCTGTGTTACTCCCCCAACCCTTGCTGTGTGGAGGCACATTTTGTTTAACTGGCTTTTTAAACTATTTTGATATCACTGATTATTGTCATTATTGTAATGGCTTTGATCATTGTGATTTTAATGGTTTTATTTGGTTTAACTCATTTTAAATCTACTTTTAATGCAGATATTATAAAGGAAAAAGCAGGCTAAAATGGGATAAATAAAAATATAAATACCTTTTCCCCAGACATATTTTGTTGTTGCGTGCCTTCAAATAATTTCCAACTTATGGCAACCCTAAGGTGAACCTATCATAGGGTTTTCTTGGCCAGATTTGTTTAGATGGGGTTTGCCTTTGCCTTCCTTTGAGGATAAGAGCATGTGACATGCCCAAGGTTATCCAGTTGGTTTCCATGGCTGAGCAAGGATTTGAACCCTTGTCTCCAGAGTCATAGCCTAATGCTGAAACTGATACATTTACCTAAGAAATATTTACTATTTTTTAAGGTACCAGTCAAAGGCAACCCTGGCGTCTAAATAATCTAAAGGCACCAGGCCCTGTCTGATCTTAGAAGTAAAGCAAGGACAAGCCCTGGTCAGTACTTGGATGGGAGACTGCAAAGAAATACCAAGTGCTGTAGGCTACATTTCAGAGGAAGGGACTGGTAAAAACACCTCTGAGTATTCCTTGCCTAAGAAAATCCTATAATGTCCAAATCACAATCCAAAAGAGTAGTCTTGAGGCAAAAGGAGTTAAAGCCAAAAAGGGGGCCAATAGAGAAAGCAAAAGGAAGGAGCAATTCCAAAGTGAGGTCCCTGTGCTGCTCAAGCAGCGGACAAAAGGAACTGAGAAAGGGTGGGAAGACACTGAGCCTATATAGAGGGTGGGCAGAGCTACCGTTAAAAAGTCTTCCCTAGAGTTTACAGTAGAATCCAGATTTGCTGCGCAGAATAACCCATTTATGTGTGTTGCAGAAGTAGTAAAGTCTACTTCCTCAGATGCATATGTGAAAGTTTGTGCTGCCAACTTCTTTCTTTAACTGAAAGGTGATACAAGATCTCTCTACATACTGATTGTACAGACTAACATGGCTATAACTTTGAATTCTACCTCTAGACGTTGTCATACTGCAATTCCCAGCATTCCTCCCAATTGGTAATGCTGACTAGGGATGATGTGAGTTGCAATTCAACATCATCTGGTAATTGCATGATCTTGCACCAGCACTAAATATACACTCTAAGCCAATATTTTACACCAAGCCTATCTCTCACTAGACCACCAGTGAAATAATCTTTAAAAAGGGTCTCACGCAAGTTGCTCACAAAGCCTTTAAGTACTGGCAGTATTTGAAAATCACTGGAAAATACTTAAATTAAGACCCAGATAGCTCTGTAGGCAGCTACAGAACCTGCAGAGAAATATATCATTTAGCAAAACAGCATCAATGAAATATTCAAAACCCAAGTTTGATGGCTGTACCTGGCCAAAGTTACAAAGAAGCATCAGCAATACACTACAATAACAATTATTTAGATTGAAAGACACATTCTTATCTCAGCATGAAGGACAAAACAAAAGTGTGGTTTGAATTAACAGTTAACATGAAGATATTAAAGTGATGATACAACATTTCACATAGCACAGGAAGCCTTTCAGTTGAGCACAAACTAACTGTGCAAAACCAGCTGACACAACTAGATAGTTTTCTTTCTGTGTCTTAGTTCCTACTGCCAAGTGAAATTTTCTAACAGGTAGGGAGTTTTTCTTCTATACAATTTAGTAAAGATGAGGTGTATCTACCCTCTTCTGACTCAGGTGTCAACAATTTATACTCACTACTCTCCACACCTTCTTGTCATTCTTCTTTATGTCCTAACCCCACTCACTCAACTGTCTTATGATTCTCAAGACTGCAGCCCAAATTTGGAGGAGTAGGTGTATGACTGCATACACATGAATACCCATGTCCTTTCTCAATACACATGCCCGGGTAAATGCTTTAAATTTATTTCCTCCAAAAGGCCAGTTACCTAAGGAAGCTGCTTGTATGAATATCCCCAAATCTCCCCCAATAAAATAAGAAGAGAGCATGTATATGCATTTGTATACCACCTGAAATAATAAAGTCTCTGAGTGGAAACCACACACACACACACAAGCATGCTCATTGTCAAAAGCATGCTCATTGGAATACTGACAAACAACAAACGCAGTAGGTATCATCTGGGGAAAGCCAGTGTAAACGAGTATTTTCAGAAGATGTTTAAACTCTGAATACAGTCTCTGGCTCTTAGATTATGTTGGCAGATCAAAGCCTCTGCTGAGGATCACAGAGCTCAAGTGGACACCTGTTAGGCTAAGGCAGTCTTCTAGGTATACTGCATCTTTGTATATCAACAAGACATGGCTAGTTACTAAAAGACAGTCAGTGCAGTTATTTCAAGAGAGGCTCAGCATGTGCTTCACTGGGCCTCCAAGCCACTGCATTCTGCAGCAACTGCATCTGCTGAATTAAAGGGCATATAAGGTGCATAACTGTAGTCAAATGGTGATGTAACTAATACAGGAATCATAGTGGTAAGGCTATTCTTTCCAGAAAGAAGTATAGCAGGTACACAGGCTGCCTCTGGAAATAGACCTCCAAGGACTAGGCTGTTTATTCTGGACCTCCAGTGATATCATATGAATCTAGAAGTATTCCCTCCGAACTACACACGTGTTCCTTCAGAGATAGGATTGCCAGATTGGAGGTGGGGGGAGGGGGCTCTTGTAACATGAATCCTTAACAGATTGTGGACCAGGATATGGTACCAAAAAGTTCCATAAAGTGGAAAAAAGGTACCTGTCCTCTCATACCTTTCAAATCTCGATTTTCAGCACTAGCCATTCGCTTACAACACAGCTATTGTCTGGTTGACGGAGAGTGGAGGTCTGTGGAATATGGTCTAGATTTATTCTTGTTGCCAGATGCACAGCAATAACCATGCTCCCTTTGCCTTCTCTCCACAGCAGCCCCAACCCAGATTCAATCTGCAATTCAGTTCAAAAAGTGCACAGTCCCATTCATGGCACATGACTGAAGAGCCTTTAAAGATCATAAAAGAACAAGCAATTTAAATCCAAGTGATCTAAACCAGGGGTGGGCAACAGTGGAAGGCTAGGGGGGCACATTAGGTACCTAGAAGAACCTGGAAGGATGCAACCTCTCCCCCCCCCCCCCCCGCACCTGCTCTTGAAAAAACAAAAGGACATGGGGCACTGTCAACATTTTGGGCCTTCCTGGGCCATTGAAAATGAGCAGAAGTCACTTCTTGTTTCAAAAAAAGGGGCCGAGAGGATCCCAAAACATGGCAGAAATGCCCTTCCACTAGACAACATTCGGGGGCAAAAATGTTTTGGAAAAGAATTGCAAGACTTTTTTTTACCCCTAAAGCCCCTGGGAAATATCCAAATGAAGAAAGAAAAATCATCCGTAGGGAGAGAAGGGCAGGCCAGTTCCATCAGGTCTAGCCACAGTAAGACAAAGGTCCCTCCCTCCAGTCCATCTGCCTTGGTCCAGGTATCAGAGGGAGAAAAGAACCACTGGACTTTCCCCCTTCCCCACTGCCATTCTCTTCTCCTTTTGTATCTTGTCTTTTTAGATTGTAAGCCTGAGGTCAGGGAAATGTCTAATTAACAATTTGTAAGCTGCTCTGAGAGCCTTTTGACTGAAGATCAGAGTATAAATAGTCAAAATAAAATAAAATAAAAAATACCTGTCATGGCCAGTCATGGGGGGGAAGGACTCGGAGGACGACTTGGAGGACTTGGACCCTCAGGTACAGGTACCACCTGAGGCTGACAAAGGCCCCAGCTCTGCTCTGCCAGGTCCTAGCTCTGCCCTGCCAGCTCCTGTAGAAGTGGCCCAGCCAGGACCCAGCTCTGCTCTCTGGGAGCTCCAGTGGAGCCTGGGGCTCAGTAGCTTAGTTTGGCCCCAGTAGTAGGGCAGGACTTGGAAGATATGGTGGACAATGTTCAGGTCCCTGCCTTTACTCAGAGGAGAGCTGAACAGCAGGGCTTGAGAAGGTCAAAGAGACTTGCAGAGAGAGCCTCATCAGACAGGCAGCAGCTGTGATCAGGGAGTTATTTATAACAGGTGGCAAATGCTGAGAATTCTTGTCAGAGACTATTAGTTCTTCTAATAAAAGGCTGCTTTGGTACCTGACTCCTAGACCCTTGACTGCTTTGGATTCCTAGACCCTGTATCAGACCTGTGGACCACCCTTCTGGCTTTTCTGACCTCGGACTGGACTGATATTGTTGAACCTCGTACTGTTTTTGGCTTACTCTCTTTTGGACTACACTTGGTTGTGTCTGCTAAAGGTACTGCCTCAGCCTCTTGCTGTATATCTTTTGCCAAGGACTCTCTTATCATCTGTGTGAGTAGGTGATGGCAGCTTTCCTGGACGATACCGATACAGGAAGGGTTTTTTAGGAGTGTGGGGCTCTTCAGCAGTGTCCCCAGATTTACAGAATTCCTTTCTCTATGAAACACGTCTCTGTTATTCCTCATGCCCTGCTGTGTTTTAGGCATATTCTAAAAATGTTTTAGAGGAGTTGAAGAGTAGATTGTGTTTTTGTTCTCAATGGACCAGTTTCATGGTAAAGCGTGTACAGGAAATAGTATAAAACAGGAAAAAAAAGGGGTGGGGATTGGGGAGCGCTCATCATCTTTGCATTACAGGTTGTGTATACTTCATCCAAGAATCCAAATTCGGAAATGCTCCAAATTGTTCACATGAGTGGGTAAGATGGTGGAATCTTTGCTTCCTGATGGTCCAATGTACACAAACTTGGTTTCATGCACAAATTATTGAAAATACTGTTTATAAAATTACCTTCATGTCATGTGTATGAGGTGCACATGAAATATACATTAATTTCATGTTTAGACTTAGATCTCCAAGATATATTATTATGCATATGCAAATATTCCCAAATCCAAATCAAAACAAAACAACACATACAAACAAACAAAAATACCAACAACAAAAATCTCTCCAAAAACCAAAACACTTCTGGTCCCACATATTTCAGATAAGGGATACTCATTTTAGGACTGCTGTGTATAAACTAATTTTATTATCTTCTTGGAAAATTCTGAAACGAATTCGGCTTTTTCTTCTTAAACAAGAAAAAATAAGTAACAATTTTTCACTTTGGCTGGACTTTGCCTTAAATCTGGAGATTCTGCTTACTTATATAGACAACTGTTGTTACCAGTGGAGGCTAAGTTGCTTCCAAGTCAGTGTGAACTTTAATAGGACTATCCATAGTGATCAATCAATTTTAGAAACAGAATTTAGCACCTTGGACAGTTATTTAAAATTTACACTAAAACCCAGAACAGATTCATTGCCCCAGTAGCATGCAATGCAGTGGATATGAACTAGAGGCATAAAGTATTTCCACACCAGAATATGTTGTAGCCTCATTTTACAGTAGTATAAATTACTCTATCAGGGAACGCGTCCTGCTTTCCAAACTCCAAGTTGTTTCTTGCAAACTTGGCAAATACATGTTATGTGTGGATCTAAATTTATATCCACTGCCACATATTTATGCTACATTTGACATTAAATGCCAGTGAGATCTCCTAACTTGGCTATCTTGTTTAACCTGAAAGCTAGCACAAGCATGTCAGGAAAACTGATGCAGATGATCTATCAAGAACACAAACATTAATGTTTGTACAGAGATTCTCCTACCTTCTCTAGCAGCAGCTACTGAGGTGAAGAAACTAAAGGTTCTCCTTGGGTCAGGCATTGTTCAGAGGTATATCTTGTGAAAGAGACTGTCAGATAGGATTCTACCCCTAAAATTAGTCTCCAGAAAGAATTACATTTTTTTTTTCATTACATCTTTCAGTTGGTATATAAAAATGCTTGGCAGGGCAGACACAGCACTTTTACTTTTCTTATTCAAGGGTGTACATCCTATTTGTGTTTTTTATGTGTCTCACATTCATATATTTTATTTTAATATATAAGAGGTAATTTTATGACACCATTCCTTTGTGTTCTTATGTGCCTTCCAGCCATCATCATCATCATCATCATCATCATCATCATCATCCTTTATTTATATAGTGCTGTAAATGTACAAAGTGCTGTACATACAATCTATTAATTAGACTGTTCCCTGCCCTCAGGCTTACAGTCTAAAAGCCAAATGTATCATACGGTTTTCTTGGAAATATTTTTTCAGAGGAGGATTTGCCATTGCCTTCCCCTAAGACTGAAAGTATGTGACTTGCTCAAGGCCACCCAGGCTGCATCTGCACTGCAGAAAAAAATCCAGTTTGACACCATTTTAACTTTCACGGCTCAATGCTATAGAATCTCAGGATTTGTGTGGAACTGGAGCTCTCTGACAGGGAATCCTAGATGTCCCACAAAACAATTCTCCAAATCCCATAGCATTGAACCATAGTAGTTAGTGGTGTCAAACTGGATTATTTCTGCAGTGTGGATGCATTTCTATGGCTCATACCACCTGCACACACACATTACTTCAGGTTCTGGTTTATCCATTCTCTCTGGATAAACCAGGCACTTTTATCTGAAATCTTTGTCTTTCTTGCAGTCTGTGAGTTCCCTTGCCCCATAAAAAACTTCATGGCTTTAAATAAATAATTATTGTTCTTGAACATCCTAGAAAGTACTAATGCATCCTTCCATTCCTATACCAACAACAACATGATATTCAGGAGTTTCAGAGATTGTCAGCATGCTATCGAATGATCAGTGATTTTGTTGCCTGTGGACCACAAGTTTTTATTTACTAATTAAACCATTTTTTTCTCTACAAGGAAACAAAAAAGTTGCTGCAGATAAAGAATTAAGAACATATGAAGACAAGACGGACAAAGTTTCCAAAGACTTTACAAAACAGCCATTTGAAAGGAAGAGGCCCATTACACAAAGCGTCTATTGTGGATTCTTATTGAATAATCATTATATCTTAAACAAAAATAAATTTAATTATTGAAACAGCCAGCTCCAGCTCACACATCAAAGAAACTTCAATGCTGTGGATATGACCAGTTTAGACCATTATGTACAGCACTCTACAAATTAAAATGTATTACATATATGGAGAATTTTCAGATTTGGCATTTTCTTTACATCTGGTCTATACTTGAGTATTTTAGTTTGTTGTTGTTATCTGTCCTCCCTTTCTGCTTCCCTCCAACTTTCCCAGCATTAATGTCTTTTCCAATGACTCCTTCCTTCTCATGACATGTCCAAAGTATGACAGCCTCAGTTTGGTCATCTTGGTTTCCAGGGAAGTTTCCGGCTTGATCTGCTCTAGGACTCATTTGTTTGTCCTTTTGGCTGTCCATGGGATCCTCAACACTCTTCTCCAGATCCACATCTCAAATTATTTGATTTCTATCATCTTAATGATCCAGCTCTCACATCCATATGTGGTAATACAGAATACAATGGCTTGTATGATTCTAACTTTTGTACTGAGTTGTATATCTTTGCATTTTAGAATCTTTTCTAGTTCTTTCATAGCCACTCTCCCTATTCTTAACCTTCTTCCAATTGCAGTCCCCATTTCTATCAATGTTTGATCCCAGATATGGGAATTCTGTTACTATTTCTATTTCTTCGTTGTCTAGGTTGATCCTCCGTCATCATTATTTTTGTTTTCTTTATGTTCAACATCAAGCCTGCCTTTCAACTTTATTTGATCCTCCTTAACAGGAGTTCTAGGTCTGTGAGGTTTTCTGCTTGTATTATGGTGTCATCTGCACATCTTAGATTGTTGATTTTCCTTCTCCTGTTTTCACACCTCCTTCTTCTGTGTCTAAGCCTACTTTTCTTATAATATGTTCTGCATACAAGGGTGAAGGATACAGCCGTCTCTGATCCCTTTGCCATTCTGTTTCCCCATGTTCTGTTCTGACAGTAGCCTCTTGTCCCGAGTACGGATTCCTCATCAAGACTATCAGATTTGCTGGCACTCCCATGTCTTTAAGGGCATTCCATAGCCTTTCATGATCTATGCAGTCAAGCACATGCTGATTTTCTTTTGGAATTCCCTGGTGCTCTCCATTAGCCATCTCATGTTAGCAATATGGTCTCTAGTGCCTATTCCTTTCCTGAATCCCACTTGAACCTCTGGGATTTCTCTCTCCACAGAGTCTATGGGGCAGTATATACTGCCCCAAAAGGGCACTCTCCCAGCGCCCGTTTTTCCGCCGGGGGAAAGCCACAGCAGCCAAACCGCATGGCTTCCCACCAGCGGAAAAAGGACTTGCAAAAAGCAGGTTCTTTTTAAGCCATGGCAGCGCATAGCCACGGCATAAAAAGTGTGCCACTGGCACACTCATTACGTAAGTGCCACACTGCACCATGTGGATGCCGAGCGGTGCTTACGTAATGATGGTGGTGCCCATGTAAACAGGGTGCCGCCATCTTGACACCCTCATCACATGCTACGGTTGCAGGGCATGTGTAAGCTTTGCCCCAAGGCAACCCTAGCACATGACGAGGGCGCCTCAAAGGGCTGGTCTGTATTGGCCCTATGTTGCAGAATTCGAACATGATTTTGCTTGCATGGGAGATCAGTGCTATGGTCCTATAGTTGCAGTCTCTTGTATCTCCCTTTTTGTGGGTGGGGATGTATATTGATCGCTTCCAATCTGTTGGCCATCATTTTGTTTTCCATATCTGTTGACATATGTTAGTTAGCACTAGAGTTGACTCTGTTAATGTGGATTGCAGCAGTTCAAATGGAGTATCATCTGTTCTTGGACCCTGCCATGCAGGAACTCCCAATCAAAGCATCCCCGACAGATGGCCATCCAGCCTCTGCTTAAAGACCTCTAAGGAAGGAGACTGCACTACACTCCGAGGGAGTGTGTTCCACTGTCGAACAGCCCTTACTGTCAGGAAGTTCCTCCTAATGTTGAGGTGGAATCTCTTTTCCTGCAGTTTGCATCCATTGTTCCGCGTTCTAGTCTCTGGAGCAGCAGAAAACAAGCTTGCTCCCTCCTTAATATGACATCCCTTCAAATACTTAAAGAGGGCTATCATATCACCTCTTAATCTTCTCTTCTCCAAGCTAAACGTCCCCAGCTCTCTAAGTCGCTCCTCATAGGACACAGTTTCCAGACCCTTCACCATCTTAGTTGCCCTCCTTTGGACACGCTCCAGTTTCTCCACATCCTTTTTGAATTGTGGTGCCCAGAACTGGACACAGTATTCCAGGTGGGGCCTGACCAAAGCAGAGTTGATTGGCACTATTACGTCCGTGGATCTAGAGACAATACTTCTATTGATGCAACCTAAAACTGCATTGGCCTTTTTAGCTGCCGCATCACATTGTTGACTCATGTTCAACTTATGGTCTACTTAAGTTTTTTGTTTTTTGACTTATGGTCTATTTGTTTTTTGTTATTTTTTTATTGCAGTTTCAACCTCACTTTTTAGAATTTGGAGTATTTTAGTAGGCGAGTACAATTAATACATCTCACGACAAAACATCTAGGCAAATACTGGCAGGAATTGAATTGGACATTGTAAAAAAAATTGTGTATTCTGTGCCTTCAATTTATTTCTGACCTATGGCAACCTCAAGGCAAACCTATCACAGGGTTTTCTTTGCAAGTGCCTTCAGAGGGAGGTTGCCATTGCCATCCTCTGAGGCTATGAAAGTGTGACATGCTCACAGTCACTCAGTAGTTTAGTGGGGATTTGCACCCTGCTCCCACAGTCCTAGTTGGACTCTCAAATTCTGCAGCATGCTGACTCTCATAAAATAAAGAATCAAATTTCCGTACTTTTTTGTCATAGAAGTAGGAACAGAGAAATATGTTCATCCTTACCCAGCTTGAAGTTCCATGGCGAATTTATCCAGTTAATTTGTGTAAAGTTATGACTCCTTTAAAACAGGAGCATGTATTCTGCTTGCTTGTTTGATGGCTGGTTCCCATTTTACCAACAGTTCAGCAAACTATGGTTAGCAAAAGACATGTTTAGGGCATAATGTCACAAACTATGCTTTTGTTCCATAATGGCATGAGTTTTCGAAATAGAATTGAGTTAGCTCTTTCCTTCTTTCTTTTAAAAATGCATATTTGTGGTTGTATCAAAATTTTAGTAAAGCATAGCAGGAGATAGATGTAAGTGTCTGATATCAAAGAGATGTTCTTTGCAGGCATGTGTTTCTATTCCCATTTTTCCCAAGTTAACAGGCATTCATGGATTGGGAACAGTTAAAGGGATACTTGGATAAAGGGATACTTTATCCTTCACATTCCTGTATTACCTTGCTTTTGTCGCCTTGTGGATCTGTTTTAGATTTGAAGACTAGCTGCGTTGGGGGAAAAAAAAAGGAGTGTGGGTACAAGGGAATATTGAAGGAAATAGTGAGTTGCTAGTTTGGGGCTAAAAACTATGGTAGACACATTTAATCAAGGAGAACTTGATAAATCAACCCCTAGGTAAGTTGTTTTTGTTGAATGGGTCTATTTTGGTTGGTAATAATTGTTGGATTTAGACTTTTATAGTATACCAATGCAAAAAATGTTTCTGTGAAGATACGTTACATGACTGCTTGACAAATACTCTAAATTTTCTATTACTATGCCAGGTGAAAGAAACTGCTCTCAAAAAACTATTTGATTAGACAATATAGATTTCTTGTGAAGATGAATAATTAATTCTATGCAGTCTGGAACAGGTTAATTCAAATAAAGGAACTACATAAATAGTATTGCTTTAACTTTTAAACTTTTATCTGTTGTCAAATGGGCAAGCCACCACACACTTTGCTGAATCACACAGTATCATCAGTGTGCGAATAAGCAAGACAGGAAGCTCTACAGGAAGACGGTAAAAGAGGATGTGTCTCTAAATTTGGCTGCATACAGAAAAGGGACAAACTAGGCTACGCATATCCTATATATTTATTTCTGGAAAGGGAGTGGATAAAAACAAATGCCACAAAGCTGTTTGCTTTCCAAATCCTTAATGTTATATCTTTAACAAGCCCCATAACAATGAAAGGGGGAAATGCTCTTTTAAACAAATTGTTCTGAAAACACCACATCCCGCTGATTAAAAATTGTATTATATTATGGGCAAGGTAGCCATGCCATGGCAGTTTCTTGCATATGAAGAATGAAGCTGTTTTGAACTCCTTAATTTCCAGTATGTTTACTAGCTGACAATAATATATGCATCTGCTAGTGAATGCAGATTTTTTTAAAAATAGGATCAGTTCCAGCCTAGTATTTGGTATTTCTCTTTCTGCGACTGTATATACACTGAAATATTTTACAAATATTAGCTATCAATGTGACTTTACTGGCTACAATACTATAAGAGGGATTCCATATAGCACTATCCCAAAAATTACTTTTCAGTGCCTGAACACATTACACACAGTGTTACACCTAACAGGACAGTTTCAGATTGTTAAAAAAATTTTTACAGTCATATCATCATCTTGATTCTGAAGTTATTCATAACAATAAGTGTGCATATGTCTGTGTGTCCACCATAGCTCAATGAAATCTAGCCATCTGGACTACATGGTTCAGGATTACAAGGGTGTGAATCTGAGGGCTCTTTTAAAATGGATTAGTTTTAATTAAAAATGTCTGTAGTCTGCAATATTATGAATCATTAAGCCACTAGGCAGCAGACACCAGACCTCTCAGTAGTAAAAAAGCTCAGCACGTGTCAGAATCCTTGTAGTATTCTTCCAGATATGGGTTAGTAGAGGTAGTTGGGGATGATGGTACATAGTTAGTTGCTAGATAGAGAGTAGGAGTGCATAACGGTGCCAGGAGGATTTATCAGTTGACCTTGGGGCTGCTCGGCTCTGAGCTTGGAATGCAGGAGTTTCTGGTGGGAAGCATTGTGAAGGGGGGAGATAAGGTGGAACCGAAACCTATGGAAAAAAACTGGAATAGATCTTTCGCGGGCTTTTGTGAGAAAGAGGGAGGTGTGGTACTTTGGAAGATATAGGGGTGCTGGGCGGGGACTGGTCAGTCTCAGCTAAGAAGCTGAATGGTGTGGTTTTGCTGATCCTGGAGCATCAATAAAGTTCTGTTTATTCTACATAAAGCTGACTGGTTGATTGTCTGGGATTCTGGACCCCTGTTCTGACAGTTAGCTGAGACTCTCCAAACCATCAACTCTTCTTTGAAGCAATGCAGGAGCAGGAGACTTCCGAGGAGCCTTTTACAACTCAGACGGCGGAGGAGGCCAAGGCCTCGGCAGCGGGGGCAGGTGCGTTACCGAAGACCACGAGACCTCCAGTGCTACAGACTCCGGTGAGCGGAGGACAGTGGTTTGGACAACCGGTGGCTCCAATTCGGACCCGAGAACGGAGGAGGGCCACTCGGTGGTCGGATTGGGACACGGGTCTCACGCAGCCCCTGAAAGTACAACCGGGCGAGGAGGCAGAGCTGGGGGGAGCAAATGGCCTACCTTCGGGCCGACGTGGACAAATTGCATGACCTACTGAGGGAACTGCTGGCTACACAGAAGGGACGCCCGGACGGGACGAGAGAGGGGCGAGAGACTGACGGCGCGGCGGTGGCACCAGCGGGCCTAGGCCAGGACGAGGCCCCACCACAGGACCAGCAGGTAGTTCGCCCGGCACCAGACCGTCCGTTAGACCCACAGGCCCGGAAGTTGGGGGTTAAGTTTGACGGGGACCCCCAGACCCTCCCCTACTTTTTGTCCCAGGTGGCTGACCACATGGATGAATGGGGGCCCACCTTTCCCTCAGAAGCGGCTAAGGTGAAGTGTGTGGCGAAGCACCTCAAAGGGGAGGCAGCCAACTGGCTTGTGCAGCTGTACGATTGCCAAGCGGCCGAGCTGCGGAATCTGGCGGACTTTATGAGAGCCCTGAGAGCCAGATTCGAAGACCCGTTCAGGGCTTACACTGCCCTGGCCAGTCTGAAGACCCTAGACCAGGGCACCAGATCCGTCTCCGAGTATGCTATGGAGTTTCGGAGATTGATTGCCCAAGTGCCAGATTGCACCGAGGGGATGAAGATCCAATATTTTAAGGAGGGACTGCGTCCCGACATTGTGAACAGGGCACTTAACCTGGGCAACCCCCCTACGGCCATGGAGTGGATCCGGTTGGCTGGAGAGGCAGAGGCAGTGCTGCACGAGATCCGGATACTAAACCAGCGGAGGAATAAGGGGGCCAAGGGAAGAGAAACCCAAGTCGTTGGGGAAAGAGGCAAAGGCAAGATTGGGCAGACAGCCGGGGAGGAGAGAGAGCGACGCCGCCGGCTGGGGCTGTGCCTGGGTTGCGGGTGCAAAGGCCACCTGGTCGCCAACTGCCCGGATCGTATCCCGGAGAAGAAAACGTCCCCCTCCGCGCCCCCTCCAGCGCAGGCTCCCAAGAAAGGGAAGGGGAAGGCAACGGCGAAAAGTTACGGCGACCGTGGGTTCCAGGTGGTGACGGAGGCCGAGGAGGAAGTCTGGACCGACGACGACAGTGCCGATGGAGAGGAGCCGGCTTTAAACTCCCCGAGCCTGCCTTAAAAAGCGGCCAGAGGCAGGCTGGGAGTGGGGACGGCCGCAAACCTATGTTTGCTGAAACCGGACCGAAGCACAGAACGTTGGAGACAGGACAAAGAACCGCCCCTGCCCATGATGGTTGAGGGGGAACAGCATTTTGAAGTCGCTAAGATCTTGGACTCTAGAATGCACAGAAACAAGTTGCAGTACCTGATTCGCTGGAAACACTTTTCAGCGGATCATGATGAATGGGTGTTAGCTAAACATGTTAAAGCCCCTGCTTTGGTTATGAAGTTTCATCGTCTGTATCCTGACAAGCCTAAATAGTATTTTGTTGCCTTTGCTGTTTCCTTTAATGTACTGTGTTTATCATATGTAGGGGGGGGGTTTCTTTTCGGGGGGCCGACTGTCAGAATCCTTGTAGTATTCTTCCAGATATGGGTTAGTAGAGGTAGTTGGGGATGATGGTACATAGTTAGTTGCTAGATAGAGAGTAGGAGTGCATAACGGTGCCAGGAGGATTTATCAGTTGACCTTGCGGCTGCTCGGCTCTGAGCTTGGAATGCAGGAGTTTCTGGTGGGAAGCATTGTGAAGGGGGGAGATAAGGTGGAACCGAAACCTATGGAAAAAAACTGGAATAGATCTTTCGCGGGCTTTTGTGAGAAAGAGGGAGGTGTGGTACTTTGGAAGATATAGGGGTGCTGGGCGGGGACTGGTCAGTCTCAGCTAAGAAGCTGAATGGTGTGGTTTTGCTGATCCTGGAGCATCAATAAAGTTCTGTTTATTCTACATAAAGCTAACTGGTTGATTGTCTGGGATTCTGGACCCCTGTTCTGACAGCACGAATAAGAGGGATTCTCAAATGAAGGAAGCCTGCTTTTGGATCCAAAATTTTTTGCATCTGGTTTGAGTGTGGGTATGGAAGAGTAAGGCTAATTCTGCACTACAGAAATAATACACTTTGATATCACTTTAACTGTTATGGCTCCATGCTCTGGAATCCTGGTATTTGTAGCTTGTTGTAGCACTAGAATTCTCTGACAAAGAGGCTAAATGTATCACAAAACAATAAATGCCAGGATTCCATAGCATGGAATCATGGCAGATAAGTAGTATCAAACTGCATTATTTCTGCAGTGCAGATTCAGCCAAAATTACAACAATCTTTATGATTAGCCTTTGTATTACTGGGGGAACAGACATCCACAGCTATTGTAACCCCAGTGCATTATGTATGCACATATGCATATACTTATAGTCAGAGATACACACACAGACTTTCCTAATGCACAAAAACACATGTAGTACAATGAGTCCTGTTAGCATGACCTTACTGTTTGTATGTTCTGCCCCTGCTGGATGTTGGCTTTTTATTATTTTTGTATTTCAAAACTATATTTTGCATGTACTGGGACCAAGAGATATGTGTGTGAGACAGAATGGGATGGAGATAAATGCTCCTTACAAGAGCCACTTTATCTTTTAGGTTGTAATCCATCCTGTATTTCATTATGTACAGGGGTTACCAATAATCCTAATATAATAGTATATCTTGATTTCAGTAAGGTCTTTGACAAGGTTCCCCATGACATTCTTCCAAACAAGCTTGTAAAATGTGGGCTAGACAAGTTAACTGTTACATGGATTTGTAATTGGTTGACCAGCCGAACCCAAAGGGTGCTCAACAATGGCTTCTTTTCATCCTGGAGAGAAGTGACCAGTGGGGTCACACAGGGCTCTGTCCTGGGCCCAGCGCTATTCATTATCTTTATTAATGACTTGGATGACAGAATTGGGGGCATACTTATCAAATCTGCAGATGACACCAAATTAGGAGGAGTAGCTAATACCACAGAGGACAGGATCAAAATTCAAAATTACCTGAATAGACTAGAAAGCTGGGCCAAAGCTAACAAAATGAAATTCAATCTGGAAAAATGTAAGGTACCGGACTTAGGGTGAAAAAATGAAATGCACAGATATAGGATGGGGGACACCTGGTTGAATGAAACTATGTGTGAAAGGGATCTAGGAGCCCAAGTAGACCATACGTTGAACATGAGTCAACAGTGCGATGCAGCAGCTAGAAAAGCCAATGCTATTTTAGGCTGCATCAATACCAGTATAGCATCTAGATCCAGGGAAGTAATAGTGCCGCTCTACTCTGCTTTGGTCAGGCCCCACTTGAAATACTGTGTCCAATTCTGGACACCACAATTCAAAAAGGATGTGGAGAAACTGGAGTGTGTCCAAAGGAGGGCAACTAAGATGGTGAAGGGTCTGGAAACTGTGTCCTATGAGGAGCGACTTAGAGAGCTGAGTATATTTAGCCTGGAGAAGAGAAGGTTAAGAGGAGATATGATAGCCCTGTTTAAGTATTTGAAGGGAGGTCATATTGAGGAGGGAGCAAATTTGTTTTCTGCTGCTCCAGAGACTAGGACCCGGAACAATGGATGCAAGCTACAGGAAATGAGATTCCACCTCAACATTAGGAGAAACTTCCTGACAGTAAGGGCTGTTCGACAGTGGAACACACTCCCTCAGAGTGTAGAGCAGTCTCCTTCCTTAGAGGTCTTTAAGCAGAGGCTGGATGGCCATCTGTCAGGGATGCTTTGATTGGGAGTTCCTGCATGGCAGGGTGTTGGACTGGATGGCCCTTGTTGTGGTCTCTTCCAACTCTATGATTCTATGCTGCATAAATGTTTATTGCAGGTTTAAATTTTGTTCACATGACCACAGCACAGAATGAGCTTTTGCACATAAATGGCACAGCAATTGATGTGACACGAAATGAGCTCCAGTGAGCCCTGTATGAAAGGACCTGGAACTTCCTACTGAGGGAGTCTAGACTAGCCTGTGGTTTCTTTGCCATCAAGTAAAGAACTGGTTTGCTTTGGACTGGATGAGTGCTGCATTTCCTCTTTTACTGGTATATTTTAAGCTGTGTTTTAATTTCAAAAGCTTGTTAATTTCATATTTTAATTGCATTTGTATTAAATTGCATTTGTAATTTATCTGTATTGTAAAGTATTTTGAGTCTCATTTAAAACAAATGTACTGTAATATGTTCATTAAACCACTCTTTCCCTCACCTGACAATGCCAGACTTATATAATTCCAAGTATCACATCCCAAACTTAACTGTACATACACCACACCCACACAGGGTGTAACCTATGCTTTGGCTTTCATCCAAGTGCAAATGGAAACACCAAACCTGTCGCAGATATTTTAAGTATCTGTTACAATTGTTTCCAGCTGATAAATACACCTTAAGAGATTTTTTTGGTCCTACTCAGTGCTGGAAGCAATTTAAATGTTTAAATTGCTATAGTACAGTTCTCTGACCAAATAATATGCCAAGAAACATCATACCATGATGCTTTCAGTATATGAAATTAGTGGAAATTCTGGGAAGGACATCGGAACACCAATGAGTGTACAACAAAACGTATACAGCCAGTAGGTAGCATCACCCAAAAACATCAATTTTTGAAATACACAATTCTTGTGAGCCACACAACAATAGGCACTTGATTTTAAATTATAGGCATTTGCCTTCAAAATAATGGGATATTAAGGTAACTTACATGACTGTAATTAGTTATTTCTGTTTCATGTGCTACCAGTAATGAAATGAGACATTCCAAAGACCTGAACACATACTTGTTTTGTTTCTTTTAATCTCTTGCAGAAGATATTTTGAAGAAGGTGATACTGAAAGATATTTATGACAAGTAAGCATTTTTTCCTGCCCTACCTTGTGATAACAAGGCTTTAACTTGTAACTTTCTGCATTCCAATAAGTGCTGTACCACTGAATGACAGCCCTCATAATTTGCTTTGAGGTTTCCAATAAAGAAGTCCAGTTCTATGTTGCAGGTCAAGAATGGATACATCAGAGGTACAATTGGAGTGTTAATTCTATCTCTGCACTGTACCAGCACTGACTGTGTGTGGAAGCTCAAACAGATGAATGTGCTTCCATGCAGTAAGAGAAAATTACAGAGAAAATTAGCTGTACTGGGGGGGGGGGGGAGATATTCTATCAACTTTGCTCACACTTCTAGCAGCAGTTCAATCTCCAGACAAGTAATCACCTATATGGTAGGTAAGAGCAATTTCATCACAGTGACTAAACTGAACAATGCTGCAGTGGATGTCTGCTGTAAGGACTTTTCCATCATTTTCTGCAATCAGGTTGCAGAACAGTAAAGAAAAATATTATAGCCAGTTAAAGTTTTCAGTGTCCTTCACATAAAAAAAATAAAGTTGGGTATAGCAGATTCATGGATTCAAAGCTACTTAATGCAACTCCCAAAACTGTAGCCGGAAACAGTTCTGCTGCATATTTTACAAATAGCATTTACCTTATTATGTTCATAGTTGTATGGGATTCTCAGTGTATCCATAGCTCTGATCATCGACTGCATTGCTGTAAATATATTCTGATAAACAAGCTTGGTGAAACCCCTTTTATCTTCATCAGAGTATCCTGAGCCATGAATGATTCTCATCTGCTTGATAAATGTGCTTTTGCCACTTTCTCCTGTACCTGCAAAAAATTGAACAGAGAGATATCATTACCCCCACAATATACACAGGAAATAAAGAAGTTATACAGTGTCTTCTGTCTAGCTCAAGAACATTTCCATTGTACTGAGTTCTAAAATGCTAGCACCGTTATTTGATTTCTTTCTCATCAGCACTAATTGAAGTTTTATAAATCTACAGATAAAAAAATGGGTTTATATATAATGTAAATGCTGATACTGGAACTTAGAACTATTCCCATGCAAAATAATCAAACAATCTGTTCAGTCTTTACAGTGATATTACAGCCATATGAGACTTAATAACAAAATTTAAAAAAATAGCTTCAGAGTCCTAGCCAGCCTAAAAATCATTTTGCTTAATAAAAAACCAGACAATTTGCTAATTTAAAATTCCTGAACTACTTAGAGGAAAAAAAAAGTATTTCTGGCAATATATTCCACTTTCAAAACAAGGGAAAAACACAAACATGACCAGTACTTGCATCTCAAATTACAGCTGAGAAGACATTGAAAGTTCTGATATTGTTTGACTATAAGGAATCAGAAAGGACGAAACATTTGCAATTACACTTCTTGACAGAATTCTAGACTTTAAAATTGGCTTCAAGATTTAAAAAACACACCACACAATTCAGACAATCAGTTAAAACAGAAAAGCAAAAAGTATAACAGGTAAAGGAGAATGTAGATACATGAAGAAGTCTAAGCCAGCACCCAAAATTTACCAGCTTCAGCTATGGATGGAAAGAATAGTCCAAGGCTTAGGAGAGGGAGGATGAGGCTTTGCAAGTGTCAGGATACCCAGCAAGAAGAATGCTTGTGAAGCATATTTTTCATTCCTCCCTCCCCAGTCTTTGAGCAGACGTCAGGATTATCTCCCCCCTCTCCCCCAGCACAGACATACCTTGTCCTGACCTCACACAAGAATATGCACTGGCTGCAGTGGGGGGGGGGGGGGCGGGGAGGTAAAGGTCACTACTGGCTATGTTCCAAAATCCAGCACATCATAATGTCATCCTTCAAGACCTCTGGAGAACCCATGGGAAATCAAGAAGGATGCCTGCATTATCATATACCAGCTATCAGAACAATGCCAGCAACCATCCTCACATGACTGCCTCTGCCCCCATGAGAATGACAACACAGTGGCTAGGGAGAAGGAGGAAGGTAGCCAAGAGAGGATTGCCATCAACAGTTACTATGGCTGAATTACAGCAAAGTGAAACAAGGACTGCTCTGACATAGCTTGCAGCAGCAATTCTTGCTGGGAGAGGAGGCAAGCAAGGATGACATCAATGTTGTGAGCCAGCTATGTGAATATAATCCAGTCTCTTGAACTACAGTTTCCAATATACCAGAACTAAAGATGTGTGTAATTAGGGATACATCAGGTACCTTGAGAAGAAAACAGAGATTGAAGATTTATTCAATTTCTTTTGTCCTCAAGGTACCTGATAGACTCCAATAAGGAACATCTTTATAGTTCTTTAAAAAAAATGAAATCTGGGGATCCAGATCAGCTAATGGTGCGAACAGGTTCTAGGTGGCTAGAATTTAAGTAATATTGGGCAATGCAGCATCTATCACTCTTTTTCGTTCCCCATACCTTGACTACTCTTCAGCCTTTCCCTCTCAATGTATCAGGGAGATGAAAGAAAGAAAAAAATTCATTTTGCCCTTTCATACCCATCCACACAAATTTACACACAAGCCTGAAGCGAGCAATGTGCAAGGTTCAGCCAGAAGTTTAACTAGCCTGGTCCTAGTGCACAACAGATAGAGAGACACAAAAACACATTATTATTATTATTATTATTATTATTATTATTATTATTATTATTGGTTTACCTCATCAATATCCATCATAAAATTCTGTCAATATCTGATATCTCAAAAGGCTGACCAAGTTTCAACAATCCCCTCCCCTAAGATATCTTAAATTTCACCATCTACTTTGCAGAAAGATACATTAATTTTATCATTGAATAATCTTCAGGCATGATGCAGTGGTTTTGATCCTACAAAGCTATAGCCAAGTTTGACATTGAAAGTGAAGCAAATAGTTTGATATTGCTGGGTGTGTCTGTGTGTGTGTGGAAGATTAAACCCGGGGGGGGGGGGGAACACTTTGAGATATTCTAGTCATGTCCTAGGAGTTGACAGCTATATTCATGGAGGGTCTAAAAATTATATAATGGAGTTTCTGTACCATTAACACATCATGATTTTCACCGGGGGGGGGGGGGGGACACACCATTAATTCTATTCAAAGGAAAGAGAATTTAAAAATTCAGAATTAACCTAGTTACAGATGAACAGAGAATGCAACTAGATCACTTATTATTTTGAAGAAAAAAGAAGGGGGGACTATATGAAAATGCCCAAGATTTGTACCATTTAATTCTAGGTTCAGAAAATAACAGATTGGGCCTTCAGGTATCGTATCAAATTCATATCCATGACCTCCTTCATAGAGTCTATCCATCTAGTGTGCATTACTATGAAATATAGTGACTGGATAGAAATTGGAAGTTATTTCTTCAGGTAGACCAATAGTCTTACATCACACAGTAGAGGCTTTGACAACAGAAGTTCAATAAGCCAATTGCCTATGTAAAGGTATAATAATTTTGTTTGCATTTAAAGCTATGCTTCTACCACCCCCACACATTCTGTGAAGACTCAACAGTTGGCAAGCCCATACTAATGAATTCAAAATTAATAACTCTTTTAAATTAGCACAGAGTCTGACAGAAAGGATAAGTATTCTTCCCTTATTATTATTATTATTAACTTTTATTTATATAGCGCTGTAAATTTACACAGTGCTGTACATATAATCTTATAATTAGATGGTTCCCTGCCCTCAGGCTTACAATCTTAGATTGTTAAAATCCAGTATCCTTTCTGCAATAAAATTGTACTATCATTGCTATCCTAACTTTATTAGCATGAGGTAGGATTTGACAGCTCACACATTGAGGTTAGATCTTAGAGCAGTATTCTTCTTCAGAACTGTGAAATACTTTTGTGAAGAAGCTGTGAGGAAAGATGATCAATGGGATGGCCTTTACACCTAAGGAAAGCAATTTCTTCGCAAAGTACTTTTGACAGAGCTGCAGGATGGAATTCTCCCAGCTAATAATATTGAGCTCCCTCAAGTCTGATACAATGGATGGTCATACCTTATGTACAAATGATTTAAACTGTCTCCAAAGGGAGTTACCAAGATGACTCATGAGGAAGCTGTAACAGTGGATAAGGTGTTGGTAGAAAACATGGCTAACAGCCAAGTCAAAGACAATGTTTTGTAGTATCAGGTGAGATGTACTTCCTAGAAGCATAAGAATGTTTCGGCAAAGAAGAATCTTGCTATGAGAGTCTTAGATGACTGAACAACTAGAGAATATGAAGATGTTGTACTATACAAATGCATATGCTAGGTTTCATTCAACTTAGATGGTAAGGATGAAAGCTACTTTTTGAAAGTGGGTTCCAATGATGAACTCAGCACCCCACAACTTAAAGGGGAAAATTGATTCAATTGAAAGATTTGCACAATGGGCTCATTTAAGTTAGTCTTGCCCTGGTTACTCGCAGAAAAGCGGCTACCTTCATTACCAACAACGATAGGTAATACCAAAAAATACTTCGGCATTTTGTGTTGGTAGGGACCAAATACTATTCACATGGTACTCCATTGGCTAGAAAACTATCTACACAATACAACACAACACAACACAACTGTGATTTAGTCTTACTAGTTAAATTTTTATCCTTATTTTTAAAGAGATCAGAGAAGCATATAGAACAAATTCTTTTCAGTTTACATAACAATTATGTGGTATAGGTAGATACTATTACAAGACAGTAATAATGAACACAGTGTCACCCAATGAGTTTCATGACAGAATGGAGATCCAAACTTCCTGGTTTGTACATTCTTCTTGACAGTTTGAATTCTGTATACAGTCGTTCCCCGGGTTACGAAAGTAATCCGTTCCGGGATTACTTTCGTAACCCGGAAGCTTTCGTTTCCCAGGGGACCGCTAAACTCAATGGACCGCGCGGCCGATTTAAAGGGGCCGCGCGGTTTTTTTATTCGTATCCCGGGGGATCTTTCGGATCCCAGGGGATATTGTAGCGGTCCGGCGGCTTTCGGATCCCGGGGTTTTCGAAACCCGGGGGATTCGTAAGCCGGGGGACTACTGTAGTATATTCATTATTGGAACCTACAAAAACTTATCACACAGATCTGACTGGCTCTATTTTTAATCTTTCCAACATCTGCAATATCACCATTCTGCAGATAATAACCTAAATTCAAATCTTAGCCTCAAATAGCCTAGACCAAATAAATAAATGAGAATCCAGCAAATCAGCTGATCCAACTGGCCTCTACTTGAGACTAAGAACTGGCTTTAAGCCAACATATTAAAACGTACATAGCCTACACACACACCTTTAATTCTATGCAGAATTACAAGCCCTTCATTAAAAAGATGAATTTGAGCATCTGTTTTTGAAAAATTATTTTAAGTACATTTTCAACAACATTACTTCACACATTTACATTCAAAGACGGGTCTTATTTACTCTGAGTATTCTGCATTCATTAAATACCAATATTTAATTTGTTCTCTAAGTCTCAGAAACTCTATCAGGAGGGAAGGTCTCAGGCTTAAAGTTTGTCATGTCTTCAGTTCTGATGGTACTCTCCTTCTGTAATGTCCTTGTTTAAACCTTTACAATTTTATTGTTTGGATAATTCAGTTTCATCAATTATGGAATCAGAATGTAGGTCTAACCATTTGTATTAATATTTATAACTAAAAAATTGAATAATATACAGGTATTTCCAGGCCTCTCAGTACTTCAGAATGCCATCTTTCAGGCAACACTATCTTCAATAAGGAACTTACAGTCATCTACTCCAAGTCCTATGACAGTAACCTGTAACCAAAATAAAGGGGGGAGACATACACAATTCTTGTGTGGTAAATGCTTTTACTATATAACAGAAAGAGATGAAACAACATTTGAAAAATGCTGTCAATATCATCAGTGTCCCTGTTCCAGAGCACATATTAAATGGAGCTGGGGTATTTGTCAGGACTTTAGTCTGCAACAGTTTTGATGTAGTGATCTGAGTGAGGTCAGACAGGGGGCTTCGCTGTACCAAAATCTACTCGGGGAGCACAGGAGATTAGCTAATCCTCAGACTTGTTCTTCTGCCAACAAAGCAGAATAACATAAAGCTATCCTGCAGATCTCAGCAACTGGACACTGCTGTTGATGGATAAAGACTGCATGAGAGCCTCATCTGTCAGTGCTGCAAACAGTCCAACCTAACTTGAGGTTTCTCCAAGAAAACATTTTAAGCTTTGGGCAATTATACATCTGCATATTTAAACTTTATTGCAATTATGTTTATGATAGATTAGATAAAATGGAATCACAGGATAGCATCATGAATACTTAATGTTTTGCTGAATTTACATGCTTCCAAAGAGGAAGCTTACTGTTTGAATTTACTTTAATAATTTAAATGAGCCTATCTCTGCTGTTAACTTTAATTCATAACATACCAACTGTAGTTCCATGAGGAGGTCCACAGAGACATGTCTTTCTATGGCTGACAGATCTGTCTCAAAGATTTTCTATAGAGGTACTGTGGAAATAGCTAGATCTATAACTTCTCCATCAAAGTCTCCATGATCATCTTCAATTTCGTCTTGTTCTTATGGTGAGAATTGTCCTTCTGAGAGTGCTTGGTTCTGTGAGACTTCCTGCAAGGGTCATCCCTCAGAGGTTGGTGTCATACCACACATTTAATGCAGTTTGACATTGTTTTCACTGTCATAGCTCCATCCTATGGAAACCTGATATCTGTAGTTTGATTTGCCACCAGAGCATTCTGATAGAGAAGCTACAAATCCCATTTATTTTATTTTTTATTTATTTTATTTTTATCCCACCTTTCTCCCATAATTTCATAACATTGAGTCATGGCAGTTAGTGGTGTCAAACTGTATTAATTTTTCAGGGTACATGCAGCTGGAATTTCTGTGTCATCAGTACGACTAGCAGTCAGGAGGTGGATGGATTAATGCTAAGATCAGCTGGCCCCTGTGTAGACACAGGAGATTTACAGTCAGTCAGTACTAACATGGATCAGACTAAATAAGGCAATAATTTCAGGATATTTCAATGTCCCAGTCTGGTAAAACTGGCAAATTTAGCAAGTTATGCATGTTATGAGCCTCACTTAAGCACAATAGACATTTAGCATGGCCATTATATAGGGAGACTTTCCACAAGCAAACACCACAATTTTTGAAGCAAGCCCAAGAGGCGAGAGGACATTGGGCAGAAATAGTTCAACAGAAGTAAGGTTTTAAGAGAGCTAGAAGACAGTGTTTTAGAGAACGGTCCAATAAAGTTAGTTCAAATAAAAAGGTCTTCCTGGAGATGCTGTCACTGTGGCAGACAATGCAGAACTCGGGATGGAAGTCTCACACAGATACTAATAGGGAGGAGCAGGGTTACCATCAAAATGCAATCTCTCTAGAAGATTCCAAGAGATGATCTCCAGAGTTCCAGATCCATGTGTGCAAACTACAGAGATGATACCAAAGAACCACCATTTTACTACAGTTCATTTTCAGGGGCTTCCCATATATTTAAAACCTGGTCCCTATACACAGAAATCAAGCAAACACTGATTTTTTGTACCACAAAACAATTAAGCAAGTGTAACTTAATAACTGTAATCTGTAGATAGCAGGAATGTTTTTTTAAGCTTTGAGAAGGAAATGGGTCATTTTATGCATTCACAGACACTGTGCTGCACTAGTAGTACCTTAGCTAAAAATAGGTAAAATAGGTAAAATCCAGGAGGACATCTATGTACACTCTAGGCACACTCACTTCTATTAGTCTGGCTAGCTACCATCTCAACTATCTTCAGAATTACCGTAAATTCCAGCAGTGTTTACATTTACAAATCACCAGTAGATAAGGCCAGAGTGGTGTAGTGGTTTGGTTGTTAAAGGAGGGTTTAAATCCCCGCTCAGCCATGGGAACTCAATGGGTAATCTTGGGCAAATCACACTCTCTCAGCCTCAGAGGAAGGCAAAGGCAACACACCTCTGAACAAGTCATGCCAAGAAAACCCCATGATAGGTTCACCTTAAGTTCAAAATGACTTGAAAGCAAACAACAAAGATAAGGCTAAATCCTGGTTCACCAGCTCACAACCGTTTGTACTAATACATACAGCACTACCATCTCATGTTGTTCCCTGATTCTGAAAGGCATAAAACTTGACAGATTCCATTCCTTTCTGTTGAGTACCTCTTAATACCTGTTGTATTATTCATATTATTAACATAATACATTTTGTATTATTTATATCCATAAAGAAAGAGAGCTCTCCTTCCAGTCCATCTGCCTTGGTCCAGGCCTCAGAGGGGGAGAAGAACCACTGGACCTGATCCCCTTCCCCGCTAGCATTCCCTTCTCCTTTTTTGTCATGTCTTTTAGATTGTAAGCCTAAGGGCAGGGAACCATCTAAATAAAAATAATTATTATTGTAAGCCGCCTGGATTCCACGTGATTGGGCTGAGTATTATTATTATTATTATTTGCTTATTCCTTCTTTCTACACAATAAATATTAGGGATTAAAACACTCCCTTAACATGAAGACCTTTCCTGCTCCTTCTCTCATCCAATATAAAATTCCAGACAGTTCTGGATATGAAAGAGAACATATTAACTATTCCAGTTGCTTTAGTTCACATGCATAGACACACAAAATCTCTCACATTATACCAAACTAAACATAATAAACAGAAAGTAGAGAAGTAAGCCAAACGTTAATGTCCATGAATTACAGGGAGGGGGAGGATCAGCCACTCAGGCTTGCTACCACTAAATATTTGCTTCATTTAGAAGAAATACTCTATTACTGGGCAACATTCTTGAGCCTTACAGCTGGAGTGGGGAAAGTGCATGTGTGCTGAGAAGGGACAGAGGAAAGCAGGAAGGGAGGGTTTCTATGTCATGAGCTTGAAAGGTAGTAAGGAACCAAACCCCTAGAACAAAAAAAGAAAAGAGAGAGGGGGGGAAGGGTGGTGGTGGTGGAAATGAGACCCTCCAAGAGTCAACATAGCTCTGCAACTCCTGGCAGTTGCCCACTCCTGCCCTAAAGAATGTACTGAAGCAAGGTGGTATGGAAAGATGCATGCTGTTTTGTTTCAATGCCAAGACAGTTCTCATTTTGTTACTCAGAATCCATTCTCAATATGTAATCAAGATTTTTAAGGGAGACTTTTATTGGATGCTTGTTTTGATTTACTGTCATTAGCAGAGAAGTACAATCAAGACAATTCCTATTTCTTTTCATTCTTATTCAAATTTTGATTGTAAGTACAGGAAGAAGGAAATGAAAGAAAACCCTTTCCTATGTATTGCCAAACATTTAGAATCGTGCTGATTTTTTGCCAATTTGTCTCTTGTTTGCATAATTATTGTAGGATATAATTCTGAATATACCCTTCCAGCAGCAAAACTAGCCAAATTAATTGCTTTAGTCCTCCTTTCCTCCTGATCACAGCCCTGCAGTTATTATCAGCCTTGCAGTTATATCAATAGCACGAGAGACCATGTATTGCTTGCCTGGTACCTATTCTGGACAGATAAATTTGGGCCTTAGGAGCACAGGCAAATAGGAAGAAGGTGAGAAGTAAGAGGTGGAGAATGACAAACTTGTATGCTTTACCAGTGCAGAATCCCAAAGTTTAAGTACCCCCTTCAACCATCTCAGGATCAATGAAATAGACACCAGTTTGGAGGCAAAGGAAAATTCAGAAATTTATGTGATTTCAAAACACAATGAGCAAAAGGTAAAGCGTTTAGACATGTGCTCCATTGAAAAATTAGTACTTTTGGTAACACGCATCTTTCTTCACTTTGCTATTAGAAAAACACTAGAATGGGCCCTTGGAGTTTGATTTTACACACACACACACACACACACACACAATATTAAAATCTGTAGATACTCAAGTCCCATGGTATACAGTGCCATCAGATAGAGTCCCTTCTATAAAATGGCAAAATCAAATGTTGCTTTTAGGATTTTTTTTTTAATTTCAAACTGTGGATGGTTGAATATGTGGATAAAGAACCTGTGGATAGAGTGGGCCAACCATACTGTCAAAAAAAATGGTGACCTGAATTCTACTAGTTACTCCCAACAAGAGTAGACCAAATGAATTAACTGTTGAATCGTGAGTGAGCATTTGGCTATACCCCATTGATTCAATGAGTCAACTCCAGTTGGGATTTATAACTAGATTCAAACTATCATTATTTCTTGATGCTGCAATAATTCACAAGCTCTGAATTCCAATACAGATATGGTTGGAAACAGATAATTAGTCCAGAATGAATAGCCTTTGTATATATCAGTTCTCATACAAGTCATATGGAAAAAATGAAACATTGAGGGTAAATATATATTGATATGGACATCTACTAAGATCACATTTTCATCCAAATAGAGAAATTAGCTCACCTGTAGGAACGTAGCTTGCCATTTTAAATGACAGCATTCTGTATAGTGGCATTTTTCATGTGGGTCACTGGTGGGAAACTAAGAGAACCCACAAACAACAGTATCTAATATTCTATTGCCTTTTCAGCAATATCTGAGAATGTGAGGTGCTAAACCATAAATTTCATAAGAAGAGTCCTTTGGGACAAAGCCAAAGGTCCATCAGATATAGCATGCCATTTCCCACTGTGGCTGATCAAATATCTCAAGGGAATCTTTAAACAGGACACAAGTCTCATGTTACTTTGTTATTTTTAAAAAATTTATATCCTGCTCCTTCTCCCATTGAGATAAAGGGGCATACATGGTTTACCTCCAGACGTTATCCTTGTAAACCTTGTCAGGTAGGTCAGACTAAAAGACAACTGAGTAGGCCAAGTTGGCCCAGTAAGCTTCATGGTTCAGTGAGACATCTCTAAAGTCTAAGTCCAATGCTCTAACCATTATGTCATATCATAATTAAAACACATATTTTAATAGTTCATCTAAACAGATGGATGTATTAGTCTTCAGTTACAGTGAGCAAGCTCAGAGGGACATTTCTAATTAACTATCTTCAGGGCTGTGTTGCAACTCTGCAACTATCATTTGTAAATTAACAGATTTCTACCTCTGCACCTGATTTTTTTAAAAAAGAGCACAGCTTTCTTGCTTCAAATGTATTATTAACCTGTTCTAATTTCTTTCCTTCTACTCAGCATCACATTTTGGCATTTTATTGTTCATTTGCTAAGTTACTTCTCTTCATACACAAGCAAAATCCAATTGTGGGTGGTCCTATTAAAGGAGAAACATAAACATGTTTACCTTTCCAAAGAATTTCCACAAGTATATTTGTTAAATCCATTTATTTCTACTATTTATTGTTTGGTTTTTAATTAGAAAGCTTAGCTTTGTTGTTAATTGCCATCAAGCCAACTCACTGTATATACTCATGTATGTATAAGTCGACAAATTTTAGTCAAAATACTGGTGCTAAACCCTGAGTCAATTTATGCATGGAGTAAGTACTGCACTTTAAGTCTTATCAATTAAGGAACCATGCCCTGGTTAAAGGAAGAATGTACTCTGTCCTGGAAACACTGACCCCCCTCTACTCTCTAATCCATCCAGCTTTCAGTGTGAAAACAGTTATGCCTGCTGGAATTTTGTTAACTTCCTTGACATTGTTTTTATTTGCTTCATTTTTAGATACTTTGTTAGATGCCTCTAAGTTTCACCCTTGACGTATTCAATTTTGGTCCCCAAACCTGTCCTTGACTTATACATGAGGTCAACTTATAGTCAAGTGTATCCTATGAAAAAGCTCCAGGTAATCCTGCCATCAACAGTGCTACTCAGGTCTTGCAAATTCTAATTATTGCTTCACTATAGCAAACATCCTCTATAGCAGCGGTATCCAAACTGTGCCCTTTAAGAGATTTTGGACTTCAGCTCCCAGAAGCCTCAGCGATGTTGGCCAATAGCCAGGGATTATGGGAGGTAAAGTCCAAAAATCTCTTAAAGGGCACAGTTTGGGGACCACTGCTCTATAGTAAATAGAACTAGTAGCTGTGAAAAGGCAGCAACCACGCCTTATGTAAGAAGAGCCCTCCTGGATGTGAATAAAGGTCCATCAACGCCAGCATCCTGTTTCCAGCAACAGCAGGCCAGATGCTTCCGCAAACTTGGCTAACTCAATGCTCACCTCCAATCATTTATGAACAAATTAAATAGCACCAGAACCTGTACAGATCCTTGTGGGACATACTGCCTACTTCCCCTCATTGTCAAAAGTATCTACTTACTGCTTCCCCCTGCTTCCTGTTCTTTATCCAGTTCCTCTTGTCCTCTGACTAGTATGTTTACTTTTCAGCTTTTAGTGAGGAGCCTTATTGAAAAAAATAAAGTAAGTGGAAGTCCAAGCATATGAATTTTAACCGATCCACCTATGTGATACTCTCAGGTAATTTTAAAAGGTCAGGCGTACTCTTTAGATAATATACTGTATGCAGATTCTTCCTCATCAGAGTTCATCTATGTCCTTAATAAATCCAGCTTTAATAGTGTTCCCCCTCAAACAATCACCCTGGACAAGTGCTTAAATAATGAGGCCCAACAGGTCTGTAATATTTTGGACTACCTTAAATATTGGTGCTATCCTGGAAATCTTTCAAGAGGGCAGGCAGTACATGTAAAGGCTCATCAGTGAAAAAATAAACTAAAAAAATATTCACGAGAAAGAGGAAAAAATCTAAATTTAAATTTAAAAAGTTATCCAGAATGTATCATGTCAAATGGATTAATTTTCAACTTTGTTTGTTAGTCATAAACCTTTTGTTTCTAGTCACCTCTGTTTGACTTAATTCTTCAAACATCATTCTTAGAAGGAGCAGGAAGAAGCAAAAGAAGAGGTACAAACTGGTATATGACAACTTATGAAGTGAAGACTGCTGCAAATAATTCATTTAATTTATCACAACCTCTTTTATTAACTTCAGACTTCAGTTCTGTTCCAGCCTGTTCATGTTCTGGGATCATTTTCAGAGGACCCTCTCTCTGTCCCACCATCCTCACAAATACACCTGGTAGGAACAGGAGGACCATGCTCACAGGCTCTAGAACAACCTTCTGAGAGAGGTTAAACTGGCTGTCCTTCCACAAGCATGTTCATTTAAAAAATAAAAATAAATGACAGGCCTTTGAAGACTTCCTACCCGAAAGGACAGCCTTGCAGAATTGTACTGTATTGGCTATATGTATTTTATTTGTTGTTTGTAACAGCTATACATTTAAACTGATTTTTTATTTATAGCTAGTTAATGATATTTTTAACTTTTGTTTTTGCTTTACTTTTAGAGATGTTTCTTTTACATGTTGTAAGGGGCCTTGAGCCCCAGACTGGGAAAAAGTTGGCATATAAATTGTAATTCTTATTTGGAACAAAACACAGAATCACCAAATATCAAAAGCTGGCTAAAAAGGGTTCATGAGATGAAAATGATGGATAAATTGTCCTACGAGATCAGGAATAAAAGTATGACACAATATGAAAAAGACTGATGTCCAGCTCTTGAATACGGGAATAGTAAGCAGGGAATTAACAAAGATCTATTAAAGACCAATTGATAGCTTACACTAGTAGACAACACAGGACAATAAATGAGACGAAAAGGGAAAATGGATAAGTTCTGAATCTAATGATTCTAAAACCTCTGTACACTGGTCCCCCGGGTTACGAAGGTAATCCGTTCCGGGATTACCTTCGTAACCCGGAAGTCGTTCGCAACCCGGGGGACCGCTTTCGCGGAGGGACCGTGCGGCCATTTAAAGGGGCAGCGCGGCTTTTTTTCCGCTTTTTTTTTCGGATCCCAGGGGATCCTCTGGATCCCGGGGGATACAATGGCGGTCCCGCCGCCTTCGGATCCCGGGGTTTTCGTAACCCGGGGGATTCGTAAGGCGGGGGACCACTGTACTCTATACCCAACTCCAGAAAGGAAGGCAGATGTACTTAAATGTATCATATGACATCTAATATGGTAAATATGATAACACAAGTATACTTTGTTTGTAATAATTGAAAATTAATAAAAATATATTTAAAAAATAAAAATAAATAAATTATAATTCTCATAATAAACTCAGTGGCTTATTTCTGAGCAGTCTTGTATTGAATAGGATTGCAGTATCATTAACCCTCTCAGTCTGATGTTATCAGATAGATCAACCAATTTCCTGGTGCAGAGGAAAGGATAAAACTTAATATTGATGACTTTGTGCTATGATATATTGCTGAAAACAAGATAATTACTGTTTTAACAAATATCCTGCACAATGAAATACACATTGCTTACACAAAGACAAAGAGGACATGAAGCAAGAGGAGAAAGACATTTCCCCTTCTTGCTATCAGAGTTTAGGTTGCGACCTTGTGGAGAAGAAGAAGAAGAAGAAGAAGAAGAAGACATTGTTTATTTTTAGCCTGCCTTTTCCTGTGGATCAAGGTGGGTCAAAGCATAAACAATAACAATAAAATACATATAAATATAAAACCACAAAATTACAATCCCCCACCCCTCCCTCCCTCCCAATCTTAAAACAAGATTAAACGAATAGAGAGTGAGAGAGAGAAGGAAGAGCACCTTTTTGGCAGCCATTTTAAGTGGTAAGTGTGTGGATTTTAAAAATCTCTTGGGGGAGTGTGTCTGTTGCAGAGGAGGAGGAGCTTCTGTGAGTCACATCTGTGAGTCACAAGTGGGAGGAGCTAGGAGACTAGCTATACAGAACTGCTCAGAGAGCCAGCTGCAGACCACTTGGAGTGAGAGAGAGAAGAAGGAAGAGCACCTTTTTGGCAGCCATTTTAAGTGGTAAGTGTGTGGATTTTTAAAATCTCTTGGGGGAGTGTGTCTGTTGCAGAGGAGGAGGAGCTTCTGTGAGTCACATCTGTGAGTCACAAGTGGGAGGAGCTAGGAGACTAGCTATACAGAACTGCTCAGAGAGCCGCGCGCCTAACGGCGCGCAAATTCCCCCCCTCCCAAACAGGGTGAAGCACTACTTAAGGAGTAGAGGAGCTGTAAACTTTGTTTTTAGAGGTTCTCCTTTGGATCTCCCCCTTTTTAAAAGTGCTTTGAAGGGTTCCCCTCCACCTCAGAGGAAGTGAATGCAAGTTAGAAAACAGGGCATCTGTATAAAGTAACATTCCCAGTAGGTTGAAATCACTGATAGAGTTTGGTGAAATAGGACAGGACATCAGGGGCCTTTGACATTGGTGTTTACCGGGGGATATTCTTCGAGGAGGAAGCCCACAGTCTTCTTTTAGTGATTCCTTAATTGTTCTCAGTATGGGCACCGAGGGAGCGGCTGCAGTCACTTGCAACACTTGTGGGATGTTTGTCTTCTTGCCTACAGATGTGGCGAACTTCACATGCCCCAAGTGCAAGTTGGTAGCCCTCTTGGAGGAGAAAGTACAGCAGCTGGAAGCCAGGGTAGCGACACTTCAGCATGTCAGGGGGCAAGAGGTTTTCCTCGACACAACGGAAGGAACGATCTTGGAAGGGGACCACACAGAGAAAGTCGCTGGGGGTGAGAAGGTCACTTCATGTACACAGGAGGCAGACAGCTGGAGGAATGTCACACAGAGAAGCAGAGAAATCAGAGATAGCAGTAGGAGCTTGCAGCTACAGAATCGTTTCGAAGCCCTTTCACTTATCAAGGAGGATCAGGAAGAGCAGCATGGACAGACTTCAGGGACACAGCAGGGGAGCCTGGGAGTTCCATCGCAGGGAAGAGTTGCTGCTAAGCCTCAGAGGAGGCGCGTGGTTGTGGTGGGGGACTCCTTGCTGAGGGGTACAGAAGCAGTGATTTGTGGGCCCGACAAGATGTCTCGTGAGGTGTGTTGTCTCCCTGGGGCAAAGATCCGTGATGTGACGGAGAGGCTGACAAGACTGGTGAAATCTACTGACAAATACCCCTTCCTTTTGGTCCACGTGGGAACGAATGACACAGCAAGACACAGCCTTCAGAAAATCAGAAGGGATTACGAGGCTCTGGGGAAGAAGCTGAAGGAAATGGACGCACAGATTGTCATCTCGTCTATTCTACCAGTAGAAGGGCATGGTCCAGGAAGAGAGAGGAAAATAGCAGATATCAACAACTGGCTCCGCAGATGGTGTCACCGAGAACAGTTTGGATTCTTGGATCATGGGCTGCGGTTCCATGAGGAGGGACTTCTAGCAAGGGATGGGCTACATCTCACACCAGTTGGAAGAAACGTTTTTGCCAACAGTCTGAAGAATCTGGAGGGCTTTAAACTAAGTGATCTGGGGAAGGGAGACAGCAGTCTGGAAGGCAAAACGGCTAGAAAAAATAGTCAAACTGACATAGAGGGAAGAAGACAAACAGTGCAAGGACCCAACAATAGGAGCCAAAAAAACATGCACAGGCATCAAGTAAAGGGGACACATGGTCTTAGATGTCTCTACACTAATGCACAGAGCATGGGAAATAAGCAAGATGAACTTGCACTCCTTGCACAACAAGGGAAATATGATATAATAGGCATCACTGAAACCTGGTGGGATGAGTCTCACGATTGGAATATAGAAATAGAGGGGTATAACCTTTTTAAGAGAAACAGGACAAACAAGAAAGGAGGAGGAATAGCATTATATGTCAAGGATATTTACACCAGTGAAGAGATCCAGGAAATCAATACTGGAAGCCAGGTGGAGAGCATCTGGATAAAAATTAAAGGAGAGGGAAACAACAGGGATGTTACTGTGGGAGTCTACTACAGACCCCCAAGTCAGACAGAGGAAATGGATGATGCCTTTCTAGAACAGATGACCACACAATCAGGAAGGAGAGATGTAGTAGTGATGGGGGACTTCAACTACCCGGATATTTGCTGGAAGTCAAACTCAGCGCTATCCTCAAGATCTAGAAAATTCCTCACTTGCCTGGAAGACAATTTCATTGTCCAAAAGGTGGAAGAGGCAACAAGGGGATCAACTATTTTGGATCTGATCTTAACCAACAGGGAAGACCTAGTTGATGGGGTGCAAGTGGTGGGATCCTTAGGGAGAAGTGACCATGTTCTCCTGGAGTTTGTTATACAGTGGAAAGGTGAAGCTAGGCATAGTCAGACACGCATTCTAGACTTTAGGAAAGCTGGTTTCAATAAACTTAGAGAAATACTGGGGGTGATCCCATGGTCAAGAATACTAAAAGAGAAGGGAGTTCAAGATGGATGGGAGTTCCTCAAAAGGGAGATACTAAAGGGACAATTTCAGACAGTTCCAATGAGGAAGAAAAATGGGAGATGTCTCAAGAAACCGGTATGGATGACTAAGGAACTTACAAATGAGCTAAGTTTTAAACGGAACATGTATAAAAAATGGAAAAATGGGGAAATCACCAAAGAGGAATTCAAACAAATAGCCAGTACATGTAGGGATAAAGTCAGAAAAGCTAAAGCGCAAAATGAACTCAGGCTTGCTAGAGACGTTAAGAACAATAAAAAGGGCTTTTTTGGATATGTCCGCAGCAAAAGGAAGAAGAAGGAAACAGTTGGGCCACTTGCGTGGAGAAGATGGCCAAATGCTCACAGGAGACAGAGAAAAGGCAGAATTGCTCAACACCTTCTTTGCTTCAGTCTTCTCAGGAAAGGCAAAGGGTGCCCAACCTAAGGATGATGGGGCAGAGGACAGAATAGGGGAATTTCAGCACAGAATAAATAAAGAGACAGTACAGGAATACCTGGTTAATCTAAATGAATATAAGTCTCCAGGACCAGATGAACTACATCCTAGGGTATTGAAAGAACTGGCAAATGTAATATCAGAACCAATGGCAATCATCTTTGAGAACTCCTGGAGAACAGGAGAAGTCCCTGCAGACTGGAGGAGGGCAAATGTTGTCCCAATCTTCAAAAAGGGGAAAAAAGAGGATCCCAACAATTATCGTCCGGTTAGTCTGACATCAATACCAGGAAAAATTCTGGAGAAGATCATTAAGCAGAGAGTCTGTGAATATCTGGAAGATAATTCCATAATCACAAAAAGCCAGCATGGGTTTCAGAGAAACAAGTCATGCCAGACAAATCTGATCTCTTTTTTTGATAAAATTACTAGCTTGGTAGATGAAGGGAATGCTGTGGATATAGTATATCTGGACTTCAGTAAGGCATTTGACAAGGTTCCCCATGACATCCTTGCAAACAAGCTTGTAAAATGTGGACTAGACAAGGTAACCGTTACATGGATTTGTAACTGGTTGACTGACCGAACCCAAAGGGTGCTCAACAATGGTTCCTTTTCATCCTGGAAAGAAGTGACCAGTGGGGTCCCACAGGGTTCTGTCCTGGGCCCAGTGCTATTCAACATCTTTATTAATGACTTGGATGACAGTATTGAGAGCCTAGTTATCAAATTTGCAGATGACACCAAATTGGGAGGAGTAGCTAATGCCCCAAAGGACAGGATCAAAATTCAAAATGACCTGAATAGACTAGAAAGCTGGGCCAAAGCTAACAAAATGAAATTTAACACAGAGAAATGTAAGGTCCTACACGTAGGGCGGAAAAATGAAATGCACAGATATAGGATGGGGGACACCTGGCTGAATGAGACAACATGTGAAAAGGATCTAGGTGTCCAAGTAGACCACAAGTTGAACATGAGTCAACAGTGTGATGCAGCTGCTAAAAAGGCCGATGCAATTTTAGGTTGCATCAATAGAAGTATAGTGTCTAGATCAAGGGAAGTAATAGTGCCACTCTATTCTGCTTTGGTCAGGCCTCACCTGGAATACTGTGTCCAATTCTGGGCACCACAATTCAAAAAGGATGTGGAGAAACTGGAGCATGTCCAAAGGAGGGCGACTAAAATGGTGAAGGGTCTGGAAACCATGCCCTATGAGGAACGCCTTAGGGAGCTGGGGATGTTTAGCCTGGAGAAGAGAAGGTTAAGAGGTGATATGATAGCTCTGTTTAAATATTTGAAAGGATGTCACATTGAGGAGGAAGCAAGCTTGTTTTCTGCTGCTCCAGAGAACAGGACTCGGAACAATGGATGCAAACTGCAGGAAAAAAGATTCCACCTCAACATTAGGAGGAACTTCCTGACAGTAAGAGCTGTTCGACAGTGGAATACACTCCCTCGGAGGGTGGTGGAGTCTCCTTCCTTGGAGGTTTTTAAGCAGAGGCTGGATGGCCATCTGTCAGGTATGCTTTGATTGGGAGTTCCTGCATGGCAGGGGGTTGGACTGGATGGCCCTTGTGGTCTCTTCCACTCTAAATTTCTATGATTCTATGATTCTATGAATAAGCAGGCACTTGTGTATCAGCACAAATCATCCACCACCTTTACTATATGATGTGGTGACAACCACGATTACTGTATTTAAAATACTATCATTCAAAACATTTCTATTCTTCCTTTACCTAAACAGGGCCCAAACTATCTGTCAAGCAGTAACCATTAAGACAACCATACAAAAATTAAATTTAAAAAACACACTAAAGGCAGCTGAGTGAAACAAAAGTATTTAATTAATATTCCACCTTTCTTCCTGCACAAGGTCCAAAAGTAAAAATGACATTGAAAACCAATTCCATCCCTTTAAACAGTATTGCTGCAGATCCCAAAATCTTTCCAATGCAGAGAAAAGCACATGGAGAGAACTGAGCATGTCCATGATATGCAGGGAATGAGACTGCTTGGTTGAAAAGTAGCAGAGCTTAAGCCTTGAGGTTCTCTACTGAAAATAGATCATAGCCTGCATTTCTTTAGCTGCCACGTTGGCTGTCCACACAAGGAGACAACACTACTATTATGTACACACAAAAAAGTAACAGTAGCATTTGCACCACTACCACTACCAAAATCCTACCTATTAATTTCGGAAACACTAGATATCTGTATTTTACAGAGATTGACTCCAGATCTATAAAAATGTCCAGGAATACAGGATGATGTGACTGCTGTCACTACTTCTGTCCATTATATTGAAAGTTATGCTGGAATCACGTTAGATAACAGAAGCTGTTGCAAGATGAGTAATGTATGACACAAGCGACTGGGCACTCTTCCTGAGCAATCTTCAGCGAAAGAAAAGGAAGTTATAAAAAAAATTAATCCATGAAGAGGACTTGTTTAGAAGAAAATTTCAGCTGACTGTTCCTGAAGCTATTAACATACCATACCATGAGCTAAATGTTTACATGCTGTTGGTACTCTAAACTAGGAATTTCAGTTTCTCATTTATTGTGTAGGGAGAAGGTGCATTGGCCAAAGAAAAAAATGAGTGCTAGTTCCAAGAGGTTAATTTACAAATCTGTTTGGGAGACAGGGGCAGTTGTGGGGGGATGGCAGTTAAAATGTTGTCAAATGCATTATTTCTGCAGTGCAGATTCAGTCTTAGACAACTATTTGATTCTACAGCAGAAGAAATGTCCAACACCTTTCACTCCCTCCTCCCAGAAGCTGGGCCTTTAGAAACAGATTCTGGGAGCCAGAAGCCACCTCTTCATATGGTTGCCAATTCTGTTGCCTTTCCTTTTTGTCATTGCTGTACCTGCAGTCTTTCACATCTTGCTAACTCTGCCATTTCCTCTACAGGTGTCATTACTCCAGAAGAAGAGCACATTGGAATCCCAGCTAGATATGAAGAACGAAATCCCTAATGCAGAATTATTTTAGTTATGTATTTATTATCATAGCTGAGAAAATGTTTGTCTGTGACCCCCCCTTAAGAAAGCACAAACATAGTTTCTAAATGATTTCATAATCATTATTGAGTGCTGGCATATATTAGTATTATAGGGTGGAAGCTGCCTTTGGCATCTGGATAATGCAGAACTAAAAATCCAGATTTTTTTTAAAGTTGTGGTGCTTTTGCTCTCTGTTCTTTTAGTTTCTCTGATCTCTGGTCTAATTAACTAATCGTCACACATTGGCACTCCTCCTTATTAAGTTAACAGTCAATGAGTCAATGCAGACCAAATTCTACTAGTCTGGTTTAAACTATCTCTGCCATTGCTAGTGGGGGACAGAGAATGAAAAGGAGCAACTGAGACAAAAAGCAACCTTTCTGGCTGTTTACTGATATACAGGTCAAATAGTTCCAGCAAATGAGACACGCAACCAATGAGATAACTTTTTTATTTTAATGTCATTTCATACAAAAGAACAAACCTACGAATTCAGATCATTCTGTTATTAGAAATCCAATCTTGAGCTTCCACGAGACATTAGCGAGAACGCACCAATGCTTATAGGTATGCTTTTTTAATTAGAAAGCATCTGTCAAGTTCATGCAATTCTATTTTTAATATTTCAGTTCAGCAGCAAATTCTTAGACATATGCAACTACTGTATGACTGTCATCAGGGCAAGGGAGAAGCTGTTTTATTTCTGTCAATCAGCAAAGCAACAAAGCAGGACAAAGAGCAAAATTAACAACACCTGCACTGCACAGTAATGTATTTCAGGAATATTTACTGTATTATATAGCATTTGTGGACATTAATTTGGCATTTTCAATACAGCATTTTAATGCATAGCTTCTCAGGTTCTCTATCTGCTCACTAAACATTAAAACTAGTCTTTCACTCAATCTCTCTCTATATATATCTATATATATAGTAGAAGAACATAGATAATGTAAGCTATATCAGTAAGAGCTTACTGAAAAGTAAAATTACCTATGCTAATTTCTTAGTTTAAAAAGTGATTAAATACCATGACCTGCAATTTGTGGTCAATTCAGGTATATAGATGGATTTCTGGGAGAAAGTTTCAAGTATTTAAGGCAAAAATTTGAAAATGCAGATGATTTGTTCCATCTATCAAACTATCAACAAATGTTCCTACAAGCTATACAGTTATAGACTAAAGATTTCTTGAAGGTGCAGAAACCAAGTCAATCAAAATAGTTTGTGAACTACAATATGAACTACATCGATTAATACTGCTAGCAATGTAAATTCAATGGTAAGTTAATGTGTGTGAGATCTATATGGTAAACTATATAATGTAAATGGTTTACAATTTACATATGGTAAAATGTTAATAATAATTTGCAAGCAAAATAGTTCCTCACATAAAATACCTCCTTTGATCAAGTTCATATTGTTTAGATTGAGACTTTGGGAGCAGCCTGGAGTATTCTGACTCCAAAGCTACCACAAAGTCCCCCCATTACCTGGGCAATCTGGAGGGATGGCAGGTGACTGCGTACACAGAATCCCCCTGTGCCTCCCCGCAAAGTGAGCTGCTCCAGCTGCAGCAAGAAAAAAAAAAAAGGTGCCCAGCATCAATCATATGGTTGACTGCCTCATTCTGACTTCAGAGAAAGTGACTTGTGCCAGCAGCAGTGGTGTCAGGAGGCACAGGAGGATATGTTGCAAACAGCTGCCCAGCAAAAAATTGGGTTTTTAAATCCATGGTAAGGGAGGATAAGGTGTATTTGATGCTAAATTGGGGATATGTCATCGGGTCAATTCGCACTAGAATCAGAAATTGGGCGCAAAATATTCAGTGAAGACAAGGCCATTAGCATTGTTGCTTTTTGGTCAAAGGAAGTGGCACCTTTAATAATAATAATAATAATAATAATAAAATTTATTTATAGCCCGCTCCTCTAATAAGATACTCGGATGTTTAAAAACTTTCAGGGCTTGGCTATCTCAACAGGGTATCCACAATGCATGATTACAGCACTATGGTATCACTTAAACTGTCATGGTTCTGACCTACAGAATTCTGAAATTTGTAATTTGGTAAGGTACTTAGAATTGTCTAGCACAGGGATGGATGGGAAAAGCACACCCATGGGCTCCATGCAGCCCCTGGAGCGGTTTTTGTGCCCCCATGGCTAATCTTCCCCCAAAATGCTCTCTATGGGGTGTGAGGGTATTTTTGCCATGTCTTTGGCCTACCCTTTAGTGAAATTCTCAAACAGATCAATTCCTGTTGCTACGAAAGACTTCTCTGGCCCTAATATGGTGGGAGTGGAGACACAGAGAAGTTCTCCCATGCCTCCTGAAAGGTGTTTAGGAGCATTTGGGGGCCAAAATGTTTTTGCAGTAAGTGCAGTGGGGTAATGTGTGGTCTTCAATGTCTCCTGAAGTGGGCTATTGTTGCCCACTCCTTCTGTAGTGCCTCCTCTGAAGGACGCATTAGAGCCTTCTGGCAGAGGATTTGATGTATCTTGTGAAATTATAAATATCATGATTGCATAGGACAGAGACATGACAGTTAAAGTGGTATCAAAGTACTATGACTGTGTAGTGTGGATACATACCATCTTTGCCTTTATAATATATTTTCTACTGCCCATTAGGATTGGTAAAGAGACAACAGCTCTGGAATGTTTTTGCTGGAGGAGGCTTGGCAATGTACTTTCTTGTTACAATTTAGGAAGTTGTGTATATCTTATCCAGGCAAACTCTGGGATGCTGAGCTGTTAAATAATCAAATGTTACTGCTTAGGAAAAGACACTGGATTTTATTGCCACTGATGACAATAAAACCATGCACGTTTTACAGCTGTTTTGCATGCCACCTAAAGCAATCAGAACAAGCTGGCTATCTGAAAGCACTAGAGAGAGAGAGAGAGAGAGAGAGAGAGAGAGAGAGAGAGAGATGATTCTTAAGTGGGATTATTTTAAAGGAATTAGTGAGATATATTATGTACTTTTAAGATGAGAAAGTTAGTCTCGGAGTGAAAAACCTTTCATACATATATACCCCTGAGATTTTAGACTACAATTCCCATAACTGCTTACCACTGGTTATGGTAACTGAGGATTCTACCTTACCAAGCACAAAACAACTGAAAAGGCAAGTGCCCCCCCCCATCTGACCCACAATTTACTGGAAAAAATGGAAAGAAATTAAAAGCAGCAAGATAAATCAGAATATTATGAAAAATCTGAGAGAGGAACTTCAGTTGAATTCAAAACTGTTGTGCTAACAATTGTTAAAAAATCTGTTTCATCTGTAAAATACAAGCTATTTAAAACAAAAAGAATTCTGCTAACAGGACATGTGATGCAGCCAAAATATGAAGTGACAAATTCCAGACTAGCCTTTCTTTCTTTTTCTGATAGAGCTAGAAGGGTGCTAGATCTGGAGAATATTCCAGATGTAGTATATCTTGATTTTATTAAAGATTTTGAAAAGGTATTCCATGATATTCTTGCGAACACACTTGTAAATTGTCAGCTAGACTATGACCGGTTGATAAACTGAACCCAATGGTGCTCACCAATTGCTCCTCTTTACCTTCAAGTGAAATGACTAGCAGACAGCCACACCTCCTGTTTGGTTTAACAACGTTATAAACAGTTTGAATGTCAAAATAAAGGGTGTGCTTGTCAAATGTACACAGGCCACCAAATTGAGGAGAGAATAGCTAATACCTTGAAAACAGAATCAGGCTTCAAAATGTCCTGAACATTATTGGAGAGCCAGGCTAAAACCAGCAAAATGAATTTCAATAGTGAAAAATGTATGATAATACATTTATGCATGAAAAATTAGATACACAAACATAAGATGAGTGATACCTGACTTGACAAAATATATGCAAAAAGGATCCAGGGAGGTCTTAGTAGACTACAAGTTAAATATGAGTCAACAGTGTGACACAGTAGCCAAAAGGAACAATGCAATTGTAGGCTGCATCAACAGGAGTACAGTGAAGAGAGTGAAGGAAGTAATAATTCTACTATATTCTATTTTCATCGGATTTCACCTGGAAGTTGGAATGGATCCAGAGAAGGGAGATCAAGCTGGTAAAAGCACCCAAACCCAAGCCCTATGAGGAATGGCTGAGGTAGTTAGGTATTTTTTGTTTGGAGAACAGAAGACTGTATTTTTCTGTTTGGAAAATTAGGACATGAAGCAATGGATTCAAAATGAAAAGGAAAGATAAAACACCTTAATGTTAGGATAACTTTCCTGATGGTAAGAGCTGTTTGACAGTGGAATGCAGTCTAGTTTCCTTCTTTGGAGGTCTCTAAAGAGGTGTGCTTCAGCTGCGCAGAGGCTGCATTAGATGCCTCACCACTGTGGTCCCCCTTCAACTCTATGATTCTAAGTTTAAAACAAATATCCAGAATATGAGAAAAGGCAATAAAACATATTGCATGACACTGATCTGTTTTACAGTCCTGAGCTAATTAATTAAGGTGACTCATGAAAAAGAATGCACTCTGAGCTCTCCCCACTCTATCCAACACTGTTACCAGAAAATCGCTGTTTTAATATTAATATTATGTTGTGTTTTTAATGGGTGAATTTTTCTCTTTTAAATTGTATTGTATTTAATTCTCTGGGGGGGGTTCTCTCTTTTTATCCTGATAATGTTTTATTTAAATCTATTTTATTCCATTGCCCAGGCATAAAGGCGGGATACAAAAATAAAGTTATTAATTAAGGAAGGGTTCATCACAAGTATCAGATTTACTGATAGCTGCAAACATTTTGCAACATAAAGACATCTTGACATTCACACACCTAAAAAGTCTTCTTTAATGTGAATGAAACTTGGAAAGTGATATACCAGACACCCACCCTCTAACAGGACATATATGGTCCACAAACTGCATTCTCATCTTTGTTTTACAGTCTGAGATGTAGAATGTCTTCTGGCACATTTCTGAGCCACTTATTTGTGCCCAAGCTCGGACCCCGTTTGGCAAGCCATGAGCCTGGAAATCCTGGGGGAAAGAGAAGGGAGGGAGAAAGGTCTGTCCCCCTTTTGCAATGTTCCCCCCTTTTGCAAGCAATGGAATCCTGGGAGTTATGGGCAAAGACAGAGAGAGAGGTTTCTGTCCCCTCTTTTGCAAGCCATGTGTTTTTGGGAATACTTTTGGTAAAGGGAAAGAATGTGTGTGTGTGTGTGTGTGTGTGTGCTGAGGTTTGTTTCCTCCTTTATATGCTGAGACTATGACCCTTGGGACTTGGGAGGGGTACAGAGAGGGAGATGAAGGGAGGGAAGTGGTGATTTGTTTCCCCTTTTAGATCTTTTGTAACATGCCCTAGTGTTTGACCCTTGACTTATCCACGGGTAATATCAAAATCCATGATTTTGGCCCCCAAAACTGTCCTCGACTTATACATGAGGTTGACTTATACACGAGTATATACAATACTATACAATACATTCTATGGAGTTTATTGCTATAAATTTTTGTTATGCACCTTAGACACAGAAACAACCTTCCTAGAATTAGCTCAAAGCATATAATTAAAAAAAATTCAACAGGAATTGGTGGTAGATTTGTTATTACATTTATAATCTGAAAATCGATCACCAATGTGGTAAAAAGGGACATATCCAGCATGAGGTCCAAAAAGTGACTACACCCCCAGATACTAACAGCAATTTTACTACAGTTAGGTACCCCAAAAGGCTTTCTTTAGGGACTACAAAATACATAACATGTAATATATATGATTTTCCTCAAAACATTTGTATTTGTAATAGCAGATGTAATAACCACTACAAACCTTAGAATACTGCAAGAAACAGCTTTTTAAAATTTAGCAATCTTTCACGTTTTCCCACACGTTTAAAGTTTTAAATAAACATTATTATTTGTTTATGGTTGGTACAATATAGTGTAAAATGTCTAAAGGGTACTGTTTACTGCTAAGACAATTCTCAAAATCAACAATCTTACAATAAATGCAGTGACTGCATTTGATACGTTACCAAAGATCACTTTGTACCATCAACAGACTTTCTCAAATTACAATCCCCACTTACTTAGCATAGCCTCTATCACACTCAAAATTTAAATCTGCCAAACAGTTGCAACATGGCTGTAAAAACTGTCCATAAGGTATGCTGTACCTAAGTGAATTAGTTCCTGAACGATTCAGTCTCAATTATGGCAGTGGCATAATGGCAGTGCGCACACAGGTATATGCTGACATTATTTGTATTTATTTATTTATTTTTATGCCACCTGTCCCAGAAAGGGACCCAAGACAGCTCACAAGCTAACGCGTGCATCCACACATTCATCACTTTCACTGAATAATATGGGTTGCAACCATCTGTGTTTTTTGCCATCTGCAGAGAACTGAACCTCTGTGGATGGGAAGGGTCCACAGTATTTGTCTCTACACTTCCTGCAAACAAAGGTACTCAGATAAGAATTAACTTTCTTGACTAGCAGATCCAAAGCGCACAATTTCATCATAATTACAATAAGGATCAAATCAAACATTAACTTCACTTGATGCTGTATCAACACTGCAGAAATAATCCAGTCTGACACCACTTTAACTACTATGGCTCACTGGTATAGAATTCTGGGAACTGTTGTTCTGTGAGACATTTATCTTTCTCTATCAGAGAGCTCTGGTGCCACAAGAAACTATAGTGTCCAGAATTCTATAGCATTGAGCCATGGCAGTTAAAGTGGTGTCAACCCAGATTACTTCTGTAGTGCGGAGGCAGTCCAAGTCTGTTAAACCAATAAAATAAAAACAATAAAACATCGTCTATACCAGGCTGATGATGCTTAAAGAAGAGATTTTCTACATCTCAGGATAGTTGTCTGGTAAAAAGCCATGGGAATATGTTTACTTCAGGGGTCATGGAATATCTCATCCCCACTCCTTTCGCTTTTCAGTAAAATTGGTTATTAAATATTTTTTTCGTAAGGCTTTGTCAACCGAATTATTTAAAAAATGAGTAATGGAGTAATTTTCTAACATCTGGTGTACAACCACAAAAGCTTGTTCTTCTGGAATATGTAAAATGACATAACATCCACATAATGTAAATTTCCACTGCCAATATAGTTGTTTTCCCCAGATTAATGTAAAAAAAAAGTCCAATAATAGTTTAACTTTAATTGCACATGGAATATATTCACATTCTACTGTGCAAGGGAAAACAGCACAATTAAATTCTGCATTAACATCTGTTGCAAACACAGGCCAAGATCCAAGAATATACTTCTGATGGAGCTCACTGTTTCCATTAGAATCAGCAATCCCACACCACCACCACCCAATCAGCTGTCCATCTAAAAGTCTGATCTAGACTTCTGAGAAACTCTCATAAGGAGAGACTTAGGAAGCTGGGGATGTTTAGTCAGGAGAAGAGAAGGTTAAGAGGTGATACGATAGCCCAGTTTAAATATTTAAAGGGATGCAATATTGAAGATAGAGCAAGCTTGTTTTCTGCTGCACCAGAGACTGGGACATGGAACAATGGGTGCAAGCTCCAGGAAAAGAGATTCCAGCTCAACATTAGGAGGATCTTCCTGACAGAAAGAGCTGTTAGACAGTGGAAGACACTCGCTCGGAGATTGTGGTGTTCTCCTTCCTTGGAGGTCTTTAAACAGAGGCTGGATGGCCATCTGTTAGGGACGCACTGATTGAGAGTTCCTGCATGGCAGGGGGTTGGACTGGATGGCCCTTGTGGTCTCTTCCAAGTCTATGATTTTATGATTCTATGATTCTCAGAAGCACAGAATGCTGCATTAAGAAGCAGAGGTGAAAGAAAAATTACATGGGTGGCAAAAAAAAACCAAAACCCACCATCGACTATAGAAGTATATCACTATATTGGACCCAACTGAAACATGTTTCCACACAACACACAATGAATGGCTAATGCAAATTTTGTTTGCCATGATCTAATGACATATTGAGATTTCTTGGCTCACGCCCCAAAACAATTTGCCACAATAAATTTGGATGGGAGGAGGGATCTACATAAGTAAATGGATTATATATTGCTAACTTATAACACTTAAAAAGCAAACTCTCATGTCTGTTCCCCACATGGTTTATCTCACAACTGCTGCATGGTATGCATATATGCTGTACAGAATAAATAGGTGTGCATTCCACACTGATTTATGTTATACATATTTGCAGTCATATGTTCTTTAAGCATTTATTTGGGTTTTTTTTTAGCTTAGTCTAATTTTCGACTATTGCACTTTTGTTTTATTTTGTCTACCAGACAACTAAAGGATGGAGAAAGAATCACATTAGGAACACATTGATTAGCACTTAGCAGACTTAAAAAGCAAATTCCCACATCTGTTTACTGAAGAGATAACCCTGGGTGTTTTTATTGTGTGCCTTCAAATCACTTCCATCTTATGGAGACCCTAAGGTGAACCTTAGGGGCTGAGTGTGTGACTTGTCCAAGGTCACCCAGTGGGTTTCCATGGCCAAGCAAAGAATTGAACCCTGGTCTCCAGAATCGTAGTCCACCACTCCAACTACTGTATCATGCTGGTTCTCTAACTACGGGTAACATGTAAAAACTTTTACACAACATCAATGTACACTTCATATATATAGTGTGTGTCTGGCATCTGGTGGGACTTGATTCCAGGACCACCATGGATAGCAAAATCTGTGGATGCTCAAGTTCCATTAAATACAGTGGCACAGTAAAATGTCCCTTATATGAAATGTCAAAATCAAAGTTTGCTTTTGGGGATTTATATATACAAATTTAATAATATTAATAATAATAACAATAATAATAATATTTATTTATAGCCCGCCCAATTACTAGGAATCTAGGCGGGTTACAACAGATTAAAATACATAAAGTACAATAAAATTCAGAATTATCCCTTCCCATCCACCCCATTCCCAAGCTAAAATGCAATTAAATCATCTCAATTAAAACAATAAAAATACAATGGTGTTAAAATTAGGAGACATGCTTGATAAACAGGGCAATAAGATCATGTCATGGTTGTGCTATGTAGGGAGAGAAGTCAGGTTGGGAAGGCCTGCCAGAAGTGATCCATCTTAAGGGCCTTCTCGAAGGCAGCAAGAGTGGAAATATGGCAGATCTCCTACGGCAAGTTGTTCCATAGCTTTGGAGTAGCAGTAGAAAAGGCCCTCTTGGGTGACTGAAGTTAATTTGGATTTTTTCAGCTGAAGTAGGTTCTTCCCAGAGGACCTTAAGGTGTGGGATGGACAGTACAGAAGAATGCGTTCCCTTAAGTATTCTGGACCCAAGTATACTTTCAGGCTGTGGATGGTTAAATCTATAGATAAAAAATCCAAGGATACAGATGGCCAACTGAAAGACGGCAAAGTGAAAACTTAAGCAAGAGAGCTTTTCAAAGCTGTGGAGAAAGAGAAGGCAAAGTACATATCCAAGATACTAATACAAAGTGCATATCCAAGATAGTTTCCAACAAAATTGGGAATGGCAACATTTTGAAAGAGGTGCAATCTCTTCTTTCCTGAGTTGCTAGCAGTAGCAGAGTATACTAAAGGTTTTCAATGTCTGTCACTAAACAAAATCAATGGTTGCCCCAGCAATTTAATTTGGACTCCTAGGTAACATATTTGATCAATATGATACATATGGCACTATCATTCCAACTATTAAGTCATAACATCATGGTAATGGGATTGGGGAAAATGATACATGCTATGCAAAAGAAATCAAACGGGTAAGAATGTAATTTTAAAAAATGCTTAGAAGCTAAAGCTAAGCATGAAACTAAAACTAAGTAAATTGTTTATGAGAAAAGTGATATGCAGCTTAAAATAATACATTACCATCCAGGCAGTGGTTAAAATAATACTTCCTTTCAGAGTCTCCATTCTGTCTTGTAAATGTGCTCTGAAAGCAAAACTTGTAAGCTCTCTAAAGGCAAAAAGATACTATCTCTCCCCTGCATGGAACCTCTAAATTGTAGAATTCAAAATTTCATAGCCCATAAAATTAATTTTCTGTCACAGACACAATAAAACCCACTGGATTTCCTTACCACCCCTCCCAACACAGCTCCAAGTCTGAGAGGTTACAATTAAAGCAAAACAAGGAATTATGGCATCTTTCCAACTTTTCGTGCTCAAATTCATTTTGGCCTTATAAGTCAGCAGTCATACTAAGGAAACCTTTTGTTTGACTTCCTGGCTGACACCAAGTTACCCAGAAATGTGGGTTGGAATAGCTCAAGGGATTCTATTTCTCACCCTCCCAAAACAAGAAGAAAACTGCTGTTGAAGATTACAAACTAACAAATTTATACACCCCTTCTCATGGCAGGAACAGAGGAGAGAAAGAAAAAGCTGCCTTGAATTCCTACTTTTTTCTTACTCGATATTGCATAATGTAGCCAGATATTGTTTTCCCTTTGCTGTTTTAATACAATGTGCACACATTTTTCTTATGTAGCTTCACATCACAATAGCTTCTTCAATGCTGAGTTACTGGCAAACAGCTCAGAAATTCTGCAAGGCATGAGAATGAGGAGTCTCAACCACTGAAATGAACGGACATAGCCTACTAATGCACCCTACAAAGGATTCTGTTGCTGTTCTTAGTGTGAAATCTAACATTGTTGAAGGCATATAAAAGTGCATGGCATTACACAAGGCAACTTAAAACAGTTACACAGAATAACAATGAAAGTAAATAGCACTCAGTTAAATGGTGTGTTGCAACTAATTAAGCAGGGATCATGAAAGGTAACAGCAAGGATAACAAAATTTTTAACCCATTTCTGCTAATGCATAGAAGCCATCTAAAATCTTCAATAAATGTCAATATATTTTTCTACCCCATCAATGTATTATACGTAAGCATGCCTGTATATGTTCTCAAATGCAAGATGAAAAAATGATCATATGCAAAGGATTCAATAAGGTAGTAGGCAATTGTAAAATAACCTACTCTATGAAAAATAACCCACAATGAACTTTTCCATATATACATTCAGAATGCCCTTCCCTTCTGAAGAACAGAAGATGTAATGGTCTGCAAACCGGAAGTTTCTGATTATAAGATTTTAGCTTAATACATGTAGAATTTTCCAATTATTTCTCTCTTTTTTTTTTCCATGATGAAAACATCTTAATGTAATAGTGAAACTGCTTGTGGTTTCTTAGGTAATTACAAATGCTGTACTTGTGGCAAAAATAATAGTGGAAAGACATAAGCAAATTATACATATTAAATCGGAGCCCAAACTATGTACGGAATTTTTAAAAAATTGGGCTGAAAAAATGTAATCCTTGAAAACAAATCTGGGTAACATTCTTACAAAAATGGAAGATTCCTAGTGGAAAATATTAGGTGATGTCTGTTCATACCCATGGTATCCTAGTATTAGTCTCACACAGCTTTTATGTCTGTGCTTTTTTTTAACAACTGTTAGTCTGAATGGAACAGGGATTCTTCTACAACCTCCCTCCTCTCTCCAGTTCCGATCACCCAAGCCTAATATAGTCAACATTCAAAGGCTATACAGAGTAGCAAAGCACAAGCCTGGAGGCAGACTTCTCAGCACTACCCAGAATGTTGTTCACATCCAGTTTTAAGTTATACACTTGTCCCTCGATATCCACAGACTTGCCATTAGCAGTTTTGATCATTTGCGAATGTCAAGTCTTCCTTCCCTCCCTCCCTCTCCTCCCTCACCTCCTTCTTCACACACACACACCCTGGCGTCGGGGCCACAGGGCCTGTAATCCATGCTGCCCACATGAGGACTTGCTTTCCCAACAGAGCTATGAGCCCGCATGCACATGCAGTCAATTGGCTGTGGCGGAGGGGATGTGGCGCGCGCACACTGGGTCCCAAGCGCTGCTGGGAAAAGGAGTTCCCATTCAGCCAGTGTGGATTACAGGCCCTGGTGGCCCCAGCGCTGGGGGAGAGGAGGAGGGAGGGAGGGAAGAGTCCCAGTGTACCCAATGGCAGCTCACCATTGGGGACAATGGGACTTCAATATTTGCAAAATTTTGGATTCGTGGGGAGGGGCAGGAACATATCCCCTGCAAATCCAGAGGGACCACTGTAGCAATATTTCTACTTTCTCATTTCCACTGCAGAAAAAAGCTTCTGTATCCTAAACAGACCCCAGTGTGGTGTAGTGATTTGAATGTTGGACTATAACTCTGGAGACGAGAGATAAAATCCGTTAAGCCATGGAAGCCACTGGGTAACCTTGGGCAAGTCACTCTCTCTCTACCTTAGAGGAAGACAATGACAAAAATCCTATGGCAGTTAATGGTGTCAAACTGGGTAATTTCTGCAGTGTGGATACAGGCTACCTTGTTTTATTTAAACTTCAGTGTACTACGGCAGTGCAGGCTTCATTGATTTTGATTATTTATATGTTGCTTTTCCACAAACAAGCACAAAAAGCTCCATGGGATTTAACAGAGTGGTTTACAGATATGTTTTATAAATTTACCAGTCTCAGTATAGGTCAACATTCATAAGTCACACTCTGCTCCGTTCTGGGCCCACAACAAACGCCAACTCCCAGAAGTCCATAGCCTTTGAGCCAAGGCAATTAAAGCAGTGCCGAACCAGGTTATTCCCCCAGTGTGGGTGCAGCCTTACAGTACTGTCAGCTTCTCTACAGAGGTATTTTTGTTTTGTTTTAGGGGTTTTTTTCCATTATATTATTTTGCTTTCCTGCTCAAACAAATATATCAGGAGAAGGGAATCTGCTGGAGTCCCTTGTCATCGAGTAGTAGAGGTCAAAAAAGCCATCTTCCTTTATTTTCATTTTATGGAAGAGATCTAACAGTGACATCAGTGAGTAAAGAAGGCAACTGCATCGAGCCCCTCTCTCCAACAAGGGCTTTTAAGGGTCACCAAATCAGCTGTATAATGGAAGGACTATGTGGCAGTCCTGTAATCCTGGCTTGTGCATCACTAATCATCTTAGATGGGTGTGGGTATGGGAGTGTAGGGAAGAGTTATTCTCTACCGAGACTAGAACAGCCCAAACATGTACATCTGGGCTAAGCAACTCAGGGAAGCCTAGGGGGCCATATTAGCCCCCTGGGGAGACCTTAGAGGGCTGCATCTCCCAACTCACCCTACAAAAAGCATTCTTTTTTCTGTTTCTTTCTTGAAAAGGAAACAATTGGTCATTCTGACAGTAAATTTGATAACTTGTAGTAATGTTACAAGTATAGCAGTTAACATACATTAAAAAATCTAGGAAAAAGTAGAAAAATAAGTGACAGCCTCCCACTGCAATTCTCCTACATTCTGTTGGCCTTAAGCAATCAATGTAGACTCTTTTTGTTGTTGTTGTGTGCATTCAAGTCAGGTCCCACTTATGACAACCCTAAGGTGAACATATCATGGGTGTTCTTGGCTAGGTTTGTTCAAAGAGAGTTTGCCTTTTGCCTTCCTTGGAGGCAAAGAGAGTATAACTTGACATGGGGTGACCTTGCCATAGGGTGTTTTTTCCATGTCTGAGCAGAGATTGGAACCCTGATCTTCAGGTTCATAGTCCAATGACATTGGCTCCCTGTGTAGACTTTACATAGGTTTTAAAAAAAAAAGACTGATAATAGTAAAAGATGCACCACCCTACTAACAACTGGAGAACAGCCATTAAGGTTGGGGTGAAGGACACCCATGAATGTGGAAAAACAACAATTTTTTTAAAAAAAACACTATTCTTTTACCCAAGAACACCTCTCTAGGAATCTCTAAGTGCTCCAGTGCAACTCTATGGTCAACATCTCCCAGATGTTCATCACAGAATCATTCTAGAGTACCTAAAATGCCTAGAGAAGTGCTTCCTCTAGGAATTTCTAGGTTCTCCCGCATAACTCGATCATTAACTTCTGACAGAATTGCGCTGGAGGACCTAGAGACTCCTAGAGAGATCATATCAATCAAAATGGCAAATAATCAAATCCTCAAAAGTCAAATCCGAAAATGTGGATGGCCAACTGTAGACAGATAAACAAACATAAACCAAAAGCTAGCTTATTCTTCACTTAATACATTACCGCACCAAACTCTTATAATACTGCTATTCCACTTTTACTGCTCTAGGTGCATCCTGTTGCATTCTGAGGTTTGTCGTTCAGTGAGGCCTAAGAGCTCTTAGGCTGAGAATTATAAATGCCTCTCCTTAAACTGCTAATCTCAGAATGCAACAGGAGGCAGCCAGAGCAAAGTGGAATAGCAGTGCTATAAGAGTATAGCGCAGTAATCTTGTTGGTCTCCAATCTCCATCTGAGGAGTTAATCTAGATGTGAACCAATGACCACAACAGTCAATCCATTTATTGGATTTCTTTTCCCCCCTCCATTTCAACATCATTGTTATTATTATTATCAGTGTTATGATTGGTGCCATCTAGCCAAACAAGAACTGATTAAGACAGTTCAGGGCCTGGAACAATTCCAGAAGCAGGGAACCCGTTACGTATATGTAGGAATACAGGAGCTGAAAATAAATAAATAAATAAATACAATTGCCAAACAGTAAATAAATGACAAGCACACAGCAGCACAAACTTCTTCATGTCTACGGCTTGGTGAGATTAATACTTCAATGCCATGCATTTTACTCAGTTACTCAAGTTAACACACAAAATATTATCAACAACAGGAGATTCAGGAAATGACTAAGGAAGAAAAGGAAGTAAGTAAGCTGCACCTTTTTCATTTAGCCCTGACCCAGAAGGTGAAGGGCCTGTAGCAATCGTATCAATGGAACCATTCATAATTCAGCCCTGTAGCCAAATAAAGAGTTCTAGATAATTCAAAAGTCTGCAGTTTTGGAGAATATTGGCTGGTACTAATAAAGTAACTAGCCAGCTCAGATTTTTCTTTTTACCTTTTTACATTTCTACTTACATTTTTTTAAATACAAAGGGATGTAAAATAATCTATTTAATACTTAGTCTTCCCTTTTCCCCTCTCTACAAAGCATGTTCTATACAGAAAAGAAGCCCAGCTGGATGAGATCAAAAGTCCATCTTGTCCAACAAGATTCTCCAATTTGGTGGGAATTCATTCTAATTACAACCCAGCTTTTTGCACATATAATTAATTTGCTCAGAGACCAACTAATTTGGAAGGAAGATCACATGTACAGCAGCTCTGCTGCTGGGTCATTTTACTGCATGTGTTTTCAAGTTTATAGTTGCTTAGTTAATATGGTTTAGAAAGACCAGTACAAAACACTAACACCCACAGCAATATAACTGGTTGTCATCAAATGGTGAGATTCAGTGGACCTTTATTGAAAGAACAGCAAATGCAGTACAGGTATACTTCAGTTAATGAAGTAGCTGTGTTCCTGGGCATTACTTCTCTAACAGAAAATTTGATGCCAGAGGCAGAAATAACATGGAAAAACTGGCACAGGGTACTGCCACACATGTTCCAGCAAACTTTTTATCCAAAACTAACAATATGCACAATAAAGACACCAGATCCCATTTGATCTTTGAATCTAAGCAGGGTCAGCCCTGTTAGTACTTTAACGGCAGACAGCCAATGAATACCAGGTGCTGTAGGCTATATTTCAGAGAAAGGAACTTGCAAAACCACCTCAGCATATTTCTTGCCTTAGAAAACCCTATGAAATTCATTGGCAGGTGATATGCACATGTGAAATTAAACAACCAGATCAGGTAAGCCCTATTTAAGTAAACGGTGTATTATTTTTGAACCTTCTAGAGACTGCATTAAAACTTCCAAAATGCTTCCATTCTTTCGCCAGCTTCCATGTTTTTTATGATTTTCACTTTGATGGCCAAACATTTACATCTTTTTGGTCAGACCTCACCTGGAATATTGTGTTCCATTCAGGCCGCCACAATTCAAAGGGACATTGACAAGCTGCAAAATGGTGAAAGGTCTGAAAACCATGCCCTTTGAGAAGGGGCTTAGGGGGTTGGATATGTTTCATTTGGCGAAAAGAAGAGGGGATATGATGGTCATGTTTAAATATTTGAAAAGATGTCATATTGAGGATTGTCAAGCTGGTTTTCTGCCACTCCAGAGACTAGGACTTAGAGCAATGGATTCAACCTACAGGAAAAGAGATTCCACCTCAACATTAGGAAGAACTTCTTGATGGTAAGAGTTGTTCAACATGGAGCATGCTGCTTTGGAGAATGGTGGAGTTTCCTTCTTTGGAAGTTTATAAACAGAGGTTTGACGGCCACCTGTTGGGAGTGCTCTGATTGTGTCTTCCAGTATGGCAAGGAGTTGTACTGGATGGCCCTTGTGGTCTCTTCCAACTCTATGATTCTGCTTATGCTGGGAGTAGCTCATGAAGTTTTTATCTGCTTTGCCCCTGTTCCCTCTGTTCATCCTGCATACTGCATCCTCAGTAAGGGTTTATGAAAGCATCTTCTGTTTATCTTCCATTTAGGAAGCAGGCAGACTTACAACTATGGTAGGATCAGCTACAGCAGAATCCCACTCATGGTCTAGCCTTTATTGCACTGTTGGTGAAAACTCAGCACTATAACCTCACATTGAAAATCTGTTTTTCTCCAGTCCTCTTTCACCATTCTCCCAATGTCAATGCTGGTAAAAAAAATCTACCAGCTAGATAAATGAGGAGGAAAGGGGTCTAAGGAGGTAAAAAGGAACTTTTTATTAACTGAAGTAGGCTTGTATTTGAATTACAAGGGGACTAGGAACTGTTTTCTTTTATGATAATGTTCTTTCTCCCTGCTTTTAGGAGGCTATGGTAAACTTTTCCTCTAATAATGACAAACAAGGGTTCATGCATTCATCTAGGGCAGTGGTGCCCAAACTGTGCCCTTTAAGAGATTTTTGGACTTGAGCTCCCAGAAGCCTCAGCCATGTTGGCCAACAGTCTGGGTTTCTGGGATCTGAAGTCCAACATCTCTTAAAGAGCATAGTTTGGAGACCACTGATTTAGGGCCTCTGCCTTTCTCCTTGTAAACTGAGAAGATTTGGAGATTAGCTGAGACATCTTAAATTGCATACCTGAGAAAAAGTTAAGTATAAATCAAAGACCTTGGGGGAGACATGTGTCCCTTTTAGTATTTTCATGAAAGCAAAATACAATTTGAGTACAGTATGTGCAAGAACACATATCATGTGAATAGAAAACATGTTTATATCTACAGACTCATGAAGGGAAGGGGAGACAAAGAAGTGCCATCGCATGAAAACTGACTGAAACTTTAGTTGACTCTACTATTTAACATTCCACTTGCTGCAGTTGGCAACATAAGAAAAATGCAGGTAATTTGTTTATTGGAATTGTATTTTTTCTTTTTCTTTCTTTTTGGCTAACTCCTGACATCCCAATTACAAGACATGTTACTTGTTATTGTTTCAGGAGATTTAAAAGCAGACCTGCTGGGTCAGACCAAATGTCCATCTAAGTGTCTTGCTTCCTACAGCTGCAATGAAGTATCTCTAGAAAATTCACAAGCAAGGCTTGTGCATTATTCTGCCACTGGAAAATGAGGCTTCACTGATCCCTCCAGACATTAACATTGCTCTCCTCCACTAGTTCATCTTTTGAAACCACCTACACTAATGATCTTTGCTATATCCTGGGGTAGTGGATTCAATCAGTCAACTATGTGTACTGTGAGTACGTGCTTTCTTTTCTCCATTTTCAATCTGTCAGTCAACATTATTGGTTGACTCAGAGTTCTAGTATTATGAGAAATAGAGGGAAAATTCTCCTTTCTCCATGGCCTATATGGCCAAAACATTCCCAAAACAAGTTTACTTTCCTTTTTAGTTAGAGATGGTGCTCTGCATCACTAATCATTTCAATTTCCATTTTGAAAACCCCTCTTCCAATTTTGTGCATTCACTTAAGATCTGGGGAGTGAGAACAATGCTCCAAATGTGGCTATATCCATCCACAATGTGTTAAATAATGGCAAATACACACACACACACACACACACACGTATATCTAAAAAATGTTTCACAAGCTGGTCTGTCAAAATATACCTTTAAAACAAATTTGCCCAGATGAAACAGTCAGCTTTTGTAGATATTCTCTGTCTTGCCATCAAAAGGCAATGCTTCCTTGACACATACACTGCAATTCCATAGACACTGATTCAAAAACAAGCCTAAGGGGTTCAATGGAATTTACTGTGAACAAACTGGCCACAGAGTAGCTGGAAATACAAAGGCCCGTGGGAGGGAGGAAAAAGGTGTTTTTTTTCTCCTCCATCTAGACTCTTCTGTCTCCCCATCCACCAAAAATCGAAGTAATTTGCATTATGAGATTTTTCCCCCCCAGCATGTTGTAAATATATTTTAGGCAAGGTGTTTATATATATCACCTGGCCTCTGCTCCCCCATTTCTACACACATTTAGAAGGTGATGTTGGAAAGAAACTTTTTGTTGCAGAATACAAAATATTTTCAAGTATCTGATCCAGGAATGCAGTTTAACATTTTGACAAACACACCCTTCTTACAACATGGTGCATTTGAACAAGAGTGCCTGTGACTCCACTCCTTGCCCTCTTCAGACTCCTCCATCTTCTGCAGCATGTGAAAGAAATTGGTCCATGTTTGGAAACACTCACACCAAATTAATAGATAAATTGTTGTACGAAAGATTAGACAGTTTAACCTCAATCTGGGCAAACCTTTTTCTACGAAGATGACAAAATTAATTATCAGAAGTAACATAAGCTGATCATGATAGCTCAGAAAATGAAACTGACAGGACAAAAATTCATACAACAAAATTAATATTCTGATTTTAGTCTTGATCCCCCGCCCCCGCTTTCCCCCCTCAGCTTTTTTTCTGAAAATGGATGCTTTCTGTGTCTTCTTGACACTGTGGAGGAGATGATGTTCAGAATACATAATACCTTTCTTTGTTTTACTATAACAGTAATGTTTTTTTCTGTTTTCAATTTTAACCTTTTGCCTCCTCCTCAGAAAAAGACAAAAATCTTGAGAGTTTTTTTAGTATGCAACAGTTGTAAGTTCCATTTACATCAAACTGGGAGAGGGGCTCAAAAATCAATCAGAAATTGTGTAATCACATACAAAACACAATGATTTTAAGGCATAATCAAATTCTACAGCACACATTTTATGTTGTTACATATAGAGTGACTTTAAAAGACACTTTAAAAAAACATTGTGATTTTTTAAAATTTTCCTCCCAAATATGTTTAATTTTTTTCAGGAGGAAAATAAATTATATCCACTATGGTTTAAAATTGCAGCTACAGATACTTAATTATCCAAATTCTTTTTACAGAAGTCCTTCATTTCAAATTATCTTCCATGAACCACAAAACCTGCCCCTTGTAAAGAATAAAAAGCCATTGAGAGATCCCTTCAATAAACTAAAAACAAGGTTGGTAATACACTTCTTCCAATATTATAAAAACTGTATCATCCAAAGATTAATGAACTGCAGTAAATAAATCACATCTACTGAACAACACATTTAGAGCTAATATCTATTTGGTGCTGAACATATTGTTCATTCCCAGGTAAACATATTCAGGGTGTATCGTAAAACTACTTGGACATTAAGCCTCACTGCTTTCTGAGCAGCAAACCTGGTTTTATCAATATTTTATCTAAACTACCGTCAAATGCACAAAGAAATCCATTGAAAACTCAGAGAATAACTGATTCCAGTGAGGTTGCTTTAACAGTCTATTTCACAATCCCACATTTACTTGCTACTCATTGTAGATAAACAAATTGTAGATAAACAAATTTCAGCTATGTTTGTTTAACTACCAGTTTGCTGACAATGGTCTTAATCTCCCAAGCCCTGTGGCTAAACATTTCAGAAAAGCTTGTTTAGAGAGCCCAGAAAACACATGTAATTGAAATGAATATAGGGTGCTCAGCAGGAGTGTTTGATGGACAGTGAAGAGTGTGTCTGTTAGACTTGAGAAAGAATGCAGAATACTGGAAACTTGACTGAAAATTTGGCAGCCTAACTCCACTGCAAGACCCTGTCATGATATGATGATGATGGTGATGATGATGATGAACTTCTCCCAGCAAACAACGGCTCTTGAGACAATGAACAAATAAAAACCAATTTATATAATACAAAGATAAAACATTTTATTATTTAAAAACTCCCAAAACGCAGTTCAAAAATAATTCTAGAATCTAGTTTTGAAACTGTTAAAACAGCCATTTCAAACATCGAATGTCATGAAGAACAGTACTGTTTTGACTGACCACCAGAAGCTTAAAAGAGATGGAGCCAGCCTAACTTCCTTGGGTAGGGAGTTCCACAGTCGAAGCCATCCACTGAGCTACCTTGACAAAGTATATTTTTAAGAGATAGCAAACCATATTTACTTTCAAGCAAGACTATTATAAAGTCCATTTTTCAACTGGCAGTTGCTGGAACAGTGAAGCCACCATTCCTGACATACTCCAAACCCAAACATTTATATAGCCAATCATTTGTATTTTTAACAGGTCTATAACAAAGTAATTGCAGATATCATATACTATTATTGTCACATTTGGAATGTATGTAGGTTTATTGTTCTGCTTAAGTAAATAGCATGTTCGAAACTCAAGAAGGTTACCAAGTTTTTAAATCTATACTTCTCTAATCTGAGATCACTTCTAACTCTGGAGATGATGCAGCCTTAATAAAACAGGAAATGGAGAACAAATGCAGCAAATGGCAAACTGTAAGGTAGGGTTGCTGCTGTATTTGACTTTCATGACAATGTGATACAGTCCAGTGATATTATACCAACAAAACAACAGGCGCACATATTTAATTTCCAACCTGGCTCCACTAAAACACTGAACAATCCAATGACACATTGTTCAAAGAGCAAGGATCATTTTCTTTGCAGCACGATGCTCTTCGTCCATCTGTCTCCACAGCCCTACCATACACCAGAAATTACGTAAGGAAAAAAATAACAGATAAGCATGCATTGCTATATAGCCACTGAAATGAAAGTCTGCAGACCTCCCAATTGTGAGCCATTTTTAGTTTAGCTGAAAACACGCTGTACCCTAGATAGAATAAAGCAGAGAAAGGCTTCAATAAAGCAAGGAGCCATTCACGCCTTCCACACATGGATGCCAGTTTTATAACACCACGCCTTCCCAGCAAATAGTGCTGCAGACATTTTCCCCCCCCCCCAGGCCGTTACTCTTAGTCACAATCTGTCCCTCTGACTTCAGCTCTGTATCAAATGCATCATGAAAGCCTTGTCGAAAGAAAATTCATCATGATAAAAATAATCTTTCTTTTTTTAAAAAGTAGCAGTCAAGAATTACAGATGTCTTTATTTTAAGGGGTGCCCGGAAATGTAACAGACCCATTGCAGAAAACAGTTCCTATTTTCACACAGGCACAATGGATACCCCTATTACAGCCATCCCTGGTCCAAAATTTGTTTTTCCCTTCATCCTGAGCCAGCCAGCCTTAAGCATATTCAGGCATGGGTGTAATAATAATTATTTTTTATTATTTATTTATTTATACCCCGCTCTTCAGCCAAAAGGCCATCAGAGCAGCTTACAATTTGTTAATTAGACACAGGGTGGGCACAGACCTAAGAGTATTTTAAGTGTAAGCTTTGTTAGGAGGACAAAAAAGGAAGAAGGGAGGGGAGAGGAAAAAAGGAAGGTGGCAGCACCTTTAAGATTAATTGCTTTTCCCCCCAGCATGAGCTTTCCTGGGTATAAACCCACTTATTCAGGTGTGGTATAAAGTGATATTAAGGCCTTAGGTATGGGAGTCGTGGAAATGGGCAAGAATGTTAAGCAATGGGATCCAGAAAGATGCAAATAACGTCCAAATTTGGAGCTCTACATTTTCAAAGGCATCTTTGAGATCTTTACCAGTGGCCAGCTAATGCTGATGTCTGAAAGCAATAAATCTGTTTACAAAAAAATTCAGTTGCCCAAGATTCAAAATGAAAGATTGTTTTCTTTATATGTGCAGCAGTGAAGACTCTTGTATTAATATATACAGTGTGCTACGAAGCCACTGTCTTTGTTCCTAATGGACTGGAATTTGTGAATATATTGCAACTGGTTCTGGGGTACTACTGCCATTTCTAAAGCCAGGTTGGTTTGGGATGCAGCCATTTCTTTCTCCAAGGATGGCACTTTGTAAATAATCCTTACTGTATGCCCAGGAAAGCTGGTTTTGGGGTACGACTGCGATTCAGGTGTGTTTGGAGGGTGGTCGTTGTTAATTTCCTTGGAGGATGGCACCTTGCAAAAAATACCCCTGATTGTATACTCAGGAAGGCTGACATGTTTTACAACTGGTTTTTGGGGGGTACTACTGCCATTTCTAATGCCGGATTTGTTTGGAGGGGGGCACCTTGTAAACATCCCTTATTGTTATGTCCAGGAAGGCTGGTTTTGGGAGGTGCTACTGCCATTTTTAAGTATCACCAAGCTTATCTGGAGGGAGGCCATTGTTTCTTGAAAAGAAAGGGGGAAAAAAAGGGGGGGGCCTTTTTCTGTAAGAGGAGGAGGAGGAGGAGGCAAGATTAGGAGCCAATATAATCCATCCTCCTTGAGGCTGGGAGCAGACTGGGAACAATGCAGGCGTTCACTCCTGTCACCAACGCCATCCCTCCCTTTCTCCCTGGAGGCCCCTCCTCTTCCCTTCTCCTCAGCCTTGGAAAATGCGTGTTTTGAAGGGGGGTGCAGGGTTATTATTTTTCACCCTCTGCCTTTGCAAAACCAGCCTTTGCCATCCATCCATCCATCCATCCCTCTGCTTTTGCTGCTGCTGCAGGTCCCTCTCTCTCTCCTCTCTTCCTCCTCCTCCTCCTCCCCCTTCCAGCTGCTCCCTTCCCTTCCCTTCCCCTCCTCCTCCTCTTCCTTTTCGGCAGCCGGCCCCTCTCCTCCTCCTCCTCCCATCCCACCCTCCTGGTCCCAAGAAGAAGCCACGACTCCAGCAAGAGGCAGAGACACAGGACCAGCAGCAAACAAGGCAGCCCCGTTGGAAAAGGGAAGGAAGGAAGGAGGGAGGGAAGGGACTCCACTCTGCATGGCCTCCTCCCTCACACCCTCCCCGCTCCCTTGCACACTCACTCACACACACACTGTGCATGGCCTCCTCCCTTACATCCCCCCTTTCCTGCCCCCCTTGCACACTCACACGCACGCTGTCACACTGTATATACACTGTGCATGGCCTCCTCCCCTACCTCGCCCTCCCTGTCCATTGCACACTCACACACACCACACACAACACACACACAAACATATGCACGCACAGATACATACAACACACACACACATATATGTGTGTGTATGTTGTATGTGTGTGTATGCATCCCCCCTCCCTGTCCCTTGCACACTGACACACACACACATACTCACACATAGAAAACACGCACACACACACACACACACACCCCTCCCTTCCCACCTCCTCCATATCAACTGCTGCTGTCTGGGCCCCACAACATACTCCCATCTCCCAGAATTCCATAGCACCCCTGAGTGCTGCCAAAACGAGTGATTATTATTATTATTATTATCATTATTACTGTTGCTCCAGTGTGGAAACGACACACAGAGCCCGAGGCGGCGATGTTTGCAGCAGCAGCATCAGCATCAAGCATCATCCTGAGGAGCCAGAGTCCTCTGCAAAGGAAGGGCTCCTCTCTTCCTCGGGTCCCTGACCGACTCACCGAGGAGGAGCAGCTTGAGCTCCCTGCGGGCGTCCCTCTTGTCCCGGCGGAGCTGCCTCTCGATCTCGTCGTTGATGCGCCGGGCTTCCTTGGCCTCCTCGCTCAGGCAGCACGCCATGATGGACTCCAGGGTCATGATGATGGAGATGGAGGAGGAGGAGGATGCTTCCCGCCCTCCCTCCCAACCCCAGAAAGGGCCCCCAGCAACAACAACAGCAGCAACACCCGAAAGAAAAGCAGGGAGGAAGAAGGAGAAGAAGAAGGGATCAAATCAAATCAAACCAACCTCGCCCTCCTCCTCCTCCTCCCACCCTTCCCTTTAAAAAAGAGGCAGCAGCAGCAGCAGCAGCAGCGACCTCCGCCCTCCTCTTCCTCCTCTCTCTCCTTCCCTCTCCAATTCACAGCAAGGAAGGGACTGAAAGAGGGAGCCTTAGTTAGCGCAAAGGAGGAGGCGGGCTCAATCTCCTCCTCCTCCTCCCAGCCAGCCCTTAAATCAGTCTCTCATGCACCAAAACGCAGGGGAGGAAGGAAGGAAGGAAGGAAGGAAGAGGAGGAATAGAAGAAGAGGAATGAATTATAATAGTAGTAATAATAATAATAATAATAATAATAATAATAAGCCCCCTCAAAAGAAGCAGCAGCAGCAAAAGAAAAAGAGGCACCGCCCTCTTCCCTTCCTCCTCCTCCTCCTCCTCCTCCTCAGTCAGAGTTCAATGCTGGCTGCCTCAGTCACTCAGGACTGCCTTTCCTTTCCTTTTCCCTCCCTGACCCTCCTCCTCCTCCTCCCCGCCTCAGGGGCAGGGCTAGGCCAAGGAATGGATACCCCTCCCTCCCTCCCTCTCCCATTCCAAAAGGGAAAGCGGAAATGATCATCATCATTCACCATCAATAATAATCATCAGCAGCACCATCGCCCAACAACAAACGCCCTCCTTTTCCCGGACGGGCCCTCCATTGATTCATTCCCAGCCTCGTCCTCCTGCCCAGGAGGGATTCCCCAAAACGTCCTCCATTTTTGTGCATGACAGAAGAAGACTGGGTTTAACATTTCTAGGAGGGTGGACCAGAGGTCCTCCATTCCTGCCTCCTGCCCAGGTGGGATTCCAAAACATCCTCCATTTTGTGCAGGACTAAGAAGCATGGCTTTGAACATTTCTATGAGGGTGGCCAGAGGGACTCATCATGATCCAGCTTTGTGCCCGGGAGGAATTCCAAAAGGTCCTCCATTTTTTGTGCATAATTTAAGTCTGGGTTTAACCTTACTAGGCGGGTGGACCAAAGGTCCTCCTTTCCAGCTTTATGTCCAGGAGGAACGCCAAAACGTCCTCCATTTGGTGCCCGTCCAATAAACCTGGATGTAACATTTCTATGAGAGTGGACCAGAGGTCTTCCATCACAGCTTTATGTCCAGGATGAACTCCAAAGAGTCCTCCATTTTGTGCATAAGCCTGGGCTTAACATTTCTATGAAGGGGAGCAGAGGCCCTCCATTCCAGCTTTATGCCCAGGAGGGATTCCAAAAGGCCCTCCATTTTGTGCATAATTTAAGCAGCCTGGTTTGGATTTAACATGTCTATGGAGGGTGAACACAGAAGCCCTCCATTTCAGCTTTTGTGTCCAGGAGGGATTCCAAAAGGCCCTCCATTTTGTGCGCGATTAAAAAAATGTGTTGAACTCCTAGGACTGTTTCCAGCTTTTTTAAAATCTGGTCACGCCCCCCGCCATTTCCCCCCTGTGCAGGGTCCTACATTTTTTGTCCTCCTTGTCGGTTACAAAGCCCCCCTGGACGCTTCTTAAGGGAACCATAACAGTCTCCCTCCTTCCCTGCTCCTCTTTTTGAGGCCTGAGGAGAATTATTTATTAATTTTGAGGGCCGCTGGTGGCCCTCAGAGGCGGGCACTGAGGGAAAAATTGAGGAAGGGAGGAAGGAAGAGGGCGGGCTCGGCCTTCCCTCCCTCTTCCTCCCTTCTTTCCTCGGAGAAGCCGCCTTTTCCTGCCTTTGCTGAGGGGACATCAGGGGAGGGGACACGGCAGGAGGCAAATCTATGGAGCTAGGAAGGCCATGGCTTGGCTTTCCTGGGCGTGGCGACGACGACAGGGGGCGAGGGGGAGAAACAACATGGCCGCCTTCTTTTTCTCTCTCAGTGTTTTCTTCCTCTCAGTCACCCATTGGAAATGAACCTTCAGCCCCACTGCAGTGGGGGGAGGGAAAGATGCCATTTCCCCCCTTCATTTCAATGAATGAATAAATAAATAAATAAAATTTCAATGAGTGAAAGGAAACCCTCCTCACACACCCCACCACCACACACCCTTTAAAAAAATAAAATAAAAAATCCTAAATGGCAAGGTTTATTGTGTGTGATTGTTTTTATTCCCATCTCTCAACATAACTCCCCCCCCCACACACGCACACACATATTTCTTATACATTCACATTAAATTTTATGCTAAACATTTGAGGGGGAAGCCGCAGCAGCCAGCAGCAGTAACAAAGCCCCAGATGAAGGGTGGGTGGGTGGCTAAAAGACATGGAAAGGAAAGCTGGAGGGAATCTGAGGCCAAGTGGTTTTGTTTTAATAGCAATAGATTTCTTTGGTTTCGTTCCTCTGTGCTTCAGGTTTAAGAGGAATTGCTGGAGAAATGTTGTATCTAGGTAGAGTTGAAGGCTTTCATATCTAGGAGCTGAGGCAGAGGAAGGAAGGATGGAATTATTATTATTATTATTATCCTTGATTTATATAGCGCTGTAAATTTACACAGTGCTGGACATACAATCTTAAATTAGATGGATCCCAGCCCTCAGCCCCAAATGCTGCCCTTCCTAGGCCTAATGTTAACTAAATATTCATCTTCGGTTATACAGTGTGTCCTTGTTATCCTCTTGGGTTTGGTTTCAGGATCCCCCATGGATAACACAATCCATGGATGCTCAAGGTGAAGGGTCTGGAAACCATGCCCTGTGAGAAACGCCAGAGACTAGGACACATAGAGCAATGGATTCAATCTCAGGGAAAAGACATTCCAGCCAGCAAAACATTAGGGAGGAACTTCCTGACAGTAAAGGCCGTTCAACTGTGGAACACACTCCCTTGGAGAGTGGTGGAGTCTCCTTCTTTGGAGGTTTTAAACAGAGGCTGGATGGCCATCTATTTGGGGATGCTTTGATGGAGAGTTCCTGGAGGGCAGGGGGGTTGGACTGGATGACCCTTGCAAGTTCCAACTCTATGGGGCGAAACGGGCAGAAAAAGTGGCTTGAAGCTGCCTTTTCTGAAGCCACATTGAAACCCCACCAACCGCACCACCAGCTCCCAAGGCAGCTGGAGTGCTCATGTCATGAAATCATAGAATCATAGAGTTGGAAGAGACCACAAGGGACATCCAGTTCAACCCCCTGCCATGCAGGAACTCTTGATCAAAGCATACCCAACAGATGGCCATCCAGCCTCTGTTTAAAGACCTCCAAGGACGGAGACTCCACTACACTCCGAGGGAGTGTGTTCCACTGTCGAACAGCCCTTACTGTCAGGAAGTTCCTCCTAATGTTGAGGTGGAATCTCTTTTCCTGCAGTTTGCATCCATTGTTCCGTGTCCTAGTCTCTGGAGCAGCAGAAAACAAGCTTGCTCCCTCCTCAATATGACATCCCTTCAAATATTTAAACATTTAAACATTTCCCTAAGTCGCTCCTCATAGGGCATGGTTTCCAGACCCTTCACCATCTTAGTCGCCATCCTTTGGACACGCTCCAGTTTCTCCACATCCTTTTTGAATTGTGGTACCCAGAACTGGACACAGTATTCCAGTTCGGGCCTGACCAAAGCAGAATAAAGTGGCACTATTACTTCCCTTCATCTAGACACTATACTTCTATTGATGTAACCTAAAATTGCATTGGCCTTTTTAGCTGCCTCATCTCACTGTTGACTCATGTTCAACTTATGGTCTACTTGGACTCCTAGATCCCTTTCACATGTGGTCTCATTCAGCCAGGTGTCCCCCATTTTATATCTGTGCATTTTATTTTTCCACCCTAAGTGCAGTACCTTACATTTCTCCGCATTGAATTTCATTTTGTTAGTGTTGGCCCAGCTTTCTAGTCTATTCAGGTCATTTTGAATTTTGATCCTGTCCTCTGGGGTATTAGCTACTCCTCCTAGTTTAGTGTTATCCACAAATTTGATAAGTATGATAAGTACGACCACATGACACGGCTTAAATCCAGGAAGAAGCGGAAAAAGCTGCTTCTTTTTGAAACGGCATAAGTCGCCTAGAGGGCACTTTCCTGCTGGCTTCAAGGCATGTGTCTTCTAAATGTCATGCCTTCAAGCCAGCCTGAAAGCACCTCTTTTTGCCTGTCTGTTTAGCCCCTATGATTCTATAAGTCATCCTTTCAGACATTTCAAGATGGTTCCCAAATCCCATGTCACCTCTCCACCTACCCTTGTCCAAGCTCAACATGGAGGGCTCTCCCTCTCTGAACGGAGAGAAAACGGAGAGGGATAAGATGATGACAGCCATCATGGAGCATCTGGGGGCTCCCATCAAACAGAAGATGGAGCCATCTTCTGTTCTGCTGACCCTGAGACCAGGCCAGGAACCAATGGACTCAAACAACAAGATGCCACCTAAACGTTAGGAAGAACTGTCCAAAAGTGCCCCAATGGGTAGAGGCCTTTCCTCCCTTTTGAGGTCTTCAAACAAAGGCTGGATGGCCATCTCTTGGGAGTGCTTTAGTTGTGGATTCCTGCATGGTAAGGAGTTGGAATAGATAGCCCTTGGGGTCCCTTCCAACTCTAATATCCTATGAATCTATGGAACATGTTTGACCAACCCGCTTTGTTGTTGTTGTTGTGTGCTTTCAAGTCCTTTTAATAATATAATGTTTTTAATTGTTGGAATTGTTAGATTGTTTTTAAACTTGTATTTTGCATGTAGTGTTTTAACTTGGACTGTTTTAGATTTGTAAGCCACCTTGAGTCCCTATACTGGGAGGAAGGCAGGATAAACATAAACATAAAAAGAAGAAGAAGAAGAAGAAGAAGAAGAAGAAGAAGAAGAAGAAGAAGAAGTTGTTCCATTAAATATAATGGCATAGTAAAATGGTGTCCCTTATATAAAATGGAAAATCAAGGTTTCCTATTTAGAATTTGTACTTTTTAAAAAATGTTTTCAAGCTGTGGATGCTTGAATCCGTGGATTAAAAATCTGTGGATAAGGAAGGCCGACTGTACAGTCGTCCTTTCACGTTTGCGGATTTGACTTTTATGGATTTGATGATTACCGCATATACTCAACTATAAGTTGACCTCATGTATAAGTCAAGGGCAAGTTTGGGGGCCAAAATTATGCATTTTGATATGACCCGTGGATAAGTTGAGGGTAAAACCTAGGGGCATGTAACAAGGGATGTCCCCAAACTGTGTCCTTTAAGAGCTTTTGGACTTCAGCTCCCAGAAGCCTCAGCCATGTTGGGCAATAGTCTGGGATTCTGAGAGCTGAAGTCGAAAATACCTTAAAGAGTACAGTTTGGGGACCATTCCTCTAAAGGATGAAGCAAAGGAAAACAATGCCAAAGAACTTAATAGGTTACCGCACTACACTCTTATAGTGCTGCTATTCCACTTTAACTGCTCTGGCTGCCTTCTATTGCATTCTGGGATTTGCAGTTTAGAGGGGGCCATTTAGAATTCTCAGCCAAAGAGCTCTTAGGCCTCACTGAACTACAAACCCCAGAATGCCACAGGAGGAGGCAGCCAGAGCAGAGCAGTCAAAGTGGAATAGCAGCACTACAAAAGTGTAGTGCAGTAATCTCCATACGAAATTCCAGCAGACATAACTGTGTCTGCTCACCCTAAAGGCTGCATGGATGCAAGAACAGAGGGAGGCCAGTGCTTCCAGGACAGATAACACTCTTGCCTTTCACCAGGGGATGGTTCCTGTTTTTTAATAAAGGTTAAAGTACAATACAGTGGGCCCATTTTGTCCGCTGGGGTTTGGTTCCAGGAACCCCTGTGAATAGCAAAATCTGTGGATGCTCAAGTCTCATTAAATAGAATGGCAAAGCAAAATGGTGCCCCTTATATAAAATGGCAAAATCAAGATTTGATACTTTTATACTTAAAAAAAAAAATTCTAGCTGTGTATGCTTGAATCCATGGATTAAAAATCCGTGAATAAGGAGGGCCGACTGTACTTACATGGACCTGTGGATAAGTTAACTACGGTTTTTTTTTGGGGGGGGGGTCAATTTTATGACTTGAATTTCTAGACTTATACATGAGTATATACAGTATTTGCAGGTTTTATTAATATGTTCTCTCTAGGTATATCTAGGTCCTCCAGCGCAACTCTGTGGTCAACTTTAACCAAAAGCTGCACTGAAGGATGTAGAGATTCCTAGAGAGAACCTTCCTCTAGGCCTTTGTAGCTCCTCCAGTGCAATTCTATGGTCATTGTCTGGCAAACGTTGACCAGAGAGTTGCCCTGGAGGGCCTAGAGATTCCTAGAGAGGTGTTCTCCCAGGTTAAAAAAATAGTGTTTTTGTTATTTGCAGTTTTTCCACATTCACGGGCGCCCTGTGCCCCTAGCCCCAGAGAATGTGGAGGGACTTCTGTATTTCATAGAGGAAAATGGAGCATAATGTTGTGGATGGCACCACACTTGTTAGGTGACAGAGATGATCCCAGACTATTTGAATACATCTCTCCAACCCCCCCCCCCCCCCCATCATCTCTAAGACCTGAGATTACTGAATCAAGACTGCCAACCATGCAGTTGGGTACATGCTTCTCAGAATTCAGGTTTAGCAATTGCAGCTGATTTCTGATAGGTTCTCTCATTTTTATGAGTTTTCCAAACCTGCTGCTTCAAAACTAAAATCCTGTATGTAGCACAGGAGGGGCAGAAGAGAGTAAAAAGCTTGTTTAGAGAAGCTCTTTAGGCCGGGTGTGAGAACAGAGCTGCTGCCTACCCTGCCCTTTTACCTTTAACAGCAGCAAGACTTGCAAAGTATCAGAAGAGTTTTCACAACATGGAAAATAAACATCACCTGCCAACGTCAGCATATCATGTGCTATCAAAAACACCAGGGACAGGGCAAAGAATGGTCAGGTCACTCCACACTCATACGTCCTGCTTTTCATACTGTCTTGCTTGATGAATGGATCTGGAGACCTTGAAAGCTTTAACATATTTTGTATGCATTTGGTTGGCCAAATAAAGGTATTGCCAGGCCATAATAAAAGATTCTTGGATTTATCTTTTGATCAACATGTCTGCCTCTGCTTTTTCTATTATGTATGTAGGTTCTTACTTTAACAGATCTTATGCAACACTGTCCTATGCATGTATCCTATGCAGAATGTAAATCCTGTTGATTTAAGTGGTGTTTACTCCTAAATGGAATATGGGATCTACACCTCTCTAGTGCCACTGAACTACAAGTACAACTCCCATCATCCTTCCCAAATGGCCCAATTGGCTTGGTCTGGTAGGCCTGGATGTGCTCCAGTATGCAAAAATATTAAAATCATTAGATTCTGGGGTTAGAAGAAAGACATCACAAATCGTACATACAAATATAATCTTGGAGGTCTTTTTTTCCCCTGGTATGTAGCTGTCTGACCCTTTAAGGCATCTGTAAGGTTGACCTGAACATTGTATTAATTTGTCCTATATAGAATTTAGTTTTGGTAAGTTTTTTTCCTAAACATAAAAAGAACAATAATTAGAATTTCCAACGTTTTAACCAGTATTAGTATTTGTGCCTTGATGCTATCTTTATGTTCAGACATTCGTGGCTGAAAAATGTGCAGTTACTACTCTCAGTTGCAAGGGGCTGCTAAGGAGGCAAGGCCTTTCTTTTACTGATCCATTAGAAATTTTAACCATATTTAGCTGTATTTAGAAAAAATAAAATGATATCTACAAACTCTCTTTCTAGGATGAGGCCAGGAAGGTAATTCCCCTACGCATAGAATTCCTTTCCTGAACTTTCATATAGTACTTCTTCTCTTCCTTCTCAAAACTCAGCTTTTTAATGTAACTATCATCTTATGTCCTTCCTCCTCCTCATCTATTCTATAACTATTCCCCTTGCAAGCATTGCCTTTCTTTCCTTCCCTCTTGCCTTTTGCCTCATTGCCTATTTCAGATTGCAAGCATCTTGCCTAAATAACCCTTAGGTGCTGTGTATGCTTTTGGTACTGTTAGAACAGGAAGGATATTATGAAGATAGGAAATAAACCATTAAGCTTTTTCAGTGGATTCACATGATTGTGTTTTCACACAACGATGACAACGATGGTAATTGCTTGTTGTTAAGAAACAGCTTCACCATTTATGTCAAGACTGACTTTTAAGGGTCAGCTTGGGACTTCATGGCCTCCATGACAACCATGAAGATATCTCCAATAATAACTAGCCAGATACGTGAGACAAGGCACACTCTGAGGTTGTTTTTTCCACTTCCCTGAAGTGCTTTAAGACATTACCTTTGGGTGGGCATTCACTACCTGGGCTGTAAGAGTGTGGTACAAATGGGACACCTTAATTTAGAACACTCATATTTCAGAATAATTTATCTTACATTTGTGTCCTGGTTTGAAGTCTTGTTATCTGTACCAGATCGTATGAACATGGTAGAAAGAGACAAACATGTATGTCCTCTGTTCTTTGTTTGCCTTTCCCCAGCCTTTGTGAACCATAGATTTTGGCACATGTAAACATAAGCTGTACAGAAAAGACAAATATTCCGGATCTGAATTGGCATGAATTATGGTCATCCTCCTTTCATATATTCATAGGTATTGCTTTTCTTGAGGAGACCCTATTTTAGAATATATTCCTGTAGATACTCCAGGGCTGATTCATGTATTCCCTTCATTAAAAGGTAGTATGTCAAACTGAGGAGGAGAGAATCCTTTGTCTGGGAATCCTCAGTTTCAGGAATAGGGAGCAAGGCAAGCAGTAAACCGGAATTTTACAGTGATCTATTTTGGGAGTGGCAATGGTAGAGATGAGAATTATTCCTTCTTCGAGTGACCAGTGTAGATGGCAAGGTGCTTGATTTCGCATTTTAGAAGATAAACATGCAGAACCAAATGATGGAGGAATTTTCCAAAACTTTTCTCAGCAACCCTAAAATTACAATAGGATTCAGGTGAGCTATGACAGTAATTAATCCACATACATAGTTATAATCCGTAAGTGGCACCTCCTGTATGATTTGGGATACTCTTTTGGACTTTACCTTTAATTTCCTGCACCAGTATGGTTGATAACTGCCCTTTAGTTGTGGAATCTTGTAAGACACAGCATTCCCTTTTAATTATTTAGCATTTTACCATTCATCTTCCAGCTCTAGGGAAATCCAGCAAATAACTGAAGCATAATATACACTGTTTTCTTTACTTTGAATCTAAAATGCCTTAATGATTGCATTTTCTCAAATGTGTTTTCCAACCTAACAGGTCTCACTAGCACTTTTGTAGCATCAAGTCTAAACTGCAAGCATACTCTGTCTTTGATTTATATATATATATATCTAGACAACAAATTCAGTATGGAGTTTATCTTTGTAAGTGTAATAGTATGTGCTTGACAGTACTCTAACAAAATGGTCAGAATGAGATACTTCATATCCAGTGCCAACCCAGATGGACAGAATTAGTGTCTGCAGCAAGACATTTGAAGTGTTGGGCTTTGGACTTTGTTTCAAGCATCAAAATGTCATTGAGTTGGCAATGGTGTGGCTTGGTTAACCCCTCTGAAAAAGAAGTATTTTGTGATAATTATATTTGGAATTTTAAATATTCTAATTATTTATTTGCCATGTTTCTCATACATATCTGTTATGAAAGGTGGTTCACATTAATTAAAGCCACAAAAGTCAAAACAAAAAAACCTGAAAAAGATAACATAACATAGGAATGAAGATCAAATATCGGTTGAGTATCCCTTGCTTGAAATGTATGGGATCAAAAGTGTTATGTATTTTGGATTTTTAAAAATTTTTGGAATATATGTATTTGCATATGCCTATATAATAAGATATCTGGAAGATGGGACCCAAATCTAAACACAAATTTTATTAATGGTTCATAACCTTTTACACGTAGCCTGCAAATAATTTAATGCAATATATTGTGCATGAAACAAAGTTTGTCCACACTGAACCACCAGAAAGTAAAGGTACCACTATGTCAGTTACACATGAGAAAAAATTTGGTTTTTGAAGCATTTTGAAGTTCCCAACAAGAGACCACTAGGGCATGGACCAGAGTCTTGGCAGTAGAGGCTGAGAGAAGAGGGCAGATTTTGGCAATGTTGTAAAGATGAAATTGACAGGCCTTGGCTGTGGCCTGGATCTGGAGAATAAACGACAAAGAAGAGTAAAAAATGAAGCCAAGACTGTGGGCTTCCTGGACCGGTCAAATGGACATGTCATCAAGAGAAACAGAAAAGGAGTATTGAGGGGTGGGTTTAGGTGAGAAAACAAGAAGCTCAGTTTTAGACATGTTGAGCTTCAAGCGCCGATGCCGCATCCACTGAGAGACAGCAGTCAGACAAGATGAAACTTGCTGCTTAAGCCCTGGCGAAGGGTCAGGGGTGGAAAGGTACAGCTGAGTGTCATTGGCATACAGATGATAGGAGAAACCAAAAGAACTGATGAGTTTACCTAGGGACAATGTGTATGGAGAGAACAAAAGGGGACCCAAGACAGAGCCCTGGGAACTCTAACCAATAAGGGAGCAGAGGAGGAAGTCTGACCACCCGTGACTACCGCAAAGGATATATCTGATAGGTAAGGTTTAAACCAGTCGAGAACAGAGTCGGAGAACCTGAGGTCAGAGAGTGTATCTACCAGGACACAGTGATCCACGACGTTGAAGGCTGCAGACAAGTCAAGAAGAATGAGAACAGAGTAGAGGCTGTTTTCCTTAGCCCACAAGAGATCATTTGAGCTTATGCTTCATGTTGTGTGCCTCTAAGTAATTTTTTTACTTTGGCAGCCCCTACGATAAATCTATCATAGGGTTTTCTTGCCATGTTTCTTCAGAGGAGGTTTGTCATTGCAATCCTCTGAGGCTGAGATTGTGTGACATGCCCAAGGTCACCCAGTGGGCTTTTATGCTTGGAATTGGACCCTGATTTCCAGAGTCCTAGTCCAACACTGAAACCACTACACCACCCTGGCTCTCAGAGATTGGTTAGAAAAGTCCAAAGCTAAACTGTTCTGATCAGGCTGGAAATCTCCATCTAAGAGCTGGCTGCTGCATTTGTTTTCTGGTAGCATATAGTTCCATCAGTTTAGTGCTGCTGCAATGTGAAACTGAAAGCTTGGAAAGTACACAGGAAGTATCACTGAAGCCAGAACTTTTCTTTTGTTACTTGAAGTCACTGAATTTGAACATTTGGCTCTGATGTGTGTGCCTTCAGGTCATCTGTTCACTTAAGGTGATCCCATTAATTTAATAGAGTTTTCTTGGGCAAGGAAAACTCAGCAGTGTTTTGGCCAGTTCCTTCCTCTAATATATAGCCTACAGCATCTGGTATACATTGGTAATCTCCCATCCAAGTACTAACCAGAGCTGACTCTGGCCTGGAACAGATGGAAGGAGCGGCTTGAGGCCCCCTCAGCCATAAGTGAGCGGAACCACGGTGACTCACAGTACCCTCCCAAAGTGGGCCTCTGTTGCTGGCTCCAACCCATGCTGCAAAGAGCTGGATTATCCCAGAGCCCTTTTGCTCCAGTCCAAAGGACTGGAGCATGGCATCAGAGCAAATTTGGACTGCTTTGGAGGAAAGCGTTGTCTAAACCCCACACCTCCAAAATGGCTGGAAGCTGCTTCTTTTGGCTTGTCTGTTTTGGGCTCAAGTTTAGTTTACAATAGCAGATGGGATCTGGTGCCTTTAGGGCATTTGGATAGCGAATTTCTCAGTGATAAGAATATGGGTCTGTGACAGAGTCACTTGGCAGACTTGGGGCCGAAACAGACGGCCATATAGGGGTGACCTGACACCACCCATTTGAGTTCTGGATGGGGTCCGTGGCAACCACATGCCATGGCCCCGATCCTGCTTTTTTCCAATGCAAAAATAAGTGGCAAAATGCTGCTCTTTTTTTTTTTTTTTTTTTTTGCACCAGAAAAAGGGTGTCCTTCCAGCTGCTGCCATGGCTTTTTGGCACTTCTGCAGCATGTGGCATCTAAATGCCAAGCTGCTGGAGCGCCAAAAAGCTGCCACCATGTGGGCTATGGAGCAGTGTAACAACGGCTTCGGGGTGCTGTTTGGCCTTGTTATACGCACGCCATGCCCGCACACTGTCCCAAAGCTGGCATATTGTGCCGATCCATACCAGTTGTTTCCTGATTGCCAATACCAGTTTGAGCTGACGGTGAGGGAGGGGCTGCCAGGGAAGGAGTAGATATAAAAGACAGATGTGATTGACTTTGAGTTCAGGGGGAGGTTCTAACTGAGTTGAGAGAAGGTTACTGAATGAGAGAGAAAGTGTATTAGAGATTGTAAAGAGAAAAATGAAATGCCTGCAACTGTTAAGAATTATGTAACCGTATCACCTTGTAACACTTCTTCCTAATGTACATTCTTCCTAAATGTTATTCAATAAAGTCAGTGTTTATTTGTTACAACAGAAGCCTCTGCCTGTGTGAATTGTAAACCATATAAGCACATAAAAACAGGCTACAGGAAGATATTAAGCTTATAAGAGGGAGACACTTGGGACCCTAGCTTTTATACATTTAGGGAAAGTTTACAAAGGGTGTATGCTGGGCCAATGTCAAGGACAAGGGGCCTTCTAATAACAAAAAGAGGTAAAAGGCAACCTCAAGCACAGAGAGGAGATGTCGCATCACAGGGACAAATACCAAAAACTCAAAAATTTTGTGTGGATGCATTCTTGGGCTGCCATTTCTGCAAAGTTTGACATGCAAATAAAATAGGTTAGATACAGTGTAAGCTAGCTAGACTAGTCCCAATGAAATGAATTAAAAACAGTAGTCAATACCAGATGAATTTTCACTGAGTCAGCACCATACTATAGCTGGAAGGGTTTATATGAGTAGCAAAACTCTAGATTGATTCACTGGACACTCTATAATAAAGGTAATATATGACCTAACCCCAGATTTTGTTTTATTTTGCTCTTAGTCCATAGTTTATATACCCTTCAAGAGAATGTCTTCTGCACAGTAAGGCAACATATATATTTCTTCCACATATGTTGGATTATTATACAAAGTAATAGACCAAAGGCTGGAGATAATTCAAGAGTACAAATTGCTATAAATCTTACAAAATCTCAAAATGTATTCCCTGCTGCCAATTTAGAATAACACCTTTGTCGTAATATCCAACTCCCTTTTGTTTTAATGATAAAAATGGCTGTCACTCCAGAAGCAGCACCACGGTTGTCTATATCCGTTACAAAATGAAGCCTATGTACAATTAGACTTTTACCAAGTATAATATCTGGAGAAAAACTGTGGCCTCAGTGAGACATACTGATAATCTCTTATATGCCAAAGATGACAAATAAAGATGATCTCTTGAATAGCAATCATATTAGGCTCCTGAAGAATTTTAGAACGAGTGATGAATGTAGAAAACAGAAAAGAGACAAGCTCCACATGCTGCTAAATGGTTTATTTATTGTTTATTCTTTTTAAAAAGGCTTTAAAATGCTTAATAATTTTACCACAGATGTGAAATTACAGTTGCCAATATTTGGAGCAGTACAGGGTCTTATTAATTTAGTTTTTCAAATGATCACGTATTGTGCCATGGGTGCACAATTTACCTGGAAGGTCCAAATTACATTTTCAGAACTATTTCCATTGTAAAGAATAACCTCTTTAATTGGGTAACTGCATTTCCCCCCTCCACAGCTAGCATTTCACTTTGGAGTTCAATATGTACCATATTTGTGTGAATGTCAGGGCCACATTTTGGCTATAAACATGATAGGTGACGTGGCAAGCTTTCCCCCTCTCTATGTCCATGTTATTTTAACACCGTTTAAAACATCTAATTTTATGGTAAGATTAACATAGCATTTGAAAACTTAAGAAGAATTCCTTGTGGATACAAGCAGCAATCTTTTGGTACTTTATGTATCCTTTTCCTTTGTATAAAACACGCATCTTATCTGTGTGCACCCAACAGTCCAGCACTGGAGAAAAGAGATTCATTTTTTAAAGTTTATTTTTATTAAACTTTTTTTTCAAACAAATAAATTAAAAATAAACAGATAATTGTACAAACACAAGGTATTAATTACTGTGTGAGAGATATAGCATTATTTATTTCCATTACAGTTATTTGTTGTGATTTCCAAACAGATTGTATACTTAGATTAAAATTAAAATTAAAATAAACAATATTATTTGATTTTAATAACAAACCAACAGATCTCATTTTAAATTAAAAAAAAATACACAAAGAGAACAGATGATCTCTATATATCATTGCTATTCTGCCTCTCCTCTATCCATTCGGTAGTGACAGAATATAGTAGCTACACAGTGGTTTTTTTCTTCTTGTTTTTTCCAAATCATGTGCTTTATTTCCTGGTCCATCCCCAAAGCCTTCAGTAACTATTCATTGAGAAAGATGAGGGAAAATTAACATACTTGCAGATGGGATATTCAAACCTTACCAATGTAGGTGCTGTCTGAAAACACTGAATTCTCAGACTTGGATCTAAAATAGGAATTGAGCACTTTCCATAAAGAACAGGATCAAAGTAATATTTGCTGAACAAGAGATATGTAGATCACCAAATAAGATAACATAAGCAACGTATACACTTTAAGCAGAATTAATGTTCTTGTATTTCCCAAATTTCTCCTCTCCTTGTCTCCCCCAACCGGCCTATCTCTTCCCTCCTCTGCAGTTTCTTTCCTGTCTCCCTGGTAACCAGCCTCACTCATGCCATTATATTTCCTCCCACCTGACCACTGCTAGATCAGGTTCATTACGCCCGCTTTGGGTCGTCTTCTTATTTATTGATTATTTGATCTGATTTGTGTTTTCTCTTTCTCCCAGAACTGGGACCTGAAGCAGCTCACAACAATATGGTAATAAATGCAGATAAAAACAGATAAGCACAGGCAAAATGCACACAAAATGTCATCACGTTTAAAACACAAATAAGGAAACTATAATATTAAAACACTGTGTGTGTGCATACGTGCCTTCAAGTCACCTATTGGTTTGTGGCAACCCCAAGAATTTCATAAGCTTTTCTTATTCAAGGAATACTCAGAGGTGGGTTGTCAATTCCTTCCTCTGAAATATAGCCTACAACAGCTGGTGTTACTTGGTGGTCTCCCATCCATAAAACAACATAAGCAATTCGTGCACTTGAAGTAGAATGGCATAGTGGTTTGAGTGTTGGACTACAACTCTAGAGACCAGGGTTTGGTTCCCAGCTCAGCCGTGAAGCCCACACGGTGACCTTGAAGGCAGTGGCAAGCCTCCTCTAGTCAAATCTTGTCATGATAGGTTCACCTTAGCATCACCATAAGTCAGAAACAACTGGAAGGCACACCACAACAACAGCAACTCCATCTGTATACTAACCAAGGATGACCCTGCTTATCTTCCAAGATCAAATTGGATCTAGTGCCTTTGAATTTAAAAACACATAGATGAAAACAAGAACAGCACTGATCTTGTTTAAAAGCCTTTTCTTCCATGTCCAGTCAATTCCAAAACAAATTGTGAAGTGGATTTGTTACCCAACCCTGCATTTGAAACTGATGCCTGAGTGTTACTGGCTGAGCTACTGCTGAGCTGCTTTCTCATTGCAAAGCAGTCAAATATTAAATTTTCAACAACAACAACAAAAATCAGGTTGTACAATAGTTGTAATGGTACTCATGTTCCCATCAGGCCATATAGTCAACAAATTCTTTTGTTGGTCTTTTACCATTCAGGTTTGTTTCATTTTGTCTCTCCTTTGCTGTAGATCATGCTAGTAAATGAGAAGAGGAGATTAAGTTCAGAGGCAGCATGACTCTGTACAGTAGTTGAAGAAGAACATAAGGTTGCTGTTGCACCCATGTCCTACTTACAACTTCCCATAAGGAATCTGGTTGGCTGCGGTGGGAACATAATGCCTTTAGTCTGATCCAGTAAAGATCACATTCTGTTTTGCTTTCTGTTTATTTAGACAGGGAGTAGGTCTTCCTGTCTGAAAAGTAGGGGGAGACAAACAAAATGTTATGAGTCCAGTGTGGCTGGAAGAGTTTAGGAGTTTCAGACCAATAAATGAATGATAAGTAACTCTTCCAAATATTTACTTTCTTTTGCAATGTCATATTACTAAAGAGGCAGTTTTCTCAGTACTTTTCTTTAGTGCATAATGTATGGCTAAGGCGGCTGTTGTAATCCACTTACTATGATACAAGTTGTACTTCATTGCTCCCTAATAGAAAGTCCATATGATATGACCCACTTTTGTGTTATAAAGAGATAATAGGTTATCTAGTATTTAATCCATAGAAAAACCAACTGACTGCCTCTGAATAGATTGCCCGTGGGACTTGCTTTCTCTCCCCACACCCTTAATCTTTTTAGTGCTTTCTCAGCACTGTAAAGCCATAGCATTCTCTCAGGTGTTTTCTTTTGTTATTGCTTAACCAAGCCAATGATATTTGTCATCCTCAGGAAACATCCTTTGTGTGCAATCCTTCCACTGTTACATATAAAAAGTGATTATACTTTATCAGCAAAGCAGCATAGCTGTGTTATTGTGTCCTTATCTTGTAATAACTTTGAACTTCACATATAAAGTCACAGATCTGCTGTATTTCATACTGTATTTTCTTGGCCTTAGTGCTTACTCTTTCCACATTCTTGACCATTGAGTGTGCAGTCTTTCTGTCTTCCTCCCTTCTCCTTTCCTAACAATATTGTCTTTTCTAATGTTTCCCATGATGTGTCCAAAGTACAACAGCCTCAGTTTGATCATCTTGGCTTCCAGAGAGATTTCAGGCTTGATCTGTTCAAGGACCTATTTGTTTGTCTTTTTGGCTGTCCACAGTCTCCTCAGCACTCCTCTCCAGCACCACACTGCAAATGAATTGTTTTTCCTCTTATTGGCCATCTTCACTGTCTACCTCTCGCATCCAAACATGCTAATGAGGAATTAGTGACTTTAGTGTTCAGTTGTACATCTTTTCTAGTTACTTTATACCTGCCCTTCCCATTCCTAGTCTTTTTCTGAATCTTGATCGCAATCTCCTTCCTGCTCGAGGTTTGATCCAAGATATGGGAATTCTTTTGCTGTTCTGATTTCTTCCTTGGCTAGGTAGGTGTTCTGTGGTCATTATTTCTGTTTCTTTGTGTGCAGCATTAAGCCTGCCTTTGCACTTTCTTCTTTAACCTTTCTTAGTAGTTGTTCTTTCCAGAATAGTTTTTAGCCACCTTGTGCAGTCTATTCCATCAATTATCTCGCACCCCATCCTTCCACTTTTAGTTGACTTAATTGATTTTTTAGTATGAATCTTTTAATGTATTTGTGATTTAATAGTGATTTTAAAGGGGGAGGGTGGAATTTGGGGTTATTGTGTATTGTTATTTTATTGTGTATTGGACTGTTTTACTGTAAGCCTCCTTGGTCCTAGTCGGAGTAGATGGGATATAAATAAAAGTTTATTAATATTATTATTATTTATTGTTCTAAGTCTATGATGTTTTCTGCTAGTAGTATGGTGTCATCCATGTATGTTAGATTGTTAATATTCCTTCCTCCTATCTTTACTCCCCCTATTTTAGAGTCTAAGATTACTTTTTGGTATTTTCTGCATATAACATGTACAAATAGTGTGATAGACTTTTAGACTACAACTCCTAAATTTCCACATTCACCACAGGCAGTAAATTTTCCAAGTTCTACATTTGTATGTGAATACCACACTTGATCTTACGCAAAAGGCTGAGAAGCAATATGAATACTAACTGTTAGCTAACAAATTATAGTTCTTCATGTATACTAGCATCTTTCATTATCCAGGATGTTGTTAAGTATGCCCATTTGCTCTCTATTGTTAGACTTTAAGCCTGTATTTTGTATATGACAGACATTTATAATGGTGAGTAATTCCATCATGTCTAGCCCTAATATAGAACATAATCTGATTATATTAAAAAAAAAAAAACTACTCACAAAAGAGACTACTGTATTTTTAGCCAGAAACATTTGCATAATGAAGTCTTTAGGTCAGATCTGAAACCATAACCTTTCCCCCATTTTCATTTCAGAAATAAATTATGCATTTTATTACGTTAGCTTACAATTATTAAACAGGTATGTGAGATCTTACTTTGACCTTTTTTTATTTATTTATTTTAAACTAGGCTAACTCAATTGATTACAGTAAGATTCTGACAAATCCATTCTGGACTTTTAATCCAAGAGCTCTAATGATGGTGTCAAAATGAAATTCATTCACTACAGTTGGATTCTAGTGTATGGTTTGATGTCAAAGTAAATACAGTTATTGCCATTCACATTGGCTCTGATTCTGGAGTTGTTCTACTGAAATTAATGGGACTGTTCCAAACAAGAGTGCTGAGAACTGAAATGCTGATCTTTAATATGAGATTGATTAGGCATATCTTCAGGAAGATTTTGGTAATTTCACAGCTGTAATCCAAAAAGGTATTTTGAGCCTCAAACGTAATACTTTTGGCTGCAGTATATTACTGAGTTATATGTGTTTAGCACAATAAATGTGGATGAACTTAAATATGCATGATGGTGTAGATTTACAGGCATTCTTTTGCATCGCTCTTTCTGTAACTTTTCATTCATGTGTTTTATCATGAATTATGTATGATTTAATCAAATCAGGATGAGGTGAGTTAATCTTTAAGTGGATTAATGCATGATGTGAAAGTAGTTTAATGCACAGCAGATCCACCTGAGGGTTACATGCCTGAGCTAGATAATTTTTTAGCTAAATTTCATCCTTATGGTGTTATGCTCCTATGACTTTTAATAAATGTTGTTTCTTAATCAGTTTTATTCTTGCACATTTATGACATTAAAGAGAATATGTGCACAGAAGCAGCACACAACACTATAGAAAACCAGTGTGCTAAAATCCTGACATGTGGTTAAGTGCTTTGGCAAATAAGGATGGATTTCTGAAAAAGCTTAGAAAACCTCTTTCAAGTGCATACGGTGGTGTCTAGCTTTTTCTGCCAACAGCAAATTTTTGCATGGTGCCTGAAGTGACTTTGAAAGTTCTGTCGAAGTCAGAAACTGATTCATTAGACAATATGGAAGCCTGATTTGGGGAGCAAGGAGACAAAACCAGAAGGACCATAGCATGCATGGAGTTTGTGCCCTCTGGGTTGAGGTAAAAGAGTTGATCTATACTTTCACGGTACTAACATATTTGGAACACAATCTTAAACATGGGACAAGGGAGTAAGTCCATTGACAAGAATGGAGTTTGCTTCTGGAGAAACATGCATTCAGCAAAGGCTCTTAATTGGGAGTGAGTAGCTGCACAAACACAGAAAAACACAACCAAACAAACTTTACTCCTTATATGCTGAAAAATTACACAGAGAATCCCATTTCACAGAGAAACATACACAGCCCAGGGAATATCACCACCACCACCACCAACAACAACAACAAAACACTGCACACAGATACTCCTACACAGACTGTATGCAAAAATTTGCAAAAAGGAACACTTAACACACTTTTAAAAAACCTATTCATCCCCATAGAGAAGAGACCACGAACAACCGTACCAGAGGGAAAGCACGCTCTGAAAGCACACATGCAGCCCCCTGTCATTTTCTGCAGCTCTTAATCACCTACCACAAAAGTGCCTACCTGGCTTATCTTTCACCCTGTCATTTCTACCATCACCCCAAACTAACCAGATAGGAGTAATAGTAAGAGCCTCCTTTCCCCCCATTTTAGATTTTACCAAATAGCTTGGGCAGGTTACAAAAGCATGAAGAAAAATTCAAAGTAATTTCCCCTAAAATTGAGGAGATTCTGGGGAACAGACCGAGGGTGATGTCCTAACATGGCCTGGCTAGCACCAGCAGACACCATGCTGGGAGCCCCAGAGATATAACATGGAGCGTATAAGTGGAAGAGGGCTGGACTTGTGTCATTGTTATGGATATAGGGAAGATATCAGAGGCCCTTCTCTTGGTCCTCTTCTCGTGCCTCCTTTATAAACACATCTGTTGGGAACACAATAGAGCATTTGTGGAATTGGCAAATAAAGAGTTACAAGGGCAGAGGAAGAAGTTGTGGACTGAGATAGATGTGGGCTTAGGATCCTGATTCAAGCAAAGAAGGATCTAAAGGACAGAAGCAACAAGTATGGTTCAAGCTGGATTGATAGTTAGGTTCAAGAGAAGTTTGATAAGGAAAATGAATTTGTTCAGCAACTTCTCCCAATTATTGATTGTTCAACCTGAGCAAGGCCAGATATGAGTTCTTATAGCATCTTGTACAAGAAAGAAAAATGTGTAGCCTTTCAGATGTTGGACTGTTTCTCCATGATCTGTTGCCAATAGTTATGCCAATTAGGCTAGATGAGGGTTACAGTCCACAAACATCTGGAAAGTGACATTTTCCCTGCTCTTGACCTAGTAGTAATAATAACAATAATAGTAATAATAATTTCTTCTGTAGCCAGATATCTGTGAAACTCAGAAGGGACACTTGACCCACACACTTTAGTCTACTTGATTTCCTGAGGAACCAGGATGATGGTGGTGGAGGAGGTAAGGAGCGAAAGGTAAGCTACAGGAGGTAAAGAAGAGAAAACAAAATTATGTGAAAATATTCAGGATCAATTGAGATAAACTTGAGCTGGGTGGGGAGGGGGATGAATTTCAAACCTGTGCTGTAACCTGAGTTACTTTAAGGTTACATAACTTGATGTGACATAAAAAGGCAAAATATAGCTTTCCTATGAATATCTCAGTGGACTCAGTACTGTAAATCAGAAGTTGGACATGATGATATTGGGTAAGAAATGCCTTTCCAAAGCCAGCAGAATAGTGTGGGCTGAAAAACAGGGCCTTTCACATGTAATTGGAACTGACAAGATAACGACTATTTTAGTCACCAGTTGTAATTGAATGTGGTCGATGGTCACTGGAGAACAAATTTGATTGCCTTGATTTCTGCGCACAGTGGTTAGTGATCCAGACTAAGGAGGAAAGACACAATGGCTTAGACTTTAGACAAAACAAACAAGGGCTCTATTACCTGAAGTCCATTCTATGCTTGGAAAGTTACTCAGGGTGCTAATCTAATCTAGCTGCATTCTAGGGAAGAGCTGAGAGAAGTCTAGGAAGAAAAGGTGGAAACATCCCTAAGAATATGTTTACATTACAGAGGGAGTAAGATAGATAGAGGAGCAGAGAAGACACCTTAGGCCACTCAAATTTGCTAACTGTCTTGCTACTGCCCACTCTGAGGCATTCTTGACTCTTCAGCGCAGAGCATTGTTGTGCTTCCAAGGTGCCTATTTTGTTAAATGTCAGTTTCTTCTTATTTACGTGCAATAATAATTGGTATAATTTTTACAAATATATGGAGCTTCCACCCTCATTGTTGTTGTTAAATGCTGTCAAGTCCACTTTGACTTTGGTGACTGTATGAATGAAAGTCCTCCAAGTCACCCTATCCTCAACAGCCCTTTTCCTGTCTTGCAGACTCAGGGCCATGGCTTCCTTCATTGAATCTATCCATCTGGAATGTGGTCTTCCTTTTTTCCTACTGCCTTGTATCTTCCCAAGTTTCATTGTCTTTTCTAGTAAGTCTTGTCCTCGTGATAGAGCCAAAGTACAACAGCCTCAGTTTAGTCATTTTGGCATCTAGGGGTTGTTCAGCCTTGATTTGTTCTAGGACCCATTATTTGTCTTCTTTTCTTTTTTTTTAGCAGTCTACAGTTTAACAGAACTCTTCTTCACCACAACATTTCAAATGAATTACTTTTCTTCCTGTCACCTTTCTTCACTCTCCAGCTTTCACAACCATACATTATAATGAAGAATAATATAGCATGGACCATCCTTAGTGTTATGTAATATATTTTTACACTTTAGGATCTTGTCTAGTTCATTCATAGGTGCCTTTCGAAGTCCAAGTTATCTTCTGATTTCTTGACTGCAATCAAAATTAACTATTGAGCCAAGGTATGGAAAATCTTGAACCATTTCAACGTCATCATTGTCTACTTTAAATGTATGTAGATCATCTGTAGTCATCATTTTTGTTTTCTTTATGTTCAGCTGTAATCTTCTACCTCTCCATGCTTTTTTATCTAATTATATACTAGCATTTATGTGAACATAGTGTTTATGCACTGTGCATAAGATTGCAGAAAACCTGATTTGCTTGAAATATTGATGAAAGAGCACTCATATATACTAACAATCCAGGTAGACTCTTTTTTATTTGAGCAGCACCAGCTGTAGCAAAAATATATAAAATAAATCACTTTAGTAGGTCAGCAAAATCTTATAATGATCAGGTGGACAGACCAGAAACCAAGAACAGTTTTCCTTCAGTACTTGTTGCCAGATTTGCCATGAACCAGAGCAGTTATTGTATTGCCTAGAGTAAAAATTAGCCTCATTAATTCTCTCCTTGTTGAAGAGAATTATGGAATTTAGCTTGGTTCTTAATTGAACTAAAGGGAGAGGCAAAACAGAAATTATGAATGTGAAATGCTAATATGTTTCAGTAAGTTTATATTCAGGATGGAATGCATTTCATAAAAATGGTATAGTTATGTTGCATCTTGAGTCTTTCATTGAAGAGTTTCACAGTGTTTGCAAATGCACATTAAGCTTAAAGCTGGTAATTGAAATTTGGTAGACTTCCCAGTGAGGTATCAGTAATACCTTGATTTTGTACACCAGACTCTTGTTTCTTCAGTAAGTTTTTCTAGTTTGTTGTTAATAATTGTAACTACAGTGATGCATGTTTTACAGAAAATAAAGTCCAAATAAAATAAGAGTCTAAGCTATTCCTAACCACAAATTAGGTGGGAAGAAACATCCATTAGATCACACCACAGATTGTCTTTGTTCAAGTTTCCACTTCTTTCATGGTGTTCCCCCTTCTTTATGAACAGGAGAAAAGGGAAGATGCTGTCATATTTTTCAATAATTACACTATGTTATAACCATCCTGGGCAAGGATTTCCTGGTTGACAGTGTAAATTCTAAGCTGACTATTATGAAACATTGCACATGTTACCAATACTTATAAATGTCTGAAATGCTTTTGAATATTACCAAACGTGTTGTTATTAATAACCATCAAGTTGGCTTCAACTCATGACACTCAATGAGTGAGAAATCTCCAAGACACGCTGTCATCAGCAGCCTTGCTCAGGTACTGCAGATTCAGAATGATGGGATTTCATGACTGAGTCTATGTACCTGTAATGTGGTCTTCTTTTCCTACTGCCTGCTGTTTTACTAAGCTTTATCACTTATTCACCAACTGTCCTGATTTAGCCAACTGCTTTTAAGATATCCTGCTTTCTCACATCTCCCATTTTCTCCCTACCTTCTCAGTTTACTTCAACTGCTGCAAACAGTCTTCCTGAATTAATTCAGTAGAGAGGAGAGGAGTGCAGGGAGCAGAAGTGTGCACTTCTCAGTAGCCTCAGGCAGAAACAATGTGCTGCAGCTTCTCCTAGCTTCTTCCTCAGTAATCTTCTCTGATGTCACTTGGACACACATGTCCTGATTTTCATCTGTGAAATGTTGGAGGGCATGTTGTCATCTGCCAGTCACGTTGTGCCCCTTATCTCCCTATATAGGCCAGCCTGAGTGGTAAGATCAGCAGGATGGGGCTTTCTCTCAGTCCCACCACCTTCCCAGGTGTGCTTGGAAAAGAAATCCTTCTCCATGGCTGCTCCCAGACTGTGGAACTCCCTTCCACAGGAAACCAGGTTAATAATAATAATAATAAATATTATTTCTAGCCCACCCCTGTGAACGGGCAAATGGGGCAGGGTACAAGAGAAGTTAAAAAAACATCACAATTAAAATATCCAATCCCATCCCCAGCTCCTCCTCTTAAAAAAGGATTAAACCAAAGACAAGTTAAAAACAGTTACAAATAAACAAATCCACAATGTCACACCAAAAGACTTCCTGAGCTGTTTAACCAGATGGAAACTAAGAACTAACAAGAGATAGAGCTGGGGAATGTTAGACATTTTCCGGGAAGGCCTGACAAATGAGATGCATCTTCAAAGCTTTCTTAAAGCTGTCAGTTGATGGAATAAGACGCATCTCATCCAGCAGGTCATTCCAAAGCTTGGGGGCGACGACTGAAAAGGCCCTCTGGGAGGTCTGCACCAACCTGATCTTCATGGGCTGTAACTGGTTGGCTCCTGCTCTCTGTTCTCCAGCAGCTGAAGACATTTTTATTTAGGCAGACATTTGTTAGATGAAATTTATTTCTGTTGTTCTGTGTGCTGTAAATGCTTTATGGTTTTTTACTGGTTTTAACTATGTGTTTTAATTTATGTTTTAATATTAATAATATTTAATTAGTCTTTAACTTTTGTAATTAATGTTTTTACTTCTGTCTTTTTAAATTATTGTAACTCGCCTTGAATCCTATTGTGGGAGAAAAGTGGGATATAAATCCTTGAAATAAGAAAATAAATAAATAAAAGTTGTCATGATACTTTCAAAGTGTGATAGCTTCAGTTTGCTCATTTTGGTTTCTAGAGAGAGTTCAGACTTGATTGGTTTAGGACTCATTAACTGGTCATTTTGCTGAATACCACTTTTTAATTCCAGCCTGTTTTATCACACTTGTCGACTTAGCTATATTTTGCTTTCTCATATTTTTGAGGCAGTTTTGAGGCAGTTATGTTAACAGAAGCTCAGTGAAAAATTGTACTTTGGGGGATTATTAATTGTTGCTGTGGCCGTGTGTGTGTGTGTGTGCTGAGAGAGAGAAAGGCACACACACACAACCCCCTTCCCCCCATGCACAGAGAGAAAGAGAATACTCTCCGAGTTTTGTGGAAGTAAACTCTTGATCATTGTTGAATTTCCCAGTTATATATTTCTAGCCCCCTTGATTTTGTGGTAGGTCTCCCTGATTTGTTAATAATTAAAATCTATACTTCCTAACTGGCTATATATGAGTTTTATAATATATTACGGAAATAAAGTGAGATATAAACATTATACATTGATAAATAAGCCTAATATTCAGTGCTAAAAGCAACAGCATGGAAGTGGCATAATATATATGGGAGCATTGATGTACTATGGTTGTGTTGATGGTTCAATATAATTGTATCTTATATGGCTATAAAAAGCAGGAGCTAGACAGAGGAATTACTCTCATCCGTCCCCCAGAAGCCTTTTCATAGCTGTTTCTAATCTACAGAGAACATGGCTTTGCTATCTCCCAGTACTGCAACAAATCAAGCTGGCCTACAGACTTCTCATTAAATTTCCTTGCCCTTTCCCTGCCCTAGACCAAAGAACATCAATATCTGAGCACTGAGATAACAATATTGTGCCATCTGCTGGTGGAGGTTTGCTTCTCATCTTTTTCTCCACCCAGACTTACGGTACTAGTATAAAATTAAAACAGTCATCTTCTTAAAATACATGTAGGGAAGTGGCTAGGAAATGGCAGAAAATAGATGTTTATGTGCAATCTGTGAGAAATGATCCCAATAAGCTGTCACTGCACATTTGATTGGAGGGTTGATGTGCACCTTCAGGTAGTTTCTGACTTACAGCAGTCCTAAGATGAACCTATTACAGGTTCTTTTGTGTGGGGTTTTTTCACGCTATGTGGCCAAGTTCGAGAAGAATTTATTCCTAATGTTTTGCCAGCATCTGTGGCTGGCATCTTCAGAGAAACCTATTACTGGTACTGGGTTTTCATGACAAGATTTATTTGGTTTGTGTGTTGTTATTGCCTTTCTCTCAGGCTGAGATAGTGTGACTTGCCCAAGGCTAACCAGTGGGTTTCTACAGCCAAGTGGGGATTTAAACCTTCATCTCCCAATGTCATAGACCAACACTCAAATCATTAAACCACACTGTCTCTCTAAACATTAAACAATTTCTTGCTGGTCAGAGTGTTTCTCCCATAACCTTATTTTTTTCTAAAAATCAGGTACGTATAACAAACATGAATTCAAAATAGTCCAACAAATATAAGAAAAACAGACACAACCAAGTTAGTCAGAATGCTTAGATGATAAAATTGCAAAGCTTTCAAGTTGCAAATATTTTCTCTGTCAGCAAAATTTTAAAATGACCATGGAAGGATCAGGAACCAAGAAAAAGGGAAGCAAAATCTCAAAAAGATCTTTATATTTTGAATATCTAAAGAAAAAAATTTTCAAAATATAAAGAAGCAGATATTTTCTCTTAGTAGGTTTGCAGAATTTTATAATGATCAAGGATGAGTTTAGATATGGGAAGCATCAAGGGTGTAAGTATGGAAGGGAATGAGAGCTTCACTCCAGTAAAGATTCAGCCCTCCCAAAATGAATTTTTCCTTCATCTCTAAATTCTAGCATTCCAGAGAGCAAGACACTAAAATCATTAATTCCTCTTAAATTTGTACAGTGGGCCTTTGGTAACCACTCAGTTTTGGTTCCAGGATCCACCATGGATACCAAAATCCGTGGATTCTCATGTCCAATTATATACAATGGTATAATAAAAATGGGTCCCTTATATAAAATGGCAAAATCAAGGTTTGCTATTTGGAATTGATATATTAATTTTTTTTCAAGCCATGAATGCTTGAATCTGTGCATTTAAAAAAATTGTGGATATAGATGGCTATGTGTTAGTACAATGCTAGACATCTGGGGACTGAGTGAAAAATTTCATGGAGGGCAGAATTCTTTTGAGAGGGTAATTCCTTTATTCCTCTCTTCTGTGCATCATCAACATATAATAAAAATGTGGAACATATTTCACATCATATTTGCAGTCATGATGCATGAGTTTATCTGTTGATAAGTACTGTAATCTTAAAACTGCTGAATCCATCCACCACCCATTTTTTACCAGTCAGAGCCACACAAATTTTGGTTGCTTTCCATCTGTGGTGAAAGTAGTTGGGATTGGGCAAGATGACTTTGATTTTTAAAAACAGTTCACGAGGAAATGGTTAAACACTCTGCTTCTTACTCTTCCTGTCAGAACCTGTAACCTCTGAAGGAGACACACAGACCACCACTAACCCAATAAAATGTACAACTGCAATGGACTGTGAAATTGAAGGCTTTCGTGGCCAGCATCCATTTTTTTGTTGGTTTTTCAGGCTATGTAGCTATGTTCTGGAAGAATTTATTCCTGACATAGAGATGTAATGGATTTTCATAGGGGGGAACAATAAGACAGCTATTACTTGCATGTCTAATGTAACTGAGAATGTTAACTTTATGAAAAGTGCTCCCTGTTTTTACTGGGATACAGGACAGTGTTTTCATTTTTTTGTCTAGTGCCAACACACCATTGCTCCTAGATATTCATGCATGGACACTAGAGTTGTCAGTTTGGGATCATCCCAAGTCCTGAGGTTTCTGGACCAAAACTTGAGTCTTAGGGACAGCTCCTGGTGATGTCATTAAGTCTTATGCATTAAGTATCAGCCTCAGTTATTCACAGCTTGTCATTAAACAGAGACAGAGAACATATTTTCCTGTTTGGAAATTAAATCTTAGGTAAAGCGGCTATTCCTAGATCAAAGTGAAAAGAGGATTTTTCCTTCCATGTTCTTAGAGAGATGGGATAAAGAACATTTAATCTAGACTACTTGCATCTAGTCAGAAAAATCAATCCAGAGCAGTGTAATGACTGTGAGGGAAACTAAAATTCAAAATGACCTGAATAGACTAGAAAGCTGGGCCAGTGCTAACAAAATGAAATTCAATGCAGAGAAATGTAAGGTTCTGCACTTAGGGCGGAAAAATGAAATGCACAGATATAGGATGGGGGACACCTGGCTGAATGAGACCACATGTGAAAGGGATCTAGGAGTCCAAGTAGACCATAAGCTGAACATGAGTCAACAGTGTGATGCGGCAGCTAAAAAAGCCAATGCAATTTTAGGCTGCATCAATAGAAGTATAGTTTCTAGATCAAGGGAAGTTATAGTGCCACTCTATTCTGCTTTGGTCAGGCCCCACCTGGAATACTGTGTCCAGTTCTGGGCACCACAATTCAAAAAAGATGTGGAGAAACTGGAGCATGTCCAAAGGAGGGCAACTAAGATGGGGAAGGGTCTGGAAACCTTGCCCTATGAAGAACGCCTTAGGGAGCTGGGGATGTTTAGCCTGGAGAAGAGAAGGTTAAGAGGTGATATGATAGCCCTGTTTAAATATTTGAAGGGATGTCATATTGAGGAGGGAGCAAGCTTGTTTTCTGCTGCTGCAGAGACTAGAACGCGAAACAATGGATGCAAACTGCAGGAAAAGAGATTCCACCTCAACATTAGGAGGAACTTCCTGACAGTAAGGGCTGTTCGACAGTGGAACACACTCCCTCGGAGTGTAGTGGAGTCTCCTTCCTTAGGGGTCTTTAAGCAGAGGCTGCATGGCCATCTGTCAGGGATGCTTTGACTTGGAGTTCCTGCATGGCAGGGGGTTGGACTGGATGGCCCATGTGGTCTCTTCCAACTCTATGATTCTATGATTCTATGATTCTATGATTCTATGATTCTAAGTAAATGCGCAGACAGCTGGAGAGTCTTTGCAAATAGCAGCAACAAATCAGTTAACTTTGTAAATTGTATCAAGCTGTTGCTCTGCTAGCTGAATTGGAGACACTCAACACATCCCTTTCCTTTTGCCAGGAGCTGAGCCTTCCTTGGAGATGACCCATGAAAACTGGAGAGTTGGGGCCAGGCCTTGAGATCTGGCAAACCTACCGTAATAGACAAGGACATTGTGCTGATAAAGGCTATACATGACCAATGGCTTATCATAGGTTTTGACAATGCTGATGCCCAATATGTGGGGATGCAGTAGGCAAGGTCATTGCTGTGCCAGCATAGGAACACACTTTGATCTGTTTACATAAGGTTTCTATGCTGGCATGTGTTTGTGTATGTGTGTGAATCATAGAATCATCAGCTTGGAAAGCATTCACTGTAGCTTCTTGCTAAGGCTATACTTTCTGAAGAGAAAATTTTAAAAAATGTTCTAAATAGTTTTTTTAAAAATGAGAGGAAAGCTTTTTTCAGGTGGGACCATCCACATCACTTACATGGCATTTCTGTAAAAGACGTTCCATGTAGCTGAACAACCTTGTTTGTAATGCAGATAGTAGGTTGCTGGAAAAAGGGGTGTATGCGGGTGAGGGGGAATTAGCCAAAATTATGGATATGCATGTTGCATGAGATTCATTCTCCTTGGCCCTTGCCCCCAGTTGAACTTTGCCCCCACCAGAAAATTATGATATTTCTTTATACCTACTGATGTTTTTATTTCAATTTATTAGCAATTCACATGGAAACTGTAGCTTCAAAATTACAACTGTAGTAGAATGTTACTTTCTATTTGCAGTTGGTGACAAGCACTCCTTGCCCTTTTTCATCACATGGATAAAATGGCCCAGAGTTTATAGAGTGTTAAGTTTAACCTGTTTGACATTTGGGAATAGTGCTGGCATTTGGACTGATGTGGATATGGGGATATAATTAAGCTGCTAAGCAAGGTCATTTAAAGAAAGCATCCGCCAGTCACCTAAATAAAAGTATAAGAAAAGATAAAGTAAAAACAGTGTTTCATTTTGCCACTAAATAACAGAACCTTTCTATAATGATTTCCTTATTCCCTTTCCCTTCCACATTTGGTTGTGTATTGCTCCATTCACAACTGCTCAGCTGGTCAATTTTGTAAGCTAAACAAAATCCTCTTGACAGATAGTCTCCTGAATGTATAACAGACTTGATGTTGCTTTTCAGAATAGGGATGAGTCTTCTCATTTTTAATTTTCCTTTTATCACATGCATAATGAGTGCCAGGGCTCATTATATGCAAACATATAATCAAAATAATCATGTGAAATTACTTACTACAGTTAATGATGTGGCATTATTAAGTGACATGGATATGTGGAATATTTGGAAACAAATTTTCCTATTCCAAAAATTATTTTTGAAAGCTCAATTTTAAAACTTTAAATCTTAAATGATAGATTAAATGTTATACCATTTATGATTGGGCTGATATGCAGTATTTCAGTTGTGTAAAAGATCTGTAACTGATTGGCAACTACATAGTCTTACTGGTAACTCATGTAAACCCTAAGAGCTCACTGCTACACTGGGCAAAAGAAGTCCATTCAGCTGGTGATCAGAACACAAAGAGGACAATATTTCCACACCTTCCCACCAATGAGTGAGGCTGAGACCATCAGAGGTAGGAGCCCTTTTGCAAGTCATTGTTACACTCTCACTAGCTGAGGGGAGAAGCTTGGAAACATTGTCAATCACCAGCTGAAAGGAGGTCTTTTGCCCAATCCTGTGGCTGGCTCTTAAAATGGATTTGGGGTGTGGTGCCAGATCAGGAGATGTTTCTTGGGCTGTGTCCACACTGCAGAAATAATCCAGTCTGACACCACTTTTAATGGCCATGGATCAATGCTATGGAATTCTGGGAATTATAGTTTATTATGGCACCAGAGCTCTGCTTCACAACAAACTACAGTTCCCAGAATTGCATAGCGTTGAGCCATAGCCCTTAAAAGTGGTGTCAAACTAGAATATTTCTGCAGTGCAGATGCAGCCTTAGTTACTTCTCCTTAACTAAATAGCTGATCTAGGATTCTGGTGCTGATTTTTAAGACTATGGCCCTGTACACACTGGCCATTAAAGCCAGTATGGGGGCAGAGTCGGCATGTAGCATCCTCACAATGCACACCCCGACTCTGTCCCTCAGGGTGGCATCACTGCACTCCTCCAGTGCCGCCGCAGCTTTTGTGTCCTTGCCAGGACGCAAAAAGGAGCTGCTTTTTGTGGCTCCTTTTTGCACCCTGAAAAGGCCAGACTGGGGCCATGGCGTGTGGTTGCCACAGACTTGATTTAGCTGGAGGTTGTTCCTTCAGAGCTTGTGCAGGGCAAAAAGATTGTATATAAACTACAAAAATATTTTTAATATATTCAGATGCTCAAAATGACTAGATATTTCCTGTATCAGTTGAACTGTAATTGCTAAATTGCAATAAGAACAATAATTGCTTAGCACAATAGATAAGCTATGTTGTTTTGTCCTTCCTGAAGCACTCTGTAACCTCTCTGGCAGCTCATTTGTAGCTGAGACAGGAGCTACTTTTGCTCTTTGCAGTTCCATCTTTATAAGAATGAAAGAGAATATAATTCTGCTTATCTATCTGTCTTCAGGTCCTTGAAAGCTGAGCATTTGAAACATGACATATACAGTTAGAGAGGATCCCAAGGGTGTGCACTTCAGGGTTATTGGGTTTTGCAATTATGTTATATCATTTTAATTAACGTAAAAGGGTAGTTGCATTTGGACCTGCTGTACCATCTTCAGTCATTCGCTAACAGCCATTCCCTCAGGGATATAGGGGCACATGGCAGGAGCTATATTCACAAATCCTGTGTTCATTCCAGCAGGATGGGCATACTGTATTCAGCTCTGAAAGCTGCATTACAATGGGATAACAAAGATCTGTTGTAACCCATGTGATTCTGGATATGTTCACTAATCTCATATAGAAGGAATGTCATTTGAAAGTGACTTAAAAAGAAATCACACAAAAATGGCTCCAATCTGTGCTCTAGTGGTCCCGAAAATGCTTATTTAGTGGCTGACTTGTGAGTTTATCACACTAGGGTCAATTCCAGAACCATCCCACAATTATCCCATTATTGGCAATGAATATCCCATTATTGGCAATGGGATAATTGTGAGATGGTACAAAACATGGCAGATTCTGGCAGTGGCAGATGCTGGCTTCAATGATGATGCAGTGATGATGCAGACGTGTTTCTGCTTTGAGTTTTAGTTTGGACTATAAAGGACCTATCCAAGACCCTGAACACTATTCTAAAATAGGTTCAGCACCTTGATTAGTTCCTTTAAACCTTGGACTAAAACACAGACTGTGTTTACCATCCTAAGGACATGGGAGCCTTTAAACCTTGGACTAAAACGCAGACTGTGTTTACCATCCTAAGGACATGGGAGCCACCCCCCCCCTCCCCATCTTAGCAGTTTCATGAAAAGAGGAAGATTATTTAGGGTATCATGGTCTCTCTTGGGAGTGGGCTCTTACATCATATGCATCTCCTTGCCACATTCCGCTAGGTCAGAATATCACTGTTAGACAACGGCATGATAGGGTAAAAGTAGGTTAAGGCAAATGAGGGTGGTAATGCAGTCCAATCATTATTTGGGTTGCCACTAAAAATAAAAGATTTGCAGGCTCTGTGAGGATCTCTTAGCATGAAGGGTATGGCCATTAGCAAAAGCTTGATGTTCTCTCTCAGGCATCTGGGTAAAAAGCTATAAAGAACAGCTTCAACAGCTCCTAGAACATTTCCAAATACTTTGGGAAGTGGTGCCTTTGTTCCTTTGCCATTTAGCATTCTGTGCCAGCTGGCTTTTGGAAGAACACTGAGGAGAAATAGCAAACAAATTTCTCTTTGGAAGCAGACTTTAAAAGGAAAGGTACTGTGAAAGAGCATAGAGGAAAACGAGGCTATAAAGTTGTGCCTCCAAGGCACAGTACAGAAGAAGGAGCTAACGGAGAAGGCCTCAAGGGTCTTGTGTAGCATTTGAGGAAGTGTAACTTCCACTTGCTGTTTTTGCAGGGCACTCAATTCTTTTTACCATGGGCTTTATTTCTTGGAAGTGATCAGCCTGAAATCTTCCTCATGCCACTCGTTAGGAATATGACTGTGTCTCCACAAAAATAAGCTGGGAGTGATGGATATGGTGGAACTGCTGTACTGGAAGGATTGCAATAAAGCAGGTGGATAAGACCTTTTATAACTCCACCTTGGTTGTGCTTTGTGTATAGACAGTAAAAACATCCACGTAGCTGCTTCATTCACATATGGGCTACATGGGAACAAGACACAGAAAAGCAGCTCTCTTATGGCTATGGCTGAATCAGAATCAGCCTGTGCAGGAGGGTGAAACTAATTGGCTAGTGGCTTCAGGCATAGTGAAGGGAGGTGGAGAAGACATGTGGGCTTCATTTTCCACAAAGCTATGTAATATTAATATTTACTAGTATCTCCTGCCAGGAAACATGCACAGTGAATGCTATGTGCGTGTGTGAGAATCCAAGTGAATGCTACTGAAATAGTGCTATATGTAAATTTGTGCAACAAAGAAAACTAGTATTGTTGTCAAGTCTTTAATAATGCATCAGAATCAGAGGAGTGAATGAAGTGTAAATTATGAAAAAAAAAACCCTGTTTTTTGTGCTATATGAGGAAAGAGAAAACTCCTTCACTGCTGAGTGTGGGTTATAGATCATGTAGGATTCCTCTACACATATAGCCATCAGCACCACAGGTGTGCTTTTGCAGACCTGCTGCTGAATGTGTCAGTATTGGAGTTACAGACTGGAAAACTTGCTAATTAATTTATTAAATTGCCTTTTTTTTTAGTCTCACCCTCCCTGCCCCCCATGTGGCTGAACACCATAAGACTGCTTCATTAAAGCTCAAATTACTGCTGCAGTTTTACAAATTAGTTATTTTGGACTGTTATAATAATAATAATAATAATATGATTTATTTCTATACCGCCCTTCCATAGATCAGGGCGGTGTACAGCATATAAAAAACAGTAGGACATAAAAACCATTAAAACAAGCCGGTAACAATAAAACAATAAAAGCAGTAAAACCAGTAAGACAATAAAATCACAATAAAATCACAATTCTCCATATAAGTGCTAGTGCATATGCCGCAGCAGAACAGTGGGTGGCATTACAACAGGCAGGTAAATAAAAGTCCATTCAGCGGTAAGCCTGGTTAAATAAATAGGTCTTTAAGTCCTTTTTAAATTGAGCAAGGGAGGGGGACAAGCGGAGATCGATAGGTAGAGAGTTCCAGAGACAGGGGGCAGAGATGGAATATGCCCTCTTCGTCGTACTCGCCAATCTAGTCTCCGGAACTCTCAGTAACCGCTGACCAGATGACCTAAGTGTGCGGGGCGGATTGTATGGGGAGAGACGGTCCTTCAGGTACCCTGGACCCAAGCCATATAGGGCTTTATAGGTAATAACCAGCACTTTGTACTGAGCCCGGAAGCGAATCGGCAGCCAGTGAAGGTCTTTCAGAATTGGTGTTATATGGGCGGCCCTGGGAGCACCAGTGACCACCCGCGCTGCCATATTTTGGACCAGTTGTAGCTTCCGAGTGTGATACAAAGGCTGCCCCATGTAGAGCGCATTGCAGAAGTCCAACCGAGAGGTTACCAGAGCGTGTACTACGGTTTCAAGGTCCCTCCGGTCTAGGTAGGGACGCAGCTGGCGAATCAGCCGAAGCTGATAACAGGTGCTCCTGACCGTCGCGTCCACCTGAGAAATCAGATGGAGCGACGAATCAAGGAGCACCCCCAGACTGCGTACTGTGTCCTTCACGGGGAGCGTGACCCCGTTCAGGACAGGTGGAACCACCTCCATCCCTGGACCGGGAGAACCTATCGCCAGTACTTCCGTTTTCTCTGGATTCAGGCTCTGGATTATAACTCATTTGGTTGGTCTCCCTCTCCCTCTCCCTCTGCTGCATAAAATAGGGCAGGAAGCCTCATAACAAAAGGGATTAGGATTAGAAACAATCCACTTTATCACACAGGGAAAATTGGAGGTTTAAATAGTGAAAATCGTGTGAAAATCACACAATTGCAATTAAAATTTTCACACCATGTCATGGTTAAAGTGCCATTATCCCGGGAATAAACAAGCAATAAACAGCAAGAAATCATTCATGGGGAAATCCCATGAATGATTTGTTGCTGTTTATTGCCTGATTATTCCTGGGATAATGGCTCTTTAATCATGATGTGTGTGAAAATATTAATTGCATGATTTCCATGCAATTTTCACTGTTTAAACTCCCAATTTTCCCCATGTGATAAAGTGGAATGGCTTTGTTCTACCTAGCTTGTTAAGAATTGAAGTTTTAGGGCTTCACCACTGGAGATCAGCAATGCCAGATGGTTAGAGTAGATATTCTGGAGTACTTTAACAATCATGTACGAGGGGGGTATAATAAAGTTTTAATTATCACATTTAAAAAAATTTGACAGAAAGTTTGTTTTGATTTGTAGTTGTTAACTTATCTCTATGTAGTCACCATCCAGATTTACATATTTTCCCCAGTGTTTCTTAACCCTCCAAATACCATTATCGTAGAAGTCTGCAGATTGCACCTGACAAGGATTTGACTTTTTAGTCACTTCTGGCAGAGCCAGTCAGAAAAATAAAGAACACAATGAGTTGATTTTTTCAGCAACGTGCCCTTAGGGACCAATGATGACACTGACAACATGAAGGTCAAACTTCCAAGGGGAGGGTATTCTATAACTGGGGTGCTACAGCAGAGAGTGCCATTTCACCATGCTGAAAGTGCAGCGAATGGCGATGGCCCTATCCTTCCCCCATGCCCTTCTTCAGAAAGGCCTACCAGTCCTAGGCTGCCACTGCAGAGAGGCCTACTGGGTCTAGGCCACCGCCGTCCCCCTCTGAGAGGCCTACTAGACCTATGCTGCCACCACGCTTAAAGGTTCCAAATGACAGAGATGGCCCCACTCATGCAAGCCAGCCCCCCTCCCCCCTGAGAGGCTTACCAGACCTAGACCACTGCTAAGATAAAGATGTAAAGATGGGATGGGACATTCCCGAAGGCCAAAAAAACGAGAATGTCCCGCCAGGATCTGGGAAATGGCAACCCTAAATGTCTCAGTACCTCATTATCTCTGCCAGAGGAAAGGCTAGCAATTACAATCTTGAAACAGAAGAACACCATGCAATGCTGGAGCTGAAGGGGTAGTGTTTCCAGACAGAGGACTTCTCCCACCACTAATTACAGTATATATGTTGGCTACTCAACCTGTATATGCTACATAGACAGTGACTGAGCACCCACATCCAGTAAAATCCAGTGAACGAGACAGGGTCTGATAATGTGAAACCACCTGGGATTCCCCACCCCCACCCCTACTCCCTTCTCTCCATAGTCAGGTTTTATTAAAGTTGTTTTCTTCCAAACCCGTTGATTGGGATAGGATGGGTTTTTAAGTAAACATACTTCATGGTTCCAGCAAATTCAGTTCTGAACAAATGAAACATACAAACAAAAACCTGTCTGATGAGATTTTTTTGAATGCATCAACCAAGAGACAGGAAGGTCTGAAAATACTTGTTAGGAGGAATTTATAATTAGAGGAGTTAATGTGTGAATTATTTTGGAAGGTGTGTGTATGTGTGGGCTGTTTTTTCTGATTCTTGAAGCTTTGAGCCAATTGATGCTCTATAGACATGAATGGGAATTATATCAAGTAGAAATGTTTCAGGACAATTGTTGTTAGCTGTCCTTGAGTTGATTCTGATTCATGACAACCCTGTGGATGAGACATCTTCAAGTATCTTCCACTGGTCTGCTCAGGTCCTGCAAGCCAATGCCTGTAACCCCTCTGATTGAGTTCATTTGTCTGGTTTGCAGTCTTCCCCTTCTTCTACCATCTACCTTTCATAGCATTATTGTTTTCTCCAGTGATCCATGCCTTCTCATTATGTGGCCAAAGTATGATAGCCTCAACTTGATCATCTTGGCTTCCAAGGAGAGCTGTGTTTTGTTCTGTTCAAGGTGCCATTCTTTTGTCTTTTTGACTGCCCACGCCATACTAAGCATTCTTCTCCAGCACGACATTTTGAATGAGTTGATTTTCTTTTTGTCTGCTTCCTTCACTGTCCAGCTCTCACATCTGTACATAGTGACTGGTAATACAATGGCCTGGGCAAGTCTAACTTTTGCACTCATTTGTGTCTTTACGCTTCAAGATCTTTTCTAGTTCTTTGATAACTACCTTTCCCATTCCCAGACTTCTTAATTTTTGACTGCAGTCACCATTCTAGTCAATGTTTGATCCTAGATACAGGAATACTTTAACTATTACAACTTCTTCATTGTCTAGATTGAATTTATGTAGATTCACCATGGCCATTATTTTTTGTTTTCTTTATGTCCTGCATTAAATCTGGCTTTGCACTTTCATCTTTGACCTTCCTTATTAACTGTTTCAAGTCTGTGATGCTTTCTGCCAATATTATGTTGTCATCCACATATCTTAGGTTATTGATGTTCCTTCCTCCTATCTTCACTCCTTTTTCTTCTTATTCTAACTCTGCTTTTCTTATGATGTTTTCAGTATATAAGTTGAACAAATAGGGTGATAATATGCAGCCTTGCCTGACCCCTTTGCCTATTGGGAAGCACCCTGTTCCTCTGAATTCTGTTCTGACAGTGTTCTCTTGTCCTTGGTACAGATTTCTCATCAAGACTATCAAACATAGTGGCACCTCCATGTCCTTGAGTGTGTTCCACAACTTTTCATGATATATACTGTCAAATGCTTTGCTATTTCTCAGCTATTTTCATTGTGAGCATTCTCTTATTTTTCCATAAGCTGTATCCAGCCTGATCCTTGAGTTTGTTTTTCAAGAGATGATAGGACTGAAGAAGAAGAAGAAGAAGAAGAAGAAGAAGAAGAAGATAGAACAGCAAAAACTGAGTTCTTCTCTTCATTTGTGTGCCAACAGCAGAGCTGCTAAAATGTATAATTCATCATCAAAATCCCAGTTCACTTCAATTGACAGCAGACAGACAGCAAAATACTGGTTCATGAAATAACCAAGGCATTTGTAATCAACCAGAATCTTATCTTCTTCTATACAAGATGAGCTCATATTTCTGATTTCTGTAAACAAATCAATATGGAAATGAAGGTGGTTTTTAACTAGTGTTGATCCAAATGCAGGTTCACTACTTAAATGCAACAAAATCTTTAACAATTTTTAGCATTCTCTAGGGAAATAAAAGCTTCCAAGCAAGTATCCTACTGTGGTCTAATCATTGTTCTTTCATTGCATTTGTAACAATAATTCATTGCAGTTGCCTTTCCATATAGTCACAAGTATTACACTGGATCTCTGAATACATCCCACTAGTTAACATGGCTGTTGGAAGTAGCGGCATTTGAAACTCAGCCCAAATTATTAAAAATCTCTACATAAGGAGCCATTTGTTGTTACTGATTTTCAAATCCCTGTTTTCATTATCAGCAAATCACTCCTCTGACTAGCCTTTTTTTTAAAAAATGAGAAAGGGTTAGAACACTAAGATATTAATTTTCACCACACTAAATCCAACACTGTGGGATCAGAACATACAAACAAATGGATTTTACACTGTTACATTCCAATTACACAATTATGTTACAGAACAAGGACACAAGAATATAAGAACAAAAACACAAGAATATAAAAATTAACACTATCTCCATAATGCCTTTTTCTTCCTTTCATTAAAAAATAGTTCACTGCTGTAATACTATAATCCTATAATTTTAGTTTTTGTAATATAAAGTTATAGGGCTATATCATTGTGTGATATTCATAACCTTTTAAAATAGAATAGTTCTATTACTATATAACATTAGTACTTTGTTTCTAAATGTGCACCAGAATAGCTTGCTGAGTTGGAAGAGTAATGTTTCAGTGCAGATGACTATTATTATTATTATTATTATTATTATTATTATTAATGGTATTTATACCCTGCTCTTCAGCCTACATTTTCCCAACAGTGCTGTTTGTATAGATGTCTATCTTCTCTATCCTGTAACCCTTTTACCAGTTGTTTCATCCCACTCACCAGCCCCACCTGAGAAAATGTCTATTTGGAAAAACTACAACTCCCACACAGACTACTTTTACCTCTTTCCTAGGACTGCAACAGTATAGCAACAGCAGAGATCAGCAGATCTGTTGCTGTGAGCACTTACTTTTTGTACTGAAACAATAGATCTATTGAAACAATCTATTGAAACAATAGGTAACTTTTTATGTGTAATTGCATAAAACACTGTAATAATATTAAGTTATATAAAACAACACAAAAAACACAATGTTTTTTTTTTAAAACAACCCTAAATGCCAGAACACTCCTATAGTTACCTACAATCTCCAGCTGAGACCATTCAAATACATCAGCAACAAGCTACAACCAATTCTGGAGAATAGCACAGTGCTCTCATAGGCTCTGGGAGGCATGCCTTTATTTGTCTAGAAACAACTTCATATCTTACACAACTACTCACTTACAAGAGGATACATAACATGGATGTAAATACAAGGCCAAGACCCTGCCACAAATACAAATGTCAACATCTACTCTGGGAGCAATATTAAAGGAACCAATAGCATCACTCAAAACATCAGTGGTATGTTTACTTAGACAGCCAGCATGGCATAGTGGTTTGAGTGTTGGACTATGAATCTGGAACTTAGGGTTTGATTTCTAGCTTCTCCTTGAAACCCAATGGGTGAGCCTTGGTGAGTCACATTCTCAGCTTCAGGGGAAGGTAATGGTAAACCACCTCTGAACAAATCTTGCCAAGAAAACTCCTTGATAGGGTCGCCTTAGGGTTGAAAATGACTTGAAGGCACACAACACACACTTACTTGCTCTTCCTCCAATTTGATATATGCCATCCTATAACATCAATGCCCTGCTACACTCTATATTGGACAAACATGACAGTCTCTACAGAAGAAGGTTAATGATACAAAGATGACATTAGAAAAAGCAACACCCAAAAAACAATTGCAGAACACTTCAACTTTCCTAGAGATATAGTAAGTGATTTACAGGATGCAGTTCTTGAAAAAGGAAATTACAAAGAAAGACTAGAAGGAGAGACAGCTGCATTAAATTATATTCACAAAATGCAATACATTAGCAGAGGTATGACAAAGACTATGGCTTCATGGCACACTACACATATTAAGGAGACTTGGTGGTACAGTGGTTAAATGCCTGTACTGCAGCCACTCACTTGCAAACTGTAAGGTTGCAAGTTCAATACCAGCCAAGGGCTCAAGCTTGACTCAGGCTTGCATCCATCTGAGGTCGCTAAAATGAGTTCCCAGCTTGTTGGGGGCAATTAGTTTACACATTGTAAACCGCTTAGTAAGTGCTTAAGTGCACTGATAAGCAGTAGAGAAATGTACTTGCTGTTGATATTGCTATTAATACAAGAGTACTGGCTACTGCACATATAACAAAAGGAATCTCAGAATTTTGAACCATGGGAAGCTGACTTTTGGTAAGCAAATTTATTGCTTTCACATATCAGTACTAACACCCCTGTAAGTGTTTGAAAGAACTGTATCACCTTATGCAGCCTTTTGAAAATGTAGAGCAAAGGTCATGATCTGAAATTTTCTGGATCCTATTGCATTATGTCCCACTCCCACAACTTTATAAAATGCTTCATGACTGAGGCCTTAATGCCACTCAGGCTTGAAACAGATGGGCCAAAAGAAGTGGCTTCTGGCTGCTTTGCGGCATGGTGTTCAGATGACACACACACCAAAGTGCCTGGAAGCTGTTCTCAGGCCACCAAAGGCAGCCCAAAGCCGTCAGAAAAAGCTAGGAACTGACTGGGTTAACTTTGGCAAGTCGCACTGTCTCAGTTTTAGAAAAAGGCAATGACAAACCAAATGTGAATAAATTTTACCAAAATTGGTTGGTGGTATGGTAAGTTTGCTTCATACCCTTGTATCTGTTCAAATATATAGCACTTTGGAAATAAAGGGGATATGCATATATGTTTTTCCTAGTATTGTTCCAAGAAGGAGAGAACAGAAAATGGAGTAAATGCTGGATATGCATGCACCTTGTTATGTTTCTCACTACTAAGAAATCCTGTATTTATCTGAACATGGATCCTTCCTAACACTTAGGGATAACACTCCCTAACACTTATGGGCAGGAATGATTCTGCCTTCAGATTTACACAGGATCTCCCTGACAATTGTTCCCAATTCATGGAAGCCCAGGCACTGCTTCCAACCTTTTTACCGATACAGTCTTAAAGGAAAATAGTGTCAGGACAGAACTACAGCTTTGCAGCAGTTAAAATAATATATTAACTTGTATATTTCTCCTCTTAATGTTGAATCCCAACTCAACAGAAGACCAGAAATGACTGACTCAGTTAATGTAAGGAGACATCACAGTTTGAGACTTGTCTATGTAGGTTATTTATTTTGAATTCCCCCCAGGCTTGCTGCATCTTGTATATATGATGCAGGGCCAAATCCCAAATTGGACACAGACTGTCTTCATGATGTCCACACCTGATTCGGCCTTTCCTCCCCTTAATCCAAATGTAAAAACCTTACTTTTTTTGCTCTCTCTGCTTTGCCATTGCAGTCCCTGTAAGCCACTGAATGATGATGCTGCAGGCTCAAGATATTTTGAGATCAGAATGAAGCACCCATCATCTATCATGTGGCTGGGTGCCTCATTGTGACCTCTGTGGTGATGCTATACAATGAATGTGGATCACATGGGAAGGCAGCTGCCTATTGTTGCTGCAGAAAGAGAACTGGTAATGGGGAATTTGGGCAAAAATACTCTGTGGCAGCCCAGAATACTCTGGACAGTGAAGACAAACCTTTGGATTTTTGCTGTCAATATGAGCACCTTTATATAGTTTAAGGTTTTGCCCCCTGGCTTCAGAGAAAGCAAAGAAGTTTCTGGTGTTCTTGGTACAGATGGTATCAGACTTGTTGACTGCCTGTCATTCATGAACACTACTAGACACAATGTGAATTTGACTTCTGTTGCCATAAAGAGCTTTTCCCATCAGAGCCCTGGGACAAGGAAGTGACCAATGCAGCTCTTAGTCATACTTCTGCATCCCCCCTAAAGGGTGTAGACATTTTCTGCCAGTTTTTATCACCATTCTGTTGAACTCACCCTGCGGTGGTCAAGGCTTGTCACTGGGAGCTTCCAGGAATGAACACTAAACACTTCTTAAGCATGCCACTGAATAATTAAATCAAATTAAGGTCATGTTGTGTTAAATTAAAAGCAAATAGACAGGCTTAAAATAGGATAACTGTAGTTATTCCGCTTTTCTTCTTTTAAGGGTTTTCAGTTTGAATTTATCCTTTAACTATATCACTTCTCTTTTCTCTACTTTTTCAGTTGCAGTCTCTCAATACAGCAATGGGAACCTTTATGTTTTGAACAACTCCCAAAGTCCCTTACGATTTGCTATCCCAGGTGAGGATAATGGGAGCTGTAGGCTGAAACACCTGCAGGTCTAAAGAACTGTAAAATGGCTACATCTGGCTTGTCACTTTGACAGTGAAATGGCTATGGTTCCAAAGTCCTCAAGCTTCTTATTTCACTTGAGCTAGAAAGGGACCATGGGATCTATGCAGAGCCCCTTAAAGTTCACTGTAACTGCAGGGACAATATCCACCAAGCTATAGAGGAGGACTAGTCACCTTTGCCAAAAGGTGGTGAGCCACCCACCAAGAAAGGACTAGCAAAGAAGAATATAAATGACTGTGACAGACTGTTATAGTGAGTTCTTTGCCCTGTTTTTAAACTCTGGCAGTGGATTTGTCTTGAACTGTGTAACCCTTGTTAGCTTTTCATTTGTTGTGGAAATAGTTCAACAATATTTATACCACTTTAGAGGTACAAACATCTGCCTCTCATTCTCTCTTTGCCAGCTCCTCCCAAATATATATTCTGCATCATGTATACATATCCCCCAACATTTCAACATTTCAAAGATGAAAAGGGACACATGAGGCAAAGCAACATCAGAGTGTAGTCAAGATGGCAAAATGAGGAATATTACAATAGTTTGCTTTCGCCTGAGCCTACGGAGAATAGCAAGATTCTCCCCCATCCACTCACCTTTGTGTCACACTCCTTCAGTGCAAACTACTTTTTCACTTTTATTTCAGTTAGCTGCAAAGGGGGAATATGGGAGCAGGAGACAGAAATAACATTTTTTTCTATTCAATCTTTTCATTAATTACAAAGTTTAAAAAAGCATATAAACAAATTGTTCTAGACAGGAGTGTATAAAACAAAATACTCTGAACATACATTCATACATCTACATAACATAACCCAACAACAAAAGACATAAATTATACTTCCTATCTTATTTGTAATTTCTTATTCCTAGAGTAAATTATTTTTGAAATTTTCAAAATATCATTAGCATATGTTCTACCATATTAGAGATTACATATCTCTATATCCAATAGATCTGATATTTAAACACAGCTATGAATCTATAAATCTAATTCTATAGTTTCGATTTTTGACATATGCAAGATATTACATTTTAAAAGCATTTGAAAAGTGGGATGGCAGATGATTAATTGGGATTGTCCCTTAAAAATTTACACAGTCAAAGAGTATGATGGATATTTGACTCTTCACTTTATTCTCAGTCCAAACTTGAGTCAAATATGTGAAGGACTGATGGGACTCATGGAAGTCTAATATTCCTTCTGGATTTTCTTGGCCTGTGCTAACTCATGCAGTAGTATTTATATTCAATTAGATTAAAAAGACTCATTTTCAGGCTTCAACTGTCATTGGAGTTTCTTGACTTATATATGTTATGAATCTGAGGTTTTTAGCCTGTGCGGGAAAAACTTAAAGTGGTACCCCCGAGTGAGTTAGACACTGAGGCACATTATTTAAAACAGAAAGATATCTAAAATACACGATCTTGCTTATTTTATCAGTTTGAATATTTATCCTCTTACTATACTTTATTTGTTTGGAGACACACTCATTTCAATGCTTCATTTGTTTGGAGTACATAATTGTAGACAAAAGAGTACTATTTTGGAAACTAAAGCTGTCACAATCCTATCACAAATGCACACAGCCCCACTGTACATGTTTGTTCTATAAGCACATATAGGATTGTGCTAGAAGACTATTTGCCATGGGTGTCACCCTGCCAAACTAAGTGGGGCTTTCTTCCATGTAACATGAATAAAGTTGGATTGTGTAACATTTACTAGGAAATGAGTCCTAAACAACTGAGTGAGATTTTTAAAATCTGAATTCAGACCCACAGCATCTTACCGCAACAAATTTGTGTTTCTTTTTGCTAAGGCAGAAATACCCAGAATCATGATTTATAGTTACTAAATGACATTGGAATTTCAGCAACAGCATTCTCTAGTGGCTGGAATATGAATTACATTTATGTGCTTTTCAAATCTTTCATATACTGTACTGGTTGGATGGTTGGATGTGACTGCAATTAGTTGTGCGCTCTCTCTTGATCTCATTCTCACCTTCTCTTTACACAGACCTGCTCTTTCATAGAGTATTTTAGAGAGCTTAATCAGGAGCATGAAAAAGAAAACCTAGTAAGTTACTTGGGGTACTTTTCCAGCTTACTGCAACTTTGTAGTATATTTCTGTTGTGGAACATAGCCTACAATTTGCAGAACTGAAAACAGTTTCTAGTTAGATTCAGCTATAGTTTCAACTTTTTCTGAGATGATTTTATGTCTCTGTAGGGATCGAGACTGGAAACTCTGTCTGTGTACAACCAGGTGGATACTGATAGGCTACCTCTTCCCAGGCGCATTCCTAAGATCATGGACTCTGCATGAAGAAAACATATTTATACGCTTGTGGGAGTGAGATAGAAAGTACAGTAATCGGATCCAGAAAGATGCAAATAATGCTCCATGCCCTACATTTTCAAAGGGCTGCACAAGGTGATCAGGACTTTCAGATCTTTACAGTGGTCAGTTAGTGTTGATGTGTGAAAGCAATGAATCTGCTTACCAAAATCCTAGCAATTGACTATGCTGTTTAGAGCTATGGAAGTGTAATTCAAAACATCTGGAGGGCATCCAGTTGCCTTTTCTCATGTTGTTATGTCCCTTCAAGTTGTTTCTTAGGGTGATCCTAAGGTGACTCTGCCACAGATTTGTTCAGAGGGGGTATGAGAGTGTGACTGACACAAGATCACTCAGTGGGTTTCCATGGATGACAGGGATCCTGGGTCCTAGCTTTTGGTTGTAATGTACTATCTAAACTCATGTATAAGTCTAGAAATTTAGGTTAAAAATTTGACCTTAAAAACCTGGGTTTTCTTATCTAAGGGTCACACACACACTTTAAATCACACACACATATAACAATTCCTTGGTGTAAAGTAAGAGTTTAATCTGCCCTGGAAGATCTGTCCCCCTTCTATTCTCTCATCCATCCAGCCTTTAGTATGAGCACAAATAGTTATCCCTGCTGGAATTTTGTAAGTTCTTTGGCATTGTTTTCCTTTCCTTCATCCTTTACATCCTTCATTACATGACCCCAAATTTTATCCTCGACATCCATGGGTCTTATCAAAACCCATAATTTGGCCCCAAAACCTGCCCTCAACTTATACATGAGGTCAACTTATAGTGAGTATATACAGTATATTTTAAGTATTTTAATTGTTTTTTAATGTTTAAAAATAATACTTTAATTGAATGCATCAGTTAATGATATATCCTTTTGTACTTTACATTGTTTTAGATGTTCTGTTTTAATGTTGTAAACCTCTTTGAGTTCCACTTGGGAGAAAGGTAGGATATAAATAAATAAATAAATAAATACCCCAACACATAAATGGAATAAATAGCTCAACACTGCACTGGCTCTCTCAGGTTGTCTATCCCTGTTCTAAAATGTTGATAAATATGCTGGTCATGTCCGCTTAAGGAATGAAGGTGCACAACTCCCACCTTCCTGTCTGGTTGTCTTTTGATTCCATAGCAGGCATATTAGTAAATTAGTCGACTGTATGTAATTAGATATCAAGAACCTTTAGTTTATTCATCTGGCAATCAACTTTTTTTTGGTTCTGTTTTGTGGTTTATTTCTTGGTCTTCTCTTTATCACCCAAACAGCTTCTCTGACTTTAGCTTATGACTCAGATATAGCTTTTTAAAATATACATGTTTTGCAGGAGTAAATTTTCACTTGTAGAGCTATTCCTTTCATCTCATACATTTGGGACAAGGTTCTTTTGTTGACCTGTGCCAGCAAGCACTGCCAAAGTTTCATCTATCAAGTGAGGCAGAGCAGGATTTCTTGACTGAAGTTCCTCCACTGGGAAAGAGCACTGGGTGCAGTGGATTTTAGCAAGTCAGTGTTGCCTCGGCTTCCCACAGCCTTTTGGTGTTGGTTATTTCCACTGTCCTTATAGATGTACCAGTTGAAACCTCCTGTGGGTATACCATGAGGCCATCTCCAGGAGAACTGTCCATTTCAGGCCCTAAATGGAAGCTGAATATTGAATGGCCAATGAGATCTTATTCAGTGTGTCATATCTCTGCTATGAGGACTATTCCAGAGGAGGAGAAGAAGAAGAGAGAGAAGACAATAAATGAAATCCATTCAACTGATAATGATTCTCCTAGTGGAACAGCAGAGCAGGATCTTTAACAATCAGGAATGACTCTGCTATCATGCCTAGTCTGATAGACACCAAATATTCTGCTGATGGAATTTAGTGCTTGGATTTGTTGTTGCTAATGGATGATGAGTATGCTAAAGGACAATCTCCATGAGCAGGTAAAATTGTTAACTTAATGGTAAACCTAATAGTTCATTTATTGTTCATACATCAAGTTCTTAAACTGACATTTCAAAGAAATAATGGCTCTCACATTTACCTTGCACTTAAAACAGTTCAAATTATTTTAAGATATTGGATGTCTTGCAGCTTGGTAATATGTTTAGACACTTCTTCCAACAACTTGCATTTTGTCCTATTCCTACAGTTATATTATTCCTGAAGACTGAATACAACATCACTCTGTGCTGCATCTGAAGAAGTCAGTTTATACCCATGAAAGTTCATATTAAAATAAAAACCAGTTAGACTTAAAAGTACTACCACCATCCTTATGGAAAAACTTGAGGACCACGTGAAAAAATTGGCTAGTTCTACTAACGTTCCATTTGCTGGAAAGTGGCTTCCCCTTATTGAATGTGTTAATGTCCACTCAGAAAAGTTCTCCTCTATTTCACAGCATCAGGCTTTATGGAAATATATTTTGTATTATGTTTAGACATTATATTCAGTGGTAAGGCTAGTTGTAAACTATTTTTAGGTAATATATTGATTGATAATTGATTATTTTCTAATTTTAAAAAAGTGCTACCACATTTCCTTTTTCCTCCCTCTCCCTTCCTCCTTATTTTGTTTTGAAAAGCATGGTGAAGGGAATTTTTTTTAAAAAAGCCACTTAAGTTTCATGAATGGAGAGTGATAGCGAATATTTATTACAGCACTTGGCCAGCACAAAAATAAATAACACAAATTACGGAGAATCTGATATGATAGTAGATTGAACTCAGGAGATTATTCAATGATAGTTGGTGGACTCCATCAGGGCAAGTCAGAGTTCCACACTGAACAAGCCATTAAATGAACTTTATCAGCAGTCTTGCAAAAACATGTAGCAGTAGCAACTGACCATCCAAAGGCTATGACATACAAAGAAACCCACCACAAAGGCATAAGCACTATTTCCAAACTCTGTATGGTCCAAAACACACTGCCACAATAATAAATAAATAAAATAAAATCTTTATTTATATTTCCCACCTCTCCCCATGGATCAATAAGCCAGTTTGAGACTGCTTTAACTGCCCTGGCTCAGTGCTAGGGAATCCTGGGAACTGTAGTTTTGTGAGACATTTAGCTTTCTCTCCCAGGTGCCACTATAAACTACAGTTCCCAGGGTTCCCTAGCACTGGGCCAGGGCAGTTAAAGCAGTCTCAACTAAATATTCCCATTCAATAACAAGTACAGGGTGATCTTGACTTGTGGAAGAGGCCTACTATCTATGTGAATTTAGAGAAAAGATATCTAATTGAAACATTCAACAGTGTTATATAATCCACATTTACAATAAGATTATTAGCATAATTAGATCAAATTTGTATAATTTGACTCTGCCTGCTTTGTATAGGCTCCTGTGAAAATCACCATGGAAAGTGCTTCAACATCTGAAACTCAGGCAGATGGTACAACAAAGGTTGTTATGTGTGAAATGGGTGCCTCAGAAGCTGTAGAAGCAATTATCTTAAAACAATGCCATCAGTTAACAGGTGTTGTTTCCTTCTTAGATTCTATAAAAGAAAAGTATTCCAATGATCCTGTTCTAGTATGGGCACTGTTCTCATAGAAGTTTTTTTTACAAACTACCTCAATAATTTTTTATTTGTCTAAAAACGATAAAAATACAGTTCTCTAGAAAGGATAATTATAGTCATTTATACTTTCTCCTAAAAATGGGACTCAAGGTAGCTCTCTGTTGAATAAAAAGAACCATTAAATTACAAGGCAAGATCAAACATTAAAATAAAATTAAAGGCACAGTTAAGGTAGAACTGAATTAAAAGCCACAAAACTAACAGCATTAAGAAGAATATGGCATACAACTGGTAATACAGTCGGCCCTTGATATCTGCGGGGGGATCTGTTTTAGATCCCCTTTCGAATGCCAAAATCCTTGGATGCTCAAGTTTCAATTGTCCCTAATGGCAGCACGCTGTGCTACCATTAGAGACAGCCAGGCCACTTACTTGCTTGTTGCAGCAAACCTGGTTCACTGATAAGCGGTATAGAAATGTGAATGCTAAATGCTGTATTTTTGTCAGTACTTTCCAATGGAATTAGTTTTCATTCTTATTGGAGATCTTATTTCAGATGCTATTTTCTCTCTTGCTCTGTTTCTTAGCTGAAGGCTTGTTCCTAGAATCATTGACAATGAATGATAACACCTCAGATCTTATCGCATTCATCCATTACTGGGCAGTATGCAGCCCATATGCAACCCAGGCTTCTTTCACAGCTTTTCAAGAATGGGATTTTCCTGTTCTTAGAAAAGATGCGGGACAAGCCTGGAGAAACTGCCCAGAGATGGGTGAATGCGATAAGATCCGTCTTAAGAAAGTTACATCCCAGCTCTCTCTGGCAGTGAAGCTAATGCGATAATCTCCTTAGTATAGCAATCATCCATTTTTCAAGATAACATGATGCTTATCTGTTCATTTTGTAGCTGTGCAGTGATGTCAGTAAAATGAACCAGTGGTGTAGAGATGGTTTGGGGTGCATGTTGATGATACTTCTGTCGCTGAAGTATTGGTGGAATTTCTCAAGTGATTCCTTCCCTTGATTCCTGATGATAAAAATATCATAAACACAGAAGAAGATGAGAAGTTCTGGGTAACAGTGGCTGAGGAAGCATTGCTCTAGGTTACAATTGAGTATATTTGCATATAATGGCCATTTAAGTGCCCACAGCCTTGCTGTTGATTTGAGAGCATATGCTGTTCCTATGGTGAAGTAATTATGAAGGGCTACAAAGGGACAATGTTTGGGGGCTCAGTATGCATTAGTCCCATTTTGAATGATATTTTTGGTAGTGTACGGTTCACCCTTCTGAGGAGTTTATCACAAAGGAAGAATTTCTCTCAATTTCAAAAGAAATGGAAGTGAGGCCAATTTGGAATTGAGTAAATTCGCTAGTTCAGCGAATTTACGTGATTGCGTATTGACACTGCATTGCGTTCAGAACTGCCCGAAACTGCCTCCCAGTGCCCGAAATTGCATGTGATAGTTTCTCACGCAATCACGCGAAACCCCATGATTGCATTTGGAAGAACTTCTCTTTGCCCGAAAATGTGTGTGATCAGCTTTCATGCAATCATGCGAAACCCCATGATTGCATTCAGATTGCCATTGGATTATACTTCCAATTCCCTTCGTGTGATAAACTCCTGAGTCATGTTGGTGTAGAGTGTCTTTGCATCCATAGTGGCTAGAATGGGGTTTTCTAGGAGGTTGTGTATAGATTGGATTTTCTTCAGTAAGTCAATAGTATCCCTCACATAGATTGATGGAATTGGTGGCATATAGTCTGTGAATTAAGTCCATATATTCTGGCTTCTCTTCAAATCTTATACATCTTTCACATTAAGGAATTAATTACATATATCAAGACATACTGAAGTAAATGTGGCAAGAGGGGTTATTCGGTTTGTATATTTAAACAGATTAAAAAGACTGAGGCATCTATGATGTGTCCATATAGAATTGGTCCTGTACATCTGTGGAGAATGCTTTTATCAAGTTATACAGTTCCTTATGATACATCTCAGCCGTATCTGTTGATAAGGGCATGTAGTATGTGGATTTTGACAACTGTCTCTCAGTATGTATGTTGTCAGAACTGATCATGACAGCAACAACAACTGTCCTTTGTTCACCTTTTTAATGATGAAATTGGATTTCTACATAGAATGTTTGCTCCACTGCGATCAAGCTGAAGTAATCAGCAAGAGATATGATTTACCACACAATCTCGCTTGTATGGAGTGTGAAGCCACCAACAGAAAACTCCAGCATTGTTGTTAAAAATCTGCTGTATAAAGCTAGCTTTCTGTTACAATGACATCTGCTGAATCCCTGAAACAGGAACTCAGAACTCGTGGATTTATAGCTTACATTTGCTGTGCTTTCAACAGAAGTGTCTTTCCTGGAAGCAGCATATATGGCTTTAAACCTGAGACAACAGCCCAGTTACCTAGCAGGCCTGGCTATAGATACCAGGATGTTTATGCTAACAAAGTTTATTACCATTGCTACAATCATCATTTCCTTTCTTCATTCTGATTCCACCCCCACAGCTATGCAACTTGGTATATATTAAATCATGTATTTTGTGCATTTTGGTTGGCCAGTAAAGGTATCACTGTTTTGTGAATTTTGGATGTTACTGTATTTTGCTGTATGGCCAATGTAGCTACCCCTGATAGGTTTTTTGGATACCATATTTTAGCTGCAACAGGGGACTCCTAAAGAGAGAGCCAAGGAGCAGGGACTTAACTCTTTGAGGCTTTTAGCTGCAACAAAAGTAAATCTTTTTTTTTTAAAGGGCCTGCATTTGGTGTGCTTTACCTAAACAGCATCTAAAAATTTAGCAAATGAAACAGCATCTAAAATTTTACCAAATGTAACAACACAGAGACTACTTGAAAAATGCAGTGTTCTTTGTGAAAGGAGTGGGTAGCCTGCACAGGACAGACACAACCTGCATCTCCACTAAGGGGCATTATCACATGGAGGTCAGGATGTTATTGTTTCATCCCTGTCCTGTGTTTATCGTTTGATTGTAGGAAGGCGTTTCACACAAAATTGCGCTTATCGGGACATTATCCCGTCCAGAAAGTGTGATTGAACATGATAGTGCGAAAGGCTTTCCCACTAAATTGCACTGATCCCACAAATGGCTTGTGAATGTCCCGTGAATAAAGTGGAATTGTCCCCTCATTTCCCCTAATTTTGTATTATTGGATGATCCCGGTAAAATAAAGCCACTCCATTGCGATGTAGTGAGAATGCCTTTTGTGCCATCATGCTCAGTTGCATTTTCTGGACAGGATAAAGACAATCATCCCCCTGTGATAAAGTCCAAGGTTTCTTTTTTGTTGTTGTTGTTGCTAACAGACTTTAAATTTCATTTCCTGGAGTTCACCACTTTTTGTCCCCAGAGCCTGAATGACCAAGGAGGAGGAATGGTCTCTGGCTATATAGATATCCCTTTGTACCATCTTAACTGAAAACAACTATAACAATATCTTGATAAAATATAGACCTATGACTTCACCATTGCCATTTTTTCTTTATCCTGTATGTGTTTTTTAACACCTGTGCATAATGAAGAAGCCAGCAAAGTTTCAAAAGCTTGTATCATGTATTTCGTGCATTTTGGTAAGCCAATAAAGGTATGACTGTTTGTGGGTTTTGGATGTTACTGTACTTTGCTGTATGGTCAACATGGCTACCCTGAATATGTTTTTTGGTATAGATACAGACACCTGAAATCCAGAAATTGTATTCCATCAGTCTGAGGAAACAGATTGGATAGTAATCTTTTCTTTTCCAGTCTAAATGCTATTTCAAGCAACATCCACTAGAGGGAATCAAAATCCACAGAAATAATTGTAGGTTGCTTTAAAAAAAAGACCACAAAATTGTAAGTATGCAATGGTTGATTCCTAGTTCCATGTTAAATGCTCCTGATGAGCGATATTAATACTACTTAGAGTCCTGAAGTTTAAAGTAAATTGTTGAATTGAATTAGAGAATAGATTTAAAACTTGTAATATCACTGCAAATTTAACTAATGTATGCATGTACTATCAGTCTATGTAAAATCTGGGTAACAGAATTTATTGTTTATTGTTATTTATGCTGTGACCTGCATTTTTCTCTTAACACAAGACAGGGTCCATTCTGTGGTAGGGCCTACACCACAGAATGATCTTTCCCTCTGGTGTGTCCAGGACACATTGCTGTTGTATTTCATATTAGAATGAGTGTACACAGCCATTAGATATCCTGATTAAGAAGCAAGCACACCAATGGATTAGAGCAAGAGTTTGCAACCTGGGTTGCAAGATGGAATTCACTGGGTGCAACAACAGTGGCTTGTGTCCTTGAGTGATGAGTCACAAGTCATCACTCATTTTTTTGTGAATAAATTAGAATCTAATTGCTCAATTTAGATCTGCATTTTATGCATTGAGTTGAAAGCTTATCATTTTAAGTTCAATTTGTTCACCCGCAGTATTGTATGTGGTTCAATTTTTGGTCCAAAAATTAGAAATTAGGCTTCTCCATCTTCAAATATGATAATACTTTTTAAAGGATGTGTGAACATTAATCAAACATTTCCTAGGGTTGTAGGGCATAGAAAAAGTTGGGAACCAGTGGCTTAGCAAAACAAAGTAAAAGGCTTTATTGTGAGAATTCCATTCTAAGATAAGAAAGTTACTCAGGGAGCGAATCTAAAATAGCTGCATTCTAAGGAAGAGCTGAGTGGAGTCTGGGAAGGAGAAGAGATGGGAACATCCTCAGGAATATTGGTTTATGTCACAGAGGGAGCAGGATAGATAGAGAAGCATGTAAGACTCTGGGTCACTCAGACTTTCTAGCCTTGTAGCTACTATGAAACATTCTTGACTCTTCAGTGCAGAGCAATGGTTTACACATTTATTTTACACATTCTTTAATTTTGTTTTCCCTCAGCCATGAGGAGCCATTCTATCTTCTTTTATTGTCTTATGGCTCTGCATGGTGTTTTAGGATTTCTGCTCTATATACACAACCAGTGTAGAAAAGTATGCCATTGTTATAGTTTATTTAATTTGAATGAATCTTCTGAGGTTAAAATTCCTAATTTCAAGAACACAGAATGCAACATAGCCTGAAAAAGTGTTAAAAGGGGCTCTCCAGACTGCCCTGAAAGGGCAGGCTGGAGGAGCCCGTTTTTCCTCCGGAGGGACACCTCCATACCAAAAAGAACTTGAAAAAACCAGGTGTAGTGAACAACCACAATCCCTTCCTATGGTGGCAGGCACCTGGGAGATCTTATCTTTCACCAAATTATGTGGTGACCCTCACACGGTCCTCCCACACCTTAGCACTAAAAGATTCTAAAATGTTGGTAGTGTTGAGTGTTTTCACATTCACCATAGGCCAAGTGATCTTTAAAACAAAGAACAGAAGTTTATTGGAACACAGAATGGAATGAATGAACTTGCTTTAAAGAAAATGGTTACTGTTGTCTTCCTTAGTTACAAAATATTCAACGGATGGTTACAGTTTCCTTTTATTTACTCAAGCTCCACAGGCTACCAATAACAGTCTAAGTACACACCACAGCCCTCTCTATTCTAGGGTCTGTGTGTGACCCAAGTCCCTTCCTCTCCACTCCAAAATAAACAGATTACATTTCCCTCAGGAACTCTTCTAACCCCAGCCCGCACACTGGCTTGGTTAGAACCTTCCCTTAAGATTCCAAAACCCCCAACTGACAACGGACTCCCAACTGTCGAAATCCAACTGTCCCAATGGAATCTTTAAAATTCCCAGCCAGCCCCTGATTGGCTGCTGTTGCCCCCTGGCTGGTGATTGGCTAGTGGAGGGATCTATTCATCACACCGGCTTCTTTTTGGCATGCGTGGACGATGTCATGAGTGTGCCACTGGCGCACTGTGGCATGCCAATGATGCAAGCACAGTGCCCCAACATGCGGATGCTGTGCCGCGCTTGCATCATCATGGTGGCCCCCATGTGAATAGGAGGCCACCGTGATGCCGGTAGCCGTATAGACTAGGGTTCTAGAGTGCGTGGTTGCCACACACTCCAGAACCCTAGAATTGGCACTGGCACGGTGCTTCTTGCCTGTCTGCACCTGGTCAAAGTGTCCCAAATTCTCTCTTAATGTTATCTAGAATACTCTTTGTTTTGAATGTGCCCATGGAAAGATATTGGTGAGTGCCTCCACAGTACACAGTCTTCTTCCTTCTGACAGATGGGTTATAAAGTATGTCAATTAAGATTAAAAGAGAAGTAAAAAAGGAAAAGTAATTGCTGCAGTATGAATAATAGGCATAGCTCTCATTTTCTTTCTTAGTACATTATTTTTTAAAAGAACCAGACTCCATAGTTAAATCATCTAATCTGTCCCATTTTAAATATCATTTCAGCTTTTTTCTCATATCGGCAGAAAATTGAATTTTCTGGGAATTTAGCTTTTAGGAGCTTTCTAAATTGAGTTCAACAGAGCATACACAATTTGTCAGCTCTGAAGCCATAAGGACACCAAGATGCAATAAGGTGTAATTTCCTTTCTGTTCAAGGCCTTCAGACTTTGCTTTATAATATAACCCCTGTTTAAATGAGCGTATAATATTGGGGCTGGGCTGGAGAAATAGCAGATTGTTCTGTACTGAGGGCCATATGCGAAACTTACAAACTACATGGGTGTCTTACATAACTTCTGAGATGTCCAGTGATGACATGGCAGTGTATTGCCACTGCATGATCAAGCAAAGGGTTTTCTTTCAATGGGACCTAGTATCCCACTTCTTGCATTTATTGATGTTGCAGTGTTTGACTAGCATTAGGCTTACGTAACTGTATAAATTATTGGTTTGGCCCATTGGATGGGAAACCTTAAGAAAGGGGATGTATTTGCTAGTTGAGTTCAGAAAGTGTGGAAAGCTGGAAGAGGAGAGGAGATGAAATTAGCAGTGTTAAGGACTAGGCCCTTTCCACCTTGAATAAGGTAATGGTATTTTCAATTCTGTATTTAGGGGAGGGGAAAAGGGTATATATTGCATTTGCATCTGTTTATTTTTTAGGGCTTTAAGACTGTAACCACATGTCGCAATACTACTGAGAAACACAGGTAGAAGAGTCCTGGAATGAAATTCTGCACTGGCACCTCATTGGATGCATGGAAATTTGGGAAAGTGCGTATGTGCCACATTTAATATACAATTTACTGTGTTCTAGTTAAAGACATTGGGATTTTAATTGTGATTTTTTTTTTTTTGCAGTATTCCATTATAGATGGCTTCATAGAACCCAGAAAAAGATGCAAAATAGATGCAAATGAAATACAGAAATTATACCACAAAGAATCCCCCCCTTTGTTTCCTTAGGAATACATGACTAAAATAGCATTAGCTTATTCAAGGTGGAAAGGCCTATTCCTTAGTCCCAGAACTACAGCTTCTTCCCATTTCAAGCAATCCATTTCTTTCTGAAATCAATTAACAAGTACAGTCACTTCCTTAGAGTTTCTGCAACTACTAGGCTGAACCGATAATTCATAGGGGTTTGCCAGTGTGATATAGTAATTTGAGTGTTGGACTCTGGAGGCCAGGGTTTGAATCCCTGTTCAGCCATGGAAGCCCGCTGGGTCATCTTGGGTGAGTCACACTCTTTCATTCTAAGAAGAAGACAAGGGCCCCTCTGAACAAATATTGCAAAGAAAACCCTGTAATAGGTTCAACTTAGTGTCACCATAAGTTGGAAACAAATGGAAGGCACACAGCAATACAGAAACACTCACACACTAAATTTGTCCCAGGAATGAAAAGTCTAGTGTTAGGATTATACAGTAAACCTTGCCTTGGAATTAGAAACTGTTTTGTTACAGGGTTGGATTCTAAGGTATACTTTTGCATAAGAAAAATTCAGCTTCTGTGTATAGAACAAGAAATCCATTGGACTTCCAGATTTTATTGGATCTCATCTCCCACCATTCCTCATTATTACCTATGCTGGCTAGGACTACTGGAACTTGCAGTCCAACAACAACATGATTCTCTTGCCTGTTGTAGGACAGTGGTTTGGTGTTTAAGGAGGCTAGATTTGTGTATTTCTTCTGTGGTCATTATTTATGAGGTGATACAGATGGGCAGGAAAAAGTGGCTTGAAGCTGCCTTTTCTAAAGCCACATTGAAACCCCAGCAACTGCACTGCTGGCTCCCAAGGCAGCTGGAGCTCTCATATTATGACCACATGACATGGCTTCAAGCCAGGAAGAAGCAGAAAAAAGCTGCTTCTTTTTGAAACAGCATAAGGTGCCTAGAGGGCACTTTCCTGCTGGCTTCAAGGCATGCATCATCTAAATGCCACACCTTCGAGCCAGCCTGAAAGCACCTCTTTTTGCCTGTCTGTTTGGCCCCTTGGTTTTCTTTATGTTCAGCATCAGACCTGCCTTTGCACTTTCATCTTTGACCTTCCTTAACTGTTCCAAAATGTCTCCTGCCCATATTATGGTGTTGCCCACATATCTTAAGTTGTTAATGTTTCTTCCTCTTTTCTTCACTCCTACTTTTTTCTGATTCTGCTTTTCTTATGATGTTTTCAGCATATAAGTTAAACAAGTAAGGTGATAGGATGCAGCCTTGCCTGGCCCCCTTTTCTATTGGGAACCACTCTGTTTCCCCCAAATTCTGTATTGACAGTGTCCTCTTGTCCTTGGTACAGATTCCCCATCAGGACTATCAGATGTAGTGGCACACCCATGTCTCTGAGTTACCAGTTAGGCACCCTGAAACCAGATCCCTGTCCCCCCCCACCCCAACTGTCCCTATTTGGCAAGGACAGTCCCAATTAATCTGTTCTCACTGTTTTTTAGCTGCTTTTAACATGTCCCAGTTTTCTCCTCATACTTTCCTGCTTCATTCTCTGCTTACTTCAATTGCTGTAAACAGTACAAAGTACAAAAGTAGTTTGCACTTAATTAACTCAGCTGTGGGGAGAGGAAAGGAAGGGTGGAATCTTGCCCTTCCCAATAGCAAAACTTCTGCAGACAGGACTGGCTCATCTGTTCTGATGTTGCTTGGCCACACGTGTTCATTAAATCAACATGTCCCAGTTTTCATGTGGGATATGTTGGAGAAAATGCACTATTAAATATATTTCAAGGTCCTACTTTAGGGATATCCAATATAGATCACTTTTCTCTTGCTTGCTGACATAAAGAACACAGTTAAAAACTAGAAGATGAACATTTCATTGTCTGTGAATCAATGGTACTATCATGTTTGGGATTTAGTTAGAATCATAGAATCCTAGCATTGGAAGAGACCTCAAGGCCAATCAGTCTGATCCGCTGCCATGCAGCACCATGCAATCAAAGCACTCCCAACAGATGGTCATCCAGCCTCTGTTTTAAAACCTCCAAAGAAGTAGCCTTCACTACTCTCCAAGGCAGTGTGTTCCTCTGTTGAACAGCTCTTATCCATTTTTCCTAATGGAAGAATCTCTTTTCCTGTAGCTTGAATCCATTGCTCCATATGTTAGTCTCCGAAGCAGCAGAAAACAAGCTTGGTCCATCCTCAATATGACATCCCTTCAAATATTTAAACATGTCTATCATATCACCTCTTAACCATCTCTTCTCCATGCTAAACATGACCAGCTCCCTAAACCACTCCTTAAGTTCCAGCTTGTCCACATCCTTCTTGAATTGTGGTGCCCAGACCTGGACACAATATTCCAGGTGAGGTGTGACCAAAGCAGAATAAAGTGATACTATTATTTCCTTTGATCTAGACACTATTCTCCTATTGATGCTGCCTAGAACTGCATTGACCTCTCTTAGATGCCATATTGTATTGCTGACACATGTTCAGGTTATGGTCCACTAAGACTCCTAGATCATTTTTGTATTTACTGTTGTCAATTCAGATGTTACCCATCCTATATCTGTGTATTTCACCTTTACTGCTTAAGTGTAGTACCCTACACATTTCCCCCTGTTACAATTCATTTTGTTTTCACTCAGCTTTCTAATCTGTTATGGTTATTTTGAATTCTGATCCTGTCATCTGGGGTATTAGCTGCCCTTCCTAACTTAGCATAATCTGAAAATTTGATAAACATGCCCTCTATTCAATCATCCAAGTCATGATAAAGATGTTGAATAGCACTAGGCCCAGTACAGAACGCTCTGGAAACATATGCAGCAGATATTACAAAACTGGACTCCATGGGGCTTTCCAGACCGCCCAAAAGGGGCGACCTGTACTCGCCCCAGGAAGCAGCGGGATGGGGCCGAGGCTGCCAGACCGGCAGCCTCCACGGCTCCATCCCACCGCTTCCAGAGGCTGTTGGGAAGCGGCAAACTGCTGGTTCTCTGCGGTCTCTAAGCGAGGTGTAGCAGGTGGTGCGGAAGGGAGGAAGGGGCCGCCGCTGCGGCCCCTTTCTCTCTGGGTCTTTGCCGCGGCTGTCTAAAAGCTGCGGCAAAGACCTGCACCAAAAAAGGAGCTCCGTTTGGAGCTCCTTTTTTGCGTTGTGGAAAGAGCGCAATTTGCACCCTCCAGCGGCGCAAAGGCGTCATCCTGTGCGCAGCGCGTCTAGCAGCTGCGCACATGATGACGCTCCCAAAGTGCGTCCATATGGATGCTGCCATTTTAAAATGGCGGCGTCCATACGCTTTAGTGTTAGGGAGGGTCTGAAATCTGTGCCCTCCCTAACCATAAAGGCAGGCTTTCTAGCCCTTAGGACGCCGCTTTGTTTCTGTCTAGATCGGGTCAACATTACTCTGACTCAGACCATTTCTGGAAACATGATTAACTTTTCTTTATTTTGCATATTCTGACATTCAGACTTTGATTGTTGCAGTGATTCACATGGTCAGATTTAGAGAAATGCATTTAATAATAATAATAATAATAATAATAATAATAATAATATCCCGGGGCGGCTAACAATATTAAATTCTCGATACATAATACAACAAACTACAAAATTTCCCTCCCCTCCCCCCTTAAAAAGATATTAAATCACATATGAGATTAAAACCAGCAATTTAAGACCACAACAATAAATATCACATAACAAGTGACAGTAAACTACAGCAGCAGTAAATTAAATTAAATTTGTTCAACACCAATTTTCAGTTCTGTCCTTTAACCATACCCTTTAGCAGGTGATATATATGGCTCCTGAAATTGTTATGGTGGGTTTTTGTTTTTAACAGTTCATCTTTGTATTGAATTTGCAACTTGTAACCTTAACAAAAGTTATTTTAATTTTTTTTTGCTCCATGCACAATGTGTTATATTAGTCTACTTAAATGTACAGGAATTAAAAACACTTTTCCTATTTCTCTCATTGCAAAATGATTACAGTACAAGAATTAAGCTATTGCATTTCATTATTTGTTCTAACACTTTAGCAACTTCAGCACACTGTTACAAGCCTTGTGCTGGGCCAAACAGCTGGAATGTATATAAATATGTGTGTATGTAGTATATATTTAAAATCTAAATATGTAAATTCTGTATTTTACATTTATGGAATTGAAAGTTTATTTGATCTTAGTAACTAGTTTTAAGTCATTCTCCATATATGTATAAAACATATATGCATGTGTAAAAAGGCCTAAACACTGACATATTTCAGCATGTAAATAAATTGTACCTTAACTAATTTTAAAATGAAAAATGAATTATGAATTAAACCCTAACTGATTTAAAGAATTTATTTTGATTTATGTTGAGAGTCTATAAGTCAGAATAACTACATTTACTAAAGATACATCAGAAAAACTTTCCTAGTATTCCAAGCCTTGATTTAATGGAATCTAAAAAGTTAACTGATGCTTTTTACATGTTAAGAGTTAAATATCAGTCTTGTGTAGTAAGCTTTTCCTTCAAGAACAGTACATTTATTTTGTTTTAATAGTCTCATAATGTGCATGATAAATAAAGCTATTAAATTCTCTTCTTTATAGTTGCATTGTGGTAAAAAAGAACGAAAAGCCCAATGTCCATGATGGTTAATGTTTTACTTCGGCATGATTTAATCATCTCTAAATCAATACACTGACCTTCATTGGTTGCACAATCTAGCAGAGTATCTTAACAGTTTCGGTGTCATTTGACTCTATCACTTGATAACTTTTGTTCACTTCTGATGACACAAAACAAAGGGACCCTGCTCGGGATGGCTACTCATATAGATTCTGGTTTGCATCTCTTTTACAAACAAAGGTATTAGTTTCTTGGCTCTTGTAAAAAGTCTTCTAGCAAAATAGTTTGCAGCCATTTCTGCCAGCTTCTAGCATGATGGACCAAAGCGTTTGCCCTTTTGTACATGACATCAGTTTGTCCATTGCATAATTTGTCAAATGTGCAATGTGTGCTGTGGTTGAAATCCGCATTTCTCAAAAAGCAGTGGATTTCTCACACCTTGCATATAAAACATAGGTCATGATTGCACCATTTGTCTTCCTGCATAGTTGAACCTTTCACCTGAACAAATGAAAGCATTTATTCATAGTGTCCTAATATTACACCTTGTCTCTGTCCAGTAGATAATACTGACAGGTTTTCTGAGATAAACATGCGAAAGCTGCCTCATATGGAGTTATACCGTTGATATATTGTCCATAGCAGGGCTGAGAATTTTGCTGTCTTCTATCTGTTGCTGAACTGCACTTCCTAGTATTCCCCATTATGTTGGACAGGACTGCTGGGCATTGCAGTTTAATATGTGGAGGACACAATATGTGGAGAAACTGTTAATCTACACAGACTGGCAATAGATTTCCAGATTTTTAGACAGCGGCCTTTCCCATCCCTATTTTGAGATGTGCCAGGAACTGTAATTGAAACCTTTTGGATTCAAATAAATATGCTGTGCTCCAGAGCTATGGCTCTTTCTGTAAATGAGAATGGGGAACATGTGACTCTAGACATTGTTGAACTACAGTTCCTATCAGCACTATCCAGATTTGCTAGTGGTGAAGGGTAGGGCTGACTCATTTCGGACTGGTGACCCTAAGGCAAACTTATGACATTTTCTGGAGCTGAGAGGTTTTGACTCACCTAGTTGGTTTCCATGGCCGAGCAGGGAATAGAACCCTGATCTTCAGAGCCAGAGTACAATATCCAAACCACTACACAACACTGGGTCAAAGGGAAGAGGTAGAGCCTCCCAGTCTTCATTCCAAGAAGTCTTTATGGTTTATCACACAAGGGGGGCAAACAGGATTTAAACGAGAGTTAAACAGGAATTAAACAGGAAATGCCTTATGTTTAACATAGGACATTTCCTGTTTTCTGTCAAAGGTCTTGGAATTTACAATCATTGTCTTGTGTTTCTTTCTGCAAACTCTATCATGGATCCTTTTCAGTCTGGCTTTTGATCTTTACATTCTGTGATGTCTTTAGGGAATCTTTATTAGTTCCCACGATTTTCAATATGGTCTATACACCAATGATACTCAAATATATTTTTTTCCTCCAGAATTCTCTTCAAATATGGAACAGCAAGTTTTCATCACGTCTCTCTGCCATATCTCTGCCATATCAGCATGGATACTAATATGTCTAAAACAGAAGAGATCATCTTTCCACCTAAGCTGACTTTACAATATACCTTTTCAATTACAGTCACTAATGTTCTCATTCATCCAGTGAAGGAAGCATGTAGTCTTGGATTTATGATTCTTTATTGTCATTTATCTCTCAGATCCAGGCTATGGCCAAGTCTTGTCGATAAAATTAGACCTTTCCTTTCAGTTTCTACCTCCAAGACCGTGGATCACTCCCTGGTTATCTTGCTCTTGGACTACTGCAACCTTTTCTTGGTGGGGCTTTCTCAGTCTCACCTTGGTCCTTTGATCTCTGTCCAACATTCTGCTGCCACGATGATCTTTTCGGCCCAACGTTTTGATCACATTACCCCTCTCCTGACTTCTCTTCACTGGCTCCCCATTGCTTTTAGGATTTTTTTCAAGCTCCTTATTTTAACCTTTAAAGCCCTTCACAATTTGGCTCCCCCTTATTTCACAGGCCTTGTTTCTTCTTACTATTCTACTTGCACTTTATGCTCTAGAGGCTCTGGGCTTTTGTCCCAGCCCAGGCTTTTCTCCTCTCCAGCTTGGATTTGCCCTTTCTCTCACTGCCTCCTACACTTGGAATAAAGTCTCCAAACATCTGCAGACGATGACATCCTTGGTTAGTTTTAAGTCTGAATTAAAGAAGATCTTGTTTTTGGAAGCTTTTCAGATCTCACCCTGATATGTTGGAATGGTTAGATTGACAGTTTATCGCTGCTCCATAGTCACTGTTTTAGAGTTATTTGAGGTTTAAACTGTTTATTTTAAATTCTATGTTTTGTAATTTTAAAATGTAAGCCGCTAGCAAGGCTTTATTTTTTACCTTCTTTTATGATTATATAAAGTGCCGTGTAAACCATATGGTGTTATATAAATAAACTTTAATAAAAATAGGAATAATTTTGCATTAGGGTCACCATAAGTCAGAAATGACTTGAAGGCACACAGTAGTACAGCACATGCTAGTGAAAAATAGTTCTGCAAGCAGCTGAACTTTCTCTGAGGTTGCATAAGTATGGCCTCCAATGCCTACCACCATTCAGCAAGCACACACACACAAACGGCTCTCTTTCTCTTTTTTAACTTGGCTAACCTTGTGCAATGAGTAAATTCAAGACCAAGCCATACATTGTGCAATTGGTTATATAACTAATCTAGTATAACCATACTGGTGTATATTTTTGCTATACTAAAGGTATACAAACTTTGCTGAAAATCAGAAATCTTTGGGGACCAAATTAGACACTGCACCAATGAAAACCATAGACCCCACACAAGACCTCACATCTAATAATCCTGTTTGGTCAAAACAACCATTGTCTCTTTATTGTTGTGTGCATTGGAGGTGACTCAGAATTATGGACCCTATCATAGGAATTTTGTGGTAAAATGTATTAAGAGAAGGTTTGCTATTGCCTTCCCCTAAGTCTGGGAAATTGTGACTTGCCCAAGGTCACCTTGTGGATTTCCATGGCTGAGCAGGGATTTGAACTATGCTCAGCCTGAGTTCTAGTCCAACACTTAAACCACTAAACCATAGTTCCTCCCTTGATATCTACTGTCAGAGAAAATAAATCAAGTGATGGACCCAAGATGGATTTTTTTTTTTACAGTTTCACAACCTTTCCATGAACCACCTGAATGGAGCTTCAGCTGTCCACAGGGGGAGAACGTCACCCTTGGATGTTAGGAATAAAATGGCATTTGTGAATCTAAAAAAGAAATGTGATGTAATAATTCTGTGCATCTCAAAGCTGTCTAGCTTCATGCATGGGAGGCAGCATGGATCTACATTAAGTGTAGGTCAAGATACAACAGATTTGTCAACCAACACAACTGGGTCTACTAAAGAAATCAAAAGGAGGCTGTTTCCAATGGCCACCTCAGGTACAAGCTCCTCTCCATCCATGCTCAGAAGCTGCTTTCCAGTAGTGGGGCAAGGAGGAGAACAAACTCCCATCATCCTAGAAAGAGTGGCACTGGAAAAAGATTACAGAGCCCTTGATGAAAACACTTGTCGTGATCTAAAGTGAACACCAGTAGCATCATTGTAGCAAACCAAGAGAGTTGCAGTAACAAATGCATCCACCAATCTAAAGACTGACTGCTGCTGTTAACACTTCATCCGAAGTGGTTACTGTTACAACTGGTATGCATATGTGTCTGTGGTAGAAGAAATTGAATAGTTTGGGCCAGTTTATTCATCCACTCAGCCCACCTTTAAAGCCCAGTTAAGCGTTACGGCCTCTTCAATTGTCTTCTGGTATCCTTCTGTGATTTCCCACTTTCAGTCAGAGGGACTCCTCATAAGGGCCCTCCCTGCCAAAACGTGGGTGCTTACCTCCCACCTCAACAAGTAGTTTAGTTACTCTCCCCTTCCATCCCCAAGTCACCAATGAATTGCACAGATGATTTGGATTATCTCTCATTTCCTTAGTCCAGGTTCAACACCAAGGAACACATGGGATGTCTAAATAGCCAGCTGTGAGGGCAGATGCCATTGAAGTTAACAGCTGTGTGAAAACACAAGACTTTTTCTGGCTGGCAACTTTTAAATGCTGACCTGTGAGAGTAGTGCAGGGGCTGTGTGTGTAGATCGCTCAGTTTCCTATTCTCTGGGGCCTGAAGAGGGTGACCTGAGGGGGGAAACCATAGTGCTTAGGGAGCTCATAGGAAGCTGGGTATGTTTAGCCTGGGGAAGTGATGACATGATAGCCATGTTTAAATATTTGAAGGGGTGTCATGTTGAGGATGGAGCAAGCTTGTTTTCTGCTGCTCCAGAGACTAGGATATGGAGCATTGGATTCAAGCTACAGGAAAAGAGATTCCACCTCAATATTAGGAAGAACCTCCTGATGGTAAGAACTGTTCAACAGTGGAACAGTGCTGCTTTGGAGAATTTCTTTGGAATTTCAAATTTCTTTGGAGGTTTTTAAACAGAGGCTGGATGGCCATCTGTGCTTGGATTGTGTGTTTCTGCATGGCAGGAGTATAAATGCATCTGAAAAAGTAGGCTTCAGTCTATGGCCTATTCTACATTGGCAAAAAGAAATGTGTTCATGGCTGCATGAAAGTCTAGCCTTTAGATGAGAAAAAGGGAAAGTGTGCCATGAAAACGCTTTTTTTGTGTTTTAGGGGAGAAGAAGCGCCTTTAAAAAGGTGCTGGTTTTCCCAGCTTCTTTTTTAAAAACTGCGGAACAGCGCAGCTCCATCTAAAGGCTGTGGTGCAGCTGCTAAGCATTAAGGAAAAGGCAACTTCATGTCACACTTTCCTGCCAATCTAGAAAGCATCTCCATGTCCCTTCTGGGAGAAAGGAGGCATACAAATGAAATAAATAAATACATACTTTTTTTCCCTCTCAGAGCACCACACTTTTATATTATTATTATTAACCTTTATTTATATAGCACTGTAAATTTACACAGTGCTGTACATACAATCTTATAATGAGACGCTTCCCTGCCCTCAGGCTTACAATCTACTGCAAATGCCCATGGAGTGTTCTTTCTAGGTCCTTCAGTGCGACTTTTGGTTAAAGTTGACCACAGAGTTGCACTGGAGGACCTAGATATTCCTAGCGAGAACATGTCAATAAAATCTGTGAATTATAGCATATACTCATGTATAAGTCTAGAAATTTAAGTAAAAAAAATTGACCCAAAAAAACCTTAGTGGACTTATCCATGGGTGAATGTAAATATTGTACTTTAACTCTTATTAAAAACCAGAAACTATCCCCTGGTGAAAGCAAGATTGTTATCTGTCCTGGCAGCACTGACCTCCCTCTGTTCTCTTATCCATCCAGCCTTTAGTGCAGTGGTCCCCAAAATGCGCCCTTTAAGAGTTTTGGACTTTAGCTCCCAGAAGCCTCAGCCATGTTGGCCAATAGTTTGGTATTCTGGGATCTGAAGTCCAAAATCTCTTCAAGAGCACAGTTCGGGGACCACTGCTTTAGTGTGTGCACACACAGTTATGTCTGCTGGAATTTTGTAAGATGACTACACTACACTCTCATAATAGTGCTGCTTTCCCACTTTTACTGCTCCGGCTGCCTCCTGTTGCATTCTGGGATTTGCAGTTGAGGGAAAGGGCACTTAGAAGTCTCTCAGCCAGAAGAGGGCTCTTTAGGCCTCACTGAACTACAAATCTCAGAATGCTACAGGAGGCAGACAGAAATGTAAAAGGGCTATAAGAGGCAGCACTATAAGAGTGTAGTGAAGTAATCTGCACGGGTGCTACCAGATCTCAGGAAACCCACTGTGTGTGTGAGAGAGAGATATTAGGCAAGTCACACTCTCTCAGCCTCAGGGGGAGGCAATGGCAAACCTCCTCTGAAGAAATCTTGCCTAGGAGGGGAAAAAACACACCCATAAATTGGAAAGCACATAATAACAACCATATAAAACCTATTTTAAAGTCTTTTCGCCAGCTTCCTATTAATTTCTGAGCACACTACAAATTATTGGTTATGACCTTTAAAAAACTTCATGGCTTATCTATAGGATCGCCTTCTTCCATACAATCTGCCCTGCACACTCAGGTCCTCTGGAAAAATCTACTGCAGCCAGCAAAAATTAAGTTATGGAATGGCCTGCCGGAGACCTGCTATGTTATTAATCTTGCCAGCTTTAAAAAGGCGGTCAAAACGGATCTCTTCTGAAAGGCTTTTCCGGATTAGCATCTCAGTCGCCTCCCACTGACTATCCTGTCTTGTCCGTTTTAATAATCTTAACCATATTGTTTTATTGTTGTGGTTTATTGTTGTGGTTTATTGATTCTGGTGGGTGGGTGCGTATGGGGTATTGCATTTCATTGTATTTTATGCTTTTTAATATTGTTGTAAGCTGCCTTGATCTCATTGGAGAGGAAAGAGATAAATAAATAGTATAGAATCATAGGGTCATAGAATCATAGAGTTGGAAGAGACCACAAGGGCCACCCAGTCCAACCCCCCTGCCATGCAGGAACTCCCTGTCAAAGCATCCCATCCAGCCTCTGCTTAAAGACCCCTAAGGAAGGAGACTCCACCACTCTCCGAGGGAGTGTGTTCCACTGTCGAACAGCCTTCACTGTCAGGAAGTTCCTCCTAATGTTGAGGTGGAATCTCTTTTCCTGCAGTTTGCATCCATTGTTCCACGTTCTAGTCTCTGCAGCAGCAGAAAACAAGCTTGCTCCCTCCTCAATATGACATCCCTTCAAATATGTAAACAGGGCTATCATATCACCTCTTAACCTTCTCTTCTCCAGGCTAAACAACCCCAGCTACCTAAGTTGCTCTTCATAAGGCATGGTTTCCAGACCCTTCACCATTTTAGTCTGTTCCAGTTTCTCCACATCCTTTTTGAATTGTGGTGCCCAGAACTGGACACAGTATTCCAAGTGGGGCCTGACCAAAGCAGAGTAGATTGGCACTATTACTTCCCTGGATCTAGACACTTTATGGGGCTAAAAAAAAAAAACAGGCAAAAAGAGGTGCTTTCAGGCTGGCTTGAAGGTGTGGTGTTTAGATGACACATGCCTTGAAGCCAGCAGAAAAGTGTCCTTAGGCAGACTTGAAGCCCTATCATGTGGTCATGACTTGAGCACTCCAGCTGCCTTGGGAGCTGGTGGTGCGGTTGGTGGGGTTTCAATGTGGCTTCAGAAAAGCCAGCTTCAAGCCACTTTTTTCTGCCCATCTGTTTCACCCCATGTCTACTGATGCAGTGTAAAATCACATTGGTCTTTTTAGCTGCTGCATCATCATCATTATTGTATATACAGTACTGATGTTCCAGATGGCGACTGCGGGAGGGTTGGACTGGATGACCCTTGGGGGATCCCTTCCAACTCGGCCTCCCATTCCCGCCCCAAAGTCCACTCATAAAACCTTGTGTTTGCAAGGAGCGAGGCTCCAGTCTCCTCCTCCTCCTCTCTCTGCTTCTCCTGTTGCAACAATTGGAATACATTCTCCTCTGGATGGAGGGAGCACGCGCCCTCCTCGTGGCCCTCCGGCCAATGGCGAGGGCCGGCTGGAAGGCGTTGGCCAATGGGAGCGTGGCCAGGGGCACACCCCTCCTGGGGGAGCCAATGGGGAGGAGGGGGCTCCTGTTTAGGAAGGCTCCCTCTGCTGCTGCTCCATTGTTGTCCCAGAAGAACAGAGGCGCAGGGCATCAGCTGCGAGGGAAGCTCTCCTCTGCTGCAGCAGCCACTATGGAGGGCAAGGAGGTGGCCAACTTTGGGGCAGGACCTGCCAAGATCCCCAGGGCGGTGAGTCTCCCTTTGCTTCTCCTCTGGAAGGAGAGGACCCCCCTCCTGGGCATCAACCAGGACTCCCTGCAAACCAAGGCTGCAACTGGAGGACCTTTTGGGGGGGGGGGGGGTATTCCTCCTGGAGGGTCCTGGAAAATGAGGACGCCCTCCTTTCCTGGCATTGGAGTTTCTTGCTTCTCAGCCTGCTGCAGAAGGTGGTTTGGAAGCCACTGGATCCTGCTGGGTCCCCAAACACACTGCAGAAAATGATCCCACTTTGAGGCTGCTTTAACTTAAGTGCCCCTGGCTCAGGAAGTTGTAGGGTTTGCCAGACACTGAGCCTAGTTCTCTGTCAGAGAGAGAGGGAGCTCTGGTGCCACAAGAAACTACAAGTCCCAGGTTCCCAGATCATCCTCATCATCCTCATCCTCATCCTTTATTTATATAGCGGTGTAAAAAGCCAAGGTGGTGGGCAACTGCATGGATCCTGCACTGTGGCACTTGCCATGCTTCTTGCTTAGGTCTCTGTGGGGGGGGGGGGACTAGGAGGGTCAAAAATGGCTCTTTTAAAGGACACACAGATTCTCCCCCTCTCTCTCTTAAATTGTCCTGACTCTGAAGCAGTGGGCCCTAAACTCTGCTCTTCTTTAAGGGATTTTGGACTTCAACTCCCAGGATCCCAGACTATTGGCCCACATGGCTGAGGCACCTGGGAGGTGAAGTCCAAAATCTCTGAAAGGGCACAGTTTGGGGACCACTGCTCTAAACCCTCAGAGACTAGGCACACTCTCTCAGCCTCTGAGGAGGGCAATGGCAAACCCCCTTTGAAGAAACCTGCCAAGAAAACCTCATGATACTTTTACTTTAATGTCACCATAAGTCAGAAAGGGCTTGGAGGCCCACAGCAAGGACAGCAAGAGCAAAATCTCTCCCTGGTGTTCCTAAGTCTCCCAACTGGTTAGGCTTTTTATGTCCCCCTGAGACCAATTCTTTTCAGGGGATTTGTTCTCTATGTGACTTCAAGTCATTTCCAATTGAAGGGTCCAAAACACACTGCAGAAATAATCCAATTTGAGAGCTCAGGAACTGCCCGGGCTCCATGTTACGGAATCCTGGGAATTGTAGCACTCAAAGTGGTCTCAAACTGGATTATTTCTGCAGTGTGTTTTGGATGATGGTGACCCAAAGGCAAACCTGTCACAGGGTTTTCATGGCAAGACTTGTTCAGAGGGGGGGTTGCCATTTCCTTCCTCTGAGGCTGAGAGAGTGGCTTTTCATGGCTGATCTGGGGTTTCAAACCCAGATCACTAGGGTTGCAGCCCAACACTGAAACCACTACGCCACACTGCCTCTCCCCATGGGGTTTGCTTCAGGTACAAAAAGAAAAAGTTTGAGCTGAGAGTACTACTACTACTACTACTACTGTACTAGACTCATTGCTTGGATGGGGCTGCTTTGGCACTTTTAGAAACATGCAAAAAAGGAGATTCCAAGAAAACTGGAATTGCTGTGGCAATTCCAAGAAAAGCCCCCTCCCTTGACATGCTCAGGCAGCTGCAAAAATGGAATTTGGTTTTCTTGTTTTTCCAGTTCAGAAAGCCAGAATATAGGAGGATTGCTGGAAGCTTGAAGAACAGCAGTGCTCTTATCCATTTAGCTTGTGCATTCTGGAGGCAAGGATTTAAAGCATCCATTGTCTTCTCTCACTGAATCGACTCTTTGTGAGAATGTAGGGCAGAAGATAAGTTTTTGCTTTTTAAAAAAAAAAGATACGCTGCTTTAACATCAGATAGTTTGATGCTAACTGGAGAAGCAGATGTTGAGTAAAATATAAATACTGTGTAAGCTACTGACATCTCTTCAGAAGGTTGCATCAGCAGTCACATCTGGGAGAGGTGTGGCTTTTGTTGGATATATTATATCAGGTTTCTTCGCTTTCTGCAAGAACTGTATGCTTAAGCTGATTTTAAGCATTGTTGTGCGTTGTTTGGATCTAGAGAACTATTAATTTCCAGTTTTGTTTTACACTACAGTGCCACAGTTAACATTTTTCTCAAAAGCTCTCTTCACTGTTTTTTGTTATATGCCTTAAATAATTTTTGACCTATCATTGGGTTTTATTGGCAAGATTTATTCAGAGGTTTGCCACTTCCTTTTGCTGAGGCTGAGAGTGTGTGACTTACCCAACGTCACCTATTGGGTTTACATGGCTGAGCAAACTGTATTATACCTCATTTTAGCAATCTTATGTAAAGAAGGTTTTTATCCACATTTCTTGTTACGGTAGCTAGTTTTTCTTATCAGTGAAAAAACTTTGACATTTCACAGGGCTTGCGCATAAATATATATCTAAGTGACTGTAAAAATGCCTTTATGTTTTTGATGTTTACTGGAAAAATAGGCCCAGTATTAGCAGTATGCAAGATCTGGTTTCCGAAAACCTGGTTGTAAAGTGTCTCTTGTTGGTGGTTGTCTGAAAATGACAACCTAACCGGGGTCACATCTATAAAAAACATTGTTCAAAGTGCCTTAAGGAGTGATCAAACTTGTATGCGTTTTCTGGATCAGTCATAATCTACTCGAACGTGAAAGAAAATGTGACACAAAACATGGTTTTGCTAATAGCTTCTGTCAAATGAGGATCCCATTATTATCTGGCTGCTAAATCTAAAGATTAGGCTCCGTGTTAAAATTACCAAGGGCAAAATATAGTTTAGTCCTATAATCCTTGGCAAGGGTGACCAGATGTCCTAACCACAAAGGAGGACAAGGCATTGTACAATGTAGGGCATTCAAGAAAAGTGTAGGACGTTGCAAAATAAAAGTTAAAAACACTCATATGAATATAAATCCATGCTTCTTAGTCGTGTTTAAAATCGAGGACATTTTGGAATTCCTCCTGGACAGAAGTTTGAAATGTAGGACATGTTTTGGAAAAAGAGGATGTCTGGTCACCCTGTCCTTGGGGTGTTTCCAAAGTCCTAATGGCATTTATGTATTTCTTATGCTTTTATGCTGATTTTTATGGCAGAATCCCAAGATTTTGTGTCTGTTTGTGCCACCAGAAAGCTATAGATACTTGCATTTGGCTTGTGGACAGATCCCTTGACATGGTATAATTATGCTGAGGTTTGGTTAAATCTTACAAAGCAGTCATGTCTCTTATTTGTTGGCCTGTGTATATTTATAGTATAAAATAGGGGTGGAAATCATGTGCCCCATTGCATGCTGTTGAACTGCAACTCACAGCATTCCTCACCATTAGCTATGTTGACTGTGACTGCTGGGAGTTCCAGGCCTGAGAGATCTTGAGTAGTACTACATGATTTTTTCTCCAGTATAAAATACAGTGTATAAAATGTGTATGATTTGCTATTGATATGTGGTCAACTGTACTGACTTTATTTCCTTTGCAGGTATTATTAGAAGCCCAGAAAGAACTAGTGGATTATAAAGGCCTTGGCATTAGTGTTCTTGGTAAGAGATTTCTGTTCATTCTGGATTCCTGTTAAAGATATTTGAAATTTGTATTTTAAAATTAATGCAACAAATTAGTACATCATAGTCCATTTCTGATGTTCTGAGTTTAAAGGCTACCCTTTAAAAATATCCATGTATTTTAAATTATTTCCTCAAAATACTACTTGGCTGAAATACTTACCGTATTTGAGGGTGAATGATAATAAACATCAATAATGTAAAATGGTAAGAGCCAAACAGTAGCATTCGAGCCCTGTAGCTCCGGGTGAGTTGGCCCGGGAATTTTTGAGGCCATTTTCTCCCTGCACTGGCAAGCAGCCAGGGTCAGGGTGGCCTTTAGGGGAGTGTCAGGGTGGCCATTTGGGTGTGTCTCACAAGGCTGTGGGCGCACTGAGTGGCCTCCGCCCCCTCCCCCCTCCGCGGTGTCTATAAACCGCGGTTGCGCCACACGAGGCTGTGGGCGCTTTGGCTGGCCTCCGACCCCCACCCCGCGGTTATTTAGTCAAACCGCGGTTCTCTGGGGTGTGCGGGGGTGTTTCTTTTCTAACCCCGCAATTTTTCCTTTCGGGGTTTTCTTCAGGGGTTTGCTTGCATGTGAACTGTGGCGGGCATAAGCCACAGTTTGACGGGAGGGTAGTCCCTACTCCTTCTTGGTTATTTATTTAGGGCGGTGATCGCGGCTGTCGCCCTGCTGAGCCCGCCCTCCTTTTGCCCTCCTCCTTTTTCTGAGTGCAATTTTGTGGGTTGAGGATCCTTTTTTCTTGGCTTCCTGGTCTGGACTGCATTGTTTTTGGCATTTTGCGAGGGCAGTGATCACGGCGACGGCCCTGCTGAGCCTGCCCTCTTGACTTTCGTTTGCCTTGTGGGGGCGGTGATCGCGGATTCGTCCCTGCTGAGCCCGCCCCTCCCTCTTTTGACTTTGGCTGGAATTCCTGTAGACTTTGGGCCACGATGCCTTCGAAGTCGAAAGATGCTAACAAGCGGCAGACGGCCTCATCGGCGCGCACAGGGCGCACTTCAACTTCTCGTGGTCGAAATGCTTCAGGTGCAGTGGCCCGTCCGGACGAGGAACCTCGAGGTATCGTGCCGCCAGGCGGTCCGGCTGGTGTGGCCTCTTCGTCAGGCGACGGGCCTTCTTTGCAAGCGTCGTCGGTTATCTCTCAGAAGATGGCGGCGGAGCTGGCGCGGTCTTTTTCCGATATCATCTCCAAGGCACTAGCAGCTAGTGGTTCGCCATCGGTGGCTGGCGTGGCACCAACGGTGACTGAAGGGAATAATCAAGCTTCGGTCGGGGCGACAGGTGCAGTTCAGGCGTCCGGCTCTACACCCGGGACCCAGGCTTGCGAGGTTGCTGGGCAGTTGGCGGATTCGAGTTCCAGCTCGTCTTCCAGCTCCAGCTCTTCGTCGGATTCGTCCAGTTCCGACGACGAAGTTTTGGCGTCGGCGTCAGCAGCTGATTTGTCCAGGAAGAAGCGAAAACACAAGAAGAAGTCGAAGAAGAAGAAGAAGAAGTCGAGGCGTTCCGCCTCGCGTGCACCTGGGTCTGTGGTGGGGCAGGAGGGTATGTCCTCGGGCGCCCCTGATGGTCGGGATGGTTACTGGGTTGAGCACGCCTGGGCTCCCGGTTTACCTTTGTGGGCCATCAGGAGGAGGGCTTGGAGACCTGGTCTACAGGGGGTATGGGTTGACGCTCAGGCCTCCTCTATCCCTGTTTCTGCTCCTGGAGACCGCCCTCCGGGCTCACACCTGTCCAAGAAAGTACGGAAGCTCATTCTGCGGGGGTGTTATGTGGATGTCTTCACCCTACTCCAGCCGAAGGGTCAGGAGGCTTGGGCCGTCACTTCTCCAAAACGTGCCAAGAGGCACCCTAAAGTTCCACCTGCTGAGCCAACCTTTTCTAACTGGCTGGAGGGCTATACTGTGTTTAAGGCGGTGGTTTCCATGGCTTTCCCCGAGAGGGCCTGGCACCTCGACTGCCATTTGTTGCATGTCCTTCGGGCTAGGTCTGTAGCAGGGGAAGCAGCAGCCATTGCGTATGACGCAGCTTTCAGGCAGCAGGCGTCTCTTAGCTCTCGTGAGCGGTGGGATCAGCTCCACAGTGAGATTTGGCTTTTAGAAGTAGGCCCACTAGCGAAGTCCAAGGGTGCCTTCAAGGCATCTGGTAAGCGGGATCGCAGGCTCGCTTGCTGGGATTTCAATGCGGGCCGATGCACGCGGGCACATTGTAGATACGAACATTGCTGTGAACTGTGCAGAGGTTCTCACCCCAAGATCTCCTGCTCTCGCAATAGTTCTCAGCCCTTTCGACAGGGGCGCCCTGCCCACACGGCAGCCGGCAAACGTGACGGGGCCCCTGCCTCTGATGCCGGCGGGTCAGGGAGCCAGAAATGAGGTGCCTTCAATTCCTCATCAGACGTTCGCTTTGGCTCGGTCGCCCGTTAATGTGGGTGCCCTTTTACCTCTTTTGGAGGTTTATCCTAATAAGGAAGCTGCTCGAATGTTGGCAGATGGGTTTTCATCCGGTTTTCGTATCCCTGTGGTGGCCTCTCCTCCTCCTTCGGTGGCAAAAAATTTGAAGTCGGCCCGTGATATGCCTGACGTCCTCCTCAGCAAGATTAAGAAAGAAATCGAGGCTGGGCGGATTGAAGGGCCTTTCAGTTCCCCTCCATTTGTTGATCTGCATGTTTCTCCGCTGGGGGTGGTTCCCAAAAAGGCACCTGGGGAATACAGGTTCATTCACCACCTGTCTCACCCTCCTGGGGCATCGGTGAATGATGCTATTCCCGATGAGTTGTGTTCTTTGAAGTATGCTTCTTTTGACCATGCGGTCCGTTTGGTTCGCTCCTGTGGTAGAGGGGCTTTAATGGCCAAATGTGACATTCAATCGGCCTTTCGTTTGTTACCGGTTCACCCTAGCGATTTTCGTTTGCTAGGTTTCAAAGTTGGTGATGGGTGGTATTTTGATAAGGCCATGCCAATGGGGTGCTCTTTTAGTTGTGCAGCATTTGAGACTTTTAGTACTTTCCTTGAATGGGAGCTCAAACGGCGGGCTTGCTCCCCTTTGGTGACCCACTATCCGGATGATTTTTTGTTTGTGGGTAGGGCAGGCACTGATGAATGTAAGAAACTCTTAGACACTTTCTCGGCCCTGGCCCTAGAGATTGGGGTCCCTTTAGCGAAAGAAAAAACTGAGGGCCCTGAGTCATCTCTTACTTTTTTGGGCATTTTACTGGACTCTGTTCACGGCACCTCATCCTTGCCACAGGCAAAACTGTTAGCGTTAAGAGCCCTTTTAGCGGATTTTCTGGTTGCCAAAAAAGCCACGTTAAAACAAGTCCAATCCTTACTGGGGCATCTTAATTTCGCTTGCCGGGTGGTGGCGCCCGGTCGGGCATTTTGCTTTAGGCTGGCCAGGGCTACTGTTGGCGCTCGCCTCCCACATCACCGGGTGAGGATTTCAAAGGGTGTCAAGGACGATCTCAGAGTTTGGGAATCTTTTCTCTCCAAGTTTAACGGTGTGGCCATTTGGCAAAAGTCATGGCAGATAGGTGACCGGTTACAAGTTCATTCCGATGCAGCTGGGAGTATTGGTTTTGGGGTTTATTTTCAAGGACATTGGTGCGCACAAAGGTGGCCGCAGGATTGGGCTCAGGGCAATGTGTTGAAGGACTTGACTTTTTTGGAATTGTTTCCGATTGTGGTTGCTATTCGCATTTGGTGTGAAGATTTTGCCAACAAGAAGATCACGTTCTGGTGTGATAACCAGGCGGTTGTCAACGTGGTCAACAGTATGTCTTCTTCTTCTGAGAGAGTCATGTTATTGGTTAAGAGACTGGTTCTTGATTGCTTAATTAATAACATTTCCTTTTCTGCACGGTTTGTGCCTGGGCTTGAGAATAACATCGCTGATGCTCTCTCTCGCTTCCAGGAGGAACGATTCCGGCGTTTGGCTCCGGAGGCGGACCCCTCCCCTGTTCCGTTTCCTCAGGATTTGTGGGACCTTGGACCTCTATCATTATGAATGGGATTATGTCGTCTATTGCTCCTTCCACTCAGAGGGCTTATTCTAGGGTTTTTCCCAAGCTATCTGCATATTTTAGAGCTCGTAATATCCCGGCTCACTGGCCCATTCAGTCCCCTATTGTCCTTGGCTTCATGGCCTGGCTATTTTCTAATGGGTCCTCCCCTCGGGCCATTTCGGTTTTGCTGGCGGGCATTTCCTTCTTTTCCAAAGCCTCCGGCCTAGGTGATCCCTGTGCCTCCTTCCAAGTCAGGCGGACCCTGGAAGGTTGGAGGCGATCCCAGGGTCCTTCCTTGGATGCCAGACGTCCCATCACTCTGTCGCTGCTCGAGCAGCTTGTGGCTGCTTTACCTGTTATTTGCTCTTCCCAATATGAGGCCGGCCTTTTTCGGGCTGTTTTCGTTACTGCCTTTTTCGGGGCCATGAGGTTGGGGGAGCTTGTACCTAATTCCGCCAAAGACACCTCCGAGCGTTCTCTCCAGGTTGGGGATGTTTGTTTCACTTCGAGTTCTGTTTCCTTATTGGTTCGGAGGTCCAAATGCGACCAATTGGGGAAGGGGTCCACTATCACATTGAACCGCTTTAGGGGATCGCTGGTGTGCCCTGTCCGTACCTTGCACGCCTTCCTGGATGCACGCCCGGCTGGTACAGGTACCTTATTCTGCCACTCTAACGGAGCCCCTGTGACGCGTTACCAGCTGGTGGCAGTGCTGCGTTTGGCCCTTAGTCATTTGGGTCTGCCAGCGAAAGAATTTGGGGGACATTCTTTCCGGATCGGGGCAGCTACTTCGGCTGCGCAAATTGGACTGTCAGCGGACTCTATCAAACAATTGGGACGCTGGAAATCCAGGGCCTATTTGGGCTATATCCGAACGGACCGGGACCTTGCGGGGGGTCAATGATTGTTTTGCTGTTCTATTGGTGTGTAGAGCCCGTATGCGTTGTTTATAGGGTTGGCGGCAGGCGGTTCGTTCCTCTCCGTCTGTTTGGCGGCAGCATAGGCCTGGATCTGGGGGTGAGGGGTTTCCAGGGCTCGATGGCTCTGGATCGGGAGTCCTAGCGACCCGGGTGTATGGAGCGTGCTGATGTGGCCAGTGCGGGGGCCACAGTCAATTGACACCCGGTGACTAGAGTGCCTTGCAAATCGAGTGGGAGGAGCACTGTTGCCCGACGGTGCTTTAGGGCGGGGCTTGGCACCTACGTCATCCCGATGCTTGGCTACAAGCAACCATTCATTAGCCAACGGGGGCTTGGCTGATGCCCAGATCCAGACCTTATGCTTTGGGCCAACCCTATTGTTTGTTTGGCTTTAAATAAAGTTGTGGCCATGTTCACTCCAGCCTGGTGTACTTGTGCTTCTTTGTGGCGCCTGACCTGCGAGGCAATAAGCGCCGCCCGACTTACCGGGCCGGCGCAGTTGCCGCGCGCGGGAAGCGCCATCTTGGCTTCCCGCCGCGTTCTCCGTCCCGGCAGCCTTTGCGGGGGCGGGCTCCCTCCTGATTGGCTGCCGGGAGGGAGAGTGCGGGAAGCCTGCCCGCCTTTTTTCTGGGGACGTACTACACGTCCCAGAATGCTTCGCGCCGAGGCGGGCGGCCTGATTGGCCCTTGGTCGGCCCGCCTCTCTCTGGGATTGGTCCGGGCTGCCCAGTGGGCGGGGCCATGCCCCGTGGCTGCCCCTGATTGGCCCATTGGGCTATATATTCGGGAGGCGCGCTCGGTGAGGCGCCATTGCTATTTTCGGCTCTCCCACCCTCCCTCCCTGGGAGTTATTTGTCACAACTGGTGCGGGGGCGGCAGCATAGGCCTGGATCTGGGGGTGAGGGGTTTCCAGGGCTCGATGGCTCTGGATCGGGAGTCCTAGCGACCCGGGTGTATGGAGCGTGCTGATGTGGCCAGTGCGGGGGCCACAGTCAATTGACACCCGGTGACTAGAGTGCCTTGCAAATCGAGTGGGAGGAGCACTGTTGCCCGACGGTGCTTTAGGGCGGGGCTTGGCACCTACGTCATCCCGATGCTTGGCTACAAGCAACCATTCATTAGCCAACGGGGGCTTGGCTGATGCCCAGATCCAGACCTTATGCTTTGGGCCAACCCTATTGTTTGTTTGGCTTTAAATAAAGTTGTGGCCATGTTCACTCCAGCCTGGTGTACTTGTGCTTCTTTGTGGCGCCTGACCTGCGAGGCAATGATCTTTCCACCTTAAGATCAAGTAGAAATTAAAACATCTGCTTGCATCCTTCCGAGGTTGCTAAAATGAGTACCCAGATTGTTGGGGGGCAAATAGCTTACAATTGTAAACCGCTTAGACACTCCTTAAGGGTATAAATGAAGCTGTTTGTTTTTTCTTTGTGTCAGGTTTTTGTTCCACACATTTTGCAAGGAGCACAGGACAGCATACACTGCGCATTTGGGTGATAGGGATGTTATCCTATTTTGCTTCTTACACCTAGCCTGTGAGGAGTGTTAGGCTGAAAGATCCTGATCCGACTAGGGCCAACCAATCAGATTCAGCCCTCAACTTGCATCTTTTTTGATCAGCTTAGCTTTTCACCCATTTTGCACAACAACATCTTCAAATGTTTTTGGCCTATCAGCCCCAGCCAGCCAGCATGGGCCAAGGTCCAAATTCTGGAAACTGGAACCCAAAACTCATCAAGGGCTTCAGGTTTGGATAAACTGTCTATTCTACACTAGTCCTATAAAAGTTGTAATAGACTTAAAACATAAACTTTCATCGTGATATAGTACGGTAATTTCCTAGTGGATGTATCAGTTTTTTTGTTTTTTGTTTGGTACACATGGATCTCTGAACTACGAGGTGGCATATGAATTCACTTAAGTGCAGGAAGATTACTCTGTGAGAGCAATTCTTGTACCACAAATCTTCTGACCCCCATTGAAAGATATGAGGCCATCTGTGTAAGCTGCTTTGGGTCTAATCTTTGGAGAAAAGCAGGATGACGACAACAACAACAACAACAATAGTAATAATAATAATATACACACATTCCATGAAGTTACTGATGTCTGTAGAGTTGGACTGAAATATGTGGATCTGCAGTAAAGCACAGAAAGCAAGGGTTAGTTCAGACTCTGTGTTGTCTTTGATACTCCTGGTGATTTAAGCAAATTAATTATTTCTGTTTGTATTTGTTGTTTTTATGCGCCTGCAAGTAGCTTCTGACTTATGGAGGCAAACTTACTGCATTATGAAGGGGTTTCTTGACAAGATGTGTTCAGAGGGGGCTTGCCTTTGCCTTCCTCTGAAGCTGAGAGAGTATGACTTGTGGTATGGCTTATATTGTAGAGTGATTGATTTATTTCTTTTGTTCTAGAAATGAGCCACAGAACTTCTGACTTCTCAAAAATCATCAAAGCAGCTGAAAATTGCTTGTGGGAACTTCTGTGAGTTACAGTTTCTACAATTTTTGTTGACACCATCAAGAGTCTTTCTTTTGTTAACATTGTAGCTCTAGTACAATTTTCCTCCCTTTGCATGTGAAATTCTATAACAGAAGTCCAAAGTGTTTTCTTCATTGATACGGAAATAAGAGTGAACACATTGTGTTTGTTTTTTCTGAATGGTTTAGTTTCTAAAGTGATTCAGTTACCACGTCTATTATAGGGCTGAATACACTTGTTACTCCCAACTAAAGTAGACCTATAGAGTCAGTAGTCCAAAACACCCAGGAGAAATAATGGTTTGAGACCACTTTAACTGCCCTGGCTCAATGCCAGGGAATTCTGGGAACTGTAGTTTTGTGATACATTTAGCCTTCCCTGTCAGAGCTCTGGTGCCAAAATAAACTACAATTCCCAGGATTCCATAGCACTGAGCCAGGGAAATTAAAGCAGTCTCAAACAGAATTATTTTTGCAGCATGTTTTGGACCCATGAAACTTATCTAAGTCTTGATTATGTCTCTTCATTCAGTTTCCCTTATCCATCTGCAGTGAACAATTAGGTTTAAGCCACATGGTTGTGGATGACCTGCCTGTTTTGTGGTAGCATTATAACAATTTGCCAACACCATTAGTTAGATCCAGCTGAGACTTGATTTGAAACTAGTTTCTGTTAAGATCAGTGGGACAGAAGTTACTCATTGCTAGCTCATCACATGGATTTAAACAGAATAAAGGTGTGACCTGCAATATTTGTGGAGAGCAAAGCAACACTGGGAGAAATATAACTTAAGCTGGAGAACTAGTGGGAAAGGAAAGCAGAATGTTATATCCATTTCCTCAGTAGTACTTCTGAAATCATTAATACTGAAACACTCCTACATCCACTACCTTCCTATTGTCCTAGTTATGGATTTTGGTGTGCCTTGAAGAACTTAGACCAACCCTGTTAACTCCTGGGAAGCTGCAGGTCATATTTTCCCTTGTCATCTTGCTATCTGTTCAATATACTTTAATTTTTCTATCAATTTTGAATAGCAGAACGGGTCAACAAGAACTTATGCAGGCTGAAGCAAAAGTCCTCTTTTAATTCATTAAGAAAGTATGATAAGATGTAAAATATATGGCTGAGCCTACTTTAAAGACATTAAATTAATTAAGATTAGGGTTGACTGTAAAATATTTGTGATGAAAACACATGGATGTTTTCAAATATTTTCCCTTCCAGAATCTGGAAAGAGACTGGCTGCTGGCTGAGGCAGAATCATGTTTTCCTTTGGCTTGGGTCATTTTTTGTGGTCATATGTTGCATGGGCAGTGGACAGTGGACTTACTATCTACTGCCACTGTGGTGCCCTAAACAACCCAATATCATCTAATTTGAGAAGTTTAGCTGTGTAGGGTCTGGAGACCAGCAAGGAATACTAGAAATCTCCAGGTGAAGCTTGGAAACTTTCCCCTCTGAAATCCCAGCTGCCAGTCAATTGATATCATTGGGCTAAAGGAACCAAGGCTCTTACTCAGTATAATGCAGCCTTTGATGTTCTTGTGTGACAGCTGTACCAAAGATTCAGTCTGCAAGCTGATTTCCTAGCATGGCTTTAAAATCCTCATGACATTTTAGGAGGCTGTGTAGGGTTACCAAAAATTACGTTTTTGTTAGTGCTGTCTTGCACTGGCTATTTGGAGAGTATCAATAATCTCTTAGGGTGGCCAGGGTCCCCTAGGATTCTACGAATACTAGAAGCTATTAGCATTCTTAGAGTGGCACCTTGGTTATGCAAAACTGAGAATCCTGCAGAAAGAGGGGAAAACTAGGTACTATACCTTGACTGAAGTGAACTATGAAAACCAGGTTGGTTAAATTCCATGCTGTGTTAAAATTTTGTAAACTATCACAAAGCTCATCACTAATGGGTTGTAAAGAGATGTTACCATCACCAGTACATATACAAGTTTGAAAACAGGTATGGAATTACATGTGTACATCTATAGCATTAATGCTTGCTGTTAGCTTGAGAGAAGATATATGTCGTTTCTGGAACTTTTAAAAATCACTTTGTTGATTTTGTGGGAAGAAGCTACATGATTTCCACTTTGAATTAGCAAGAAACGTTTCAGCTACTAGCATGCTGTCTTCTAAACCAGACATTTTCATTAGGCATCTATTGTGAATAACAACAACACGGGAAAATGTTATAAATCCTAAAGTAATACTTTTCTTCTGTCCACTTTTCTTTTGCACAGCAAAATACCAGACAATTATAAAGTGGTATTTCTCCAAGGAGGTGGCTCTGGACAATTTAGTGGCATTCCACTAAACCTTATTGGGTTAAAAGAAGCAAGGTGTGCTGATTATGTGGTCACAGGAGCATGGTCAGCAAAAGCAGCCAAAGAAGCAGAGAAATATGCCAAAGTCAACCTTGTTCATCCTAAACTCTCTAGTTACACAAGTGAGTTAACCTTAAACATAACATTGAAGAGCACTTGGAATCATACCTGGAAGCATAATTTTCTTTTCCCTGCTTGGTTCATATGATTTGATGAAACTGTCACAGATATGGGTCTGTAAAAAATAGAAGAGGAGTCTGGAAACACATGGCATGTTTCCTGAGGAAAAACACCATGTTAGGTATTTGGGTATGAAAACTTTTATCACATTACAGAATCATAGAATCATAGAATCATAGAGTTGGAAGAGACCACAAGGGCCATCCAGTCCAACCCCCTGCCATGCAGGAACTCCCAGTCAAAGCATCACCGACAGATGGCTATCCAGCCTCTGCTTAAAGACCTCCAAGGATGGAGACTCTAGAATAGAAATGGTTGCGATTGATTGATCAAGCCTCAACTCTCCCTAGAAGCTAAGGTGACTAAAGTGAGGTTGTCTTACTTTGGCTATATCATGAGAAAGGACTTTCTGGAAAAGACTGTAATGCTTTGTAAAGTTGATGGCAATAGGAAAAACTGTATACCAGCTGGATACATTCGATCAGAGAAGCCACAACCATGAATTTGCAAGATCTGAGTAGGGCGATTGAAGAATAGGGGTATTTGTCGGTCTCTCATGTATAGGGTCACCATGGATCAAAGTCAGCTTCAAGGCAAGAACAACAAGAAACCTTGCCCTGTCTCTTTTCCATACCTTGCTTTGCCTATCTTTGTTATAGAGACTTTTTAAGTATTATCAGTACTGACTTTTTACCATGTCATCTGTTTACTATAGTGGCTTTATTCTTTTCTCCTTTTGATTTGCTTTTGAGAGAAGCTAAATCTGGTTATAAATCCCATTCCTTCCCTCACTCTTTGTGTAAGAATTTTGTCTAAGAAGAATTGGGGTGTGCATGGAGAGGAGAAAACCCCAGCCACTCAAACGTGTGGGAAAATTAGTACAGGGAGAATTGAGATCAAAATGGTAATGCAGTTTGACAAGAGTACTAGTCTGGAAGTAGCCAGAAGTATAAACAATGTAGTTCATATAGAAAAAACATCTTGTTTTATTGATATAAAAATGCACAAGTTTCTGCATTTGATATATTTTAGGATACGCTATATTCTGTGCAAAACAACTAAATCTAGTGTTAAACTAGTTTTAAAAATTATTCCTCTAGAAAATCTAGGCTACAGAGTTACACAGGAGATAGTAACATAACAATGCAAACAATTCTTGCAAATTAAAGCCAGATTTGATGGGGCTTCTTTATTGACTCCTTCCATCCTTGTTGTTATTTCCAGAAGTAATTAATGGTGTAAATCAGAGCCATGGAAAAATATTTGCCAATTGCATGATTATTGCAGTGAAAGCAGAGTGCTGTCTTTGAGTTTCACTAGTAGAATGAACTTTTTTCACAACTAGGCTTGCATAGATTCATGGTTTGACTCACAGTTGCTGGGTTTTATCCACCTCATCAAGATTTTTAGAAAAAGTTTAGACTGCAGAAATGATATTTCAAAGAGCTATCAGTTTGCTTCTGACAAAAGAATAGTTGCTTTTCAGAACATGTTGGATGTTAGCAAATAGGCAAAGGGACTTTCTGAACTAGGTTATTTATTGAGTACTGTATTATAGATTCCTCTAACCTGGATGCTTTTCAGGCACACAGCATGTTCCTTTATGGGTGAGGCAAAAAATGTCCAAGAAGAATTAAGTTTCTTTGAAGTTCTGAAATATGGCCGGTGTGGCATGCAGTGTGGGAAATGAATCTTTAATCTGAGGGGGATATCTAAATGCACATTACCATGTTTCTGTAAGGAGAACCAGTCTTAAAAGCTACAGACTGATCATCATCCCTCAGCATCAGTGAAGCATGGCATCTGGGCTGGGCTGTCTTGTCCTAATTAGGATATTTTAAAAGTTGTTTTCATTTGTTACCAGGAAGTTCTGGCACAGTACTGCTTCTGATCTAAAGCAGTTAGTTTTTGCTCCCTCCCCCAGGTGAAATTGACATATTCCTGACATATGCAAATTTTATGCAGTAGGGAATGTGCATAGATGCAACTCCCACATGATAGCAGTCATTGCAGATGCTCCATTGATTCTTAGATCGCTAGCCAATCTCAAGGCCTAAATTTCAGCAAGAGGGTGGAGGATATCTAGTGACATCACTGGACTTTCTTCTCTTTCTGCTGCCCTCCATGTTGTACCCAGACCTTTAGGGTTTTTCCCCCACAGTTCTCCAAAGTAGTTTTGGGAATACAGGGGAGTGAAGAAACTTCTCCCCTCATGGTTATATTAACCTTTATATGGACCAAGGCAGATGGACTGGAGGGTTCTTAATACATAGTTAAAACGAAGCAACCTGGGGCAGATACATCTGGGCACGCTTCCCTATGCTCATCTGATGGAAGCAGTTCCATGTGCAGAACCATCCTGTTGGATCCCAGCCCTCCAAAATCTCATTCTTTCTCTCTCTCTCTGTGCATGTGTGTGTAGAGAAACAGTGTGTTAGGAAGCCTAAAGTCACAGGAGATAGGTTTTTGATTTGAGTGCTAAAGTTATTTTGAATAATAGTCTCTTTTAACATATTGAAGTGAGCAAGCATTATCCTTTTGCCATAGAATCATAGAGTTGGAAGAGACAACAAGGGCCATCCTGCCCAACCCCCCACCATGCAGGAAATCATAATCAAAGCATCCCCGACAGATGGCCATCCAGCCTCTGTTTAAAGACCTCCAAGGAGGGAGACTCCACTACATGCCGAGGGAGTGTGTTCCACTGTTGAACAACTCTTACTGTCAGGAAGTTCCTCTTAATGTTGAGGTGGAATCTCTTTTCCTGTAGCTTGCATCCATTGTTCCGTTTTCTAGTCTCTGGAGCAGGAGAAAACAACCTTGCTCCATCCTCAGTGTGACACCCCTTAAACAGGACTATTCTATCACCTCTTAACCGTCTCTTCTCCAGGCTAATCAGACCCAGCTCCCTAAATCTTTCCCCATAATATATGGCTTCCAGACCCTTCACCATTTTAGTCACCTTTCTCTGGTCACGCTCCAGCTTGTCAACATCCTTTTTGAACTGTGGTGTCCAGAATGGGACACAGTATTCCAGGTGAGGTCTGGCCAAAGCAGAATAGAGTGGCACTATTACTTCCCTTGATGTAGACATTATGCTTCTATTGATGGAGCCTAAAATAGCATTGGCCTTTTTAGCTGCTGCAGCACATTGTTGACTCATTTTCAACTTGTGGTCTACTAGGACTCCTGGATCCCTTTCACATGTGGTCTCATTAAGCCAGGTGTCCTCCATCCTATATCTACGCATTTCATTTTTCTGCCCTAAGAGCAGTACCTTACATTTCTTAATGGTTGAATTCATTTTGTTAGCTTTGGCCCAGCTTTCTAATCTATTAAGATCTTCTTGAATTTTGATCCTGTATTAGCTATTCCTGCTAATTTAGTGTCATCTGCAAATTTGATAAGCATGTCCTCTATTCTTTCATCCAAGCCATTGCTAAAAATGTTGAATAGCACTGGGCCCGGGGCAGAACCCTGTGGCACCCCACTGGTCACTTATCTTCAGGTGCTATATAGTGTAACCGTCATAATTTTCTACTTCTTCTTCTTTACAATAGTACATTTTCACTCTGTAGCAAGTCCAAGATTTAATCCACTTTGCTGGTAAAGCAATAGAAAAGTGCAGAACTGGAGTTGCTGTCAGAATCCATTGTTTAAAGAAATCTGCATATAGTTACTTTCATACTGCGGAGTCTACTACTACTTTGGAAACTTAACTGTTGTATCTCTTTCTGTTATCTTATCTGCTTTAGAAATCCCTGACCCAAGCACTTGGAACCTTAACCCAGATGCCTCTTATGTCTATTATTGTGCAAATGAGACAATCCATGGTGTGGAGTTTGACTTTGTACCTGACGTTGGGAAGGCAGTCTTAGTTTGTGATATGTCTTCAAACTTCCTCTCTAGACCAGTGGATGTTTCAAAGGTAAGTTCTCAAAGAGCAGAGTTTGCAAATTGTAACCTAATACCTTGGGTCACTGAGGCCAATTCTTTGTTACTTTTATGAATATCAGGACATATCAGTATTACACAGTTACATCAATGTTGTAGTAGTTTAAATCCTCTCACTAAAATTCCCTCAGATCTATAACTTCCTGAGAATTCTGTTGTGGCCCCTATTATGCATTACTTTTCATTTTCATGTCATTTTCTGTACTGTATCCTTGTTGCCTCACAAGTCTCATCTCCACTTAGATTTTAAGTCTCTGGACATGAACCCATATTGTATTTTTTAAAAATGAAACTATACAATCATTTGCCTTTCTTTAAGCAATAAACAGCTCCTTGCAGTCTCTAGACCCTTTTCTCAGAGCTAAAATTTCAGGTTTCTCTGAGGAGAGAACATAACAATTATTTGGACAGGGTCATAAAGTTAAGTCCCAGTGAACTCAGTGGAAAGTACTTTTGAATAAACGGTGCTGTTTGTTTTCTGGTTTGATTGTATCTTACATGATTAAGACTGTTTCAAACATGAACACTCTGCACCTTAAGCTGGGAATGGGTAAACAATTGTTTTTCAATTCTACTGTGAGTGTTGGCATGTTCTTTATCTTGCTGCTGTTTATGAGCAGTATAAATGTGGCTCTTCACAATCTTCATTGTACAGCTGGCTCTCCATATCCACAGTTTCGAACATCCATGGCTTGAAAATTTTCAAAAATAAATAAATTCCAAAAAGCAAAGCTTGATTTTGCATTTTGTTGTGTGAAAGCATGACTTGCTGGAAAAGACAATGATGCTGGAAAAGTTGGAGGGATATAGAAAGGGAGGAAGACTTCATTTATAAGACATCAGTGGAGGATAGGAAATCTTGGAGATGTCTCATCCACAGGGTTGTCTTGAGATTGGTACTGGCTTGAGAGTGGTAAACAATAACCACAAATAAGGGATACCATTTTCCTATGACATTTTAATGGGACCTGAGTATCCAGATTTTGGTATCCACTGGAGGTGCTGGGGAATCGAGTGCATTCCACATCTTTTTTCCTGGCACAAAGGAAATATTCAGTATCAAGAGAAATAAATAGCAGTAATCACTACATGATTTTGGACTTTCCCCAAAGTTCTTAGCCTAATCCATAATTACTACATTCCCTTGGTGCCCAATATGTATAGCAGAGGCAAGAGACTTTTGACCCTCCTGATGCTTTTGGCTTCAGTTCCCAGAAGCCCCAGTCAGCATAGCCAATGCTAAGGAGTTCTGAAATAGTATGCCAAAGTTTCTGGAGGCCAATGTTTTTTCACTTCTAATATGTGGTGTTTTCCTCATTGATTAACTTATATGTTTTAATTGCAGTTTGTAAATGAATTCATGAATGCAATGTCTCTTTTGTTTTCTTCCCCATCCCCTACTCCCAATATAAAGTTTGGTGTAATTTTTGCTGGTGCTCAGAAGAATGTAGGTTGTGCTGGCGTCACAGTGGTAATTGTTCGTGAAGATTTAATTGGCTTTGCGCTGAAGGAATGCCCTATAGTGTTGGACTACAAAGTGCAAGTAGAAAACTCCTCATTATACAACACTCCTCCATGTTTCAGGTAATTTTGCCGAAGTGTATCATTCACCCTTCTAATTACTTGCGTGTCCTTTACTGTTCAGAGTGTTTAAGTTTTGATGAGTAATGCCAAAGAGCACAAACATAAGATTGCTTTGTACTGGAGAAGCTGGATGAGAGTCTGTAACAGTGCTGAGCAGAAACCTGTTGTGGCCCTGAAATGACTGCTTCATGCAGTCTCCGTTGCGTGTGTCTCCTTTGTTGCATATTGGAACTTATTATGAAATGTTTGCTCTTTCTTTTTAAAAAAATTATTTTCAATTTTATTCTCAATATAATTAAATGTAATTTAATATATTCTCAATATATTAAAATGTTAACAAATATAGAAAAGAAGTACACAAAAATAGAGGTAGGTACATAAAAAGGTATTAGGCATATTGAAATAGCTAATACAGTAGCAATAGCAGCTTCATTTATATACCTCTTCATAACACACTAAGCAGTCTCTAAGCACTTTACAACTGTAAGTTAATTGCCCACAACAAACTGATTACTCATTTTAGCGACCTTGGAAGGATGTAACCTCTGAGTTGACCTCTGAGCCCCTGGCTGGGATTGAACTCACAACCTTGTGGTTGTGAGTGAGTGGCTGCAGTACTGGCATTTAACCACTGCACCACCAGGCTCCCGGTGATTTTAGATTTATGTACAAGACTAGATATTATCCAACAACTAAATGGGAGTTCTCAGTGAACTGGTGAAAGGCCTAAGGATAATTTTGTGGACCCTTTGTTCAGAAAGAAGCTGTCCAAAAAATTATCAGCTGTGCCTGAGTTCCATATGGAGTAGTCTTTGTCTGAAAAGACAATTAAAAGTGTGCCATCTGGCAATAAATTTGTTTTCAATATAGTTGTCTTTTTGTTAAGCTCTTAGGCTTAGCTTTTCAGAAAGTGCTACTTTCCAGACTCTGCCCAACCAATTTTGTGAGGAGATTCTAGTTAAGTGCTTCCAGTGTTAATGTGATTTCCAGTTTGACTGCTGCTATGAGCATGTGCAACAGATTGGTTTTCCCTTATCCCCAGTATTATCTGATTATGTCCTTGTTTAAATCATTATTGCTCTCATAAATAACTAAAATAACAAAAACACCCCACAAAAATTGACTAGTTTGTCGTTTTTGAAATAAACTTCAGAATTCTGTGCCCAAAATTTGTTTTTAGGGCACATATTATGCCACTTTCTTTACAAATTCTCCAGCAAGTTGAAGAGAGATTGCTATTAATTTGTGGCAATCTAGTTGAGGTCAAGCTTCTGTTCAACTTGATGGATCAGCAGTAAAATAAGGAGTGGCAGGGATGATTTGACCAGCCTTCTCTGGCTTATACATACTACCTGAGTCTTTGAAGGATAGTCTGAATTGAAGAGAGGAATCTTTGCCAGTGGTTTTGGCAATCCCTTTTTGCTGGTTAGGTGCACTCCTTGACCTACCCATAGTCCTCTGTTAAGAGCAAAGTGCAAAAAAAGAGAGTGGTGCCTTTTTCACTGAATTATCGCCTAGCTATCAAGATTTCATCATTTAACAGTTCTGCTTGTGAACAAGGTGAAACTGAATGCAGCATTGCTGTCTGTGCCACTTGCTGACAGTAGTGGAAATTGTTAGTAGGGCAATTAGGAACTCCAGTCAAGCTAGAGTTGAGTGAAAGTATGTTACTGACCGTGGAGATTTCTGAATACAAACCCCAGAATTCACAGTTCAAGAGCAAGCATTTGCATTATGTCAACAGAATACTGAAATTATGCAAGCTTTTCTTAAAATGTCTTTTCTAAAAAGGTGGGACATATATAAAATAGGCATTTGACTTTTTGAAGCTTGTAGGTCAGTGTGTTTCTGAAAGTATACTTCAGCTATAGGATATACAAATGGAAAAATAGTCAACCTTGTCAGCTTATCAGGATGAGTGTGTAGCCTTACCAAATTCGAGGCTTCAGAGAGATCTTTCCATATTTCACATTTGACATTGTATGTGCAATATTGGTTTCCCTTTATCCCTAGTATTATCTGATAAATACTTTATTCTACACATGTTGCAGAAGCCATATCTTCTGTACTAATTTCTTCTTAATAATATTCTTTCCTCCCCCCCCCCCACTATTTTGCAGCACCATCAAAACAAAAACATGATACCTGGAAGTACAGTGGGCCCCCGGGATATGAATCCCTCGGGATACGAAATCCCCGGGACCTGAAACGGCCGGGGCCGAAAAAAAGCCCCCGGGATCCGAAAAAATCCCCGGGTTGCGAAAGAAAAAAGCAACCCGGGCCCTTTAAAACAGCACGCTCCGGTGCGCTGTGCATCCGAAAATGCGGTCCCTCGGGTTGCGAAACACTTCCGGGTTACGAAAGTAATCCCAGAACGGATTACTTTAGCAACCCGGGGGACCACTGTATCATAAAGAAGAGAGGTTTTTAAGCTTTTGAAATATTGTCATTCCTTGCCCTATGTAACATGCAGGATAAAACCAAAGAGAAAACATGAGAAGCTCCTGAGCCATATTAAAAACTGGAAAACAATGTACTGATATGGTTTCTCTTGGAATTAAAACATCCTTTGGTTCAACATTTGCAGATTAAAGAACGACTGTGTAGGTTTAGTGCAGGAGTTGGAAAAAGGGTGCTCCTCCAGATGCTAAACAGAAATGCCCATCAGCTCTAGACAGCATAGCCAATGCTGAAAGAAACATTGAAAATAGGGCTTGACATGTTACCTCAGCCACAGTTCCCCATTACCAGCACAAATTGTACTATAGCCAGGAATGGGAAGCTTTTTCTTCCTATGCAAAAATCTAGCTCCTGTTTCCCTCACCCCCCTGGGTTTTGAAATGAAGTGAGGAGCTTACAGAAATAGAACAGGCTTTCCTGCAGTGTAAACATTTGCCCTTGAATTTGTGGAGGACAATGGAGAAGAGCAAAGATTTTATCCTCACAGATCATAGAGTTGGAAGAGATTATAAGGGAGATTTAGACCATCCCCTTGCCATGCAGGAATGCACATTCAACCTCACCCTTCTCTATCCTATAATTCTAATTGCATGATCCCAGCCACATTCTCTTCCAGTCTAGTGCCCTATATATCTTTACTATATCAGCCCCAGCTAGCCTAGCTAGTGAGTATGGTACATGAAGATGATGGGCATTGTAGTCATAGTGGTCAGCTCGAGGGGGTGGGAGGGCTGAACTAGACCTTTCCAGAAGATGGAAGGAAGTGACTTAGTGGTAGGCATACCTCTCAGTTAATGTGTGGTTTGCTCTTAGTCTTTAACTAATGGTAAGTCTTGAATTGCATAAGTTACCACAGGTTTTTTTTTTAAACACACTCCCTCATTTATTTTTTTTACCATATGAAAGTTGCTCTGGAAGACAATTTTTAAGCAGTTTGTGGAGAACTTTATTTCACAGAAGTCTATGAATGCTATTTAGAAGTAATAATTTTGTAATTATTAGTAAGTTGTAATAGGGGAGAACAGCTTTCAGGAGTTGGGCAATGGATCAGCCTCCTTCCTGACATCCATGCCCTTCACATCCAAAATATATTTTAAACAGGACACTGACCAGTCATCCCTCAGAAATCTCTATGAGGCACTGTTGGTTATGTCACACCATTAACCCACAAACCTCCAGTATGTATATTCCCCCCCCCCCCAGTGACTTCCAGCTTTGAAAATCCCCTTTTATGCTGCAGTCCCTGGGACCCCAAAGTGGTCTGAAATATCAAGTGGTTCCTTTTAGAGGCTTCAGGGAACATGACTGGCCAATGTCATGTTCCCTGAGTTGTGACTCAAATGTTTGAGTTATAACAGGGCATAGCAAGGAAATAGCAAGCAACTTTGCCCACCCTGCTGTACTGTGACACTTCTCTTCTCAGGTTAGACAACGTGATTTGCTTGGAATTATTTCTTTTTTGGTTTGGTATATATGTGTGTCAGTGATGCATACTACAGAACAAACTGTTACAGTGTTGTAAATATTAACCTCCAAGTTGGCAGAGTACATCTGCCTTGAGTTTGCTTTTAAAGTGCTACTCATGAGTTTCTTCTCCTTTTTGTTTTTACTTTTCTTTTCTTTAACTGCTTCTCTTTCTTCTGTTTGCTGGCAGTAGTTGGCTGGCAACCTGACCTGAATGTCCATGAGTTGGTTTAGCAAAACACTGAATTAAATTAGAGCAATGTGGATCATTTTAACCTCTTGCCAAAAGGAGCCTTGGCTTCCCAACATTAATCTCCTGGGTGGAGATTAATAGCATTTTCCCCCAGAAGAAATCTCATTTCCTACCTACAGGGATTTGCTTGATATTCAGATCTGCAACTCACCCTGCTTTGGGGATGACATTGAAGCTTTCTATGTGGCTTTAAAGTGGGTCATTCAATTACTCGCTGCCTGCTGTTTAGTGGATGTACTCTGGTGGATATAGGAAAGGCTTAGACAAAATTCATTCCTGTCCAGCATTCTATATATTTTCCCACTGGAATATGCAAGAATTTTCTTGGTGAATCCGAGCTTTGCTAAAGTCTGCATTTGCAGGGCAGGCAAGGGCTCCTTGTCTTCTGAAGGCCAGAAATGCAGTATGTGGTATAACATGAAAACACCAATGAAGGCAATAAAAATATTTCTGTAAAAGTCTGAACAGTATAAATGCATTCAATATGCATATTTCAAATAAACCAATATGGAAAAATAGGAAAAACACAGCAGCAAAATATTAAAAATGATTTTTCTACTCCAAACCAAAAGTGTGACAAGACAGAATTGGATTGGGCAATTTTGGAATGTCTGTATCCCAAGGACTAGCTAATCATTCTATTGGTAGGTATGCCAAGACCTGAAGTCATCTGATTTTCTGCCAAGGCCTGAGGTCCAGGATCCAGCAGTGTGCTTTTGCAGTGCTGATGGAAGCAGATTTGTCATCAGAAAGGGGAGAGGGAGTTGCTGCTCTCCCAGGCAGCTTCTGCATGCCCTCATGGTGCTGCCTCCTTCTCCCCTCAGGCCATTATGGTTCCCAAAACTCAGCTCTACTATTGTTAGCTCCTATCTGTATTATGGTGATACTGCAACTAGCCCACCTTAATTGTAAAGATTTTGGAGACTTTTAAAATGTAAAGAGGTTTCTCAGCTATCTCAACAACAATATAAAAGCTGCTAAAGGTATAATATTAATATTTTTAGTTGTGGCAAAATAGGTTGCAGCCTTGGGCCTTTGACCCACACGTCCAGAAGTGTTTAAAACTGTATTGTGCAGGCAGATGTAATGTGAAAGAATTTTATAATACAGTCTTTTGGAGCACCCCTTTTCAGTCTCTAATAGAGGGATTAATGAAAGAGAACATGTTGGAAGTGTGCCATTAAACACATGCAGACAGAGACAGGCGGTTTATTATGTAAAGGAGCTTCCATGGGAAATGTGTCTGCTCCATCAAGCAGAGTTATGTAGCTAAAACCACACAAAGTGAGAGTACATGTTTTGCATTCTCATTTTCATTCAATAACTCTCTTTAAAAATATTGGCCAAAGGGCTACAGGAAAGCAGTGGGATTCTGGTAGTCTCTGTTAAGAACTTAATTTGCAATACATGCTACATTATTGCCAACCTAATTACTACAAAGGAAATAGATTTAGGTGAAAAGTTTAAAGAGGGGGAGCTTTTTGATGATATTGTTAATGTTCCCATATATTTTTTTTTAAAAGGATAATGCTAGCAGTGGTTTTTAGTAAGTTCTGATTGAGCCCCTGGCCTTTGAGTCAAGGTTCTTTTAATGCTACCCAATATTTCACAGTACTCAATATGTTTTTATTTGGTCCATACTAGGAGCATATAGAAGTTAGTACTGAGGGATACAAAGACTTCTTAGAGCTGTTTAACAGTAGTAACAAAATATCCTGTTATTTTGAACTATTAAACTCAAAAAAGCTGAGAGAAGTGTAAAGCCTTAGGCTAGCCTTTCTCAACCTTAAAAAAGCACCCCCCCCCCCCCCCCGCGATTGCTCTCAGGACCTCTGATGACCTCTCGCAGAACCCTAATTGAGAAATTCTGGTTCAGACTATAACTTCTACAGTTGTGATAGGACCAATACAGAAAATGTTTATAGCAGGAACTTTGTGATAGTTTAAACCTACGGCTTCTCATCATGTAGAGTTTTATGTATCCTAGAGCAGCATTTACTGGAGAATAGGATGTTAACCAGAAAGCTTAGAAATCAGATATAGAGCGTGACTACATGGGCCATTTGCTGTGGGTTCTCTTTGTGTCACTCTGTCCAGACTACACAGGATTAAAGGCCGAATTAGACTGAGGACTCTCCACATGTGGGAAGGGCAGTCCCACAGCAAATCTAGGCCATCCTTCCCTTAACACGCTTTTAAATAACTCACCATTTGCTCCAGATTTTCCCAGAAGGTCTGGGACACTCTGGAGTGACAGTGGGCAGTGACAGTGTTCCGGTACTGTATGTCACCTACTGCCACCTGTATGAATTGTTCCTCTGAGGTCACCCAACTATGTGGGTGCCTTGTTTTTTTGCTTCTGTGGGAGTGACTCACAGTGGTAGTGGTGGGAGGCACAGTGGGATCCTGTGTAGTCAGATGTCCACTGTCTCCTGGAATGTACAGGCAACGGGGAAGCTCTGGGGCCAGAATTCTCTGGGGACATTATCATTGTAGACCTGTCCATAGTTGCTTTAACTGGGAAGTTTTACTTGTAATTAAAGTGCTTTTAGCATATGACTAGTCTCATTTGCTTGAACCATTTGAAAATGTTGGCTCTGATACACATTTTATTTTCTTGGTGCCCACTGAGAAAGTCTTTGTGTGTGAGATGTTCAGAATTTTGTCTTAAGAGAAAGCTGACATGCTTTCCTGTGTGGGCTTATGCCCACTATTTGCACCATTGAAATAGGCTGGTGTTCACAAATTATTGGTGCCAAATAAAACATTAGCCTTTCAGGTGTCATACGACTCTTTATTGTTCCATGCAATCTGTGCCAAGTTTACAGCTTGCATAATGGAAGCCAAACTTGTTGTTCTGATGTTAAAACACGTTTAGAATTAATTAATGTTGCTTATTGCTTGTAACTGTTTTTTTTTTTTTTTTTTTTTTGGTTCCAGCATCTATATCATGGGTTTGGTCCTGGAGTGGATTAAAAACAATGGTGGAACTGCCGCTATGGATAAACTCAGCCAAAAGAAATCACAGATGATTTATGACATTATTGACAGATCCAATGACTTCTATGTGTAAGTTGCTCTAACCTCTATCATTATTGTGATATAAATGTCAGTTCCAAAAGAGGGAAGTAAATGCTTTGAAGTTGCTGCTGAAACTTTTCTAGATGTTAGAAGGGTGGGAGTAAGCAGGCAAGATAGTTAATGATTACAGGAATTACCTGGAATTTTTCTTTTTGCTAACTATGCAGAAAAGATTGTGGGTTTGTAGCAGCCACCTGGAACATTCAGTTGAAGCTCTACCTGTATGGGCTTGTAGAATTACTTTGGAAAACTTAATTTAAAATGTTATCTGTTGCAGCACAGGGCAGAGGAATATTGCCTTTGGCTGGATTACAAGAGTAAAAATAAATCTTGTGGAAATGTGAAGTAACATCTTTTTAAAATTTACCTCAATAAATGAAACAGTATGGGGAACAAAATGATCTAGGGCAGGGGTGATGGACTGTATTACCCCCTAAACTGTTCCAACATGCACAAATGACTAACATTTTAGACTTATTTTTGCCTCCGTGCCCTCTAGGCAGGCAATTTCACCCATTCCGTCTCCCTATGCTCAGTGGTGATGCACACAACAGTCCCAGGTTCAATCTGTGGCATCTTCAAATATCTGAAAAATTGGCAACCTGTTGCTAGTTGTTGTTTGATACTGAGGTGACCAGCCAGTCCAGCTTAGTACAGTGGGCTTGGTATCCACTGGGGTTTGGTTGCTGGATTCCCCATTGGATACCAAAATCCATGGATGCTCAAGTCTCATTACATACAATGGGATAGCAAAATGGCAAAATCAAGGTTTGTTTTTTCGAATTTATATTTTTTAAAATATTTTCAAGCTGTGGATGCTTGAAACTTTGGATGAAGAGTCTGTGGTTATGGAGGGCCGGCTATATAATATAGTGGCTTCTTCTGTTCCCATGGAATTAACCCTTTGAAGTAATTAGCTGTATATATTGCATTATATTCACTCATAGGAAGTAATATGAGCAAAAGTAAAACTATTCCCCATCATTATCATAAGCTTGATTGAATCTTGCTTTCATTTTTAATTGCATAAATTCAATTTTAGCTTGATGCATAAGTGCACCACTATGTGAAGAATCATCCTTTTGAACAAGGAACCTATCTGCATGTGTCTTGTGCCCACTCTTCTATTTTGTCATTTTCTCCCTCTGGCATGTGCCCATCTTGGCTTCTGTTTTTCTGGTACATGTCTATCATACTTAGTTTTGCTGCTCATAACTAACAGCCTTCCTTCAAATCAATCATGAGTTAATTCTGATATGTCAGCAGTCCTGTGCTGCAGAGCTCTTTCATGGGATTTTGCTTATTGAAGAGATTGATATGGGAATGATACTTTTACACAAAGTTTCTTGGGCATGTGGAATGCTTGTTATATAGCCTCGACACTTTCAACCTTCTTCCTGAGGTGCCAAGTTTTGAGGCATGCAAGTTGCTATGTAAGGACTATACCATGCTGTAAATGGCACACTTTGAATTCTAATTAATCTATAATATTCTTTCTTTCATTCTTACCCATTTCATATTTTCTAGCTGTTGGTTCTGAAGTGACTGGGGAATTAGGTGAGCTGAAAGCTTGGAGAGAATCCCCGCTCCCACAACAGCTAGTTCAGATTTTGCTTCTAGAACATAAACTGTTCAGGAGTCCAAAATAGAGGTAGTAGCCATTACTGTGATATAATTAAACTGCTGCTGAGGAGTGGTATGTGTGTTATCAGTATGTACTGCTGCCTTTTGCAGCTGAGGTGGCAATGTCTGCGCCATGCTTTTGACTGGAGGTGAAATCTTATCTGAAGCAGGGCTATTTACCTGTGAAATGCCACCTAGCAAATGAAATGCCTCACTGGGCAGACCAAAATGTGACCAGCTTTTCAATGGCACTGGAATTGTATTCCATCTTCCACATGGCTGAAGTCTTTCTGCCTTTCATCCTGTGCTTCAACTCTCCAGATCTTGTGAGTGGTAGTGTGAAAAAGTTAAACTGCAACTTCATGAATGACTTGTGCCATAGTTGCTGAATTATGTCTGCTTTTTTTCTTTTTTAGACAGCTGACACTGGCAAAATTTAACCAGAATATGAAGCGAGTCAAATTGCAATCACATTTCTAGGTCTTTTCAGTGCAGAACAGTACAAAATCTAATCATGCCCATTAAATTTAATGATGCCTTTAAAAGGATATTATATGAATTGTTAGATGATAATGCTCTCAGTGTAAGCCAGTGTAGTATGGAGGTTTGTGTTGGACATGAACTGTGGAAGATCAGGTTTCAAATCCCTGCTCATTCATGAAAACCCACTGGATAACCTTGGACAAGTCACACACTCTCAGCCTCAGAGGAAGGCAAACCCCTTCTGAACAATCTTGTGATGAAACTGTCATGATAAGTTTGCTTAGAGTTGCCAAAGGTCAGAAATTACTTGAAGGCACACAATAGTAACAACAGGAAGACTTCAGTGCAAACTAGCTGGTTTTTTTGCACTCTATCTTGAGTGTGCATATTTCCTCCAATATCAGAATTTGTTCTAGTTTGTTTTGTATTGGATTTATAATAAAACAATTAAAACAAGTCTTTCAAGAATATGAAATATATTTTTATGACATTTTCAGATGCCCTGTTGAAAGAAAGAACAGAAGCAGAATGAATGTTCCCTTCCGGATTGGTAGTATCAAGGGTGATGAAGCCCTTGAAAAGAAATTCCTTGATAAAGCTGTAGAAAACAACATGATATCCTTGAAAGGGCACAGGTAAGAGAGAACTGTGAAGAAATTTTATCTGAAGCTATTTAACAAGATGATGGAACATACTGTGCTCACCATTCATGAGGAAGAGTGATTAAATTATCTTAGTTCATCTGAATGTGAACAAAAATTTCCTATTTATAATAAGGGTTTGACAAATGTTTGCCCTTTTCTGAAAAAAACATTTAATTGGAATTTAATAATTAAAACCCCTGAGTATTTAGAAACTTAGAAACTAAACTACGACCAATTTTCATTTAAGTTTCAGATTACAAAGGTGAAAGCCCTAAAATAAGTCATGAACAGTAGTCCTTGAACAGATAATTCCTTTTTGTGTGTAACAAAATAAATATTGAATTAACTATTAACTATTGAAGTAATGCCACTGTTTCTCCATATCTGCTGTTGCATAACCATATTTTCCCCAGTCCCTTTCAGCTTCTTTTTTCTTTTCTAGAACAATCCAGTCAGTCGTATACACGTAACTGATTTTTTAAAAAATGTATTATTTCATGCACAATTAGATAGATAGATGAACATTTAAGAACTACATTAACAAAAATAGCAAAACAACAAAACACCATGAAATACACATACTTAATAGATCAATCCAATGCATATGAAATGCATAACCCAATTCTAACATCTATACAAAAACTAATAATACACACACTACAAAAAGAAAAACAAACAGAAAGACAACTACATACTGTTGTGACATATTTCCCTTAATTTTGACTTCCCTCCCTAATTTTGTCACTGAGGTCAATTCCTTTCCACCCCACTCCACTCTTATTGTATGGGTGATCCTATCACGATTCACTGAGAGCAAGCAAAGAAATTTCACATTGTTTCTTCCTAAAAGTCCATGGTCTGTAGCGAAATAAAGGATACTTGTGAAAGTATGTGTGACTGTCTGCTTGTTTTCTTACATTGTCCTTCTCATATTCCAGATCTGTGGGAGGAATCCGTGCCTCTTTGTATAATGCTGTCACTGTAGAAGATGTTGAAAAGTTAGCAACATTCATGAAAAGCTTCATGGAGATGTACCGGTCATGAACTGAAGAAAAAAAATGTTGTGTTGAAGCCCTGTGACATAAAAGTATTAAGAATGGGAAGATTGTAAAAAAGATTTCTTAGAAAACTTTCAATAGGAGAAGCAAATTTTAAGAATAAACATTCCAGCATCATCAGGTCAAGCAGTACTCTGAGTAAACTAAACAGTGGTCTAGAAGGGCACTTTGGTCTGTCTCTGTATTAAAGGTGTTGGTGAGGGATGTTCAATAGCCCATTAAAGGATTGGGAAAACTTGTAATTTTAAAGCAGACCACAGCACAGAGTGTACTAGGGACTAGAATTACATAAATTTTAACTCACCATACCTTTTTGGTGTTGATGTAAGTCACCCCATCAACAATCCAATTTAATGGAAAATATTACTTAGGGTTGTTGTTGTTTCCAGATTTTCTGGCTGTTCCTCTTTTAATCCTCTACATTTTAAAATTTGGAGTTCTATGTGCTTGATCAGGTAAGTAGAATTAAATACCTGTTTGTTTACATACATGAGGCTACATTCAGCAGCATTATTTTTTATATCTGATCATTCCAAGTATGCATCATAAATGGTGCCAGAGGTAACTATGTCAAGTATGCTTTGTTGACCTCAGTCTTTATGAACATTTTGAAAAAGGAAGTCTCTCTTACCCACTTAGCTGTTGTGCCATTTTTCTTCCTAAACTGTTAAGCACACATTTAATTATACTGAGGTGCAGGTTGTTTTAACGTATTGACTTAGAAAATATCATTTTGGCAGACTTAACATTTATATACCAAGGGAATAAAAATTATTTTCCTTCCCAGTCCTCTCTTCCTTTAAAATAAACATTGCCTTCATTTCCCCCCTAAGGCTGTACAATTTTGCTTATTTATAGTTTCAGTCAGAGACCATTTTCTATATTTTATGCTTACAAAAGGGGCTTTGTGTGTTGTTCATCTACAGTTTGGTTTCATACATGAGCCCAACATCTGTAGTATGCAGTGGTGACAGTGAACCTCTGAGGCTTCATCACTTGTTACAATCTTTCTGCATCATATGTACATTTTCTAGTATAACTCCATTCCTCTCAAAAAATAAAGCTTAGCCAAAACCTCTCAAAACAATACGCACAATATACGGACTATATTTTTTCAAAAGTTCTGTTAAAATTGCTTGCTGTGTGCCTTAAAATATGATCAAGAGACCAAATTTCTACCACATCATTTCCTGTCTCCTTAGAACTGGAGTTCATCAGATTGGAAACACAATTCTAATTTCCTGCCCATATTAACTGCATACAATATTAAGCATAATGTATAAGCTTAAACAATGTGAACAGTGCCCCTCTTTATTCTTGGTATAATGTTTGAAGGTGCTGAACATGTGCCACTACAAAAGGAATAGTTTTATTGCTTAGTTTAAAATAGCAATTGTTTTACTTTCTTCTTGTGTTACACTATGAGCTGAAAAATAATAAAAGGCTTCTGTACTAATTTTAGTGATCTTTGTTTAATTCAGAAAGTGCAGATGTGATGGGATACACATTTTTTGAGACCTTGCAAATAACATTACCTCTTCCAATAGCACGTTAAGTCTCTTTTTTTTAAAAAAAATCTGGTGATTCTTGTTATCTCTCTTGAAGAGAGGGGTCTGGATATTTGCATAGCTGGATAAAGTTAGATATTACCTTGTGCAGTATTGTATACAGTCACAGCCACTAATCTGCCTCCAAGGAAAACATGCTTTATAATCCTATTTCTTCTTATTCAACCCAGTCCAGAGGTGAAGTTCCTCCTATTACATTAATCATCCTTTAGTATCCAGGTGCTGTTTCACCTTCTGCAGATTGGTGCTGAAAGATTAGACAGATACAAAATTCTGATTAGATTGGTGCTGAAAAATTAGACGGATAAATCTTATATACAGTACACACACTCCCTACTGTATTGTCAGGCCTTGCCTTTGAGGCTGGAGAGCTGGGCAGTGACCTGAGGATTGAACAGTGTGGTGCTGAGCTGAGCGCCAAGATTAACTTAGTGGCTGTTTTTTTGTTTGTTTAATGTACTGCTGGAAATCATAAAGTGAAGTTGTAAAATAAACTATTGGGAGACTGAAAGGGAGATTCCTTGTTGGCTAGACATGCAGCCTAACTGAAAAAGCCTAAAAAAATATGACATTTTCTGGGAAGCAATAGAAGTATGACTTATTAGGCTTATGTTCTGGTTATAGAGATGGTTTCTTTTTCCAGTAAGAAAAAGAACAGGGGAGGCTGATGGATCAAATGCCAGACCCATCAGAGAAAGAATTCAAGGAACTGAGTGAGCATCACTGATGATGCTACTGGGAGTAATTTTCTATGGTAGTTACCACACGGAAAGGTATAAGAGTAGTAAGGTGAGACTAGGCCTTAAGGGAGGACATCTTCTTGAAGAACTCACTGTGAAGGATCCCACCTCAAAGCCTATGAAATTGATTTCCAGGAAGCAGAAAGCAGGTAAATTTGGAGGAGGCACTACAGGAAAAAAGTACATCTCCCAACCCTGAATGTCTTCCTCAAATACTACAGAAGCCAAAGTCAGAGAAGAAACCTGCTATTGCTGATGGAAGAACTGTGAGCTTTTATTCCAATTACAGTGGTAGAACATGTTCTGAGAACTTTAGTATATTTGAAAAACATCTAGATTTTCAATTATGCTTCATGCCATTGTTCAGTGCAAATTTGTGACTGGTTGAAGTTATTGTAACAGCTCAATAAGCTATTACACACCTGTTTGGGTATGTTTTTTTTTAATTGATATTAATGGCTTTGCCAGTTTGCTCATTGATGGGCTAATGCAACCATGCATATGGATGAGTTAACGTAACCGTGAGCATTATCCAACTTAGACTGAAACTACCTAGTATCATTGAATAGTGAACTAAACAAGTAGTGATTCTCTCACATCGACCCCCAACTTTGTACAATGAAGCATGGGATCTTATAGGGGCAATAGCAGAAACCCCAACACCACCATTCTCCTAGGCTCCATAATACCACTGTGTAGCTGTGTAGGGAGGGGCATAATGCTATGCCCAGGGTGCAAACTATCATAGTGCTGGTTGTATGTTTGTTGCTACTTCCCCTGTTGTGTATGGAGGATTAGATATTTTGGAGCAATTCCAGATTACCAGTATTTCTGATTACTATTAGCTATTCCCTCTCTCCTTATAGTGAATGTTCTTGTCTCAGTATCCAGCAAGGCTTATTCATTCCAGGGGCCCATCTCCTTCCTTTTCTCCTCTTCTTTCAAAATATTGGTGAGGACCTATAAATCCCAATATGGTTTAGATTTAGGCTATCTGACAGACTGTACCTTCCCATATGAGCCTGCCAGAAAACAGAGATCTACAGGAGAAGCCTTTTCTTTGTCCCATAACCTTCACAGACATGGTTGCTGGAAACATTAGAAAGGGCTTTCTCAGTGGCTTCCCCTGGATTTTGGAACTTGCCCATAGGGAGGCAGGAATGGTTCCCTCCTTGCTGTCCTTCTGTCATCCAGAAAAATCTTTTTATCCAGACAGACTTTTGGAATGGAAGGTTTTTAAGGAAAGGACTGTGAGAACTGTCTTGTTTTAAACTGACTTGTTTACTTGTAAAAAATTTTTTTTTAAGTGTATGTTTTTATTATGGTCGATAGTTCAATTCTGTTTTAATGCTGACTTTCTGTGTAATTTTTAAGTGTACTTTTTATTGTGTAAACCACCTTGAGTCCCAGACTAAAAACAACAACATGAAATATGACAGTACTGATTTATTGGGCCTTTTATAGGAGTATACAGATCGAATAGATGGGAAGCAAATAGGCAAGAGAGCAGGCAATATTAGTCCTATAACAGAATAGTTTTTCAAAGGTAATAGCAGCACCTTAGACACCCACCTGAACTTTAAAATCCTAAAATGTTTTCTCAGTAAATGCACCCACGGACCTCTCTGCTGGTCTGACGGCCCATATCTCACACTTAAGTTTGGCAAATCTGGTGTACAGCTTCTTCCCTGTCTCTTGATGGCTATAAGCTAGCAATCCAGGCAACTGAAGTGATGCATGATTTTAACCACACACAAATTAATATTAATGGGTGTTTGCTAAACTATAGTAAAGCTAAAGGCAATTAGCAGGGACCATCAAGGTACATTCTAGTTCTATGTTCTAACTTTTTGGAAGAAACAGAAATTTAACACAGGTTTACAGTTTTATGGTGTAGATGTAGTATGGAACTTTGGGTAAAAATAGATGACCTGGATGGGATGGTGTGAAGTTGCCCCTCCCAAAGATGAATTAGGGCCATGGCAGCCTCATACTGCAGCCCCAATCTGTTACAGTGCCAGCTGAAAAAGGAGCAGTTTTCAACCATTCCTTTTTTGGATGTGGAAAAGCTGCCTTTAGTGGCTCTTCTGTGGTCCTGTGGCAGCTTCCTAGCATGTTGGCGGCTTGCAGTGTGTAACTGCCATGCCCCCATGATACCCAGAAGCAAGCTTGCATGTGGGTAGCTGGGCAGGTTGAAGTTGACTTCTGGGTGTCTTCAGAGCATCAAAACACTGTCCTCTGAAGCCACCCGGACAGCAGCACAAAGGGGTGGTCTGTTTCTCCCCTTTGTTGTCTATTTTTTCAGATGGCATACAACTATTTTCCACTTGCTTTGAAGCTGTAAATAAACAAGCATAAACTGTGGTCCACACACCTACTCATCACTTTATTTATATCACATCTTTTTCCCAGAAGGGAACTTAAAACAGAAAATTATAGGAGAAACCATATATAGTTAAAAACATCCAAAAGCTGAGATTAAAACAGTAATGGACTAATAACAGAATTAAAACTGTTTAATACCTTAATTTAAAACATTACGGCACCATTACAGCCCTTCTTTTGTTAACAATTCTAGAAGCCTTGCTGGAATAGAAAGATTACAATAGAATTACAAGAAAGAACATCCTAATTTCCTTGAGGTAGTTCCAAAAACCAGGAGCAGTCATAGATAAGGGCTCATTCACACTATGAAATAACCCGGTGTGGTTATTTCTGGGTTGTTCATATTCACACCAAATGCATTCACTGCAATTTTTTGGGGAGCTGGGGCTGGGGCTGGGGCTGGGGCTGGCAGCCCACTTAACCTGGTACTTTTGAAACCGGGGCTTTTACCGCATCTTTTAGAAAGAGCCAATCTTTTTAAAAGAGCTGCAACTAAGAACACATACACATCCCACTGGCCTTGGCCTGCCAGCAAAGTGCCATTGTTTTTCCCTCTTAGCACTTGGTTGTGGGGGTAAAGAAGCTGCCTCCGTAAATGCAGTGGATTCAAACTTCCCTTGTTTCAGAAAGTGGTTTCTTTAAAGTATTGCCTGGCTTTTTTTCTTATTCTACCTGTAAGTCTCCTTATCTGCACTGATGGCTGATTCCCAAAGCTCACAAAAGCCAAGAAGTTCTCTTGTGAACATGATGAGAGTGGACTTTTAATTGGCAGCTTATGTGCACTGTTGCTTTTGTGTGGCTGCCATTCTCTATCAATATAGAATTGTAAGCAATATGATGAAGATGTGCATCATTTGATTGAAATTTTAAAAAACCTGAGACTGATTGAAAGTGTTTGAAATGGAGGCTCCATTTTAAATTGATACCATAGGGTAATGTGAAGGTCAATAGGTTTAAAATGCCATGGAGGATTAGCTCATGGTAAACATAGTGGGATCTTTGATTTGGTATCGCATCATTGGATTTCCTTGGTACAAAAACGTGAGTATGAATGACCCCTTAGTCCCTCTCCCATGTTCCCACCAAATGTGCCAGTGAACGTGGTGGGACAGAGAAGTGCCTCTCCTGAAAGTCCATTTGGAAGATACATTTCTTCTGATAGCCTGGACAAGTTCTTCATCAGTTTGAGAATCTTGGATCAGTAAAGAATGGCTGAAATCCTGTTGGTCATTTCCAAGCAGAATAGACCCCCTGAATCAGTTCCTGAATGGTGATCAATATATTGGTAAATACCACTCATTGAATGAGACTGCTCTAGTAGAGATTAAAATAGAATTTAGGCCAGTACCATCCTAGTTGAAAACATATTGGCATTCTCCATTCTGGTGCACAACTGCTATATGCCATGTGTTATGTGCATATATAACATTTTCATGCGAGGATCCCTTTTCTGAACAGTTCTTTGGCAAATATTGGTCTCCAGGCTAGGAGAAAAGTGAGAAAGGAAGTGATTAGCTTTGATCCTCTTCTTTCAAGGAAGAAGAGCAGTTCTGCTAGTGACAAAACTTTGCATTTGTTTGGGAGCATGTGTGGTTCAGGATCAGTGTATGCAGCCTAGATGAAGGCTTTTATGGAGCATTTTAGTGTATACTGGGCCTGAGTCACAATGGCAATCTGGACAAAGATCATACTTGCAGAACACATGATGCTTTATTTACATGGTTTATCATATTAATATCCTGCAAAATAGCCAAGTTCTCTGGGTGCTTTACAATGTGAATATGATCTTGGAATACAAGAGAAAGTACAATTCTTTCTGCCATAGCTCCAAGCTCAAAACATAGACATCTAAAACTGAACATAGAAAGTGGTTCTAGGGAATGGATTTATTTTGTTTTAAAAAATGATTTTTGTTAAAATTTGTGGCCTTAAGTATCACAGTTAGCCACTAGGTGGTAAACATCTCGAAGCAGTCCAGAAGAATCTTCAGTGAGGCCTGAGATGTCTGTTTTCTTTGGGGTTCTTAGACAGCCCCATATAATTCTTCCATTGGCAGGTATCCCAAACTCATTAAACAGAGGTGGATCAGAGAAGGAAGAGAGAGAAAGTACTGGAGAGGAGGTGGGACTAGAGTTCTAACACTAGCCAAGCTAGATACTTATACTTTGTTGTTGTGGTTGTTGTTAACTTCCTTCACGTTGATCTCGATCCGTGATAACCCTATGGATGAGACATCTCCAGGTGTCCCTGTCCTCTACTCCTCTGCCCAACTCCTGAAAACTCATATTTGTGGTCTCTTTAATAAAATCCATCCATCTAGCTTGTGGCCTTTCTCCCTGTCTACTTCCCTCCACTTTTCCTAACACGATTGTCTTTTCCAATGATTCATGCCTTCTCATGATGTGTCCAAAGTATGACAGTCTAAGTCTTGTCATCTTGGCTTCTAGTGATATTTCTGGCTTGATCTCATTTTCTCAAATGAGTTGATTTTCCTCCTATCTTCTTTGTTGACTTTCCAGCTCTCACATCCTACATGGTAATAGGGAATACAATGGCTTGTATGATTCTAACTTTTGTGCTGAGTTGTATATCTTTGCATTTTAGGATCTTTTCTAGTTATTTCACAGCTGCCCTCCCCATTCTTAATCTTCTCCTGATTTCCTGGCTACAGTCCCCATTCTGATCAATCTTTGATCCCAGATATGAGAACTCTTTTACTATATCAGTTTCTTCATTGTCTAGTTTGAATGTGTGTACGTTCTCTATAGTCATTTTGTTTTCTTTATGTTCAACAGTAAGCCTGCCTTTGCACTTGATCTTCCTTAGTAGTTGTTCCAGGTCGGTGAGGTTCTCTGTTAGTATTATGGTGTTGTCAGCTTATACTAGTAAACAGTAAAATAAATGGTTAGTAAACAGTAAAATAAACAGCTTGCAGAAAATTCAAAGGATTTCTGCCATCTTGAAAGACTTGGGAAAAATGACATGGAAATGACCAGTGAGCTCTTTTCAGGGCAGAATTTCATAGGTGGGTGCCACCAACAGACAGGCCCTTCTACTAGTAGTCACCACTTGCACCATCCACATTACATAGGTTAGTAGTAATAGTCACCACTTAGCTAGTATTAGTTAGTAGTTAGACTATTAGTTAATAATAGTCACCACTTACACCATCCACATTACATAGCCTATGGTGAAGAATGATGGGAGCTGCAGTACAAGATCTGGAAAACCACACTTTACACACTAACCAAAGTAGCTTGACATGTCACCTTTGTTGCCCACATTTAAAGCAGAATTTGAAAAAAAAACCCATTTGAATTATGACAGTTAAAACCTTTCACCAGCATGGCTATGCTGTCTGGAAATTCTGGGAGCTGTAGTCCTAGAGTAATGTGTCAAGCTCTGTTTCAGTGAAACTACTGGACTACAGCTGCTGAAATGATTCATAGGTATTAAGTTTTGCAAACAGTCAGTGACTGTCATATTTTTCTTAGGGGTAAAATGACAGTAATGAGAAAGTGAGCCTTTACATAGTGTCCTTTCAAATTGACTGCGAGGACACATAGGTACAGATTTGGATGGCAGTGGCATTAATAGCATGAAACCAAAGTTCTGATTTAATGGGGGGAATATATGGTTCAATTTCTTTAGGACTGCGTATGGTTTATTGGACACTATTTTGCATTATTCTATTAGTGTATCTGAAAATGAATATCCACTAAGGAGCTTATTGCTTAGCATTTCAAACTGGGCTAGACTCCCAGGCTGGACCCAGGATGCAGGATGGAGGCAGGGATTGCCACCGAAATGCCAGCTGACATCAGCTCGGGTCCCAGCCACACTCTGCCAGCACATTTTAGAAGCTGGAAGCTTTCTGACTTCTAAAAAGTGCTGGAGGAGTGTGGCTGGGACCCGGGCTTATGTTGGCCAGTGATTCAGTGGTGATTTAGTGTGCGATAATTCCCACCTCCATCCTGCATCCCGGCTCTAGTCCGGGAGGCTGGAGCCAGTTTAAAATGCTGAGCGATAAGCATTTATTCTTTTTCATGTAAATATATGAAAGTGAAGTAGCTAATTTTTAAAAAAAAAATCATCCCAGGAGACATGACAACATGGCTTTAATGCCCATACCATCTCAAATTCTTTTGATATTAAATCACATCACATCTGAGGGGTGAATTTAATGGCACATTAGGTGGCTGAATATAGTGAATGAATCAGATTTCTTGTTTTCCTTCTCCAGTTATTATAGTAAGTCCATAGTAACCAGGAATAACTATAAAAGGTGATAGGACATTTTGATAGATTGGTTTCTGTCAAATTAGGGTGAAAATATTATTAGACTTGGCATTCTATCAGTATGTGATTAATGTTTGTTACATTACTCTCTTGGAATATGAAATAAAATGTGGGAGACCCTCTTCACGTTTGATAAGAATGTGCATAATTAAAAAGTGAAATGTTGCTTGCTTTTTATGTGAAATCAATCACTTTAATTGGAAAGAAGTATCCCTTATTTCTATTGGTAATTGGACTCTTGATAATTTTAAATCAGAATTCATGACGGTTTGTGATAAATCTCGGCTCCTTTTAGGCTAAAAGAAGCTCAGAAGTTATAATTACCCATGGATTACTCCTGGATGGCTAGATCAAAGAGATGGAAGGTGATAGAGAGAAAAGCTGTTTAGTACATGAAGATTTATTAGGTTCTAAAGCAGCTAAAGAATAAGTGTGTATTGGTAGCAAAAACAAAAGCTTATGCAACTTCTGAAATCCCACAGAAAAAAAAGATCTTTAAGAGCCAGAAAGAAGAAATGAGTATTTTAGTCACTGCATTAATCTGCATCACATTTGAGCTGACGAAATTATGTGTCAGGGATTTGTGTGTGCCGAACTATTGTAGCAGCAATTTCTACTAAGATGATTAGAAAGTGTAATTTGTACAAATATAATTAGCTAAATCTGAGCTGTCATGTTTGTTTTCCTCCCCCTCTTCCATAGATTACCATATGCATAATTGCTGTATGCTCAAAAATTTGCAAATGCTCCTTTGTGTGGGTGGAGATGAAATGTAATTGTGTGTGTATGTGCCTTCAAATAACCTGTTAATTTATGGCAATGCCATGAATTCCATAGAGTTTTCTTAGGTAAGGAATACTCAGATGGGTTTTTGCCAGTTCCCTCCTCTAAAATTTAGTCTACAGTACCTGGTGTTTGTTGGCAATCTCTCATCCAAGTACTAACCAGGGCTGATTCTGCTTAACTTCCAAGATCAGAAGGTAGCTGGAGCCTTTAGGGTATATGTGTGTTGATATGGGGAAGACTGAAATGCACTAGGTCATCTGCGGTTACATTCAAAGCACAGGCTTGCTGAGAGGTGAGTGGAAACCCTGTTTCCTAAGATGCTACATGCTGAAAACTGCCATCATTAGCCCCTGGAGGTTATCAGTACTTGCCGATGTATATGGAAGTAAATCAGTTGTTCAGTGCATGTATTGAATACAACCTTTTCCCTTAGGAAGCCTTTTTGTAGTAAAGTCTTTCGATACAAAGTTAAGTCTTTAAGCAGAGGCTGGATGGCCATCTGTCGGGGATGCTTTGATGGAGAGTTCCTGCATAGCAGGGGGTTGGACTGGATGGCCCTTGTGGTCTCTTCCAACTCTGTGATTCTATGATTCTATGATTGTAAGTCAGAAATAGTTTGGTAGAGGATTGGATAGGTATTAAAAATTAAGTAGTCAAGCAGTAACAATTGTTTTAAACTATGAATATCTTCAAGTCCCATGATTTCATTCATGCAGAGAGTCTCACACTGATATGAATCACAATTATTTCCACATTCTCTATGTGTTCATTGCTACTATAACTAATTCATTATCACTGAGTTCACAGTTACTATGGACAATTTGTCACATGGTGGCTAACTTTGTGTTGATGAGCCTCTCCATACTTAGTTGGGTCCCTGGATGGCAGACCTGCAGACTCCCACTGTGGCCATAGTCATAGCCTTACCAACTTGCGCTCCACTGACATCTCCCATGAGACCCAAGAGTCACTCCTGCATGGAAAGATGGTGCAACAGGATTTTGTAGAGGATCGTTTCAGAACAGAAATTAAAATGATGATGTTCATGGTCTCCAGAAATCATAAATGAGGCCAGAAGATCTAAAGGCTGGGTAATAGTGGCTGATATGTGTGAGCCATATTCATCCAGTAAGGATCTGTCTATTTCAACTCCCTTGACACTTTTATGGTCTATTCCATTAGATATGCATTCAGGAGAGTATATGGTGTTACACACTGAGATGATACATCTCATTAACACTCCTATATTTCACACACCAGCAAATCTCTGTGCTGTCTTGGGACTCATTAGTTTAAAGAAACAACCTACTATAGCTCCCAGTAATCTTATGCATGATTTTAAAAGAAAAGTCTCACTTAAATAAGACATTAAAACATGGCATTGCTGGGATATACATATACTGGTGTAATTATATATTGGCAAAGTGCAACTTCTTTGAGCATAAGTCAGAAAATCAAGGAGGTTTTCACCATCAGCTGGGGGTTAAATTAAACAGAATGGGATGATGGGACAGTCATTTATGTGTCCATCCCATTCACATAGAAAGGCAGGTGGCCATCCTGCTTGCATAAGGCCTAAAAGTTTGCTGATGGTAGAGGCATATTAAAAAAATTTTTCTCCAGTGTCCCCATGAAACTGTATCCCCCTTCAGCCTTTTCATATTTAGCACTAAATTCTGAAGGTGGCTTGAGAGCATGTTCAAATGGAAGGTTAAATATGGAAGCACATAAAGCATAGTTTCACTTCATGCTGAGTACATTCATAAGACAGGCATATTTACAGTACCCTCCAAACTTTCATGTTAAATGCACAGAGGTCTTGAGAGCCCCGACATCCAAAAGGTTGTGTACACCCAGAATTTACACATTTTTTGGGTGTGGAAATTAACACTTGAACCCATAAAATCCATGGATAAGGAGGGCTGACTGTACTTTAACAGTGAGAGGAACATGCCAGAGAAAAAATACATCATCAATTTTTCCAAGGTATACTGTGGATAATAAATGAGATGGTAGTAATTAAAGAGAGTCGGTGTGGTGTAATGGTTGGGCACTGGACTGGGACACTGCAAGGTCAGGGTTCAAATCCTGGCTCAGCCATGGAAACCCACTGGGTGGCTATGGCCAAGTCACACTCTCTCAGCCTCAAAGGATGGCAATGGCAAACCCCCTCTGAAAAAACCCTGCCAAGAAAACCTTATTTTAGAATTGCGTTACGGTCACCATAAGCTGGAAATGACTTGAAGGCACACAACAACAACAACAACAGCTAATTAAAACTATCATATACTTTTTTCAGAGTTAGCCACATTTCAAAATCTCAGAAAAATCCAGATTAGGGCTCTTTTGCTTTTGGAAATAGAGATGATAATACACTGCACACACAATTTTCTATATATGTAGCTGTATTTCTTCTAGCTTTGTACCTTGTGCTGTAACCAAAGAGGTCTCTGAGCTTCAGTTCTGGAAAAGTTCTGATTTAAAAAAAATGTAAGAAAAACTGACAAGCTGATATATACTCACATATTAATTAATAACAGCTTCACCTAGTAGCAAGTCAAACAAGACTAAGCCTCATTTTTCTCTCACATGATAATATTCAATGGATTAAGAGCTAGTATATACATTGTGATGAGTTGGATGCAACAAATAACTAGCAGGAGAAATACAAGAGGTCGCTCTGTTGTAGTGATAGTTTGTTGCTAACATGGTCCACAGGAGGTTGCCCAAGAAGAACTCATGGAAGCCAGCACCTAGGCTAAAGGGTTGTCTCAGTTTGGCAGGGACAGTCTCAATTAATCTTACATCATGCCACTTTTTTTTAGCTGCTTAAAAATGTCCCAGTTGCTCTCTCCTCCTACTCCTCACACTTTCTCTCTTTGTCCTTGGCTTACTTCAGTTGCTGCAAATTAAGCTCTGGTCTACACCTGTGAAAAACACCATACTCACCCTGAAACCAGTGCTAGCAGTCCTGATGACATGTGGTTACTTCTGTGATTTTTTTTTTTTTGGCCTTTAACGTGACTTTGTTCCGAACTAAGCAAAGTTGGGGAAAATCCCAGTGTTTCTCAGAAACTCTGGAGTGACCTTGGGTTTGGATCTGATAAGGCCCAATCTAGTTGTCCACACCATCTCCTTTCCCACTCTGAGCAGTGCAGGGAAAGGGGATGGCCTGTTTTCTGAGCTGCTGCTTCCTCACGGACAGGAGCTTCATGGAAAGCTTTGCCTGGCATTCTGCCACTTCTGCTAAGGACAGAAATGGGCACCTGGATTCTTTGTTGATTTCATGTCCAAGCACCCATTTCTGTCCTCAATGGAAGTGGTGATTCACTGGGTAGGCTTTACATGGAGTGCCTGCCTGTGACAAAATAGCAGCAGCAGCTCGGAAAATGGGATGGACCAGCAGAGCTGCTGTGGTGTCAGCCCAGTTGCCTATGAGTACCACAATGTGGTCTTGCACTGGATTCAGCCCAGTGTGTGTGGTTGTCTTCATGCTCTGTCCGGGGCCAGTCCAGGGCATGAAGCTTTGGACTGGCATTGGATTAATTTGCGATTATAACTGCACCCTGAGTTCAAGGAGAAAGAGTAATTTACATTAAGTTATCTATGCAGAGGGAAGAAGAAGAAGAAGAAGTGGAATCTTGCCTTCCCAGTAGGCTCAGGAAAAAACAATCTCTCCTAAATATGTGTTCTTCCTCAATAATTTTGCCACCTTTACTATATACTGATGTTGTTTGGCCACACGTGACCCCATTTTCATTTGCGAAATGTTGGCAGGCAAAACATGCAAATGTGACATTGAACACTTGAGTAAAGACCAAAACAGGGTTCCTGCAAGCAAGGGGAGGCTTTTGCTAGTGGAACAATACCACTAGTGCAGGGGTAAACCAAGAGTGGTCCTAAAGCCACATGTGCTCCTCCTACCATGCTGTTTTAGCAACCCTCGACCCAGATTTCCTTTTTCTGGGCAAAAAAAAAAAGCTTGAATTAACTCACCTGGAAACCTCAAGGAATTGCACTTCATTTTTTTATAGATTAGAGGGTGCCATACCTGTGGCAGATCCATTCATTGCTCCAGGCCACATTTGTTAGACTATCCTGATCTAAGGTATAGACATTCTACTTCACATGTTCTGTTAGAGCTCTGGTGAAGCTAGAACAGCTAGCTTATGATTTTGGATAGGGGAAGTACCATGGGACAATAAAGCCTGCAACTTTTAAACATCTGATGAGTTTGCATGATTACTTGGAAGAACTCCAAGCCTCTTAACACACCATAGTTACTCCCTGCACTGTTTAATTTTTTTGTGGGTTTGGGTTCTTTTTCTGTTGTTGTTGCTCTTGTTGGTTGTGTATCTTTGGCAGTCTTACATGCATTGGGTTTGCCAAATGTCTTGCATTTTAACTCCCAGAAATTGTTAGCAAGTTTTTAAGATTTCCTGGCATTGTTGCAATGTATTTATCTAATGCTTTTATTGTTTTATGTTGTAAATTAATGTTTTATTAAAATAAGGGACAAGTTGGAAATATATTCTCTAATTTTTTGTTCTTTTGTTCTTTAATTTCTCTATTTATAGACTAAAGCTATAGTTTAGTCACTATATGGCAATATTGCTTGTTGTTAGGATTCATTTTATCTCTCAGTAAGATTGCCAAGTGAAATAAGGGAGAGATCCTCTGTCCCATTAATGGTTGCATGACAAGGAACACCTGCTGAAATTTCTTTTTCTACACAACCATTAAAGAAACAAGAACCCTCTCCCTTATTTCATATGGCAACTGTACCTCATAGTGGAAAGAGGGAGATCAAATGCTGGGTGGTTGGACTCTATCAGAGAGGACACATGCCTGGACCTGGGCCTGCAAGACCTGAGCATAACACTAGGGGACACAGGGTCTTGGAGATGTCTCAGCCATGGGGTCACCATGAGTTTAAGTCAACTTGAAAGCAGTTAACTACAACAACAAAAGTGGGAATGAGAAAGTGAGTGCAACATGTTGGTTTTGCCCCTGAGGATCCCCATAAACCCAGCAGCATTCCTGTTTAGCTCCTAGGATTTCCTATTAGTTTTTCATAGCAGGCTAACTATGACTAAGAACAGACATGAAAGTGCCACCTAATAATTGCTGTTAAAGGTATCAGTATTCTTAACTGAAAAAGGCTGGCTGTCCCACAAGCTTTGCGGATATCTGGAAATATAATTTGTTCTCTGCATTATTGGTAAGTGAATCTCATATTCCACAGTAGAATACCACCTACGTAACTATGTCCAGATATCCACAGAAGGCTCTATACTTGAGATGTAAGCTGTTCTCTGCTGTGCTACATTGCAAATGACATTTGAAATTAAGGCAGCTTTCAAAAGCAGTGGTTGGTTATTTGAAGAAAAAAGGCTGAACATCCCATTAGGCATGACTGAGCCCTTGGGTGTACCTAAGATTAGCTCTTTGGATCATAGCTTAGGCCTGAAACAAAAATTACAATCTTAATCTTTGCTTTATTTATGTCATCTTGCAAAAATAAAGAGAGAAATCAATAGTAGTAGTAATAGTTGTAGGGATAATAATAATAAACATTTATTTTTAAATATTATGGTGGAGTGAAGAAAACTATTATTCATACGTTCACATATTGTCCCACATTCACACTGTATCCCCTCCCTTTGCCATATGCACACAGTGTCTGGATGTAATTATAGGCACACCTTGACGTTATACATCTTCAGAAAGTTGTTGAGAAATAGCAGAAATAATAGTGCTGAAAAGTGGATAGTTAACATTCTGTCAAAATGTAAGCATGTTCCCAGTCGGTTAGGGAAATTGCTGCTGTCATTCACTATTGAGACAGGATAACCAAGTAGATTCTGTTTGACTTAGACAGAGAGTTAACAGTATATTTCTTTCATTTTTTTTTTTTTGTCTTTTAGAGAAATATTCCACTGTATGTGCCATAATGCCTCCAATGGAATCCTGGGATTTGTAGTTTCACAAGGCACTAGAGCTCTGGCTGAAAATGCTAGAGTCCCCTCCCTGAACTACCAGTCCTAGGATTCCCTGGGTTGGAACCATGGCAGTTAAAGTGGAATCATAGCACAGTGATTCTGTAGAGTAAATGGATCCCCAGTACATTTCCTTTGCCATACAATGTTTTGTCAGCCTTGGAATATATATTGTTTGGTGGAGCTGGTAGGCCCTTTTTGGACAAGTGTGGCAATTGTTCTAAATCAGTGGTCCCCACTCTGTGCTCTTTAAGGGATTTTGGACTTCAGCTCCCAGAATCCCAGACTATTGGCCAACATGGCTTAGGCTTCTTGGAGCTGAAGTCCAAATTCTCTTAAAGGGCACAGTTTGGGGACCACTGTTCTAAATGCTGGCTCTGAAGAATATTTCATTTGGAATTCAAATGAATCTCTTGCAAAGTTTGCCTATGTTATAGTTCCACTGTAATTTGTATGGCTGGTAGGCCCTTTTTGGACTAGTAGGGCAATGGTTCTAAATGCTGGCTTTGAAGAATATTTCAGTTGGAATTTAAATGAATATCTTTAATTGTCTGCCTATGTTATAGTTCCACCAAAATTTATTCACTTGATGGTTGATTATTTGTTATATTAACTGAGTCGATTACCAATAAACAAAACACCAAGAAGGAGAGCCTCCTTCTTTTCCTTTGGAATATCCATCTTACTTCCCCACTTGCAGTGGTTGGTGGTTCCATGTCAGTGGGGTGGTGGATCCAATCCATATTTTAGCCTGAACTTTGAAATTGGTATCCAACATACTGAATTCTATCTTCAAAATAGGTTCAGCACCTTGGATAGGCTGTTTTACATTTGGATTCAATCTCACAACACATTCACTTTGCCACTGTTACGGGAATTACCAGCCGCTACCCTTGTCCATCTAACAGCAGCGGCAAAAGGGAGTTAGAAGGGGATCTAACAAATACAGAGGTGGCCATAGCTTTGTTTTGAATGTTCCTGTTATTGGCAAACTCAAATACTGGTTTTGATATCTCAGATAGAACTATCGTGGAGCCTAAGATTTTTGAAGCTGTCAAATTTGCCTTCAATATATCATAATAATTTATACTATCTTTTACACAATTATAAGCTTTTACTGCAGAACTGATTTTTTTAAAAAGATGGTAACATTTATCCGCCTCCAGAAGTATTCTAACAGTTATACAAGCCACAGAAATGAGACAGAAGGAACATAGTTCCTCTCTAAGTGGTTTGCCATTGAAGCAACTGATACAGGGGCAAAGATAAAGTACATGTCCTCAAGTCAGTGGTCAACTTATGACAACCCCATGAATTTCATATGGTTTTCTTTAGCAAGGAATACTCAGAGGTGGTTTGCCATTGCCCTCCTCTGAAAATAGAGGGAAAACAAGAGGAACAGTAAAGGGTAAAGGTAGGTAGAGATGACAATATTTTATTCAGTGTGATATAACTTACCTTTTTTCCATCATACAGTAGAAAACAGCATAGACAGAGTGGCAAATGTAGCTTCTCATTCAAGCACTGATCAAAGCCAGACCCTCTTGTCTTCAGTAGTGTTTCAGAAATATGAATTTCCAGACAACAGCTCTGCCTAGGTGAATCTGGTAATCTTCAGTGTCTTGTGTTGTTAATGAGGACTGGAGTGACCAGTACAATCTTATAGGCGAGAAGGAAGAGTCCATGAGAGAGGTTTTTTTTTTGAGGGGAGGCATTTTCAAGTGGTGTCTGGGGGGAATCATAGAAGCAGAATCTGTGGATACAAGGGCTGATTGTACAGAGTTACATACTCACCCTCTTCCTCTTCCATTGATTTGCTTGATTCCACTTAATTATGTATCATGTGATTTAGGTTAGTTGGCTGGTTATTTGATTTAATTCATATGCACACATGCCAGATGTAAAAAACCCTTCATTCAACAGTGCCAACAGAAGCATCAAAACACTTAAGCATCATTTGCAGTTAGCTTGGCGAGATTTCTTCTTTCTTCCCACTGCAACTTCCCAAATTTTCCAGATAGCATGGCCAGTAACCTTCTCAAAAAAGATAACACTTCCAACTATGATGGAAACACAGCATAGCTGAGCAATTGTTAGACTTGTGGGCTAGTGGAAGGAGTTCATTTTAAACCGACATGATGGGCAACCTTTCCTCCCCCCTGGATGTTATGGGATACCACCTCCACAATCTCTTACCATTGACCATGCTAGTTGGGTTTTCTGGAGGTTAAATAGAGGAAGGCATGCTGTGTGTCTACATGGACACCCAGTTCTAGGTTTTGCACACCCAGTAGAGTCAAAGCAGTATATATAATTTAATCAATAAACCAACAACACAGATTCAGATTGTTCATTACATGGTCTAATGCTAGGATTTGATGAAGTGGACTATGTCCATGAAAGCTTATCCTTGAAATTTCTGCCCCCTTAGTCTCAAAGGTGCTAGTGTAATCCCTTATGTCCTATTATAATAGTATATGTTGTGTGTCCTAGTATTAAAAAAAAGTTGTGTGTAGTGCTAGTGTGGTGTAGTGGTTTTAGTGTTGCACTATATCTCTGGAGACCAGGGTTCAATTCTCTGCTTGACCATGGAAACCCATTAGGTAAGTCAAACTCTCTCAGTCCCAGAAAACCCCATGGTAGATCTACCATAGGGTCACCATAAGTTGGAAATGACTTGAAGGCAGACAACAACAACAATGTTGTGTGTAAATATATTTTCAAATTTCCTATTCCCCTTCCCATTTCAATCCAAATATCAAGATTGTATGTAGCAGAGAAGTTTCCCAGACCTGTCAACATTTCACAGATGAACATTCACAGATGAAAACTATTGCCAAGATGGCAAAAGTTATTAATGAGGAAGAACACATAAGCTAGCTGAGGCTGCAGCAGTTTGCTTTTGTTTGAGTTGGAAGGTGGATTAGTTTGTAATAGTTTTATAATTTGCACAATAATAAATGCATATGGTCGTTTACTGTCCCTATTCCCAGGGAAAAAACAAAATTATTAATTTTTTCAAAATGAATCAGAAAAAAAACCCTTCCAATAATTTATTCTCCATGTAGAAGGAATCATTGTCCTAAAAGGAGTGCTTGCTAACCAAATCCAATGTACAAAGAAAATGCCACTAATTTGTCTTTTTAAATAAAGAAAAACACAACACATATTTCTCCAGATATTACAAAGTTTTGTATAGATCTGTGGCAACCAAATGTGATTTCCTTCCAGAATCTAGAACAAATCCATATATCCTATCCATTTCTATAGCCTCTGTCCAGCATGATCCCTGTATAGGTTTATCATATGTCATTCTTATTTTCATGGCCATCCTCTGACTGGCAGGTATTGCTGCTTGCTTTGGCCTCTAGCCATCAGTGTCATGTGCCAAGATGGTTCTGTACAGGCCAATGCACATACATTTTATTATTAGAATAATTTATATCCCACCTTTGTACTCAGGGCAGCTCTGCCATTTTTCAGTGAGGCAACTGCCTTTGGCAGAAAATGTGGAGCGATGATGAGCAGGAGAGATGTGCTGAAGGACATATCTGTGTCACTGTGTCACTTATATAAATCCACTGCCCTTAGAATGGAAAATACTGTCTTACAGGTAGTGCTGAAGGAAGATTAAGCTACCAGTTCAGTTACCTTCTTGGCTTAGGAAAGAGGGTCACCAATTTGTCCTTTGTCTTTGCTGAGAAAGGTTAGATATAGTAGTGGATCACTCAAGCACCATAATCAAATTGGAAGAAGCTGACCAACAACCAGTTCTGCATCCACCCAGCTACAGGCAGGATCTGGGAGAGAAAGGAAATAAATTGGGAATTCTAAATGCAGCTCCCTAAGCTGTACATTCCATGATTGCATAAGATGGAACAGTGGTAGTTAAAGTGGAATCATAGTCCTATAATTGTGAAGCATTATTGTTAAAACCAGAAGTATCTTAAAATACTAAGGTGAATAAAAATCACTCTCCTAAACAGACTTATTTTCTCTTGGTAATAAAAATGAGAGTGAAAGAGTGAGAAGAGATGAAACCAGTCTACTAAGGGAGAGATATAGAACTGCAGGGTGTGGCCAGAGGCTCACTCCGCTTATTTATGCTGTCCAGTCTATCAGCCACCAATGTGAGGAGACAGAGAAGGACCTCTTGAAAACATTGCATTGTAGGAGTTAGGACGGAACCATCCTTTAAGTAGTCCTAAGGTGCATCTACACTTTATTTTATTTATTTATTTATTTATTTTATTTTATTTTATTTATATACCGCCTTTCCAAAAAAGATCAAAGTGGTTTACAAAAGTGGATAAACAAGGGTTCTCTTGCCTCAGGCAAGCCCTGGTGGAGCTGGGCCTGCCTCTTCTCTCCCTCCCTAGGCAGAGGATGGCAGTTGGTATGGAGGGAGAGTCCTCTTGCCTCAGGCAAGCCCTGGTGGAGCTGGGCCTGCCTCTTCTCTCACTTTAGAAATAATGTGGTTTCAAATCACTTTAGGTGTTGTAGTTCCATCTTATGGAATACTGGGATTTGTAGTTTTACAGGGTCTTTAGCCTTCTGCTAAAGCCCAGGATTCTGTTGGACAGAGCCATGGCTGTTAAAGTGGTGTCAAACTGCATTACTTCTACAGTGTGGATTCACCCCTTGATGTGGAAGGAAGAAGTATTTTTGCTAGCCTTGACTCAAGTCATTTAGAGTTTTCAAGTTTATAACCTGCCCTTTAATTTGTTCCCAGAAGCATACTGTGTTTCCCTGAAAATAAGACAGTGTCTTATATTAATTTTTGCTCCCAAGGATGCACTAGGTCTTATTTACAGGGGATGTCTTATTTTTTCATGAGGAAGAATTCATATTTATTGTTGAAAAAAAAAAAAGGGTGTGCTTCCAAACAAAAACTTTGCTAGGTCTTACTTTCAGGGGATGCCTTATATTTAGCAATCCAGCAAAACCTCTACTAGGTCTTATTTTCAGAGGATATCTTATACAGGGTATTAATAACCTCTCCAGATATCCTAAAATAGTGTTGAAATGCTCACACAGATGTGTTTTGATGAGCATCATAGTAGCTTCATTTTGAAGCTAATGAAGTTTCTACAGACCCTTCAAGTGCAGCACGCCAAGTAGGACATTTGAATGTACAAGTGGAATATTGGAATGTTTCCCTGAGATGTAGTTAAGGGACAACATTCTATGAATGTTGACATGCTATTTTATTTTAAGTAAAAGGCCACCTTGGTGGTAGCCTCTCCATTATATAAGCCTGTCAGAGCCTGAATGCCTCAGAGACATTTTCTTTTAGGCTTCCTTATTTGAGATGGATTTTAAAAGTGGTGGTTAGGAGATTGTGGGCTTATTGAAGTTGCTGTATGTTTTAGACAGACAGGCAAACTGCTATGGTAGACCATGTTTTGCAAGGAGGCTTGTCAACAAACCTGCCTCCTGCAAAGCTTGTTTATTTAGTTAGACCTGTACTAAAGCTAAAGATAGCTAAAGATAGATAATTAATGATCAAAACAATGCTAGCTTCCACGTCCTTCCAGCCTTTCTTTGTGAAGCTGAGGAGAAGCCCTCCTGCTGATATGTCTGAGAAACCGCTGTGAATCATTTCATGCAACCTCTGGATCGATACTGGATACTGGAGCTCCACTTTTCAAAGAGAACTCTATTACAAAGGGCGGGCTTGTTTCCTGCTATGGTTCAATATGGGGTAGCAAAAGGTAAATGTTTCAACAATGTTGTCTCTATGTGAAGAATGGGATGTAATATTTGAAATTTGGGTTGGGAAGATTTGGGATTATTTGTTATCACAACACTTAAAGAATCCACAAATCCTATACTTTCAGGCTTCACAAAGTGTTCACCCTTTTTTTTTCATCTTTACCTTATGATGGTTAAGAATAGTGGCAATATAATAGAAAGAGCAGGGTACATTTTTAGTATCGCTCAACTGACACACCACTCTCTGTTATAAATGAGCTGAGACACTGGCCTATTGATTTTAGGGCAAGCTATACAATGACAGACATCTTTAAAATGGTTTGGGAATGTACTCCTAGGTGTTTGATAATAGACTGATTTCTCCCAGGTCACATATGTCAACAAGATATAACATCCATGTTTAGGAAAAGGATTTTCTGTACTGCATCTGTCTCTTTGCAGGTTGCCATCAAGATTAGATAGTTCCTCAGCAGTGCAGAGTAGCCATATGGTTTAGTTTTCAGCTTGGCTTGCCTGGCTAAACAATTATGAGGGCTTTGATCTAGAAACCTCAGGGCACAGGATGATGTTGGACTGGCACCCCTAACTGTACACAATGTCAGAAGTTGAGAAGTAAAATTAAAACTAGTTGGAAGGGTTTTTTTTTAAGCAGCATTCTGGGAAGAAAGTGAAAGAAGGCTGGAAAATCAAAGATTTTTGGAGTTGAATTGCAGCAGCATGTTTGTAATAAATAACACAAGATAAAGGAATTTATCACACGGGAGGAATTTCTCCCAATTTTGAATGGAGACAATTTGAATTCACGTAAATTTGCTAAACTAGCAAATTTACGTTAATTCTAATTGCATTCGGAATGCATTCAGAATGACTTCCCATTTCCTGAAAATGACCACCCCATTGCCCGAAATTGCGTGAGACACTCTTATGCGCAATTACACGAAACCTCATGATTGCGTTCGGAATGAAAAAACAAAACAAAACAAACAGCTTCATTTATATACTGCTTCATACCACCTAAGGAGTGTCTAAGCGGTTTACAACTGTAAAGCTACTTCCCCCCAACAATCTGGGTACTCATTTTAGCAACCTCAGAAGGATGCAAGCCTGAGTCGAGCTTGAGCCCTTTTGCTGGTCTTGAACTCACAACCTTATGATTTTGAGCGAGTGGCTGCAGTACAGGCATTTAACCACTGTGCCACCAGGACTTCCCATTGGCCAAAATTGTGTGAGATACACTCGTATGCAATTACGTGAAACCCTATGATTGTGTTCGGATTGCCATTGGAGTATACCCCCAAATTCCGTTGTATGATAAATTCCAAAGTAGAGCTGGGAAATAATGGAGTTCTTCTTCAAGTGATCCTACTGTAGCCTTGTGTGCCTGCCTACATTGGGCAGGATAAATGGCAGCTGTCTCCAGAATCCCTTCCTGAGCATGTGTGAATAGCAAAATAGAGGGAAAGTGGGGATACAGATAAGCCTGTTGCACTAACCACCCTCTAGCATGTTAAGCATAGCTCTGTAAATGTTGCCACCAAAATGGAAAACATAAGAAAATCAGAGGATAGAGGAAGAAAAAAAAATCCCAGAATATGTATTTGGAAGAAGTTTTCAAATTGTCTCTAGAATGTTTAAATGATTTCCCCTTTACTTATGCAAGGCTTACAAGGCCTGGTGATTTCACATGTGCCTATTGTTACTTTTGAATAAAAAGTTTGCTGAAGTATGCTATACTGGCTTTCCTTTTTGTGGTATAGGAACCAGTGCTTATTCTCTCTATGTTATTTCTGACTCTGATAATCAATTTTCTGTTAATGCCTAGGAACATATATACTTCGTTAACTGAGGTACACTGACACATCCATCTCCACTGGGGATCGCTTGCTTCTGAGGTCTGAAAGAGGCACACAGTGATGATCACATGGATGGGCACCTAGTTCTGACCTCAGGGTGACTGACTGACTGACTGATGATAATGGTGGACACACTGGGTGACTCAGTGGGACACCCATGCAGACAGCCACCTGGTATAGAGTGCAGAGGGCTCCAGCTCTTACTGGAAGATCTGAAGTAAGATTTTCCAATCTGTCATAATGGTGTTACATTGTCTAGACTGCTCCCTCCAGAAATGGGTTTGGGCCATGCACCGTCAAAAAGTACAGTGCCAGAATGAGGGGAAACCAGGCCTTTTGGCTTAGGAAGATAAGGACTGTGAGACCAATTGGAAAGGAAATGTATTTAAATCTTTTCCCACCTCATGCACTTACATTGTGTGGGGGCAGTCCTTGCACATTCACAAGCTATGAAAGACAGATGATTAATTGTTAGCCTGAAGGATCTTGTGAGTTGCTCAGCAAACTGTAACTACACCAAGAAAGCTATCCAGTAACTGCAAACTTTGAACTGTCTTTAAGCACTGGACTACCTAGAGTGCACAGCAGTTGAAACAACCAATGCCAAATGGCTGTTGAACACTAACTTATTCTTATGCAATTGCTATACAGACTTTGCAAATAAATAGTATTCTAGTATATTGGTTTATAATTTGCTTTGATGAATACAATTACAATGTGCAGCCATATAAAATTGGTGAGTCATTTAATTGCATGTACCACATATGGCATCCTTTAACACCTAATAATATTAATCATAGGAGAATATTTCAGGTTACTTTTTATAATATTGATAGGATTAATGCCATTATAAAATTACTTGATGAGATCATGCAAATTCAACTATTTGGCTGTAGACAGAAACATTTTAGAGGTCTTAGCTATGCTTTTGCAGAACGTAATATTTCAAGATAAGCTAGAAATATTAAATGTAATCATTCACCAAGGAGGGCAAAGCAGAAAAATCAATCCTGAATCTCTTAGTTGGGCAGCCACGGAGCTGTTGCATTGATTTTGTGCAAGCTGGGCTCAAAGTTATTCTTTTACTATCAGATTTAAACGTAGCTTTCTCTGGATTTCTTTATTCTTTGTGTATCTTTTTAAAAAACAATCTAAGTGCTTTCTGTAATTGTTTGATGATAAGGTTCAAGTTTTCCAGAGACTGATTTTTATCATCTGCTGTTCAAACTATGAACACAGGAGGGAGACAAAGACTTGGTTAAGGCAGGAAGGAAAAGCGGTAAAGTGTACCTAGTCACTTACTCTAATTCATGACAGAAAGGTGTTATATATCCAGGAAAAATTTGACATACGGTTGCTTATGCAGATATTATAAAGGAGACCTGATTTCAGTGGTATACAAGTTCCCTTTATTGCATTGTGTTGCAAACTGTAAGTGGCCATGAGAATGAAACAAGGGGGGGGAGGAGGGGGGGGGAGATAATTTTGATTGTGATAAAGGAAAGAAGGCATTTGGTTGAGAGATGTTTAAACTCTTTTCTATTGGTAGTGCTCTGATCAAATATGTGGCTACTTGCGGCTGAACAGTTGTAAATTCACACGTCTCCCATGTCCAGTCTAGTTTCATATAACCACAAACCACAACCTAGTTAAACTCAAGTAGTTTTATGTCTCACTGATTTCATGAGGAGAGTTACACACTTAAAAGTGCTTAATATTGAAGGAATGCATCATAGTGTCAACAAGAAGAACGTTTGGGTCATCACTTTAAAAACCAATCAGTGAAGCAGTGAAACCTGCAAAGTTGACATTATGCAGCATCAGGCAACTGTCCAATGTGTGGAATGTAATGATTAAAAATTAATTCATTAATGATATTGGTATTTATTTTATTGTGCTATGTGGCTTTTATGGATGTAAGCTGCCTCAATCTTATTGAAGAGGCGGGATAGAAATACTACTACTACTACTACTACTACTATTGTTGATTGTTAGAAAGGGGGAAATTAAAGTCAACACCTAGGGAAGGTGGAAGTAAAATTTATTTCATTGATTTTTAATTAATTTGTTACTGAAATCATTAGTTTAGAAAAAAGCCATGGGAAACTATGATATCTTTGGTTGTCAGCAAAGGACTCATTTTGTTTTTAAGGTTCCTCCCCATTTTTTTAAATTAAAAATTTTAAAATAATGTATAACAATACGTTTAACAAAGAAAAAGCAAAATAACAAAACATGGATGTGATTTTGTTATGAAAACAATACACATAAGAATGAATAAACTACAAAGTGTTTAAAGTTATTAAGTTGAGCATTTTGTAGATGAACTGCAATGCAAGCCTCCCATTCTGATTGTTGGAATGATGGGGTTTGTTGTGCAATGCACCTAAAAACTGCCAAGCTGAAGAAGGCTGTCCTAAAGTGTGGAACCTAACAACCTATTCAACTGAATTTTATCACTGGTCTTTGGCTCTCGTCTCATCTTCCCACCTGCAACTACATGTATTTTGCTCATTCATCAGACACCATGGATTGATTGTATGGATTGGAAAAAGATGAGTTAGGAATGATCTGTTCATTCCAGAGGGAGGACATTGCTCCAGCTAATACTGAAGTGCAGCAGTAAACGGCATCAGAGTCCATTTAGTGAAAGGGACAGAGAATGCCTAAACAAGAATATTTTGAGTACCTTTGAATAGATGCAGGTGATATTCTGTGTTCTTCAATAATGGTGTCCTTTCTCCTTCTTATTAATTTAGGACTAAGAAACCTGGTCTGCAAAGATACATGCTGGACCACATATTTTGCATGCAGGGATAAGGGGTTCCAGGTTCCAGTTATGCACTATAGGAATGTAAGTGTTGTTAATTCAACCTTGCTGGAGGAAGGGAGAAACAACACAGGTTAAGTAATTGTTTCTGAGCAGTGACATTGAACGTAACTAATCAACTAAGTGAGCAGAGTTGGACATGAGGTAACTAGTTAGCATATAACTTCTGAAATTTCACCAGCTTTTTTTAAAGAATGCTGCCACCTCAAAATGACACATACTGGGGTGCCATCTCATAACCATTCACTTGTTACCTAAATTGCAGGGGGTCCCAGAAAGGCACCTACAAATTGAATTCAATGGGGAAATTAGTGTGGCTCAGTTGGAAGCATTGAGAAGGTGTAACCCTAGAGATTTCGAAGAACAGAAATTAGCTGAAATGTAGCGATGTCTGATGGCTCTGTTATGTAGCCTTGGGACCAATCCCTATGTATACCTAGTTTAGAGATACAAATAATTCCATAGGTAGGATTTTAATAATGATGCGTTTTATTTGAAAAGGGGAAGTCAACAATCTCATGAAAACATGCAACCACACAAGCTCACCAGGACTAAGAAATTCAAAGGTGTTAATGTTGGAACAGAATAGCCTTGACTAATGAAAATATTGCACCTGAATGGATAGTTGCTCCTTTTGTGGCAGGTCCGGACATGAAAAGGGACTCAAACACTCCTGGGACAAGCAGGGGTTGGCGAGTGAGAGAGGAGCTAGTGAGTAAAATTGTCAGCATGCCTGCCTATTACTAGACTAAGCCAAAGTAACAAAGGGGAGGCACAAATATTTATAGTGAATTTCTACCCTGGGGCAAAACTCAAGGGCCAAATGATGGTGCTTTCTTTGAAATGGATTTGGATCACTCTGAAGTTGGTTTTACAAGGTGGTAACATTGTGGTGTGAATGTGGGTGATGGATGTGCTTTCCAAATCAAGAGGGATTAGCATACAGGGCTGCCTGAGTTGTTGACTGTTTGATGTCAGCCAATTGTTGGCATTTCTCACCTCTTTCAGAGTGTCCAGAAAAACAGAGCCCAAGCGACTCCTAGTGCTAGCCTACGTGTGATGGAAGGATGGAAAGATGGGGCAGGCAAAGGGACTTGGGGGGGATGGAGGATCCTCTTCACTTTGCCAGCCCCATCGCTCCCTCAACTGCCCTGGGGGTGATAAGGCTGGCAAAGGGACTTGAGGGGATGGAGAATCCTCCTCCCTTTGCCTGCTCCATCACTCTCTGGGCACCTTAGGGAGCAATGGGGCAGGCAAAGGGTCCTGGGGGATGGAGCATGCACTTGCTGTCCATCACCTCCCTGTCTTTCTGTGGCCGACTCAGCTGAGCCAATCACAGGGCGGCAGGAAGCAGATGTTTAGCAAATGCACCCATTGGCTGCAGTGGAGGGGGGCATGGTGTGTGCACACTGGGTCCAGAGCACCACAAGGAAGCTAGTCCCTATGGCAGCTGGCACTGATTAGAGGCCCCAGCGCTCTGCCTTACTCCTTCTGGACTGAGGGAAGGCCTCATCGCAGCACCTGAGTACAAGCTAAGCTGGCGCACGGGGCGGGGGGGGGGGAGAATGAGGGGAGGGATGGAGAGGAGTGCACATCACAGTGACCTCACGAATCATCAAAACCGTGGGTTCCAAAGCCATGAATCTGGAGGGATGACCGTATTTTCTGCCAGCTCCTGGTACAATCAGAAACTTTTAATAGCAATTCCCCAGATTGATTTATTTTAATCAAGTATAAAATATGCAAAATGTACAGGGCATGTAATCTCACACAGTTGAGAGGAGCCAGCCTGTTCTCGGGTTCATCAACACTGTAGAAATAATGCTGGTTGACATAATTATAAGTTCTCTAGTTCCATCCAGCTGAATCCTGGGATGTATAGTTTTATAAGGTATTTAGCCTTCTCTGCCAAAGAGGGCTGGTACCTCACAAAACTACAGATCCCAGGATTGTGTATATTGGAGCCATGTCAATTAAGGTGGTGTCAAGCTGCACTACTTCTACAGTTTAGATGCACTCCTCCATAGGCAAAATAAATCAGGGTGAGCAAAATGCTGACTGTGAGCTGCATGTGGGCACCACCATAACCCACATGGCAGACCCTGACCCCCAACTTTTTGCGGGTTGTCTCAAAATGGTGCATTTTGGACCCCAAAACTTCCTGTTTCTAAAAAAAAAAAAAAAAAATCCTAAAACAGGCACCGCACCACCCCAAAATGTATTTAAACAGCAAATCGTGGCCCTAAATTTGCCTTTTCTGCATGATATTTTTCCTTCCAGGTTTTGGGTGGATTGGGGGAGGCAGATTTGGGGAGAGGAGGAGGATGCGCGATGCTGAGTTCTGGGGAGACAAAAATGACCATTGTTGTTGTTGTTGTTGTTGTTGTTATTATTATTATTATTATTAAACTTTATAAAGTGCTATAAATTTGTACAGTGCTGTACATGCTGAGTACACAAAAGTAAAAGAAAAATTAAAAACCTGCCTCAGGAACAAAAATAATAACCTTAAAACATATAAGCAAAGCAACATTAAAACAAAGCAAGCTTGTTTTCTGCTTCTCCAGAGAACAGGACCTGGAACAATGAATGCAGGCTTCAGGAAAAGAGATTCCACCTCAACATTAGGAAGAACTTCCTGACAGTAAGGGCTGTTCAACAGTGGAACACACTCCCTTCACATGTGGTGGGGTCTCCTTCCTTGGAAGTCTTTAAACAGAAACTGGATGGCCATCTGTCGGGGATGCTTTGATTAAGAGTTCCTGCATGGCAGGGGGTGGGACTGGATTTCCCTTGTGCTCTCTTCCAACTCTACGATTCTATGATTCTATGAAATCATAAAATATGACAGACACAGAAAATAATAATAATAATAATAATAATAATAATAATAATAATAGATGATGATGATGATGATGATGATGATGATGATGATGATGATGCAACATTCAGAAGTTGCCCAGATTTGGAGTAAAGGTCAAGGCATCCCTTTCATATCTTCTATGGTTCCAAGTTGGGTGTCTGTATGGCTGTTTTATATGTGGAATACCCTCTCTCCAGTCAGTACACATGTTGTTTTTTTTAAATAGAAATTTAATGGAACATTTAGTTTGGCTCAAAGTCTATTTGAATCAATGCACAGCCTTAATTGAATGAATGGTGAATTAAATAACTATTTTCATGTTTGCAGTGGTATCCATTTGTATTTACAATGGTGTGTGCATTCCTGCTGAAACAGTACCATCTTTGTTTGGAGAATTACTTGTATGAAATGGCTTTCCTCCATATCTGGATAGACAAGGAAGGAAAAGAAAACCTACTATGTTATTAAAAAAAATCTTTTAAAATTATTTCTGACTTTGGCATGCCAAGTACTCATCAGCCCTTGGCCCCCACAGTTCAGTAGCTGTGAAATTATAAACTGGATTTACAATCTTGTAACTGCTAAGGATTCATATTTATAGTCATTAATGACTGAATGGCCCCACAACAGCAGCTACCTTTTCAGACAGGCAGCACTCTAGCTGAAGGCTTTCCGAGGCACCACAGGCTGCTGGGAAGTGGTGTCTGCAGTGTTCTCCTACTCATGTGGCCCATTATGAGAAGCGGTTGTGTTAGGACTACAAGAGGCTTCCAACTATCTGTTCTTAACACATCCCATGATGGCAAGAATATTGCAAACTTCATTTACCAGTGCCCTGATCTGCAGTGCCTTGGAAACCTATTGGTTGGGGCACTGCCTGTCCAAAAAAAGTAGGTTTTTGGTGGGGTGAGGTGGCATTGTCAGATGTAGCTGTGATGACTGAGCTCGAACAACATAGTTATGCTTGATGATGTTAGATCATAATCACATCTTTCACATAAATGCCTTACTACATGAGACGTAAAATGATATGTATTCAACCAGAGGACTGGATAATTAGCCTGTGCCAGATTCCTCACACATAGGAAGAAGAACACGGAACTTTAAATCCCAACTACCATTTAGACAAAGTTGTGGTTTTGCGCTTTCAAGTAATTTCTGACTTACATGACTGTAAGGCAAATGTATCATTTTTTTTTTTTTTTTGGACAAGATTATTTCGGGGGAGGGGGGGTTGCCTTTGCCTTCCTCTGAATCTAAGAGAGAGTGACTTGTCCAAAGTCACCCAGTGGATTTCCATGATCAAACAGAGATTTAATTCTTGGTTTCCAGAGCTGTAGTCCAATGCTCACACCACTGTGCCACGCTAGCAAAGTGTGCAAAGTGTCCTGCAAAAGCATAATTTTTTTGTGTTTACTCTAATACCAAAACTTAGAGGCAGGCAATGTTTTTATCTCAGATTATTATGCTCTTTGAAACTCTTCATCAGGCAAAATTGTAAAACATGTGGAGCAGAGGGAAGAGGCATGTAAACCCAAAAATTTGGCTATATGTTTTAGCCTTCTGGTCAGCAATTAAATGAAGTTTTAAGATGGAGAAGACAAGTTTGCTGAGTGACTGGTAGGTGTGCAGCTCTCAGATTATATCTAACAGGTTGGAAAGCCTTTACTAATCTCTCTCTCTGGCTTTTCTTCACTAACGAAGATTCAGGAAGGACTCATCCTATGCTTTCTACAAGCACATTGATGACTAAAAAGGCCGATCCGAGATAAGTCCGGTTACAGAAAGCACAGCAGAAAGTCTCCTTGGGTGAGGTCTCCAAGTTGTGGTTCAAATATGTGTTTTAAGTTATAAGGGCATGCAGTCCCAAGAAGATAAAAGCAGGATTACTGCCATGTTATCAAATTCTGTACCAGGGATGTATAAGCCACTCTTTTCCTCATCTGTGTCAGCTTCACATTTGAACATAAATTCATTCTGCTCAGTTTTCCCATAATTGTTCATTAAAATTGGGATAAAATATACATTTTAATATGTATATTGGTACATTATTTTGGTTTAGAAACTACACTGTAAAAATGCAGAGAAAAGAAAAATCTAAAGAATAGCTGACACCGCTAGCCCAGGAGCCATGGATTAGGTTAGGGGTTCAAGAGATGAGTGGCATCCAGCTGCCCCTTTAATTGCCAGATTGGTCCTGCAGCAACTGCATGCTGCGGCATTGATCTGGCCTCTAGGGAGCACAAAAAGGAGCCGGAAAAACAGGATCCTTTTTAAGTCTTCTAAAGGGCATCACAGCCATGGTGGCACGGCTTTGTGACACCCTTTTTGGCACTGCATCAGCTAGATGCAATGCCAGGGCTGTGCCATGATGCTGCACATCACCTAGAAGTGTGCATAGCATCATGGTGCGAGGAGGGCAGAATCATAGCGTCGAACATGTGGATGCTCTGCCATGACTCTACCCACAGGCTAGCACTTTGTGCCAGTCTGTACCCCACTTTGCTTCAAAGTGTGTAAGCATCTATCTTATCAACCTTAAATTAGACAGTACCTGAAATTTCAGGATTAACAAGTGGGCCCTTGGTATTCACTGGGGTTTGGTTCCAGGAACCCTTGTGGATGACTCCCATTAAATACAAAGGCACAGTAAAATAGCATCCCTTATATAAAATGGCAAAATCAAGGTTTGCTTTTTGGAAGCCATGAATAGTTGAATCTGTTGATATGGAGGGATAACTGTATTAACAAACCTTTGTAGATAACATGCCACACATAGAACCTTGGTATCCCCAGAGCCATGTTAAATGCCATATTTTCCAGAAAAGCCAGTTAAAAATCATTAAGCTGTGAATCATCAAATGGTGAAAAATCACCTGATATATATACATGAGTGAACTAACTTGATGAATCTCTTACCTTGAGTATAAGCTAGTGATGTGTCACTGTTAGTATGTCCATGCCAATTTATGAATATGTTACTGTTTACTGTTTGGGTAGCATTAATTTCAGACTAAACATGTGCAATGATATGACAATGAGACCACAAGTACCAGATTTAAAAAAAAGATTTATTTTTGAATTATGACTCCCATAATACCCCATAGCTATGCTGGCTGGGAAATGTAGGTCAAAATCTCAATTTTTCAAGTTTCTGACCTGAACATACCTGAGATGGAGGTTTAAAGTTCCCTACAGTGTAAATATTTGCATGGCAAAATTCAAGAAGGTTTGTGAATTATATATATTTTTGAAAAATAAATTCAATAAAAGCCATGGTTTTTCATTGCTATATATGTTTGCGTGTTCAGTGGACCATGTCTTCAAAAAATAAAATAAATAAATTGACTGATCTTATTTCCCAAGCGCTTCTTGTATAATATTCTTGTGTATTTCATAACAATCTTTTAGTGTAGGTCCCAAGTATATGTAGGATTTCATAAATGCAGACTTCACTGTCCTTTCTGGCCAGATTGCATTTTCACTGTGAGTCGTTTTATCAAATGCATTTCTATTAGAAGTTAATGAAACAAAGAGACTCAGTGCAGGGCAGAGACTGACTTAATATAACACAACCGAATTAGATAAAAAGGGAAGGAAGGAGATCTGCAATTACAGATTGACAAGTTGTTTTAATATCCAGTAATGTAAGTCTGGAGCAGCTGGATTAATTAAGTAATATGGCAAACCAAACCATGGGTTATTATGAATTTCAGCATACCTCGGGGGCTTAGTGCGGCCTGAGGGTTTAGAGTTCAACGTCTGACCACACGAAAGTGCTGGTATCTATAATTATCTTGGGTATCTTGCTGTGATTACGGAACACTCACTTGAAAATGAGGGGTGAAAAAAAAAAGCTTTAAAATTAGCAGGAAGAAAAACACAAGAAATTGAGGCCAGAGAATATTACATAGATTGTCCTGAATTTGTTATTACTGGCAGTTTGGTGCTACTTTGAACACTTCTTCTGACTAGCCAAAGAGTTCACTGCAAGGCTGGAAATGGACAGTGTTGTGTACAGAAAGTGCACTCGAAGGCCAGAGCCCTTCAAAAGGAAACATGGTGAAACAATTTGGTGAAGACGTAAGAATCCCACCAGAACAGATGGGTCCATTCAAAATTGGTATAATTCACAAAAGGTAGACCCCTATTCGAGTACTTGTGTTTTCTATATTTTTATTAAGGTCTTCAGGATTTAAACCTGCAGTCTTAAATATTCATATCACAACTGTACCAAGGTAATGATCATGCATCTGCACAGAAGCAGCTGGAAAATAGGATATTAAAGAAAAGTAGAATAATAATGGCCTAAACGCAACCTCACACTAGGGACTGTCCTGTAGGGGGTCTTTCTTCAGCTCCTTTTTAGCAGCATCAACACTGGGAGTTGGTAAAAGAGGGCCGGAGAAATATAGACTCTCAGTGTTGGATTACAGCAGTGTTGGATTCCCCAAGCATGAACAACAAAATAGAGAATAGAAACAGAAAAGGAGAAATGAGATAAGCTTGCCTCACCACCACCCACCAACCTGTTTAAAAAAAAACCATAGATCTATAAGCTTAACCACTACAATGCAAATAAGAAAAATAGAGGCTAGTGAAAGAATGTGAATCAGCATGGTGTAGAGCCATTGTGGCATAATGGTCTGACTGTTGGACTCGGTCTTGAGACCAGGGTTTGAATCCCAGATTTGCCATGTAAACCCACTGGGTGACTTTGGGAACATCACACGCTCTCAGCCTTGGATGATGGCAATGGCAACCCCCCCTCTGAAGAATCTTGCCAAGAAAACCTCATTATAGGTTCACCTTAGGGTTGCGATAAATCAGAACCAATCTGAAAGCATGCAGCATCAAAGTAGTTTGAATGTTAGATAATGGATCTAGAGAACAGGGTTTGAAGCTTGGCCATGGAAGCCAACTGGGTGACCTTGGGCAAGTCACACTCTCTCAGCTTCAGAGGACAGTAAGGGCAAACTTCCTCTGAAAATCTTGCCAAGGAAACCCTATGGTAGGGTGGTCATAAATCAGAAATGATTTGAAGGTACACAACCATAAAATAAAAGAAAGAAAAACATTTCTGGATATATTTGGAAGAAGCCTTCAGGTGGTCTCTAGTAGCTTCAAAATGTTTTTCTTCACTCATGCAGGGTTTATCTGACATGGTTGTTTCATTTCACACTTGCATACTATTAGTTTTGAATAAAACAGTTTGCTAAAACACACTTAACTGTTCTTCTTTTTGGGTGAAGGATTCTGTTCCCCCCCATGTTATTTATGTCTCCAGTTCCAAATTTTCTGATAAAAAAGTAATGCCCAGGAGCACACTTTATTATTTAGCTACTTTGTTAGCTAATATATTCTGCCAATGATATTTTGCTATTTTAGTTTTAAAAATCATGAACACTGTCACATAAATACTACATTTTCTGTGCTGTATCAAATTAACATGTCACTGAACCAACAGATCTGGTATTAATAACGGATCAAATCGTTATTTAAAAAGGACCCCTTTCCTAACAATTACGATAACATTTCCATGAGGAAAATGGAAGCATTCCACTTTAATAGCACCAGGCGCGATCCCACCAGGGTGCTCCCATTGCAGTTTGGGGATGTTTGGGTGACAGGAGCATGATGGGAGCCCTCGCGTGTGATAAATTTCATAGTTATATACATCAAAAGATAAGTGATAGTCAAAATTCTATTTTTAAACATTCCTTTTTTTAAAAAAAATAAAGTATTAATTAGTGTACCATATTTAAAATAACAAGCAGATCCAATGAAATCTAGTTTTGTTAGTGCTTGATCTCTTATTCTGTGGAACCTGATCCTTACTAAATTGTTTGGGAATAATTAATATTGATTTTATTGGCTTCTATGGTTTTTTCTTGTGCTCAACACAGCTATCTAGTACATCTACCAAAACATGTCTGAACATAACAAAATCCTCTCCCCCTCAACAAAACAGCAGATGGGCAGAACCAACATATTCAGAAGAAAGATATTAAACTGAGACTTGTAAGGCTGTGGGATGAATAAATTAAGGAAATCATAAAGCATAACAACAAGTAGCTGCATAATATATTTCAAAGAGTTATGGCAATTGTAAGATGAAGATGGGAAGACAACTGGTAAAAACATATGTTTTCCTTCAAGAACAGTAAGAGAACAGTAATTACTGATAGAGCTGGGATCCTTCAGAGGCATTTATCAGCACATTCTGCAAAAGTAAAATGAGTTTAACTTGACAAAGACCAATCTTCTATGATACATAGAGTTCATAATAAAAGGTTTTTCGGGGATGCATTTGAAGCTACTGAGGCAAAGAGATCAGTAGAGATGACAAGATGACAGGGGATGATATCATAGGACCAATGAGTGACTTAAACCTGAAATACGCTAACTTTGAATAGGCTGCCCAATGGAAAGGAAGGGTTATAAGCTTAGTGACACAACACATATTTTGTCAGCAAACATTTCTGTGTTGAGTCACTGGCATTTCCAGTTTGGACTGGAGAACTCTAATGTCATGGGCAGTCACTGTAGATCTAGGGTGGGGAATATGTGGTCTTCCATACTCATATATTACTTGGTCATAACTCACGTATGCTGACATAGACAATGGTGAAGATTGATGGGAGTTCTAGTTCTGCACAACCTGGAGAGCCACACATTACCCACCTCTGGCCTATTGCCCTGTTACTTGGCAAGCTTCTGACTGGCATTGCCACCTTTCCCTCACATGAGCAATCTCTGGCTCAAGGGAGAATCGTGACAGGGATCTTATTTCTGCCAGGTTTAATCACTCATAGGAAGTGGGGGGATATCACACACAGGAAGGGGTGGAAACATCAGTCATTTGCTTCTTGAGTGACAGGGGAACAGACCCTACTGACTGCAGCAGCTGCTCCCTAGTAAATGCAAAACTTGAAAAAACATCTAAGGGTGCAGCTGCACTGTAGAAATAATGCCATTTGATAGCACTTTAAGTGCTGTAGCTCCATCCTATGGAATTCCAGGATTTGTAATTTTATATGGTCCTTAGCCCTCTCTGCCAAAAAGGGCTGGTGCCTGAAAAACTACCAATCTCAGGATTTTGTGGGGTCCGACCATGGCCACTAAAGTGGTTTCAAACTGCATTATTTCTACTGTGCAGGTGCACCTTCCAATATCTTTAAAGGTAACACTAAAAATTAATTAGAAAACATTACTGATTTCAGCAATGACATAACTGTGGACTCTTTCATACGTGGGTCCCCCCCTCCCCAATTCCCCAATTGCGAATTTACACAAATGCGCAGCCAATGCGGAATTTAGCGTTATTGCGTGGTTTGGTTTCATACTCACCGGCTAATTCGAAGGTACTCATCGGCTAATTCGAAAGATTCCCAGCACTGCTTCGGATTTTAGTTTCACATCAGCCCCAGAACCAACATTAACAGAATTCGAATTAGCATTCATGCGCCTGTGCAGTGAGCACTGGGGGCACTCCCCGACCTTTACTGTTGTGGGTCACATCCGGGTCATATCTAAGCCCTTCCGTTTCCTTCCCGCCACTTCCCCCCGAAGCAGTCTTTTAGCGCTGCGGCGGCTTTAACGTTACAACGTTATAACGTCCTTCTCTTTGTAAAAAGCAAAATGCAGCTCTCCAGAGATGTGAAATCAATCTTGTTGAACACCTCGCTATTGCTGGCAAGGTATAGAAGGCTAGAGCTAAGGCGGCTGGAAAGGAGAGAGCGCATTTTAAATTTCCTGAGCATCTGGATGCGTTCAAGGGGGGTTGCGGGTATTTCATCGAGGGACATCTTCAATCTTCTTTTGCGAGGAGATGTGAATGCTGTCCTGGCTTTCTTAGGCAACGTTCCAGAGCCACGCCGCTGGTGGGTGAGACCACAGGCTGACAGATGCTGGTGGTCCGAAGAGGTCATACAGTTGTGGGATGACGACATGTGGGTCGAAAATTTTAGAATGTCAAAGCAAACACTATTCGACCTTGCTTCCATCTTGAGACCACACCTCTCTGCAAATGACACCGTTATGCGGAGAGCAATAACGGTGGAAGAGAGAGTGGCGATCACCATTTGGTGGCTGTCGAGCCAGCTACTGTACCGAAAGGTGGCACGCCACTTCCAGATTGGAGTGTCCACAGTGGCTGTGATTTGTATTCAGGTGTGCCAGGCCATCGAGAAGGTGCTGTTACAGAAAACAGTCCGTCTGGGAAATCATCTGCAGGTGTGTTTGCAATGTTTCAGTGCGAAGACCATTCGTGTGTGTGTTTGCATGTATATGTGTTTCTGTCAATATTGAAAGAGTATTAAATTTTAGAGCTGTGTGTGTTATTCCTCCACAAAACTAATATAACCCACAAGACTTATTGTTACCCATGGGTTGCCATACATTTAAAGGTAATACACAGTCTGCATCACCAAGGTCTACACAAGCCTCAATAATACACGCTCACATATTTTGATAAATATATATACATGTATATGTGTGTGTGTGTGTGTGTGTGTGTGTAAACACATATATGCTCCGACATTTCACATACATTTATTTTATATATATATTATAAATATTATATTGTTATAGATGTATTGATATATACATTTATATTTACATATATAGTCCTTTATTGTGATTTTATATCAATGCCATACCTGAAAACGGTCACTAGCAACGGGATGGAACCATGGGACCATGATTGTTCAGTGCTTCTCCAACATTTTGTTTTTTGATGTATGTTAATGTTTTCTGCTTCCTCCTTATTCAATACAGATAATGGATGGCTTCGAGCAGCTGGGCTTCCCTCACTGTATTGGAGCCATTGATGGGACGCATATCCCCATAAAGCCCCCCCGAGCAAAGGCAGATGATTACTACAACCGAAAATATGGATTCTCCATTGTCCTACAAGGAACAACGGACCACACCGGAAGGTTCATCAACATCGAGGCGGGATTTTCAGGAAAAAACCATGATGCTTTTATTTTCCGTCACTCTTCAGTGTGTGCCGCAATGGATGCAGGACTGTTTGTCAGGGGGAACCCCACAATAACTGTGAATGGGGTGCAGGTACCACCATTGATTATAGGTGATGGTGCATTCCCTTTGCGTAAGTGGCTCATGAAACCACACGGGGGCGCAGTGCGTGGTCCTGGAAAAGCTAGATTCAACGCGGCCCTGACTCGTTCTCGTTGTGTTGTCGAGAGGGCGTTTGGCCGGTTGAAGAGCAGATGGGGATGTCTTGGCGCACGGCTGACAGTGGGGGAGGAGCACTTTGCTACCATTGTCAGTGCGTGCGTCGTCCTACATAACATTTGCGAAACTAGGGGGGGCGTCCTACACGACATAGTTGATCCGGTTGGTCCCCTTTATGTACCTCCAGTGCAGGGCGACATACGCAGGTACAACGCTAGATGCAAAAGGGAGGGAGAGGCAGTTCGAGCTGCCTTGACTAGGATGTTCGCTGAGCAGCAGTAGAATTGGAACATTGGAAGCCTGTTTCATAAAGGGGGGAGGGATGGCTATGTGCTGTGTGGCTGGAAATAATTGTTATAAATATGTACATTTTGCCTCTTTATAAGGGCAAAGTTGAACGGCCTTTCTTGTATGTTACTGGATATGTAGCCATTTCCTTTGTTGTAATGTCACTGTTATGATGAACTCAGTAATAACATCAAAATAATCAGTCATCAAAACTGCATTGTTTTTAATGAACCGAATCTATCTTTCGAAACCTGAAAGATGCATAAAACTGCACCACATTTCTCATTTTGAAAACAAACAACACAACATGTAGACAAAAGCATGCAATGAAACTTAAATAGCCATATAAAGGTGCCACTGTTGCAAAATGTGAGCACGGTCAACAAGGCCGAAACATAGAAGGCAGAGCATACAGCTTGACCATTTAAAAATGTCATGGTGTGTACATTTTCTTTCTTTTAATTATTCTCTTGGATCTTGCTCTTTTCTCCTGCGCTGGTGCACAGCTATCAGTAGGCAACGAGCAGGATGCAAGGCACGCCGGCTCTTCCTCCACTTCATCCTCACTGCTAGAATCAGCCCGGAGTGCACTCAACGGTGCTATCCAGCTCTTTCCTTTTTGCCCTTGGATGCCCTGTGTGCTTCCCCCAGGGAATGCTGGACCGGGGGTGGGTTGGCAGTTTGTATCGAGCATTAACTCTATCTTTTGTCTTGCTAATTCTAATTTTGCCCTTTCTATATCAACCAACTCTCTGGATAGATTATTTATCGATTGCATGTGCTCATCCAGTTTTTGTCTGTGTTCCATGCATGCTTGATGATCGTTTTGAATACACTCTGCAATTTGCCGCAGCAAAATAGAGTCTTGAACCATCCTGCGATGCTGTCTGTTTGCGACGGCCCGATATTGTCTTCTGAACATGCGTCCTTGTTCCGCACTGTGCTCCATGATAGAAATCGCTATCTGTTCTCCCCTTCTTGCCCTTCTCTCGCAGGGAACATCCTCTGCTGGAACAACATGCATTTCTTGCCTTTGTTGCCCTGTATTGAGCAGACAAAAAAAAAATGGTATGTGTTATTGCTGAAGATTTTTCTTTTTGGGAGATCATACTAGCTTGCCATGATTATGGCAGTCTTAAGTCGAATTGGTGGACTGTCAGCAAATTATTCCTAAAATGACCCCTAGCGAGGGGAGGACTGAAACATGTTCACACAAGCGTTAAGTACACCTCACTAACAATTTTTGCTTGGAAGGTGTCATGCAATCAGTGAAGGGTGGCATGGAAGGGGGGGAATACTTGATGGCCCTTATCGTGTATTCCAGAGTTCCATGCCTCTATACATTTTGGGTTCCTTTATGGCTGTGACATTTACTGAATATGCATACCTGGTTCTGGATCTGCAGCTTCTGGGAGGGGAGCTTCCGTGGCACCTCCATCCACAACCACTTCCCCTGGGTTTTCATCCTCGTCGATATTTGTCTCTAAAAAAATAACACATAAGTACACCATTTGTGACTTCGTTGTTCCTCATAAAAAGTATGGCCTGATCTTGTCTTTCCCCAAAAGAAGGGAAAAATTACTTGATAAGTAGCTGGAACTCCTGCCGTCTGATATATGCTGCTATTACACAGAGGTATGTACGCATATCCTCATATTGTCCTGCGTAATTATACATTGCTGAAATAAATGTAATTGTGGCAAATTCCGATGGCAAGGATTTCCACGGGAAATAGCATACACACTCAAACCCTCTTAAATATTTTGGCTAGACCTACTACATAACAGCAACAGCTGTGTGGTGTTACGGAAAACAGCACTGATCGCGAATGAGGGCATGCATTTATTCCTTTCTAGTTAATTAGTATTAACTGCAGCAGTTACCTCCACCACTACTTGTGTGAGAACGGACTTCTGGATCTTCCTGTGTTCCTCCTTGTTGGAATCCGGCCTCAACCTCTTCCTCGGGTAATGCTTCAAGGTGCAAAATTACTACCTCACCGTCAGGGACCGTGCCTGAAAGAAATAAGAGATAGAGTCAGGCTTGCAATGGGAGCATGCGTCTACATACAACAAACGTCATCTTGGACAACATCTCCCTCTCAAATCTACATCTAGATACCGCATGCACACATCCATATTAACTCAAATTTCTTGATGCACACACACACACACATATATATAGATACACACACATATGCAGCAATGTGCTGTGGTTGCAGCTGAAATGCAACGATGAGTTTTGGTACACGTGCTGGAATGGAGAATTGAGCTCTGGTATTGTGACTATTCTAATTGGCCATGCTACAAATAGTTGTTATATCTCTTCACGCTTCTCGGTATTAGGCAATGATTGTCTTCAACATCGAAAATAATTTTCCCATGAGTTTGTTTGTGGGCAGTTTTTTCCCATGAACGACAGAAAGGATTACCAGGGCACCCATATGTTGTTTTGGACACAAGGAGGTACAATGGGAGCTAATATGGCCAGTTATAGTTTCTCCAGTGTCAAAACATAATGCAAGCCTAAACAATTATTGATAACCCTCAAGTTCGCCCCCTACATACCTTCTTCTGAATCATTTTCTTGCATCTGTTGTGCATCTGCCTGTGTGTGGGGGTGGCCAGTATCCACGTTGGCCGCTGCCGGGTGCATGGCCTCCATTCTTTCGATGACAAGGCTCTTGCTTAACCGTTTGGGGAACACGCTTCTATCTGTATTTAGAAATGTGTCTAGCTCTTTAAAATATGGACATGAGACTCGGGCATTTCCACTTGTGGCATTATGCACACAAACCTTTTTGTATTCCTGCTTCAAACTTTTACACTTATTTCTACACTCCTCAGCCGTCCTCTCATGGCCGCGTGCATTCATCTGCTCGGCAATTTTCCTATAGATCTCAATATTCCTGTGGTTCGTGTTCAGGTGCCTTTGGATTTCTCCCTCGCCCCAAAAGGATATGAGGTCCAATATCTCTTCATGGGACCAAGCAAAACCTCGTCCCTGCTTCCTCTTTTGACCATCGGGGTGTTGGGACTCGCCACAACCATCCATTTCTACTGGGGGAATGAGAGACCAGAGGTCTAAACCGTTTAGAATCCCACACTCTTCCCCCCAGCTGAAAGGGACGCCACGGAAGCTGTCTAACTGTCCTGTTTATGTATGTTCTGGCCAAAAAACCTTGAGAGTAAATTGCCTGTTTTGCCCTCGCACGTTGCGGCTGGCATTTACTATTCCCGCGCGATGTTTGCCTGGTTCAGTGTTATAAGGCAAAAGCTCCTTTCGCGCATGTGCGGAAGTCCCTGCTATGCTGTTGGAATGTATCGTCCCGTTATAACGCCATCTACTGGCCACAAGAAAGGGACGCCACGGAAGCTCTCTACCCGTCCTGTTCAGCAACGGTAAGGTCTATGTATGTACTGGCCGAAAAACCTTTAGAGTAACGGGTTAATTGCCTGTTTTGTCCTTGCACGTTGCGGCCGGCATTTACTATTCCCGCGCGATGGTTGCCAGGTTCAATGTTATAAGGCTAAAGGTCCTTTCGCGCATGTGCGGAAGTCCATGCTAGGCTTTTGAAATCTATCGTTCCGTTGTAACGCCATCTACTGGCCACAAGAAAGTTTAGTTGAATAGTCCTCCAGGTTGAGGTGCAGGTGCAGTGTTGCTGTGTGTGCAACTGCAAATATGCCTAGAGGGTGGGCTCTCTGGACTGCTCCAGAGATGGAAAGTCTATTTGAAATCCTGGAAACATGTGAGGATATTGATGTAGTTATGGGCAGCTCTTCTCACCCGAGTGAGGAAATCTATCAGTCAATTGCAGAAGAAATGGGAAGGGAGGGATTCTGCAGGACAGCCAGGCAGATTTCTTCCAAGGTGAAGGTTGTGAGGAGGGATTTCTACAAAGCCCTTCGTATTTTTGGAGAGAACCCCCCTGAGGCTCACCAGCCCCGATACTTCTCAGAAATGAGACATCTTTGGAGGATTGCTGGGTGCCCTAATCTGCACATACAGGCCGCAGCTGGTAAGCATCCAACAATAAAGGAAAGGTTGTGCAGCAGGTGTTTGTGTTTCCCCGAATAAATAGCATTAATTTGAGGCCCACTAGTGTGTGAACACATATGTATTTTTAAGCTATTAACCCAAAACCATACCCACTACTTTTTCTGTCATTGGAGCTAATGTTATCTGCACATTTCGCATAGTGGGGAGCATAACACACTAGAGAATAGGGCCCATCACATCATATACACAATACAGCCTTTATTTTTAGAAGTATGCTTGAATGCATTATGACACATTTTCATGTGCAAAGTGTGGCACACTACACTTGTGGTCATCGCATCACATGAACGGGTCATAAACAGTTGCGAAGTTCCATACATATTACAGTGGATTGCGTGGTGTCTTTTCATATGCCACTATGGAAAAAAATGTCTGGAGAACTGTTAGGTGTTAGGTGTAGTGCACAGTTTGGATGGTTACAGCTGGGCAATGCCCGTGGAGATAACTGCAAACCCATTAATAAGAATATTAACAGCCCTAAATTTATTGTCACAGAGCGCAGAGCAAGACACGAGGCGCCTGTTGTCTTGGAGGAGAAAGAGAGGGGAAGAGAGACGAGAGAAAGAGTAGAAGTAGACACCGGCCCAACAGAAGAGGGCAATGCTGCAGGTATTAACAACTTACGGAATGGCTCCTAACATTGTAAACAACATATCTGCAGCCATGTTGCTTCCAATGTGGCTACGCAATGCCGATATGCTCGATTTCGGGCACGCAGCATGTGCAAACATATGATGGTACACCTTTGGGTGCGTAAGCACCTTGCACAGGTCACAAGAAAGTGTTTCTGCATGTGTTCCATGGCAGATAGAATGCCATGCTTTATTTTCCATGACATAAATGCCATATCCTACCTCTTCTTTTATTTGACAGCCCAACAAGAACCTCAGCCAACAGAGGGGGCAGAGCCAGTTCCTGGAACATCGCAAGATCCTCGAACACCCGCTACGGGAGCTGTAAAGGGTGGTGTGCAAGCACAGCTGGAGCGGATCTCTGCACAGCTGAAAGAATGTATGGTTAATTACTTCTAAGGCTTGTCCCTTGATGACAAGGGGAGGCTTAAGGCAGAGGTCTCCTGGGGGGATCCTGGAGAGTCCAAAGATCAAATATTTTCCTTCCCCCCCTCCCCACAGTAACCGAGCGGGTCGGCTCCCTAGAGAGGAAAGTCATGCGGATCGAGACAACGATGGATCACCATTCAATGTGGATTAACCACTTCAGAGTGTCTCGGACCCCTCCGCAATAGCCTGGCATTTTACAGCTGGCCAAAGATTTTCTTTTCCACCTATGGTGGCCGGGAACTTTGTTGGATGTCTCCCATAGAAGTATGGTTTGGACTTCTTTTTGTCTTCCAGTGCCCAGTGTGTGAAGTAACAACACCGGGCAAAGAAGTTTTTGTGTTTTGTTCTGTTCACCGCAACATATTTTTTTGTTGCTCACCAAAAAAACATCTGATGTTGTACTTGTCTTTAATTATTTTCGCCACCTCTTTGTACAGTACAGTGGATTACCACATCTTTTCTGCTCTAAAAGGAGAAATAAATTTCCGTTTTTGTTTCATACATGCATGGACATTTATTGAAATTTGTGGGATGATGAAGCTGGGTTATATCAATCGAAGACTACTAGGGAAACCCCCACCATCACGTACACCCACACAATATGTTGCTGAGAGGAATCGTCCTGGCGTCTCATAGTTCACGGAAAACTTTACCGGCTATGCACCTGAAAGGAAAGACAAGACAAGACAAGACGGAAGAGTTTAAGCACCAGTTATGGACAGTGTTATGATGGCACTAGTATCTAAACAGGTCCACATTCTATGTGCATATTAATAGGTTGATGTGTATATATGCATATAGACACATACATATGCTAGACCATGAACACCTACACTTACAGAAACCTGCTCTGATCTAGAAGCATGAATATATGCAAATACAGACGGCAATGTGGTGCTTCTGCTCTCTGTAGCCTAAGAGAGATTTAGATTGATTTAGATTTGTATATAATATGTAATTATTATCAAGCTAAAAATTATTCTTATATCCATCTAAGTATTTGCAACAATACATACTATTATTCCTACATACATTTAAATACATTTAAAGATCTGTAACAACATATAACCATATACCTGTAACAATAAAAACTATATATATTTCTGTAGTATATATACTATATGTATTTATATAATATATTATAATATTATTATAATATTATATAATATTATATAATATTTAGATATATATATATATATATATATAAATGTATTTATATATATTATATGCAGTGCATACTATACAATATATATATATATATATATATATCCAATATATTTCAAAACCAATTACAATATTATATTACATTATATATTATATTATACTATATTGTATTATAACAATATTGTAATATATATGAATTTGTATATATATATATATATATATATATATATCATCTAGAAAGTTTAGAAACTTTTATATATATACAGTTATATACATATATATATGTGTGTGTGTATATATATGTATATATATAATGTTACACAAATAGTATAGAATGTATGGATGGTGATATATATATATATATATATATATATATAAAGATAGATTGATAGATATGTAGATATACATCTCTCTATCTACCTAGCTATCTATAAATATACATATATACATATATATATGATTTTGTCCTTTTTTTAAAGGCCCTTTTAAATATTTAAATATTTAAATATTTTAAGTTATAGAGAAATATGTATACACACACACACACACACACACACACTAGATATATATTTATACATGAGTCACACTCTAAGGTGGCATGGAGTGGGATTGGGACGCCGTCCATGGACCGATCATCCCACAAAAAGAAAGGAAGGACGCACTCACCAAAGCCTCTCCTTGGTCCTCCAGCAGTAAGCCTACTAACACCCCTCAAAACGGAACCGGCAAAAAGGTCACCCAGAAGCCTGAGGAGAGAATCATGGGAGTTGGAGTTCTCCATGAATAAGGTTGAATTCGCATGCTGGAAAAGGAAATGCTTTCCACACCAGAGTTTTTGCGAATGGACCTCTAATTCGCTGGGGAACTTAGACCTGTAAATTCGATGTTTTCCGAATTTGCTTAAACCCGGAATGGGCTGGTTATATTTCGAATTGACCCCAGTTTGTGCGTATTTACGTTTGAACGCCTTTTGCGAAATAACACTATTTTGCAAGACAATTCCGAATTCAAGCTAGTTTAACCTTCCAATTTACCCACGTATGAAAGAGTCCTATATTTCCAATTCCCTTTTGTTATTGTTGCAATGTGACTACTCTACAAAGAAGGCTTAGTTTAGTTACCCCCTCACTGATGCTAAAGTAACTTCTTACAGGTAACTACAATGGTCCCTCCACATTCACTGGGTTTAGGGTTGAAAGACCCCCATGAATGTGGAGAAACCGCAAATAAAACAAACCACACCATTCTTTTTTTTCCTGAGAGAACACCTTTCTAGGAATCTCTGGGTCCTCCAGTGCAACTCTATGGTCATCATCTGCCAGAAGGTGATTATAGAATCATGCTGGAGGACCTACAAATGCCCAGAGAAGTATTTTCTCTAGGATCTTATAGGTTTTCTAGCACAACTCTATGGTCAACTTCTGGCAGAGTTGCACTGGAGGACCTAAAGTTTCCTAGAGAGAACATATTACTCAAAAATGCAAATAATCAAATCTGCAAAAGTCAAAGCCACAAATGTGGAGGGCCAACTATACATTACCTGGAATGTATTGCTTCCATGCTGTGGCAGTGATTTGTCACCATAATTGCTCCTCCTGTATAGGTGGTGCTAGAATAATGTTTCAGCAGGAACTAGCCATGGTAGGTAGTAGTTCCCATGTCAGTGGGGTAGTTAATCTGCTTTGGGACCAACACCAAATTTTGAAAAAAAAAATATCCAAAATGCTGAACCCTACCCCCCAACAGATACAGCTTCTTCAGTAGCACCTTGTGTGTGTATGTGTCTTCAAATCACCTGTTGATGTATGGTGATCCCAAGCATTTCATAGGGTTTTCTAAGGCAAGGACAATCCAGAGGTGCTTTTGACAGTACCTTCCTCTTGAGGAGCTCCAAATAGATTCAGTACCTTGGACAGCTCAAAACACTAAACCCTTGGGCACTTCTGATATTGAGGTCCCAATTTACTGGGCAGAATTCTCCTTCATCCTGTACCATCTTCTCCTGAGAGAAGAGAAAATGGATTTTTTTCTTCCAGGCATATGTTAACATTTTTTGAACTTCAATGGGCCCTGTAGAATCCCTTCATACTTCCCAGTTCTTAAGATTCTGAGAAAGGGGTGGCTATATGTAGAACACAGATCATTTTCCAATGTTTCTATAAAAGGACACCACCTCGTGTCATCCCATTCCTGGTACTGCATTATTAAGGTGGAGGAAATGATTCTTGCAAAATGTTTGTGCATTTATGTTTAATAACTAGTCCTTTAGGGGAGAAGAAATAAATATGCACATGCACAAAGATACAGCAAACTGTCTCCTGCTTCCAAACTAGGTTCTCTCATTATGATGGACCACACAATCTTCCCACTCTCCTTTTTTTCCTTTTAAAGCAATAATTCATAGGGTGGAAGGGCCAACAGGATATAGGATTCTGTTTGCTTTTCGCCCTCCCTCCTTTGCCTGGAGATGCTAGTTAAATAAGAAAGCAAATAAATAAAATTCCCCAAAGAACCCTAAGAGAGCACAAGGCACAATAATAACAACAACAATAATAGTAATTAAAGAAAAATCATTCCACTGCAAACAGCAGGTGGAGCTTTGTGACAGCCTTTGTTTGCAAATGATAACAATTATAGGCAATTTTTCATTTTGATGAGAGAGCAGGGAGAGAGAGAGAGAGGAAGAAAGAGAAAGAGATGGGAACGAGGAAGGAAACAGAGACAGAATGCTACACAGAGAGTGCGATTTCCCAAGCGTCTTATTGAATCCCAGGTCGACAACCTAACATGAATGTAGAGAGCTAGGTAGTTCCTTCTCATCCCATTGAGTGAGATCTAATTGTGTCAGTACTGTCTGTTGGCAGATGCAGTTTCTACATAACAACAGCCCCGAGACAGAGCTGCTTGATTAATGCCTCCAGCTGTCATATGCCCCATTATCTGTGCATTTGCATAACTTAATGGTTTAGGACAGGGGAGAGAGGATGCTTAATTTAATGTTTAGCAGGCCCTTGATAGCTGAATAATTTAAGAACTGTCAAGGGAGGTCAGTCCTACAGCAATACAGCAAGACAGCTATAATTTCTGCATATCATTAAATTCTTGGGCAAAGAAGAAAGAAGGAAGGAAGGAAAGATAGAAGGAAAGAAAGACACAGATAGACGACAGACAGACCAATGCCTGAAGGGAAGCATGGCTTTTCAGTTAACCATACGCTTCGCATGTCAATTTTGGACATGCACGGGAGCTAAGGCAGCCTTTAGGGAAAGGGTTAATAGTTTTTGACTCACCCCCCCCCCCCCCACATCACCAATTTGCTGAAGGGGAGAGCTACAAAATTTACTTAAATTCAACTAACAGCTCAACATGCTTTGAACAGGAAACACTCTCAGTTTCATTAGATACTAATGAATATTATTAAGCTAATCTGCCATTTGTTTTCTAATTATGTGTCACAAAGCACCACAGTGGCAGCTGAGGCAGCTGCCAGAGTGCATTTATTTTTATTCCTGCCCTGCATTTGCTGACTTAAACTAGCTGGGAATGACTAGCATGAGCTGAAAAAGGATAGCTTGGGGCTGTTTAGTAAAATCTTCTTTCCAGCCTGTTGCATTGCTACAGTTGCATCACCTTGTTGCATCTGAAGAATGGGTATAGAGACATACCTACATGTGTAGAGCCACTCCTAGCCTGTGGAGCAGCCTACAAAGGACAGTCTTCTGCCCTCAAGCAAAGATTTAAACACATACACATCCAGAAGAAGGCCTTTGGCAGCTGACCTCACTTGCTACAAAAGGGGTTTTTAATTAGATGGGTGCCTTAATTTTAATGTTTTATTAATTTTATGTTTAAATTATATCAGTTCTGTGTTATTCTAAGCTACCTTGTATCCCATTCATGAAAGAAAGGCAGAATATAAATCAAACCCAACCAAAATAATCAATTGGTCTTATGGAAATATGTGAGTCTCAAGGCTACCTGAAACACCAACTTTGTGTGTACAAGAAGCAATGGAGATGAAACCACTCCTTCTTCCTAGAGTCAAATTTCTAGGAAATGTGTACTTGGAAAAGGTGTGGTGGTTGCCATGTCACACATCACATTATTTATTGATTGAAAGAAAGTTTGTTTTGGCCCATAGAGGTATTGAAATTAGTGAGTCAAATGATCAATATATCAATCAAACCAATATGGAAGATAATGATTAAAGCCAACCTAAGATAATTGTATACTTATAAAATATAGAATCTAACCTTTGGAGTTGCAAGCAGTAATTTCTCTTATATGAAAAACTTGTCTTCCACAATAGATATGTATTTGCACCACGGAGTTATATCAGTTTTATATGACTTTAACGGCTACATCCCACAGAGTCCTGGAATTAGTAGTTTCATGAGGGAATTAAAATGAACTTAAATAGGTATTACGGCTTTCTTGCAGAGTGCCTTACAAGACTACAGATCCCAGGATTCTGTCAGATTGAGCCATGGCAATTAAAGAGGTATGAAATTGATATGTCAATGCAGTGCAGATATTGGCAGATGCATGGTACACACCTTTTTCTATGTCCATGCCAACTTTATGGAACTGCCCAAATTGGGAGATCAATTTCACTCCTTCTCTCCCTGCCTTCTGCCAGCTAAGATGACATTTTTGTACCAGCAGGCATTTGATCGGCTGTCAGGCTGAGGCATATTAATAAATGTCCCCTTGGTTTTTAATTTTTTTTGTCTGCAGCCATTTTATTCATCGATATATTATTGTTTTAAAAAATAAATTAAAATTAAAAATAAAATACATTTCAGCAGAAGAGTTGAAAAAGAAGAAAAACCCTTATTGAACATAAATGTATTAGCAATGGCTACTAGTCACAATAGCTATGAGCAACCCAAAGTTTAGAGAAAGTATTCTACTGAATATCACCTACTGAGGAGTGGCCTATTGCTTGCATAGCCTTCTTTGTTGGCTTAAATCTACCTTTAAGGAAATATAAAAATAATTATATGGCTGTAAATGGAGGAAAACACCAAGTGCCAATCCTTTGTAACTAGTTATGTATATAAGGACTCTGAAATCCAGAGCAGGTGTGGGTTGAGGACAGTGGATTGGAGAGAGGAGTTGGTGTATTGGTGAGTTTGGATACTGTGGATTGTATATATAACAGACAGTATATGTCAGAGCTTTTGTTGTACATATTGAAACTGGAAGATAAAAACCTTTAAGGACTTTGGAAGAAGTGTACTGTATTTGTGCCTTATTTCAGGATGGTCAGTGCCTGGTTGTACTTCTGCCCTGTGCTGTTTGTGAGCTAATGTTGAGGTCAAGCACCTTAGACAGTGCTGAATGTTGGCATCTCTGTTTGGGCCTAGTTTGTTTCTGTCACTGCACACCTGCAGTACACAAAGGGGAGCCAACATGCTTAAGGACTTCTAAAACCAAGCAATTGGTCACTAAAGGAAGCACAATGCTGGACTAGTTGGAACTTTGGTCTGATTTATTAAGGTTATTATTATTTGCCATGGAGTGGAGGTGCCACAATAACCACTGGAAGTAAAAGACCACAACAGCTGAAGGTAGGGTTGGCCTGAAAATGCATGAGGTCTGGATCTGTCATCCATCAATCCTCTATTGATTGATGAACCCATTTCCTTGGTCATGGCCAAACTTCAGGATGACCAAAGGGTTAATTGCCCATTTGCCTCTCTGTTAACCATCACATCTTTGCATTAGCGCCTGTTGTCACTGGGGGATGCTAACACAATGCTGTCCCTGTAGGACTCCTGATCCAGTGCTATGCAGACCTGGAAACCATACCCAAAACTATGCTACCACCCCTAGGAAGTTGTGACAACACAGCCCAAACCAAGCATAGGGAGGGGAGAATTGGGCTGGAATGGCACTGGCCAGGGCACCACATGGCCTTAAATAGGCCATCCTGCCAATCAGGAAGGTGGGAGAAGTTCTGCCCCCTGGCTCCCAACCAATCACAGGCACTGGCCCACCCTGACACCACCCAATCAGATGGCACTTCCAGTTCCTGGTGTTTGCCAGGAGTTGAAATCCTGGTGCCGGACTGGAAGCACCATTCCCACTGATGGCTGTAGACAATCCAAGTCTGGCTAGTCCAGCCCAGTGCCTTCTGTGGGCTCTGCTAGGCTGGAGGGTCCCCCCCAGCAGCTGCCTTTCTCCCCAGTGGCAAACAGGCCATCCCGGTAAGCCTTATTTTTTGCAGTCCCAAATCTTTGCTGTGTATTGGAGAAACAAAAATCAAGCGTACTAACTCCTGTGCTTCAGTGTTCCTTACTCTGAAGGAATCTACATAAGATTTGGGTCAAATTTAGATCAGGCACACGCTGGGCAGTTGGTTTACTCATGGACAGATTGTTATACTTTTTAAACTGATCTTTTTTTTTCTTTTTCTCTGAGGGTGTGTAAATCATTTGCCCTCTTGTGGAATGACCTCAATTTTGTTACTTTGCTTTACCACAGATATATCACCATATTTTAATAAAGATACTGCTTTTTCCTGTTTGGAGACTGCAAAGGTTTGATAATTCTGAATTTCTGAGCCATAAATCTATTATCTATTTAGTAGATGTGTGGCTTCTGCTCTGAGTATTAGGCTTCCTGTCATCTAGTTTTCTGAACTGAAAATTTTGATAATGAACAGTGACCATTTCAATTATGTTGAAAGGGTTAACACATGAGCAGAGGAAGCGCTGTCAACTCAGATGCTTGCCTACTTTTTTTAAAGGTTGAAATTGATGGCATTCCTGCTACACATTCTAAACCAACAGATTGGAACAGCAGCTGGCATAAGGACATTAAGATTTTCTCAAAGGTAAAGCTCCAGGGAACTGTTTAAGAAAGAAGGAGGAAGAGGTTATGCTAGAGAATGAAGATGAGTCTGATGGAGAGATGGAAGAAACCAAGAGAGAGGTTGTCTGGCCTGAAATGAGTTGGAGGAGCATACATGGTTAGTTGATTGTAGACATGCATGCTTGAATTACCCTTTCAGAGATATCATTATGGCTGTAAAAGAGTGATCTATGTCAGATGTGGGGAATATCAGTCATGGATACATAGATGTGGAAGTTCAGTAACATCAAGAGAGCCACACAGTATCCATCCCTCATTTGTGTGAACCCCAATAGCATCCTATCCTAGCCCTGAAAGGAACATTCTCATTATAGTGACCAGTTAAAGTTCTTGATCCTACTCTCAGAGGAAGAACAAATCCTCTAGTGTGTGAGAGAGAGATAGAAAGAGAGAGGGAGGGAGAAAGGCTGATTGTGAAATTTCTGTAAATCGAAGTAAGTAATATGTATCTTGATATGGCAGAATTCCTACGTCTTACTACTCAGACAGTAAAATTGCATGTTTTGAAAGGATGGTTCAGCTGGGGAAAGGAGTGTCCCACACATGCTAACATAAATCAGCTCAGTAGTTCACATAGGCACATATGGTACACTAGCCGCCCTCACAGCTCAGAGACCCACTAATGGAAGACCATATGTGCTGTGGTAATATCAAGACACAATGGGGCTCAGTTTAGAGGTCTATAGTGGCCTTGGCTCAGAACTTCCTTTGCTTTGATTAGTGTGCATCGTTCTGTAACAACATTATATTTTTCATTGTGATATTGTGGTTTGGATTTCTTATTCATGTAGCTTGGGAGATTAGATTGCATTAATTTGTTGTTTTCAGTACATTTTAGTAATTTCAACTAAATGATTCAGAAATTTGGAGATGTCACAGCTGGATTAGACTATATCCAACAGTAGTTTATTAACAGAGGACTCAGGAAATTCATAAATTATTGGTACAAGATAAAAGAAGACATAAAGGAGCATGCCTGTTTCCTGGGATTAATCTGTTTGTCACCCTACAATAGGATATCCTAAGACATGTGTGCCTCAGCAATCAGATTCTCAAATGAAGGTTGTTTGCCTTCCAGAGACCAGTTTCCCCAGTTCAGATTGCATCCCTTCTATAACAGTCCCCATCACATTATCATCAGTATTCATCCCTCAATTTTTACAATTTTTGTTACTGCTTAGATTAGAATTTAGAAAACTTATTTTTGGACAACTTCCAGAATATCCCCATAACATGGCCAGAGGCTGGAGAATTCTTAAAAGTGTGGTTTAAATGCATGCATGTGCACACACAAACACACACTTTTCCAGTTGTTGACCTAACTTGATGCAAGGCGCATGTAAACTAGTGCTAGAGGATTTTATTTTATATTATTTTATTTAAAATAAGACCTTACCAAATTTACCATTTCCCTCCATAAATGGAAGGGAAAGAAATGGATAGATGTCTTTAAGTGCTTGACTCTGATGAGTGCGGATGTGAATTTTTGTGTTTTCATCCATGTATTTTGTGTTTTCACCCATGCATTCAAGTCATTTCTGACTTATGGCAACCCTTTCACAATGTGATTTTCCATGGCCAATAAGTTTCCATGGTGGAGCAGGGATTCAAACCCTGATCTCCAGAATTGTAGTCTAATGCTGAAACCACTACATCACACTGGCCCTTACCAACCTGGTTTTCTCTGAGATGCACCTCATTTTTAATAGTCATGTGCCAGATGTTTTTCCCTGTCCTGATAATAGGGACATCTATTGAATTTGCCAGCTGCTGAGAGGAAAGAATTTTATGTAGCTCTGGTTTCGATAAAAACGTAACAAAATTCATAAAGATCTGTATAAATGGAATTGGATGGAAAGAACATGAGATTTAAAATGCTTTAAAGTAGACATTCATCCATCTCTTGTCGGTGCTAGCCATTCCCCTTTCTTTGTCTCTTTCATTTAGTAATCTAAGATATACTGACTCTGAATACAGACATCTGATTTTTAGCTATAGTATGGCTCATATTAATTGACAGAATTGCCTTCTGTGAGTAAGAAGCAAATAAATAACATTGCTCCCATGAATGCCATATATTACTTAAGCACAATAGAAAACAGTGGGAGCATGTCCAGAGGAGGGTGACTAGAACGATGAAAGGTATGGAAACCAGGCCTGATGAGGAGAAGCTTGGGGATGCTGGGTATGTTTTGCCTGGAGAAGAGACCATTAATGGGTGACATGCTAGCCATGTTTAAATATTTGAAAGGCTGTCACGCTGAAGATGGAGCAAGTTTGTTTTCTGCAGCTCCAGAGAACATGACCTAGAGCAACAGATCCAATCTACAGAATATTAGGGAGTATATCACATGAAGGGAATTGGAAGTATAATCCAATGGCAATCTGAATACAATCATGGGGTTTCGCGTGATTGCGTGAAAGCTGATCACACACATTTTCGGGCAAAGGGAAGTCCTTCCGAACACAATCATGGGGTTTCACATGATTGCGTGAGAAACTATCACACACAATTTTGGGCACTGGGAGGCAATTTCGGGCAGTTCTGAATGCAATGCAGTGTCAATACGCAATCAAGTAAATTCGCTGAACTAGCGAATTTGTTCAATTCCGAACTGGCCTCACTTCCATTTCTTTCAAAATTGAGAGAAATTCCTTCCATGTGATAAACTCTAGGACAGTATATTCCTGTCAGTAAGAGCTGTTCAATAGGGGAATATTGTGTGTGATGGAGTCTCCTTCTATGGCAGTCTTTAAACAGAGGCTAGATGGCCATCTGCCAGGGGTGCTCTGATTATGTATTCCTGCATGGCAGGGCGTTGGACTGGATGGCCCTTGAAGTCTCTTCCAACTATGATTCTATTAAAATGTGCTATGAGAAAAAGGGCCTAGATCCATTTCTAGTGTAGGCCTACTGAATCGGTTACTTAATGTTTAGTCAACACTTAAATAAATTACATTATCAGTGAGTCTCCTTTAATTGTGACTAGCAGCTGGGTTTAGGCCATTGTGCTTATAGTGCTACTAAAAATGGGACCTTTTTCACCTTTCCCCATTATAACATGTAATGATACTGACTCCATGCTTTAATCCCACCCCAGTGCTTCCAATGACAGCTGATCATGTGGACCACCAATGAATCCAGAGTCTGGAGTACATTTTGCTGCATGTTAGGGAGAGGAACACACTACACTACACTACACACACACAAAAACACTACAGAACACTTGCCTGAGATCCTCATCATTTAGCCAGTTTAGAGGACTATCCACCAGCTACTGCAAAATGCTAACGCTACTGTATTTTATCAGGCCTCTGATCACAGAGTCCTAGGCTGTATGTGTACTGTAGAAATAATGCAGTTTGACACAGCTTTAACTGCCATGCTCATTGCTTTGGAATCCTGGGATTTGTAGTTTGTTGTGGCACCAGAGCACTCTGATAGAGAAGGCTAACTATCTCATAAAACTACGAATCCCAGAAGTGGTATCAAAATGTGCTTTTTCTATGGTGCAGATGCAGCTGTAGCACTCAAGCCACTCAAACACCATCTGCCTGTTCCCTCCCTTATTGATACAAGACTCTTCCATTTCTTTGTCAATCACCAAAATAAATAAATAGATAAATAAATAAACTTATCCCCCCCATCAAAAAATCCCACCTGATGAAAAGCAATCTGAAAACTATATAGTGTAGCTCCAGGATTTTCAGAAGCGATTAGGATGATAAAGTTAATCAAGACTTCATCACTGGGCTGCATATTCCTATTCATCATATGACAAGAACTCTAATATAGCTGCCTGTTTCACTTAGGGGAAGATTTTAACAGTGCTTGGATGTGTTTACTGTTTTATATTGCTGGAATGACCTCTAGCATCCTTTCTTTATATCTGGGAATAAATAAAGAGTCAAAAGTTCACAGCCATATATGAGTAGGAAACTGATTATACCAGCAAAGTGCATTCCATTTCCCACTTCAGACTGTCCATTTGACTCACTACTATGCCTAATATTTAACATGTAAACAGCATATATAGTTTTGATTGTTATTCTATGTGGTCCAGAGCTGAAACGGTCCCTTGGGGTGAGGGAGAAATTTGTTCAATTCCCATTTGAACATCCTTCTTCAACTTTGGCAACAGATGTCTAAAGAAAAAAGTGTACAAATATATTATTTCCAAAATAATTTATACCATATATTTTGTTGTTGTTGTTGTTTGCCTTCAAGTTGTTTTTTTGACTCATGACAATCCTGAAATGAACCTATCATGGAGTTTTCTTGGCAGGGGAGGTGACTTTGTCTTCTGAGACTGCGAGCGTATGACATGCCCAAGGCCACCCAGTGGGCCTCCATGGCCAAGGAGAGATTTGAACCTTGGTCTGCATAGATGTAGACTATGTATGAACATGATTTAAGGCAGTGTTCTGATCTACTCTTGTATGTGGATTCAGATACATTAAAAAAAAGTGTAGCAAATATACACATGTGTCATACGGTAGTACACCATGAGAGAAGTAGTGTGCATAGTGGCTTGATTCATGTAATACGCTGTGCACTTTTTATCTGCAGGGAAGAAAATCAAGCAAATTCAATTCAGTTTATTGGTCTCCATGTGAAATGCCCATGCCACATGTTACATTATATCAAGGTGGAGATTCTGTGGCAATTAATGGATTGCAGGTTCCTTCGTTTCTGACCATGCTGATCATTGCTGATGGTAACCAGAGGACAGAAACATCTGAAGGGTCACAGAAGCCAAATCCTTGTGTCAAATGTAAGGTAGAAGAGTGAAGTACAAGCCTGGTCATGCAAATGTGAGTTGTGCCACAAACGTGGTAAATATCTTGATTGAACCTAAGCTCAGTTTTGTGCAATACACTGAAAAGGTATGTTCTAGCCCAATGATGTCGAACCTTTTAGAGACCGAGTGCCCAAATTCAATGACATTCCTGCACCAGGTATCACTGGGTGACAGGGTTGGGATTTTCAGGGGTGGGGCAGGACTTCTGGGGGTGGGACTTCACTTTCTGGGGTGGGACTTCCAGGGAAAAACCCAAGGCACAATCTCTCAGCCTCAGGCTAGCAATAGCAACCCCTCCTCTGATGAAACTTGCCAAGAAATTCCATGATAGTTCCCCCTTAGGGTCGCCACAAGGTCGGAAACTACTAAGGCACCACAAAAAGAAGTCATTCTCTCTCAGCTTCAGAGGATGGTAATGAAGTTTGATGAAGCTTGCCCAAGATAGTTTTACCTTAGGATCACCAGCAACTGGTGCTTGGAAGGGAGAGAGGGTGCTCTGGGCCCATAAGTTGAAAATGACTTGGAGGCACACAACACAACAACAAGCATAATAAAGCACAGAAGGCACAGCACAAGAACAAGAACAAAAAGAGTCAGTGGTATGAGTGTGCGACTCTGGAAACCAGGGTTCGAATCCCAGCTCAGACATGAAACCCACTGGGACACCTTGGAAAAGTCAAAGGAGTTTATCACATGGGAAGAATTTCTCTCAATTGAGAATGGAGCCAATTCGCAATTATGTGAATCTGCTAGTTTAGCAAATTTACGTGAAATCTGATTGCATTTGGAATGCATTCAGAATGACTTCCCATTTCCTGAAAATGACCCCCCATTTCCTGAAATTGCATGAGATACTCTAATACGCAATAACGTGAGATACTCTAATACGCAATGGCGTTCAGATTGCCATTGCATTATACCCCCAAATGCCATCGTATAATAAACTCCACACTCTCTCAGCCTCAGAGGGAAGGTACTAGCAAAAATCCCCTCTGAAGAAATCTTGCCAAGAAAATCCCATGATAGATTCACCTTCAGGTCAACATGAAACCCACTGGGAGACCTTGGGTAAGTCACACTCTCTCAGCCTCAGAGGAAGGCAATGGCAAACCCTCCTCTGAACAAACCTTGCCAAGAAAACCACATGATAGGGTCACTATAAGTTGGAAACAATTTGAAGGCACACAATAGTGGTTCCCAAACTCTGGCCTTCAACTCCCAGAATCCCAGACCATTGCCCAAGTTGGATGAGGCTTCTAGGAACTGAAATCCAAAACACTCAGAGTTTGGGAATCACTTGGGCGAGTCACACTCTCCCAGCCTCAATGGTTGGCCATGGCAAACCCCCTCTGACAAAAATGGCCAAGAAAACCCAATAATAGGATAGCCATAAATCAGAAATGACTTGAAGGCACACAACAAGATTGCTGTGAGGCCAAATTGGAGAAGGGTGGGGTGGGGTGGGGGTGAGGGAAGATGGAGGAATAAGTAGGAAGAGAAGGAGAACCCATTTTACATTTTTTGGAGTTCCTGGGAGTAATGGTGGAAAGCTCAGTAAGTGACATCAGATTGAGAGGTTTTTGCCAGTACCAGAGGCACTGGGAAAATTCCCTGCCACTCACCCACCTGAGCCACTAGGCAGACTGCTGCCGCTTCTGCCTCCACTGCCTCCCCACCTCATGATTGTGAGTGAGAGAGAGAGGGGGATCCATCACGCCGAGGAAGGTGGCCCACAAAGGGCCAATTAGAAAGATGGCAAAGCCAGAAAGTGGAAGGCATGCCCCCCACATTGGCTTTCTCCACAGAAATGGGGCAAGCCTTGACCCATCCTGCACCACCATTGGCCAGAAGGTTTTGTGCCAAGGGCAGGAAAAAGGGGTGAGGCCTTGTCAAATTTCTCCTTCTTGCGTTACCTTCTTTTTCTGCCATGATGCTGACCCTCCTCAGAAGTGTGGGCAGAGACATTATTGTCCTGGGGTGATGGCGTGCATGACACATGCCCTTAGAAAGTGCTTTGCATGACAGAGAGGGCACGCATGCCACGGGTTCACCAACACAGTTCTAACCTCTAGTATCATGTTATTCTTGCCAATGCTAATAATGCCAGTAGATGAAAGGACAAGTTGTATTTATGCCTCACATGGAAAAAGGCTTGTGCCAGCCATTCCGTCCTCCTTCCTGATAAATAGATGCTGTCAAGGCATCCACTGCAAACCAAGTAATATGCGTGCTTACATGGTTTTCAGATTGACCCTGACATGTCAGAAAAAAAACAACTATTGCATGACTGCCATTTTTAAATTATATGTTGTCTTCTTTTTTAAATTAAGCATTATCTTCTCTCTGTCTTTTAAAATAAAACTTTCTCAACTACATCTTCTTGATATATATGTGCTCTGCAGAAAGGCCAATCAATCCAATTAACATAGCTCATGCACAAACATTAGTAATCTTTGTTTAAAGAACACTCGAGTGTAACAATTAAGAGCATCTGCTTTGTAGCACAAACACTTTCATATTGCACTGAGGAGCTATTCCTGAAGAATCCTGTGTAGCAAAAACCTCCACACCTTTCAGCTTTTCTTTCTAGATTGGTAGGAAAGTGTGACATGAAGTTGCCTTTTCTTTAATGCTTAGCAGCTGTACCGCAGCCTTTAGATGGAGCTGCGCTGTTCCGCAGTTTTTAAAAAAGAAGCTGGGAAAACCAGCACCTTTTGAAAGGCGCTTCTTCTCCCCTAAAATGCAAAAAAAGCGTTTTCATGGCACACTTTCCCTTTTTCTCATCTAAAGGCTAGACTTTCATGCAGCCATGAACACACTTCTTTTTGCCAATCTAGATCAGGCAGCTACTTTGCCTCATGTTAGCACCTTTGAGACTAACTGAAAGAAATTAGATGCATCTGAGAAAGTAGACTTTAGTGTATCAAAGCTCAGGTGACCAACTTCTTTCTTTCAGTGCTACAAGATCTCTCTACATGCTGATTCTACAGATTAACACGGCTATATCTTTGAATTCATGTGCCCTCTGTTTTGGTAATTTGAGACCAAAAGAACTACAGTACTCAGCTTTGAGAAATCATTGGACTTCTTCTAGTAGTGGTCTGTCATATTAGACATCACTTTCCACTGGCAAGTGATGGAAGAGTGTTCCCTTTGGACAAGCAAAAAGTTAATCAACCAGGGGCTATAAGCCTGTGGCAGTGTCTTAAAGATCAACAAAGAAATGGCAACTTTAGAATAGTTCTCATATTACAGGATCCATATATTTGTATATGTTGGGATGTAAAGAATATTCAGACAGATTTTAATACTATGGCTAGAAACAAGTTGTCATCTTACAGCCTTCTTTCCTGATAATCCTTATTCCCTCTCCCTTTCTGCTTAGTGCCCACCCACCTTCCCTCTGCTCTTTCTTTCCCCCCTTTTCTTTCATGTTGATCTTTCTTTCCCTCCACCCTAGCACTTGCTCAGCCTCTTCTCACTGTCCTCTTCTCACTTGCCAGCAGCATCTCCTCTCTCTGTCTTTTCTCTTTTTCTGAAAACCATTAACCCTGCAGTGGGAAATATTAGCCATGCCTAACATGCTGTATTCCTTCCAGGGCTCTGGCCATCATAGAACAGTTTAGAGAAATGAATATGCTTAGCCACACCCAGCTTTGATTTTGCTTGTTAAAAAAGCCTGCCAGCTTGTGACCGAAGAGGGCACTGCAAGTTATAAAAAGATTTAACTGTAGTTAACTAATTAGCAATAGTAGAATAGAGTTAACCAGTTGAGTATGCTAGGAGACCATATAAATCATTAAAAACAACAACAACTAAATACCCTGAAAAGTCCTCTTAATGTGGATGCAAAATTTCAGATATCAAATTTCACAGTCCTGTAATTATGGTGAAGACAGACATAGGAGCTTATTGTTCACCTTTTAAAACTGCTCCAGCCCAGGAGATGGGATGCGGGATGGAGGTGGGGATTATCGCTCACTACATCACCACTGAACCACTGGTTGCCTTTAGCCTGGTTCAAGACAGGTTCCAGCTGCACCTCACCAGCACATTGTAGAAGTTGGAAAGCTTCTAACTTCTAAAAAGTGCTGGTGGAGCACAGCTGGAACCTGCCTTGGACCTGGGCTGGCGCTGGCTGGTGGTTCAGGGGCAATTTAGTGAGTGATAATCCCTGCCTCCATCCTGGCTCCAGCCTGGGAGGCTGGAGCTGGTTTAAAAAGGTGAGCGATAAGCCCCACAGACAGACCTAAAAGACAGACCTAAATCTATTTTAGTCCTGCCTAGAGTAGACCTATTGAATTCATTGGCTTTATCTACATATTGGCTCATCAATCTTCACGATTGAATGGATCTAGTTCGGACTAACCAACAGGTCACCGAAATAAGAGTCTGGAATAACAGAAATGCCATTTTGATATTTTTAAAGAAACCCCAAGAATTATAAGAACAACTTCCTGACAACATTTTCTTTTCCCAGAGGAGCCCCTAGTAATGCTAAGAAGGTTTTTAACTGGGCAATGTGCTCCAAAGGGCCTCTGACCTAAAATATATGTGGAGTACCATAGCTTCTTCATTTTTTCCCCTGTTTTGAGCTGGAGAACGATTCTTCAAGAAGCTCAACAATCCCCAGTCCTAACTCAGACAAGAAAATGAAGTGTTGCTGCTGCTGCTACTGCTACTTGTAAGGAGGATATATTACACCCTAAGGGGTACTTCTCAGTTTCAGTTCACAATCTGAGAAAGTTACTGAAGGGGGAACAGAAAGGGCTTTGCATGTGCTAATCCCAAGTGCATGCATTTTTGTTATTAATTTATCCTGGTGCAAAGGAAAATTTTCCTAAAGAATAAGATGACACTGTGATTGCACCTTTTGCTTTCCTTAAAGAATGTTGTACATGACCAACCAATACCTGGGAGCCTAGGTTTGACTTTTATCTTTTTTGTTAGCTTGGAGGCATTTTTCCAGCACATGCACTTTGCAGTAGTGACTTTGCAAGCTTGTCAAACTACAGGATTAAGCTCAGGGCTCCCATTCTCTTCAGTTTCTGGTATGTCAGGGCATTGGAGACAGAAATACATATGCTTCTTTAAATAAAGTTGTATCCTTGATTCACTAGGCCTAATCTAATTTCTAAAGTTGCTGCCACAGTGCAGAAATGAAGCAGTTTGATGGCATTTTAAATTACATGGATTAATGCTATGGAATCCTGGGGCTTGTAGTTTGGTGAGGTACCAGAGCTCTCTGACAGGGAAGTCTAAATATGTCACAAAGCTACAAATCCCAGAATTTCAGAGCATTGAACCATGGAAGTTAAAATAGTGTCAAACTGCTTCATTTCTGAAGTGTGGTGGTAGCCTTCCCCATCCCCTTCATTACAAAGCAATTTGTTTCAGCTTTAAAGGTAAACTTGACTGTGTGATTTAAAAACAAGAACAACTATAACCTAGTCTTTCCTAGAATAGCTTAGATCAGGCTATTTTTCTGGTGCTGGATCATACAAGCAGGTTTTAAACAGGGTTACCATACTGAAAACTGGAGATGGCTCCTCTACCTTTAATGGTGGTGTAGAAGAGGAAATTTCAGGGGTTTCTTGTTACCTGGTTTTGTGACAAGTAACACATGATGAAATCCCCTCTTCTACAAAAATATTAGATGTAGCCCTCCCCAAATAAAAATTCTGTCCACTGTCCTCTGCAAATGAATGAGTTTGAGGTGTAAGCAATTTTAAGGATCTCACCCTCTGCAAATCTAAAAAATTGAGGACTGAAAGAAAATTTCATTGAGGGGGCCCCTAGCTCTCATCCTCCTCTGTAGACACACCCATACTGCTAGTCAATATGGCTAGGTGAAGTACAAGTCATTTGGCTTCACCAACAAGGGAAGAGGTGTAGTTCAGAAGCATAACACAACCTAGGCATGCAAAAGTTTTATTGTTTCCAGGTACTGGTGGGAAAGGTTCTGTCTGTATTGAAGCAGTTGCTCCCAGTCACTACAGACAATATAGAGCTTGACAGAACAGTGCTGTTGGTGTTGTTAATTTAATGAACCTAAAGCTCAGAATGTTTATGATGGCTTACAGAGTCATCACTGATAGTAGCAAAAACCTGTTTGTCACTAATTATCATTGCTTTAAAAAATCATACTGATGGTAGCTCTTAATGACCAGCTTTTTGTTTCTTTTGCCAAATGAAAGAGACCAACTTGTGAAAGATACCAACTTTGATTCCTGGTTCCCTGGGACAATGATGACAACAACATTCTTAAGGACCTGTTTATAATTTCCCCCTTATAAATAACCTTTGTGTGATAGCTTTTGAATGAAGTGGAAGATAAACTGAATTCAAGAACTGAACAATAGACAATACTTAGAAAATAAAGCAAGGTATAGGTGAAGAAGCAAGGAGGGCAAAACTGTAAGTGCACAAAACCAATAACAACAGCAAAACAGAAAATATGAGTTTTCCTGCCCATGATCTACATCACTTGCACTTATTGATGCAGAAATGAGGTGAGCAAATTGTTACAGTATTGTAATCTGTGTGGCAAATGTAGCGCATACCTGGAGTTAAGCAGTGCAGTAGGCAGGACTTATGGGGGGATGGGACTTATGGGGTGGGACCTCTTACTCCCGCCCTTCTGGGCCTTCAGCTGCCTCTCTGTTGAAACCCTGGGAAGAGGAGGAACAGGTGTGCACCTGTTCATCCTACTCCTCCTGCAAACTCCTGAGTGTTCAGCTGCCTCTCTGGAGGCAGCCAAAGGCCTGGGATAGCCGGGAAGAGCATGCCCTCCATGTGCCCTGAAGAATGGCTTAGCGTGCCGTTGCTGGTATATGTGCCATATGTTCGCCACCATGGCTCTATGGTGTACCCTCCTTGAAAAGTGTTCAGAGGCTACAACCACTGCAAAATGTGATGGCCAGACTGTTGTTGGTTGTGTGCTTCACAAACCATTGGCTTACAGTCTTCTCCCTATCACAATTCAAGGTACTGTTTTTTTGCTCCAAAAAGCTAAACAGCTTCATACCATCCAATTGTCTGAATCTGGAAGGGACAGTCCTGCTTAATCGCTATTGCAGCAGCACCATTATTGTAGTATTTCTAGGGGAAGTCAGGCTGGCTTTTTTTGGAGTTTTTAGTAGCCAGCTGCAGCTAAGATGGTGTGGTTTTGCTTGGCTGATAAAAAGATATGTGGCTGCTTTGGCTGTTTTAACTCTGTGTTTTTAAAATATTTTAAATAAATTGTTTCAGTCTGTTTTAACATGTTTTTATCTGTGTATTTAAGGTTTCAGTGTTTTTATCTATTCTAAATTGCTTTTGGGCACCCTGGCAAGCTTCAGACTGCTTACTCACTCATTTTTGTTTAAACCTTCTGTTTGTCACTCTGTGTTTTTAACTGTCACCCCCTTAATTTCTTTTATGATTGCATTTAAAAAACTGTTTTACATAGTTCAATTCTGAATTAGAACGGAACAATATAAACACTCCTGTAAATAAATAAAATAAATAATAGCAGTTGTTTTGAATAGTCATTGTGGGAAATATGCTTATGCTGATGATTATAAATGCTTTAGATGACAACACAGTGTAGTGTTCTATTTGCTCTTATCAGTCTAGAGAAAAATGTTTGTGCTTATCCTCATCATTCTAGGAAAGCCAATGAGATACACAGCCTGTACCAGACAGGAACAAATTCTCCCCAATTTACTTTGAATTAGGGTGTTGTGACTTGATAGATCTCAACATTTTAGGTGTGACTGCTTCAGGGAGGATGAAGTGGTTGTTTCTGGCATGGCTATTTATTATGACACTGATGACCTTCTAATGTGAAGCCCACTCTTATTATTGAGAGCACTGAGGGCCTATCAAAAGAAAATTAGAAAACTCAATTCAAAATCCAAACTGCAAGTTCTTGCATTATATAGCATTCAGTCTTGTACTGCAGAATAATTAAGAGATGCCACATCTTTGCACATGATTTTGCAGACTAAATACAGTATAATGCAGTTACTTGCAGTTACAGGTTTTGAAGTTTTCCCAGTGAAAGTCCATTAAAATGACAATTTCTGAGAGCAGCTAATGCATCAAATTTCATATTATAATTTATAATGCTAATTTATACAGTATTTATAATTTATTGTTGTTTTTGTTTCTTTAATCTTGGCCAGTAGATTTTCTACAGCGAAGCAAACCACTTAATCTGAGAATGGGATAAAAATTGGAACCAGGTCAAAGATTAAAGATTGTTTGGGATATTAGGGAAAATAATAGCTGTCCTGGAAGATTTATCAGAGGACTATCAAGGACAAGAACAATGAAAGGTAGACAGTCTTCATTGAAATACAGCTTGCTTTTATTCACTGATTCCTCCTGCCCTGCCCCCAGTCTTAGTCATGTTTTTTTCCCCCAAGGATGTGTTTACAGCTCATACCAGGCAATGTTGTATCTCAATAGGCTTGTCTAGCATCACATGTTGTTGCGCAGCCTAGAACATGCTCAACACACAAGGGTTCCATGGCTGACAGGTCACTGTAAAAGGAACAGCCTGAAAAAAGTTTAATTTCTACTGCTGAATACAATAGATGAACACATTTTCAAACAGCATTTTGCAACAGAACTGCTTTATCATGATAAGACATTTGCACAAATTTTTTGAGCCTGCTTATTATAAAACAGGAACCATTTGTTGTTGTCATTTGGTAGGATTTGCATCAATTCTTTAATTAAAATAATCATGGCTATATTAACACCGGATGATCACTCAGAAGGCTTAAAATGTGATATTGATTTATCCTGTTAGCCCTGTTAGAAGAAGGTTACAATAATCTAGTCGCGAGACCACTAGGGCATGGACCAGAGTCTTGGCAGTGGAGGCTGAGAGGAATGGACGGATTTTAGCAACGTTGTAAAAAGAGAATCTACAAGTCTTGGCGGTGGCCAAAATCTGGGGAATAAACGACAGAGAGGAATAAAAAATGAAACCAAGACTGCGGCTTCCTGAACCGGTTGAATAGAAGTGTTGTCAAAAGAAACAGAAAAGGAGTATTAAAGGGTGGGCTTAGGTGGGAAGACAAGAAGCTCTGGTTGTGCAGAAGCCACGTCGAGGCCACGTAAGGCTGTCCAAACCCGTCTGCCAAAGGATCTGCCAGACAGCAACACTTTTTCACCAGACTACAAATTCCTGGATTCCATGGGATACAGTTATGGCAACTAAAGTGATTACAAACTGCTATAACAGTGTAGCATGAAAGAGACCTTACACTTCCCTGTGGCTGGTGACATTCACATTGCCTTTCTTTGACATTGCAAGAGAAATGTAAACGTACCCATTGTAGCATTCAAAATGGAAATAAATTGTAGACAGAAAGATGTAAGAAATAAAGTTGCTTCCTTTGTAATGTATTTAGCATGAACATTAATCTGGTACCAAATGGAGATGCTGGGTAACTCTTTCAGATGGGGAGGTGAATTTCTCTACAGTGGATAGTTTCACCCCCCCCCTTCTCTTTCCTTCATTCCCTCTGTGTGTGTGTCTTTTGGAGTAATTCCATTGTTACTAATGGTAATCGTGGTTGGCACTTTTAAGTGAATGTTGAAGTCTTCTTGTTGATCTGATACTACTGATCTCAGATAGGTTTGCCTTAAGGTCGCCATATGTCAGAAACGACTTAGAGACAAACAGCAACAATAAACACACAACACTCTTTCTTCTTTCTTTCTTTCTTTCTTTTTTACTCACACACACATGTGTGCACAAACAATAGAGATAAAAGTTTGGTTACTTAGCTCTGGAACACTCTAATATTTAAACTACCGCTCCTATGATCCCCAACAACCATTGCCAATGGCACCATACGGTCAGGGAAGGCCACCCTAGAATGTTCATCTCTTTCTCCTATGTCTCCTGAGAGAAGCATTTCATCCTCTATTCCCTCACAGCCTCATTAGGCGAAATGCATTTTTTCCTCTCTGAAATAAAATCAAATCCTTACCAATGTGTGCATTTGGCTAGCAACACATGTCACCCTGAGCCTGCCTTTAAAAAACTAAGTAGCAGGGGGAAAAAAGACCTCGTAGGAATGAATTCTGTTTCATCTTTCCTGTTTCACCCCACCCCCCTGCCCTCCCAATTTCAGAAGAAGAGAGAGCTGGACTGTTTCTTCTTTTGCCCATTAACTCTGAATCACTGCAATAATTAGACAAAGTAAAATGAATATTAACTTACGCTTAACTGCCTTTCCAGCATGTTACCCTGCTTTGACCTAGTACTGCTAAACCAATTTTTTTTTGGAAAAAAAAACTTTATGGATTTAAATAATCCTTTGCTCTAAAACACCCTCTACCCCTTCAGCTACTTAACCGCAGGCCTGGCTGCCCTAAATCCTTTTCTTATACTTTGTAGCTTTTTAAGCAAGCCCCCTCTTTAAGTAGACATAATCCCTTCTCTGTAGAAAACATGAAAGACCTTGAACAAATCAAGATTTCTCCATGGAGAATTCAGCTAATCCCGTGCTTAGCTCCTAACAAGGAAATCCATCTCTCCACCAAGCACCCCATTACTAGGACTAATGCCTGACTTGAATAACAAGCAAATTATTGTGCTTTAATTGTGGCATTGCTTTGTCACATGAACAACTTGAGGGAGGAATGTGACTAGGCTTCACTAGGAAAGACAGGTCATGCCTTTTCATTGTTGTTAAGGTTTCTGTGATTTAAAGGCAAGCTAAATTAACTATTAATATGGACTGCACACATGCTTATGATTAGATGACACAGCCAAGGTACAGCTCTGCTTGTTTGATTTCCACTAGAAGAGATTAGATTATATATATATACATATATAAAGAGAGATTGAGAGAGCGGGAGAGTGGGAGGGGGAGTGCTTCCAGTACATATGTACAATTCAGAGAGATGTTGTGTATAGAATGAGGGAAGGTGAAACAGACTTGTTGATGTATCATGCCTTCTGGCTCTCCTGATTTGGCAAGCAGAGTCTCTAATAATTCTCTTTCAAAACTGCTTTCAAAAAATGTCCCAGTTTTTCTCTCTCCCTCCCTTTTCCTCCCTTTGTCCTCAAGCTTATTTCAATTACTGCAAATGAGTTCAATGTGCAAAAGTAATTTGGACACAATTAATTTTGTAGCGAGAGGGCAGAATATTGCTCAGGCATCAGTAGGTTCAGGCAAAAGCAAACTGGTGCAGCCTCTTTTAGTTTGTTCTGTCTCATTCATAATGGTTGTCATCTTGACCACACTCATTCATAATGGTTATCATCTTGACCACACCATATGTCTAAATTTTTCATCTGTGAGATGCAGGTGTGTATGCAAATACAGTTTTACTGGGATTGTGGGTGATGTCCTAAAAGCTGGCCAAAGCAGCTCACAACCCAATTTTAAATATAGTGATTTTTTTTTTAAAAAATGTAGTTACTAGGCAGTTAAGGTAACTATACTGTATACAGGAGCCCTTAAAACTGGACCCACAATGAAGAGGTGAGGAACTGTGGCTTCAGATACTACTGAATTTCAGCTCCCAAATTCCTGACTTTTGGTTGTGTTGAATGGAGCTCATGGAAGCTGGAGTCAAGTAACATCTGATGGACCACATGTTCCCTATCCCAGCCACAAGTATAATCTGGTGGTAGAGTCGACCCTTTGTATCTGGAAAGGTTCTGTTCTAGATCCCCAAATAATAATAATAATAATAATAATAATAATAATAAATAATAAATAATAGATACAGGACCTCAAGTCTTGTTGTTCCCAAAAGCAGTGTGCCACATGTACTACCACACTGTGCACGCACTGCCATTGGAGTGACTGAGTCAGGGCCATCTGCAGATGCTCAGATCTGCAAATGGCAAATCTATGGATTGCAAGAACCAACTTGCAATGTGTCCTCCTCCTTTCCCATTCTACATGTAGTACAGAGATGGCTACTATGGGGGTTCAGGCACCACCCCTTGCTATGTGCTCTGTGCAATAAAATAGTACAATAAGGTAAAATATTGCTTTGCCTCCAAATCCCCCCAAAGAATCTCTAGGTCCGTGATGGAGAACGTATGGCATGTGTGCCAGAGATGGCATGTGAAGCTATTTTTTGTGGCATGCGGAAAGTGGGGAAGAGGAGGAATAGGTGTGTGCCTGTTCCAATTCCTTCCCAGCTATCCCAGGCCTTCAGCTGTATCCACAGAGGCAGCTGAAGGCCCGGAGGGTGCAGGGGGAGGAGGAGGAACAGATGCAGAAGAAGTCCTGCCCCAGAAGTCCCATTCCCCCAGAAGTTCTGCCCTGGTACTGGGTAACACCCAGTTCCAAAAGACCTTTAAGATTGGGCACTCAGTCCCTAAAAGGTTCCCCATTATTGCTCTAGGGGGTATGGGAGCTTTCCCCTACATTTCTGGCCCTTTCTGGGTCATCTGAAGTTCATGAGATGTTCTTTTTGTTAAAAAAAAAAAAGAATAAAAAATGATCTGAAAGTCAACTTTCAGGTCACTGACCATTTTTTAAAAAGGTCTCTTTTCTGCTTAATACAGCTGGGGAGGGGAGAATGTGGCAAATTGTTCCTATCCCCTAGGGGGACCTTTGGAGTCACTTTGAGACAATTTTTTTTTTTTTTTTTTTGGGAACCCCAAGTTTTCCGAGAACCACAAAAATGGCCCAGGTGTGTGAGGCGGTGGCATGCTGCCTGAAGGCTGAACTTTCCCCACTTGTATTGTAATGGGTGACAATTACTGAGCATATAATTTCAGTCACTGATAATTCTAGCTAATATAATAGATTACACATCTAATTCAGTATCTGTAGCCTAAAGATTTGGTGCATTTTGGTTACTATTGTTGTTGTTGTGTGCCTCCAAGTCATTTCTGATTTATGGTGACTCTGAGGCAAACCTATCATGCAGCTTTCCTGGCAAGTTTCTTCAGAGGGAGCCTTTGCCTCCAGTGTGACTGGCCCAAGGTTACCCAGTGGGTTACCATGGCTGAACAGGGATTTGAACCCTGGTCACCAGATTCACAGTCTCACACTCAAATCACTGCCATTAAAAATGTTTTGGTATATAGAGTTTAAATAGTTTTTCAATCTTTAGGAAGAAAATATGTTGTGAAGATTTTAAAAAAGAAAGAAAAGAAAGACGAAAAGAAGGCAGACGTGGCAGCAGATATTTTGGGGAATCAGTGTGTTCACATTCCACCCACCCAGTTATAGACCCTCTATGGAAGTGCTTGTGCTCAACACAATAGAACTGTATCTGTTTTCATTTGTCTGATATTAGATTACTACAATACAGGATGACTAGAGGGTAATATATTAAGAGGACTATGTTTTGTTGGGCCTGGAAGTTGTAGGGCCTGGAAGCACATATTCCACATCTGTCAAGAGGTGCATTTCTGTCATGAGCATTTTCACCTGGTCCTGACCTTTCCCTATAGAATCTGAGTATGAATCATGCAGGAATGTTTATCTTAATGGCAATATAATAAATGCTGTCTTCTGTAGCTAATGCAAGTATTTCCTGCCCCATGTGCATGGGTCACACTGAAATATATGATGCTATTGTTTTCTAGGACTACTTGACTGAAGCAGCCATGGGCCCTATCATGCCACACATAGTACTGCTTTCTATTTTCATTCCTATAGCTGCATCCTATAGAATCCTGGGAAATGTAATTTGGTGTGTCACTAGACTTTTTGTTTGAGAATTTGGAATCCTCGATCCTAAACTGCAAACCTCAGGATTCCATAGGATGGATCCATGGCAGACTCACCATGCTACAATTGTGTAGTGTGATGTATGGTCAGATTCACACAACAATTGTCTATATGGCTTAGCATCTACTTCCTGATTATTTTGGCTATATGGTTGTGAAAGCTGGGCAGTGAGGAAAGCTGACAGGAAGAAAAGCAGCATATTTTAAATGGGGTGATGGAAGGGAGTTCTAGGGATACCATGGAGGGCCAAAATGACTAATAATTGCACCCTAGAACAAATCAAGCCTGAACTCCCAACAACAACAACAACAACAACAACAACAATAATTTGTATCCCGCCTCTTCTCATATTGGATTGAGGTGGGTAATAGATACATGATGGCCCATTTAATTATTTCTTTGGAAAGTCACTGTCACTCAGTGTGCACCCAGTGACTATAAATATAGGTGTGACTGAGGAATAGTCATATGAGGACTGAAATCCGGGACTGGATGGCCCCACAATGAGGTGTCAAATTGTGATCTGCAAGGGGTGGTTGAACCATTTTTCTTGAAAAATTCCTACTTTTGGCAACATTGGGTGTATGTAGTATGCATGTGAGTGTAGATATAAAATATATTAATTTATAATTTATGTATTTATAATATATAAAATGCATCAACACATTTGTGTGTGTGCATACTGTACAAACCCAGACCCAGAGGCTAAAGTACAAATTGTGAATGGAAAGATGCAGCCACACTTTATGCTAAAAAGAGAATGTATTCTTTATAACAATGGCAACCTCCTGAGTTTGTTCTGATGAAAACCATTGGGTTTTCCCAGCAGATGACCTGACCAATATGTTGTAATTCAGAGATTAGTTCCTTGTGCTTTCACACCCTTGTTTGCTTTAGGAAGAGCAAAGTCATTTGGAGACAGGAAAGAGTTATGGATGAATAGGAATAATTAAAAAAGAGATACCCTTGAAAGCATTTGACACCACAACAAATCAATACAAAAAAGGGTATAATTGCCTAAGACCAGCAAGACTTAATTACAGCACAATACATATACAAACACAAACACCATATCGAAATGTGCCCAATGAAACTCTAGAAGGCATAGAGACATGTAGAACGTTGGTGTCTGTTGTTTTGGGGGGTGGATGGGCTGGAAAATAAGGAAAATTATCCTTCTGATTGAAAAATTGTGCTATTTTCCAGTACAAAGGGCATCAATTACATTGCTGTTCCCTTGACCTCCCCTGCCTTTGTCAGCCAATAATTCCCACTACCTCCCCTACAGGCTAATTTTTGCTGTCCTTTTCTAGATCCAGAAAAAAAAACATGAGAACATGAGGTGAGGTTTATGAAAAGGGAGCATTAAGATCAATAGAAGCCGTAGAAATGTTCAGGCTTAGGCTAATACAGTGCAAGATTTTTAATCCCCATGTTTCTGGAAGAATTTTCCTGGGAGATGGTAAGCTCACCCCCTCCCAGTCTGCCATAATAACTTGAATGTAAAGGCTCTGTTGTCTGTTCTTTCAATCTCTGGCAGTGATATGAAGCACCTACTAGAAGCAAGGATTAATGGCCTGTAGTTTTACAGGAGTTCCACTAGATGATGGTATAAATCTTCATAATGAGCAAGTAGGAAGTGGGCAGCATAAGCTGGAGCTCAGGAGAAGAGAGTGTCTACATAAGCAGTGACATGGTGAACCAGAACCTCCTCAAGTTGCATCATTAAAAGGCTAGAATGTGCAGCTCTGCCAGCCATACAGATGTAAGCAGTGCTCCACAACATCATAATCTGTTACAGAAGAAAGGCATAGAAAATGAAGCAAGTAGATGACTTGCTTGATTTAAACATCAAATAAGGATCGTGCTTGATTTATTCTGCAAATTAGAATGGGCTGACGTCAATTCATTTGTTAAAACTGGCTCGCTAAATTGAGAGTAATTGTATAATTAGCAGTAGATTCATTACAGGATAACATAACCATTTGCATAAAGTGGAAATAGAAAATTAGAGCAGGGTTGTTTAATGCACTTTCCGCTGGCAGATGCTTCAGGGAAATAGTGGGGCAAAAGCTGGACCCATACAAAGTGGGGAGGGGGGGGGGAGGAAAGGAAAGAAGATTGCTCAGTCCTAGGAATATGTTTTGCTTGAAGCCCACACTCAGAGCTTTGAAAAAGTACTTTTTGCACTACAGCTTTGGAGATTCTGGGTATGGTTTTCCAAAAGGTTATGTGTCTTGCAGTAGCGTTCCCAGCCTGCGTGACATCAGGTATGGTGGGGTGAGGCTTTCTGGGGGTGGGACTTTTGGAGTGGGCCAAAAGAGCAACTGCCCCCCCCCAATGCCTTCTGAGTCCAGGAGGACTGGGAGGCAGGCTCTCACACCCTGAGAAGCTTGACGTCCCAGCTTCGCAAGGCAGGGACTGGGGACACCGGGTCCTCCACCTCCCTGCCTTGCAAGGCTTGGAAATCCAGCCTCCCAGGGCAGGGTCCTCTACTTCCCTGCCATGCACCATGACGTGCGGCAGGGAGGTGGAGGGGCATTCATCATGTGTCACCCTTCTTCAGTGGTGTCACCCGGTATGGCCCACATCCCCCTGAAAGAGGAGCCCTCCATGTGTTTTGGATTATGATAGCCATTATCCCCATGATGGGTAGGGATAGGATTTAGTGTTTCATCTAGATGATGGTAGTTTGTACCTTCTTACTGATGTAGCTAACACTTTATGCCAGAATCTTAGATTGGCTACTTAGGTTGCATCTGTATTGCAGAATTAATGCAGTTTGACACCACTTTAACTGCCGTGGCACTATGCCATGGAATTCTAGGATTTGTAGTTTTGTGAAATATTTAGCCTTTTTTGCCAGAAAGTTCTGGTGCCACAGCAAACTACAAATCGCAGGATTCCATAACATTGGGCCATGGCAGTTTGAAGTGGTGTCAAACTGCATTAATTTTGCAGTGTAGCTGCAGCCTTGGGGGCTTATCACACAGCTAAATAAATTGTCTTACCACTACTGAATTCAATTCGAATTCAGGATACGTCTAGATTTTATTGCATGTGTTTTTGCTGCCGCTGGCGCCAGGTGGATACATCCTGGGTTACATCCAACTAGAATCAGAGTTCAGCTGGCCGATTTTCAAAGCCATCTGAACTTGGATTCTAGCTGGATGTTACCTAGGATGCACCTGCCTGGCAGTGTCGAAGGCAAAAATGTGTGCAATTAAATCTGGATGTATCTCGAATTCAAATTGAATTTGGCAGCAGTAAGGTGATTTATTTAGCTGTGCGACAAACCCCTTAGTTAATAAGCTGTAACTAAGTTATGTGTCCTAGGCAGAATCCTTCCTCATCCATCTTAATATTCACTAGATAGCTCATGTGAAGAAGGTCAGCTCAAGGAGGATGATATTTATAGCCCTCCTCACCAGTGAGTAGTGACACTGCAACAAAGAATTGCAAAGGGGTTCTGCTTTGGATGGTCACAGGCTGGCTCAAGTTGGTGGGAGGAGGGTGGAAATGTCATCATCCTTGATCCCCATTTGCCAACTGTTGAGGAGGACTATGACAATCTAGGATTAGTGAACAGAGAACAGCTATGGATCTGTAACTCGAGTTATGAATCCATAACTGCACTAATGAATACCAGCCTTAAATGTCTTCTTCCACCATGCAGATACCTGTTCCTGAAGCACTGGTTTGAGGGGTGGTGGTGAGTGGGTTGCTATAAGTTAGAAATGACTTGAAGCACACAACAACAATGATGAGTCCTACAGTGGCTGGCCCTTTAAAGGGAAGCTGGAGTCAATTTGAAAAATGTTTAATATTAAAAAAATACAGTGGGCCTTTGATATCTGATGAGGTTTGCTTCCAGGATCCCGCCCCTCATGAATGCCAACATATGTGGATTTTCAAATCCCATTAAATACATGTGGTAGTAAAATGGTGTCCCTTATATAAAATGGTAAAATCAAGGTTTGCTTTTTGGATTTAAAAATATAAATATTTTTCAAGCCATGGATGCAAAATCCATGGATATGGAGGGCCATCTGTACAGACAGTTCATCTTAAAATGTTCAATCCCTCTTTCCACTTCATATGAAATAGTCAAATGAACTGATGTGAGGGCTGCCACAAATACAAATAAGATAACCTTTCTAAACACACACACGCATGCACGCACACACACACAAACAGTACAAACCAACAGGTTTTCACTCTACTTCATAATCCAGAGAGAGAATAGAATCCAACAAAAACTAAGCAAAAAGGATCTTACAAAAATGCTGGGAAACTAAGAAAGATTCTCAGGGCAGGGAGTTCAATATATTGTGTACTGCAACAAACAAGGCCTGAAATGGGTCTGGGATATCTCCCTGTGAGGAAAGTCTACAAGGTTAGGGCTGTAAAAGCAAATAGAGAAGGGCATATGTATCTACCCTGAGATAAATACAAGATTGTAAGAAATGCTGTATCAGACCAGCACTGTGTTTAATCCAGCACTGGGTTCTCTCATGGCCATCCAGTTGCCTCCAGGGAAGCAGTCATGAGCATGAAAACACCCTCCCACTCGTGTTCTTAAGCAACTGATATTCATACTGCCTCTGAAACTGTAGGTGGCATATAGCTATTGAAAACATTATCCTCCATGAAAAGCCCTGCCTCATTACTGTTACTGAATTTAACAAACAGAACCTCAGGAGACATTTGCAAGGCTCAGGAAAGATGATATAACCAATCCTGAACCATCACTGTTGTGAAATATCATCAGTATGCTCATATAATTGTTGATAATCATGATACTTGCAACTAAGATTCTTCACAAGGTGACACAAATTCATAGAATCATAAACTGGAAGAGATCACAAAGGCCATCTAGTTTAGCCATGCAGGAATCAAAGCAGAGTATCAAAGCACTTTTGACAGATGACCATCCAGCCTCTGTTTAAAAACCCAAAGGTGGAGACTCAATTACACTTTGAGGGAGTGTGTTCCACTACTAAACAGCTTTTACCATCAGGAAATTCTTCCTAATTTTTAGGTAAATCTCTTTTCCCATAGTTTGAATCCACTGCTCCATATCCTAGTTGCTGGAGCAGCAGAAAAGAAGCTTGCTCCACCTCAATATGATATCCTTTCATATATTTAAACATAGCTATCATGTCACCTCTTAACTTTCTCTTCTCAGGCTAAACATAACTAGCTCCCTAAGCTGTTCCTTATAGGGAATGGTTTCCAGACTTTTTACCATTTCGGATGCCCTCTTCTGGAAATGCTCCAACTTGTTTACATGCCTCTTGAATTGTGGTGCCAAGAATTGGACACAGTATTTCAGGTAACATCTGACCAAAGCGGAATAAAGCAGTATTATTACTTCCCTCGATCTAGACACTATACTCCAATTTGCCTTTAGTTGAATGTGCTATGACAGGCACTGGCAGGGACCTCTGTAGTCATTGGGAGACTCCTGTAAATGACATACTGTATTGGCAGTACATTCAGATAAAGGAAAATAATTGGGTATGTCCTACTCACTACTTGCTCTCTAACATCTGTAGATGGCTGTGTTGGGGATGCTGCACAGCTTAACAGGTGGCTTTTTTTGGGAAGCTCTTTGTTGCTGGTGAAACATCAGGAAGAAACTCTTCTAGAACTCAGCCTCATAGCCTGAAAAAACCACAAAAACCCATAAAAAACTAATGACTGAAATAGTGAGTTGCACTGTCATAAGGCAGACTTATGACACTGTATGTTATTAACAGGACGCAGGCCATTTGCAGCAACATATTTAATTTATTAGATGGACAGCTGTTCCTGCTTGAGCCTGAGAACATTGTTTGAGGACCTGTTTTCTGCTGTACAATCCTGCACATCAAATAAAGTTGTCACAAGAGGCCTTTTTGAATGTTCTGACATTGTCTGAATTATGGTTGGCAGGAAGAGAGGATCTTACATAAGTATATAAGAGCTTCTGGGCTGGATCAGATGGAAGACTCGTCTAGCTCAGCATTCTGCTCCAAAAGTGGCCAATCGCTGCCATTTGAAAAGGCAGATCTGCTCTAAGCCTGGATGAACTCTCACAAGCAGGTAAATAGGCAGGGCCAACCCAAGTCATTTTGCAGCTGGAGGGAGGCAGGAAACGAAGCCTCTTTCCACCTACTCAAATCAAGTTTCAAACAAACAAACAAACAAACAAACAGCTTCATTTATATACTGCTTCATACCAGCTAAACAGTGTCTAAGTGGTTTACAACTGTAAGCTACTTGCCCCCAACAATCTGGGTACTCATTTTAGCGACCTTGGAAGGATGCAAACTTGTGTCAAGCTTGAACCTTCTGGCTGGTACTGAACTCACAACCTTATGTTTTTGAGTGAGTAGCTGCAGTACAGACATTTAACCACTGTGCCACCAGGGCTCAGTGGCAATAGTTTCATAGTAGCAAAAGAAGCAAAAATACTGCTAGTCTCTCTCTCTCTTTCCTGGTAATCAGCAGTAAGAAAGTAAATAGCTAACAATGTATGGCTTTTTAAATATGACAACCCATATCTGTCTAATAATAGAGTTGATCCTTGAAGACTAGTACAGAAAGGAAAGCAGCAGGCCAAAAAGCTATATAGCTTGAGCATTATTTGAATCAAGAAAAGATTGCTCTATGATTTCAAGAAGTTGAATATAAGGCCTTCGTTTCTTAGCCACCTCCTTTCAGGAGTGAGGTGGAGAACAAAGTGTATAAGGTCATGCAGACATAAGCAGGATTTTTGTCATGCTAATGAAACCCCCTCTTGTGACCTTTCTCTTGCTACGTAGACATAAATTGGCCTGAACAACTGCATCATTCTCATTAGTGCAGATTCTATTTCCATTGTACATTCAGCTCCATTCATCACTTTCCATTTTCAGTGAGGTGCTCAGTATTCACTGTGCCTGAATTACGCTAGATAGAACACAGAGCATGTGTGGAATTGGAGGGAATGGTTATTCATTTAACCTTAGTGAATTAAAAAATAAAAAGAAAGAACAGAGCAAAACAACAAAAGAGGGCCAAAAGCTTGTCACCCATCTTTTGCAAACAAACGGACATTAATTTCCCTTTTCCTCCCAACTATAATAGCTGGGTTCTAGTTCCATTAAAAAAAAAAGCATTATGAAAATTTTGGGTCCCCGCCACCCCTGCCAATTGTAGGATGGTAAAAAAGGAGCCAGAAGTTTGTAGCACTTGAGATTGTAATGCTTGGTAGTAGTTCATCAATTTTTACAATCCCCAGCAGCAGGGTAAAATAGAGAGAAATTCTCACAACTTGACATCGGAAATATTCTCAGACTTCAAAAAACATTTGAGCTGCTCAGGTGGCTCCATTTCAATAAGCAAGAAGAAAGATTTGGAGAAATCTAGGAGCGAATGGCTTTCCATCAGGGACAGAACAGAACAATGCATGAAAAAGATGAAATCCCTCTTGGTAGGCCAGGGTTGAAATTGTCAAAGAAACAGAGTGACAGAGTGAAGGTATGTCGACTTCAAACTGCTTAGTAAAAAAAACCCTTCTTTCCTTCTTCTCTTCCTCCCTCTAAAGGAGGAGTTCCTAACCTGTGGCCCATGGCCTCTAGAGCTTCAGGAGGTGGGATACTCAGGAGGAAAAAAAACCCTTCAATTCCCTTTCTGTTACTTTGAAAATTCAAGTGTATTTTTCTGAGTAGGAAGCCCACACTTCTCATCAGATTCTCAGAGGGGTCTGTGACTCCCCAAAGGCTACCCACTGCTGTAAAGGAAGAGCCAGCATGGCATCATTATCAGAGTGATTGACTAATACCCAGAAGATCTGAGTTCACTTTCCCACTCAGCCATGAAGCTCACTGGGTGATTTTGGGCCATTTAAGGGCCATCTCAGCATAATCTACTTTTTGGGTTTTTGTCAGGATAAAAATGGGGATGAAGACCATGTATGCTGCCTTGCACTCCATGATGGGAGGTGGATATAAATGTAATGCTGAAAGAAACAAATGTAAGACAGTCTGAACTTTGGTGGGTAGCCAGCATAGCAGCTAACAATCTGAACTGTGAGCCAAGATGTCTTTTCAGAAATGATGAGCTCACTGGCCAGGGGCTCAGCAAGCCTCTCAATCTCAGCAATACACCCTTATGCCGCCGCCATTTGTAACAGCATTTTGGTTTTCTTTCCAGGAGTAGTCCAATAATTTCTGAAATGTGTGAAATTTTCTCTATTTACATGACAAAAAGACCACCAACAATAAGACGGGTGTTTGAAGGATTTTGAGGGAATGTGGGTGGGCCCCATTCCATTTTTAGAGGCATTCCTAATAATGTGCTTAGTGTACTGTTAACAATGTTAAGGTTGGGCCCCAAATTTTCCTTTAAGAAGATCTTCATTTCTAGGAAAAGGACCTTCTGTTTGAGGAACCCTTTTTCCTTGCAGGAAGAAAATATTGGTGTCCAATCCTTAAAGAACAAATACAATGCTTAAAGAACAAATATATATATATTAGAGACTACATGTATTGTGCAAGAGGATATAAGCCCTGACTTGATTTATCTTCACTTGTTAAACAGGCAATGCAAAAAGGAAAAACAAACAACCCCCCAAATCCAAACCAAACCAAATAAATAGCAAAATAAAACATGCCGTCATTGTGATATGAGATTTTAAAAAGTATGTCTTTGTGATATCTTATACATTGTTGAGATTTTTTGTGCATTTCAGAAAAATGCACAAAAATGGAAAAATGCAAAGCGGTTGATTTGTTGGACCAAGTAATATGGGTTTCTTCCTGCTTGTCTCTTTGGGGTAGTACAGACCACCCGCAGCGCCAAGATGTCAGGCATGCGCAGCATTGTTTAAATGCTGCGCGCTCCATGACACCATCATGGCACATCCATATAGATGCCGCCATTTTAAAATGGCAGCATCCATCTGCTTTAGGGTTCAGGAGGGACTAAATGCTGCACTCTCCCGAACCTTAAACGTGCCATACAGGCGGCCTTTTTTGGCTGTCCGTATCAGGCCTTTGTGATCAATCAAACTGTTCTTTTGTGCTCTCTATGTATGTGAGCTTAGCTTCACAAAAGGAAAAAGACATCAGTTTGATACAGATGTGGATGTTTTGTACCAAGTGTGTCTTGCAGACAGCTCAATGGGGGAAAACACCATTTGTTGTCTTTTTCTCATGCGGAGGTGTGAACTCTTGCAGAAGTTGGAGAATCCTTGAGACACAGCCTTGCTGGGTTTGAGATGACCATTCTCACATAGAATCACACCAGTGGTGTGAGTTCTTTAAATTATTACTGATGCACGTTCCTTATTAGTGAGTTGCCACTGCTTGCATTTCTGTGTTGAAGGCCTGCATGGATGCAAGAGCAGTTTTGCCTCTGGGCAATATGTGAAACTGATTCCTTGATAAAGCTGATTCTGATTTACCACAAATGCTAAGGAGATGGAAGACACAGGTAAGTGTCCAGGAGAATCATCTCAAGTGGGCTGGAGGGAAGTCTAGAGGGGAAAATAGAAGAAGAACCACAGGACAGATCAGAACAGAAATATGGCTGCTGGTTGCCCCCATGTTAGTGGAGTGGTAAATCTGATTTGGGTTGTAGTATGAACATTAAAGGAATTGTCCAAGTTACTGGACCTATTTTAGAGATATGGTTTATCACCTTGTGTAGCTTTTTGTTCTGACAAAAGCCTTTGCCAGTTGACTGTCATGGAAGCCAGCTGCCAACGCTGAATCTTACATGAGCAACAGAGGGTGGAAGCTTCCAAGATCATTATGCCAGAGAAATGAAAATCTGCCAGTTTTGATTTTGTTACATTTCTCAAAATCTCACCTGCCCTTCCCCCACATCCTTGCTTAGGGGGTTGCGAAACTTTGTGTGTGTTTTTCTCACATGGAAATCCATGCATATTTTTGCCACACATTTCTTCTAATGTATGCACTTTTTAAACACATTTTTCTTAACATGCACATTTTAGTATGCATTGTCCCTGTTAACTGAAGTGTACTTCCGAGCATTAAAGGCACACCTTTTAAACTATGTGCATTTACTTGTGGGTAATTAATAAAGGAAAACAAAATAAAAACCCATTTGCCACTTGTGGGTTCCTCCTGAAGAGGGAAAACAGAAACTGTGTTTTCTTTATAGACCAACAATTGGATTAAAAACACACACCAAATAATGCAATTTTCTTTCTTATTCTGAGATTAGACCAGGGCCCTAAGCATGATCATAGAAATATTTGAGGTGCTTGAAAGCAGACCCATGCCTGTCCTATGCAATTAGAAGAGAGAGCATTGTAGGGCTGATGTCACTTACCATTTTGTAACATAGTCGTGCATATGCTATATTTTGCTTGGAAACCTAAGTTGGGTTCTGGATAAGAAGTGACTTGTGCTGTCATATATTTGTACTATTCATTTTCAGACTACATCAGATGCATGCAGTGTAAGAGCCCAGCAGTGTTTATTTATACTATTTACTGGGACAAACAGGACAGCATTTCACAATGGTGGTAAGATGGAGAAGGCAGCTTGTGGTCCTTCAAACGCTGCTGGGTTGTTATGCTGGTTAGAGTTGATGGGAACAAATCTGGAGAACTACCATTTTTCTATCCTTGTTCTAGGTTGTAGAATCATACCAATAGAATGTTGTGGTGGGGTAATTCCCAGAGAACAAGGTACATGGAGGATAAAATGAACAACCATTTATGCCTAAATAATCCTAAATAGCCAATTTATACAATCTGCAAAAATTGAAGTGGAAAAGTTTCAGCAGTTTGAATTGGGACTGTGATGATGTCAGCAATAAAGAAAAGAATCCTTGTGGGAAGAATAAGGAGAAGGTGGATCTCTTGTTCAATATTTAGAATCTAAAATCAGGAAGGGTTGCTATCTATCAGTATATACCTTGGGAACGAAATCTCCTCCCATTGGCGTACTTTGTCACTTTGGTGTTCGCCATTCATCTTGTGGAACTTTTGCTTTTATCTCTGATCAGAAATAATAGATGAAGAGCTATGTAAAGCCTGGGTAAGTTTTGCAGGAACTCTTTTTTGTATCCTGGTAAGGTTTTATATGGCTTAAGTAGCCTAAAGACACCAGATCCCATCTGATCTTGGTAGCTAGGTAGGGTCAGCTCTAGTTAATACTTGCATGAGAGACTGCCAACAAATGCCTGGTGCTGTAGATTTTATTTCAGAGTAAGGAACCTCTGAGTATTCCTTGCCTAAGAAAACATTATGAAATTAATGGGGTTGCCATAAGTTGACAGGGGACTTGAAGGCACACACATACATGGCTTTATATATGCACAGACCGGTAAGATTTTTCAGTGTTTGAAAGCTGTTACACCAGGCAAATAGGCAAGATTAATATTGATCTCACATATTTTGGTTCTATTTAGGCACAGCCAGAGCCAGAATCTACAAAACTCTCCTAGAATCATCCTACTTGGATTATCACTTTAGGGTCAGTTCCAGAACCATCCCACAATTATCCCATTATTGGCAATGAATAGCCCATTATTAGCAATGAGATAATTGTTTGATGGTAATGGGATAATTGTGGGGTGGTTCTGGAATTGACCCTAGTGTCATAATCTTAGAATTTGACCCCTGGATTTCACAGTTCTGGGGTAGACAATTCAGAACAAGATGGGCAAAGGGTCTAGCTTGCTGTAAGGCATTTTCCTACTTAACATGCTATTTACAGTGGTCCCCCGGGTTACAAAGGTAATCCCTTCCAGATTACCTTTCGTAACCTGGAAGCATTCGTTTCCCGGGGGACCGCTATTTTAAATGGACCGTGCGGCCAATTTTTCCCCGTATCCTGGGGGATCTTTCGGATCCCGGGGGACACTTTAGCGGTCCCGCCGGTTTCGTACCCCGGGGTTTTCGTACCCCAGGGGATTCGTAAACCGGGGGATCACTGTATATGTCTATGGAAAAAGATTTTAAAAAACCCTACTGAGTAATGTTTCAACAACCAGATTTCCCTCTGCAACTTGTCACAGTGCAGGAAAACTACACTACATATATTTGGCTCTTTGTTGTTGTTAACTGCCCTTGAGTTGACTCTGATTCATGGCAACCCTGTGGATGAGACAGCACCAAGGCCCAGTCTTCTCCACTGCTCTGCTCAGGTCCAGCAGATTCAGGCCTGTGGCCTTCCTGATATAGTCTCTTCATCTAGCATGCCGTCTTCCTCTCTTTGTATTACCCTTCATCTTTCCTAGCATTATTGTCTTTTTTAATGAGTCTTGCCTTGTTATGATGTGGCCAAAGCACAATAGCCTCAATTTGATCATCTTGCCTTCCAGGGAGATTTCTGGCTTTATCAGCTCAAGGACCCATTTGTTTGTCTTTTTGGCTGTCCATGGTATCCTCAGCACACTTCTGCAAAGCTACATCTCAAATGAGTTGATTTTCTTCTTCTTTGCTTACTTCACTGTTCAGCTCTACTCATGTGCAAAAAAGGTCTAGAAGGTTATGGGTTGAATTAGGTGAAGAAGAACTACTTTCTCTACAAAAGTGAATTCAGTTTGTTAGAACCTATTTACTATATTTTTGAAACCCTGAATATATTGTTACAGTTCCTATACCACTGACTCCACTTCTTGTGAAAATAGTTTGCAGAGCATTTGTTCGCTTAAAAAAAATTAATAGAATAGCTCACATAAATGGAAATCTTATCAAGGCTATATGCAAACAATCATCTAACTGCGCCACTTAATTTTTATTAAAAGAATAGGGAAAAAATTGAGATCAGGAAAAAGCATTCAGTGAAATCACAAGCTTAGAAGGACACACATATACACACAGAAAGAGCTTTGTGCTAAATAGCAAAATGTAAATGATAATAACTTGTGAAAGCTTGAAAGTAGTCTATTATCTCAGTTCTGATTTTTTTTTCTCTGTTCCTTTCAGGGTTTTCTGAACATGTGACTCTTAACTAATGCTAATGCTGTTAACCCCTTTATATGAAAACTGATTAGAAGGTTGCCTTTCTATCTGCAGATTCACTCAGTAGCTCAAGGTCATCTGAAAATTGGGGATTTTGGATTTATAAATATCTCTGATGGAGTTGCACATCTTTACAGCCAAAGGTTAAGACATCAAGCCCCAGGAGTGATTCAGTTCTTTGGAAATTACATGTGGCTTTAAGATTTGCTTGAAATTCTTTCTAGTAACAATCTGGGATTTAACTATAGAATATTTCATAGCATTTTGTAGAACCAGTGATTGCTTTGTTTCCTTGCATAAATAACACAGATCTCCTGGATGTTCCCATCTTTTCCTTTAAGCTACAAAGAATTGTAACAGATCCAAGACTCCTGAGTACATATACTTGATTAAAGGTGCATTGTGCAGTGGGAATAATAAGGTCTAAACTTCTTATAGGCTTGTCTCATTAAAAGTCACCTTTAGGAAGCAAAAAACCAGAATGACTCAGAAAACCTGTTCTTCCTTCTATAATAATGGAATGGCATCTCATAACCACATAGCAATTTTTAATATCCCCTGGACTCCATTGTATTATGCCAAGGCTCAGGCACTGTCAAGGAAAAGAGCCTTTCCATCGTATTTAAAAGCAGTTATTGGGTCAGGTTTTACAGCAGTGGACTAAGACAATTCAGAAACAATTGCTTATGTGATAGTTTGAGGATTTGTCCCTGTCAAACAGTTAATATTGCTCTAATACATGAAGTAGGCCGTATAAGACGACAATAATGAAAAATGTCAGGAAAGACAATATCAATTGTTATTCAACATCCACATCAAAAGATTACTTTTTTGTCAGTAGCTTTCAGAAAATGTATTTTCCATCAGATCTGATTGCGTTCCTCTTTGAAGTGCTCCATCCTCCCGGTAGATTTAATGTGACATCCAGGCACTTTTTAGTCCCTGGGCCTCTGAGGCGATTCAAAGAGGCACAACAAGCCATCACAGGTTTATCCTCAAAGGCCGACACTGTCTGTCTGATTTATTGTAACTTTAAGAATCATCTCCAGCAAAGCATGAGCCTTCCTTACCCATCCGCAGCTCCAGACTTTTATCAGTTCATTGGTATGCAGCCTGTTCGTCTTGGAAGTGAGAGCCCTATAGCCACTCATGGAAAATGCATTACCTGCTACTAATCCTTTTTATCTGTAAAGTCTGTATTTTTTATGTATAAGTCATTTTGGGTTATCATAAAATATACATAATTCTCACTTCCCCCCTTCTCCCCTCCCTCCCAGATAGAAAGAGAAAGCGAGAGAGAGAGTGAATTAGAGAGAGTCAGAAAAAAAATGGAAATGGAATGTATAATAAGTTATACGCTCCTGGCGACCTTATCACTAAGGATTCTAAATAAACAGCTCTCTTTATGTAAACACGGAGGGATGTAAAATCATGATTACTTTCAATGGGAGGGCTTCCTTTGTGTGTATGTGTGCCTTGTTTCAAAGGAAAATGCCAAGATACATCATTTTAACCGTGTTAGGGAGCAACTTTATTTCACACCTCATTGGTTTGTGGGGCCTAGCCATTGTAGGGCTAAATGGTCTTTCAGTCTGTCTTGTTTCTTGTGCATGTTAGAGCAACAGAACCCCTTTAAAAGTTTCCTGTTCCATCAGTCTCCTGACTGAAATTGTGGCCATTGAAAAGATATGACCTCATAGTTTGAAAGGATGAGAAGATGTGATTGACTTTCATCTCTGGACTTCCTTTATCAATATGGGCATGTAAGCAAAAATGTGAGGAACCTATTAAATGGGGCAGATAAATAAATGTGTAAAATTCATAAAATGTTATATATATGATATATACAGTCCAGAAATCATAACGTATTCTCTATAATTTCCAGATCCAGAGGCTGAAAAGATTCCTGCATCCATAAGAGTCTACATAAGAGAAATTCCATTAGCTGTAGCTTCTTCCATGTAAAGAATATGACTATTGGTGACATTTGCTACCTGGCCGACTCTTATATATTCTCTCAAAATACAAATGCAGAAACCCAATAGTACTGAGGGATGGATGAATCACATCAAAACGCAGGTCACAAAATTACATTCTTTCAACTTTTAAAAACATAACCTCCCATATCTTCCAGCATTTCACAATATTTGAAAACAATATTTGTGGCCAAGCAGAGTGTGGCCAATAAGTCAAAGACTATCAATGAAGAAGGAGAACACAAGGTAGGAGAAACTGCAGCTTCCTGCTTTTGCCTGAGCCTACTGAGAAGGGAAAATTTTTTCCTTATCTAATCCCTTCCTCCTGGCTGAGTTAAATGAATACAAACTATTTTCCACTTTGAATTTATTTTAAAGCTACTGAAATAAGCTGAGGAAAAATGGGGAAAGTGGGAGGAAGAGGGAGAAACTGGGATATTTTAAAGGCAGCTCCAAAAGTGGCTTAACTGGAACTACCAGACTGAAAAACTTGGGGGTACATCCCAGTCCAAACATAGCAAAATTTACTGCTTCAGGGTATAGATTAGGCAGAATCTATTTCTTTGGCCTTGTCTGCATGCACCAAATAAAATGTTCTCCCCACTCCCTCCTCTTGGTGGAGAGTCCAGACAACGCATGGCCTAATCCCCAGTTCTGTTGTAAACAGTATGGATGGCTCTGGCCCATTCAGCACCGAACCTGCTCTATATTATAACATTTTAAAAGTAACTTTTTGCTCTGGATCTTCCCAGAAGATCTGGAGCCCTCTGTTGCAACCCAGGCTGCTTTTCACTAAAAAGCAGAGCAGTGCCCCATTGTGCTGCCTGCTGCAGCCATTCTATTCCGCACCACTCCCTCTGAGGTCAGAACAAGGCGCCTGGCCATGTGATCAAGGCTGGGTGCCTCATTTTCAGCCTCAGAGGGAGTGATGCATAGTAGCGGTCAGTGCTGGGCAGCACAGTGATATGGTTGTGCAGTCACCCAGTGTTGCACCAAAATGTCCAGATAACAGCGGGTGAGTGGGATGTCAGGGCAGCACCAGGGCTGCTACCAGAGTAGTCTGGCCCATGTAGACCTGGCCCTCATCATTTTTTCCAGAGGTTGAAAAAAAATCTTTTGGGATTATAACTCTCAGAATCACATAGGCAGTGGCCATACTATCCAGGGATTCTGGTAGCAAAAGTTCAAAAAGTAATGTGTCTGGGACTCTTTCAAGGAGTTTTCAGTGTGTGGAGATTTTCAGATACATAGGAACTTCTAGTTGCCTACTCAAGTAACATAGTCCACATGCTATTCTTTTTTTTTTTAAGAATAGCATGCTCTCCCCCCCCCCCCCTCTCTCTCTCTCTCTCTCTGTGTGTATTAGCTATATTCTGGTAGCCCCAAGTGGGGAGGCTTCACAAAATGGCAATTTGCTAATCTAGGGAAGAACCTGTCAGATTCCCTATAAATAAAGGCAGAGGCAACCAAAGTTGCCATTCCACTGTTCCTTTTCTTTATAAGTATTGTGTGGCAGGAAGAGGTTTGACAAGTGAAGTTTCTCCTCTACATGTTCCAGTGATTCAGAGTGCAGGTCAGAGGGCACCCCCAAAGAATGACATGTAAAAGGAATAACCTGGGATTTTCCTCTGAGGGCTGCTTTTGCTAGTCCTTAAAGCATGAGTTCTATGAAGTCACATCCATGTCTCAAGATGAGTGAGAACATAATGCCAGAAGGCTAATACATATGTCTATTTTGGAGAGAATGCTTGCAGGGGAAAACCTTGTTGCGGCTTCCAAATCTGTCTGCCTTCTCTCTAAAAAAGACATGAGGTGAAGGGCTGAAAATTGATCCTTGTCTTTACTTCTGATGATATCAAACTCTTATAATCTCAACAAATATATCATGCATCCCAAGTCAAACACTGATCGTCTATGACTGCATCTCTGCCTTTCTAAAGAAATGCAAGGAAGAGCTCCCTGCTTCTTTTTCTACATCGAAGACTGATTTTCATGATACCTCTATTAGTGTGTTTTTGCAATGCATTTGCCACTTAGTAGCCAATAACAGACAATTCACCTAATGTTCATGTGTCCTCCATGAGTTCATGTAATATACAGAAATCTGCACATGTTGGCTTTTTGCTTGCTGCTCTGAGGGCTTGTGACAATGAGCTAAAATCAACATACTCAGATTTCTTGGCACAGTGGTGCCTGCAGCCATTTTATGTTTTCTTCCTTGACTAGAAACAAGTACGTGGATCATGCTAGCATACCAAAAACACTGTAAGAACAGGCTATCAGTGTGAATGCATAGAAACTATTTTTAAATGCCTCCCCATCTGAAGAAATTGTGATAGAAGCATGAGAAATCAAAAACTACTTTCCAATACTAGGATTGCCAGGTCAGGACTATCCAACCATTTTCTGCCAGGAGATGAAAGCCCACAAAGGCCTGCTCAGGAGAGTCAACAAAAGGGAAGCATTATCCATCCAGCTGCCACTGCTGTTCCTGCTACTGTGTACTTGCGCTCTACCTGTGGAACTGAGAGGGGTGGTGAGAGATCTCTTTACAGACTCATGTCCTCCCCCAGTCATGACCCAGCAGACTCTGCCAGCAAGTTCCACCTACACTGGCAGTAGAGTTGAGGGAGCTGGTAGATAAACGCAGGTCTGCCAATGGTGGAGTCACCACTAAACGGGGAATCTTATAGAGGGGTTGCCCTTTGGGGGAGCCCCTTTGGGGAAACACAAGGCAAGGGCCTGTCATTCTAGTTGAAAGAAGGGGAAGGATTGCATTCTTTTAATTTTCATTTTAGCATTACACCATTATCATCTATAAATGTACAGACAGTTTATTAAAGCAAGATATGTTGTGAAAAGTAGCAGGGAGATACTGGATCTTTACAGTTGTAAAGGGCCCAGGGAGATATGGAAAGGGGAGACAATTACACTTTAATCAATGGAACAGGAACAGGGTGC